>JAUPFT010000014.1:33793637-34541137 GCA_036936625.1 Parnassius smintheus behrii | reverse complement strand
TTACTACTACTATAACTAGGATTAAGGAACAACAGCTAAATAGTAATTGCAATGAGAAGCGTTAATTCCGCGTAATAATTTAGTTTTTCAATAGAGTTTATTACAAGGATCTTGCTAATTAACTTTTGTTATGTTAAATATAATGGATTTTTTCAAAGTAAAACCTGATTCTATTAATTGACAAGCGTAGTTAAAAATCTCATTCTTTAACAATCCACATATGTATCAGTTTGTCGGTAATCGCAGGTGCATTGCGAATGCAAGTGGGGCAGCGGTACGGTTGGGCACGCGTTCCCGACTGGGCATATAAATAGCGGCGAGAACAGCAAAAGGTTGTCCCGGAATTGGACTCGCCAAACTTAACCCGTGCTTATATTTGCAACGTTACCGCAGAACGTTCACCCCGTCGGGATACGATGAGGAATTTTCATACATACAAACACTAACTAATTGAGTAAGGATGCCTTTGTAGCGGTATCATGTGATAATTTTTACACGCTTTTTTTAATATAATAAAAAATCAGCAAAGCCAAGAGAGCATCGTGGAGGAAGCTATGCGCGGAAGTTGAATATTTGCCTCGCAGTGCAAGACAACACAAGATGCTATATTCTTAAAAAGGCGGATGGTAACTTCACTAATAGTGAAACAGAAACATTGGAGTTACTAGCGTCAACCCATTTCCCAGAGTCATATAAGACTTCAGCCTTGAACTCTTTCAGAGCCCTACGAAGGCCTTTCAATGAGGACTGGCGTAGGGCAGCAAAGATAATAAGGCCAAACCTGGTGCAGTGGGCTGTTGACTCCTTTGAACTATTTAAATCAAGCGAGGAGGATGGAATAATTCCCATCAGTTTTGCATGGGGATATATTCCAGAACGATGGCCAATTGTCAAGGTTCTGTAGGCTACTTTCCTACATTATACACGCACACATATGCCACACAGATACACACATACATACTCTCTCACACTCAATATATACAATACTTTTACACGGCTATATATTACACCACTATATACTCTCAACACAATGCACGTAGCAACAGCCGGGCGTTGAACGCGCCGCCCGGAATACCGTTAACTCAGCTGGCAAAAGGATCGCCTGCGTCCGCGCACCGCGTTCACCAGTCGTTCTACCGATACGACGCGGAACGCATGTCGCTCGCTAACGCTAATCCTTTGTTCTCGCCATAGACTTTAAGTATTACGATTAATAGTGATTGTGCTTTTTCTAGACTGTATTTTTATTATAAACTCTTTCATCTTGGCTTGTGTATCTTCTGCTTGTTTGTGCTAAATTGGTATCTCCTGCTTGTGTATATTAAAGTAAATATTTTAACTGTCAGTGTTGTGGAATTATTTGTATAGACTATTTATCTCGCTAAACTGGTGACCCCGAGCTGAATACGTATTTAATACTATAATGGCTAAACAACGCGAGCACAGTGGTGAGCACATGTCTGTCGGGCCTTCCGACATTTGCAAAGTTGGAGTTCGTGTTCCGCCATTTTGGCCAGAAGAACCGGAGATTTGGTTTGCTCAGGTAGAAGGACAATTCGCGATTTCAGGTATAACTAATGATTCTACTAAATTCAATTATGTCATAGGTCAATTAGAACATCAGGTATCTAAGGAAATAAAAGACATCATTGTGAATCCTCCTGCCAGTGACAAATACGAAAAGCTTAAGTCAGAGCTTATTAAAAGACTGAGTGCGTCTCATGAAAGGAAGGTTAAGCAATTGCTCATGCATGAAGAGCTCGGTGACAGGAAACCGTCACATTTTCTCCGGCACCTGCAAAGTCTAGCGGGTATTAGCGTTCCGGATGAATTCGTGAGGACAATCTGGACGAGTAGACTGCCAGCAAACATCCAGACAGTTCTGGCAGCACAACCGACCGCCTCGCTCGAGATATTAGCAGATTTAGCGGACAGAATCCATGACATTGCTATATCTTTGCCTCAAGTAGCTACCACCAGTTACTGTGCACCTCCAACTCCTGGTTCCACGATGGATTTGATGGCCAAAGAAATTGCAGAGTTAAGAAAGCGAGTGGAAAACCTAACAACAAGCCTTCATCGGAGATCTCGCTCTCGCACGAAATATCATGAGCGTCGCAGACGTTCATCATCAACCCGATCAGCATCTTCCTATCGAAGGCATCCTAAATGTTGGTTCCATGCGAAATTCGGTGTCAACGCCAAAAGGTGTGTTCGCCCATGTGATTTGCAGGCGGGAAACATGAAGGACAGTCGTTAATGGCGATGATGATTGCCCAAGTTCTACTGGTCGTCTCTTTGTCATGGAAGATCGAAAATGCAGTTCCTGGTCGACACGGGTAGCGACCTCTGTGTTTTCCCTCGTGCATGGCTTCCTGAGCGGCGTACGAAGACCACCTACCAACTCTGCACAGCCAACGGGAGTGTCATCAACACGTATGGTTATGTACACCTTATTCTTGATCTTGGCCTTCGTAGAGACTTTAAATGGCGTTTTGTAGTTGCCGATATAACAAAGGCTATTATTGGTGTAGACTTTCTCTCTTTTTATAATTTAATTATAGATTGTCGTAATCACCGCCTTGTAGATAATACCACAATTGTTTCTGTCAATGCTTTGTATGTTAAAAATTTAGATGCGGTTTCGTCCGTGAAGGTTGCGACTGGTGACACGAGGTACCATGATATTCTAGCCGATTTTCCAGAAATAACACGTCCGGCTGGGACGCAACGTAACATTCCACATAACACCGTGCATCACATTCGCACTACACCAGGTCCTCCTATTTCATGCTCTCCCAGACGTCTTGCCCCGGATAAATTAAAAATCGCGAAACAAGAATTCGAGTCAATGCTTGCTAGCGGTATCGTCAGACCATCAGAGAGTTCGTGGGCCTCTCCCTTACATTTAGTTCCCAAAAAAGAGAATGGCTGGCGACCCTGTGGCGATTATAGGTTGCTTAATGCAAGTTCTATTCCTGATAGGTATCCCATAAGGCACATCCATGACTTTACTCACAGCATCGCTGGATGTAACATATTTACTACCTTAGACCTTGTTAAGGTCTATAATCAGATACCTGTCAGTGAATTAGACATACCTAAAACCGCGATTACTACACCATTTGGTTTATACGAATTTAAATATATGAATTACGGTTTGCTTAATGGAAGTCAAACCTTCCAAAGGTTCGTGGATGAGGTCACGCGTGGTTTGGATTTTTGTTACTGTTACCTGGATGACTTTTTAATATTCTCGAGGAGCGAGTCAGAGCACGAGGAGCATTTACGCCAGATATTTAGCCGACTGAAGGAATATGGGATGTTGATCAACACCTCTAAATGTGTTTTCGGTGCGTCTGAAGTAACATTTTTAGGTTATAAAATTTCCGCCAATGGTATTAAGCCTCTCCAGGAGAAAGTTCAGGCGATTAAAGATTTTCCTTCGCCCAAAAACGTTCGCCAGCTCAGAAGATTTCTGGGCATGATAAATTTCTACCGGCGATTTTTGCCTAATGCTGCGCGCATTCAAGCTCCCTTAAATGCATTGCTTGCAGGAGCCACAAAAGGTTCACAACCAATAAATTTAACAGGAGGCGCTAGTAAGGCTTTTGATGATTGTAAGCTAAGCCTATCTGAAGCAGCTTTACTAGCTCACCCTGACACACGTTCCAAGCTCGCTCTTGTTACTGACGCCTCAGATATAGCTTTGGGTGCGGTATTGCAGCAGTACAAAGACAGAACGTGGCAACCGCTTGCGTTTTTCTCACGCAAAATGAGTTCTGCGCAGCAAAAATATTCGCCATACGATAGAGAGCTTCTTGCCATCTATGAGGCCATTAAGTATTTTCGGCATATGTTAGAGGCGAGACATTTTATTGTATATACTGACCACAAGCCTATCACTTTTGCTTTCCGCGAGAGGAAAGGCAACTGTTCACCTAGGCAGTATAGACATCTAGACTTCATTTCACAGTTCACGACCGACATAAGGCATATATCTGGTAAAGACAATGTTGTTGCCGATGCCTTATCTCGAATTGAAGAACTGCAAGCGCCCGTCAATCTCAGTACATTGGCCGAAGCTCAAGCATCAGACCTCGAACTGGCTGAACTTCTCAAAGGTGGATCATCCCTTCGCTTAGAGAAGTATGACATCCCTGGGAGTAGAACATGCATGTACTGCGATGTCAGTACACCGACTCCCAGACCATTTGTCCCTAAAGTGCTGCGCAGACAAGTTTTTGAAAGTCTGCATTCTTTGAGCCATCCAGGCGCGAACGCTACAGCAAAACTAGTTGCTGAGCGTTTTGTGTGGCCTAGCATCAGGAAGGACTGAAGAGAGTGGTCACGTGCCTGCTTGGCTTGCTAACGTGCCAAAGTGACGCGACACGTATCTGCGCCTTTAGGCACATATAACCTACCGCGTGCAAGGTTCAAGCACGTCCACATCGATCTTGTGGGGCCTCTACCTCTATCGCAAGGCTTTCGATACTGCCTCCCTGCAGTCGATCGCTTTACACGATGGCCAGAGGTCGTACCTATCGTAGATATAACTGCGGAAACCGTTGCCAAAGCACTGCTGTCTGGATGGATAGCTAGGTACGGCTGTCCAGTAGACATTGTTACATATCGCGGTCGACAGTTCGAATCCGCTTTGTTCCAATATTTATCGAAGATAAATGGGTTCCAGCATAAAAGAACAACAGCTTACCATCCGGCATGCAACGGTTTAATAGAGCGTTTCCACAGGCAGCTCAAGGCAGCGATCGTGTGCCATGCAGATGAACATTGGACTGAATCTTTACCTTTAGTTCTCCTTGGCATTCGTAGTGCATTTAAGGAAGACTTGCAGTCTTCGTCTGCCGAACTGCTATATGGAGAACCACTTAGGCTACCTGGTGAATTTTTTGACCCCACCATAAATGTTACGTCGGATATAACCGATTTTACAGCCAGGTTGCATAATTTTGTTAAACATTTGCAACCTGTCCCAGCTTCACGCCACACAAAAGAAAAAACTTTTGTATACAAGGATCTCGCAACTACTGAACACGTCTTCTTAAGAGAAGACGCTTCGCGTACGAGCTTGCAACCTGCGTACTCAGGTCCGCACAAGGTACTCGCCAGAGGAGATAAGGTATTTAAACTCCTGGTAAAAGGCAAACAGATGAATGTCTCAATCGACAGACTTAAACCGGCTTACATTTTAGCTGACGGTAGCAGCTACAGTCCCATTCAGGCCGCTTCCTCAGAGAATATTAAAGGGTCCCATCCGGGTCCAATTACAAGGTCTGGACGCCGTGTTAGATTCCCGGACTATTATCGACCATAAGATGGCCTCTGGGGGGGAGTGAATGTAGGCTACTTTCCTACATCATACACGCACATATATGCCACACAGATACACACATACATACTCTCTCACACTCAATATATACAATACTTTTACACGGCTATATATTACACCACTATATACTCTCAAAACAATGCACGTAGCAACAGCCGGGCGTTGAACGCGCCGCCCGGAATACCGTTAACTCAGCTGGCAAAAGGATCGCCTGCGTCCGCGCACCGCGTTCACCAGTCGTTCTACCGATACGACGCGGAACGCATGTCGCTCGCTAACGCTAATCCTTTGTTCTCGCCATAGACTTTAAGTATTACGATTAATAGTGATTGTGCTTTTTCTAGACTGTATTTTTATTATAAACTCTTTCATCTTGGCTTGTGTATCTTCTGCTTGTTTGTGCTAAATTGGTATCTCCTGGTTGTGTATATTAAAGTAAACATTTTAACTGTCAGTGTTGTGGAATTATTTGTATAGACTATTTATCTCGCTAAAGTTCTATGTATACCTAAGGCTGGTAGAAAGGACTACGCTTTTTCAAAGTCCCTTAGACCTATAAGCCTATCTTTCCTTCTTCTTAAGACATTGGAAAAGGTTATAGATAGATATATAAGGGATGTAGCTCTAGCTACAAGGCCCATACATTACAACCAGAATGCTTACCGCAGAGGCAAATCTACGGAAACAGCCCTGATCAGTGTCATTGACTGGGTCGAAAAAGCACTGGATGATAAAGAAATAACTCTTTGTGCCTTTCTAGATATAGAGGGCGCCTTTGACAGTAGTCCCACATCACTGCTGATTGGGGGGCCTAACATCTAAAAATGTTGACCCCACAACCATTAGATGGGTGTAGTCGATGCTCTCAAACACAAATGCAAAAATATCGCTGTTTCAAACTTCGATTGAGGTTGCAACCACAAGAGGCCACAAGAAGGTGTTTTGTCACCCCTTCTTTGGACTTTTGTGGTTGACCAACTATTGTACAAAATAGCAGACCTACGCATTGACACATTGGGTTATGCTGATGACCTTGGGATCATTGCGAGTTGCTTTTGCCAAAGTACTTTATCGTCAATAATACAAAGAGCGCTAAACACCATAAATAACTGGTGTAGGGATAACAGTTTATCAGTTAATGCTGATAAAACTGTTATAATACCCTTTACCAAAAAGAGAAGATTGGACAAATTAGTCCAACCAAAACTTAATGGCAAATAAGTACCATTTTCCACGAAAGTTATGTACTTGGGCGTAACAATCGACCAAAAACTAACGTGGAACTCTCACCTTAGCAACGTATGCCATAAGGCAAAAATTGCTTTAAATACGTGCAGTTGTTTGTTCGGGAATAACTGGGGCTTGCGTCCCAGTATGGTCCTATGGCTGTACAGCAACATAGTGAGTCCAATACTCAACTACGCCTCTACGCCCTAGACTGAACAGTCTACAAAGGACTGCCTACTTAATGGCAACTGGAGCTATGCGATCATCGCCTAGAGCGGCTCTTAATGCACTTCTATGCCTAACGCCCCTTGATCTCTATCTAGACAAGGAGGCGAGGGCTAGTTTGTATAGGATTAACGCCCAGGGCGGTCTGAGCTTGCTCTCCTACAGATTGAGATCCATGCTCGACTCAATTAAGGAATCACCGGTCTTATGCATGATCTCAGATATCATGCGTCCACTACACACTTTTGATAAAAAGTATATAGTGGAATTACCCTCCAGAGAAGACCGGCTGAATGACCAGGTTATCCGTGAGGTCGGTAGCCTCATGTGGTATACCTAAAATGATAAAATACTAAAATGGGCCTCGATGTAGGCTTTGGAATTTACGAGGAGGAACGCCCCAAATTCAAATTTAGTACGAATTTGGATAGATACACCTCTATCTTTCAGGTAGAAAGGGGAATGCCCACTCTTCATAGACACTTCGGCCATGAGTGCCTACATATAAAAGCATATAGATATGATAATATGCAATTAAAACAATGAAATAGTAAAGGAATTTAATGATTTCTTATATTTACGCGAACACTACACATGATTAAAACTACTTTTACGGATTTTATCGCGTTTATTTTTACTTTTTATTTTTAATTCCCGACGTTTCGGGCGCTTTCCAGCACCCATGGTCACGGGGGACTGAGATGACTGACGTCCCGATGTCATTGTTAAACCCGGAGTACCTTCAGCTTTTTTAATTACTGTTTATGGTCCGATCTATGCAAAATAAACTGACTATGTCTTGAGGTCTTGCAGTGGTATGCTTGGGTTTAGTTTTAATTTTATTGATTATAGGATCCCAAGCAGGTGGTAATACCCAGCCTCCTTCTCTATTGAAATTAGGATGTTTTTTAATTTCAATAGCCTCACGTATCATCCTTGGTAGGAATCGGTGTTCTTTCGCGAGGATTTGTGGTCTATCAAATCTGATGTAATGGTTGGGGCCGTCTAGGATATGATCACAAACTGCAGACTTCCCGGAACGTTGATGCTTCACATCAGCTATATGTTCTTTTACGCGGGTCCTAATTGATCTTTTGGTTTGTCCTATATAAGAGAGACCACATTCACAATCAAGCTTGTACACTCCTGCATCTTATAGAGGAATATGACACTTGACGGATGGTAGGAACTGACTAATCTTCTTCGGCGGCTTGTAGAATGTTCTAATAGAAGCTCGCTTCAAGATATAGCCAATCTTGTCTGTGACACCTCTGACATATGGTAGTACAGCAGGCACACGCTCGACTGTGGCTGGCTTCACTCGGTCACTGTGACGTAGGCGCGGGACCCGAAGCTTGTTGTCGTGCAGAACTTGCTTGACGTGCTGAAGCTCGGTGGCCAGGTGTTTGCTGTCACAGATCCCTCGTGCTCTCTGTAACAAAGATTTGCCCAAGGTAGCTAACTGTGAAGGATGGTGGTGAGATTCACCGTTTAAATATCGGTTTGTATGGGTCTTTTTCCTATACACAGTGTGACCAATGGTGTTATTAGGATTTCTGATGACTAACACATCTAGGAAAGGTAAGGAATTATTTGCCTCTAACTCCATAGTAAATTGAATTTTAGAGTTTATGGAATTAAGATGTTCTAAAAATGCAGTTACTTTGTCTGATGGTAAAATTGTGAAAGTATCGTCTACGTACCGCTTGTAGATCCTTGGTGTAACAGGTGCAGTAAGGAGGGCTTTCTCCTCAAAGTCTTCCATGAATATATCGGCGACAATGGGAGATACAGGTGAGCCCATCGCCACACCATCTACTTGCTTGTAAAACTCTTCCTTCCACAATAGATAGCCAGATGTAAGGCAATGTCTTAGTAATACTGCATATTCTGCTGGCATGTTATTTTCCTCTAGTTTCCTAGTTATAATTGAGATGCAGTCTTCAACAGGTAGGGATGTAAATAGAGACTGAACATCAAAACTGACCATGGTTTCATTGTCAGTAAGATGTAGGTCTTTTATCTCACTGACAAAATGGTATGAATCCTTAGTGTGTGCTCTTGTGTGTCCTCTGAGTGGTGATAATATTTTAGCTAAGTATTGAGCCAATCTGTAAGTTGGCGAATCAATCTGACTCACTATTGGACGTAAAGGAGCATTCGGTTTGTGTATCTTTGGTAACCCATACAACTTCGGTGGTTTGGCACATGAAGATATTATCGAATTAACGTCCAGATTCAATTTTTCGGAGTATTTCTTAATTAGATCGCTAGTTGTTTTAAGCGTATTAGTTGTAGGGTCTGTTTTGACCTTTCGATAAGTAGTTTCATCCGACAAAAGTTGTTGTATTTTAAAATTGTAATCTGACGTATCCATTATAACCGTAGAATTACCTTTATCTGCGCGGAGAATCGTAAGCTCTGGTCTGTTGCGTAAGTTTTTCAACGCGTTAAATTCATTTTTGGGGAGATTTAATTTCGGCGCTGAACTTCGACGTAACATAGACGAGATGTCTTGACGTATGGCCTTTAAATCTTCATTACCAATATTATTTTTATACAGACAGTCCTCAACACTACAGATAATGTCCTCATACGGTATTTTTCGCGGTGTAATTGCGAAATTAATACCTTTTTCTAAAACTTTTATTGTGGCGTCGTCCAGTGTTTGTTTTGATAAGTAGTAGACAGCGCGTTATCGCAAAATGTAGTTAATCACAAAAGAGACATACTCGCAATGCTGATGGAACTGTTACAACCAGGTAAAAAACATTGTGCTTTTAAATAATTAGTTAGCAGTACACTGTGTGATGTATGATCTAAGCTTTGTTGTTCTGGGTGCAATACATTACTCACTTCAGATTGCAACGAGGATGGACTAGATGATTCAGATGGTTCCCGTTCTGCAGTTGAACATGATGCTGTTCTATCAGTTCATTGCCAGCAATTATGATATACACGGCATGACAACTGAAATAATGTAAAATACAAAAAATGAAGTCAAAGTGAAAAAATAAAAATAAAATAGATTTGTTTATTTCAAACTCAAATATAAATAAAATATTTATCAAGTTAAATGTTACTGCACAAGGACGGATTTAATGCCCTATATTATTTAATAATTAAGGCCTGACGGACTACCAGCAGTCCAAAAACAATGAAAAATCAACTGTCTCCTTTCTTGGTAGTTGATAAAACTGGTCAATCTCATAAATAAGCTAGTATGTTTGTCAGATATAGCTAGGGCAGATGTGAAAAAATAAAACAAGTTCTTGAGTTGATATACAATCAGTGTAAAAACATGTATAATTATCAGATATATGGATCACATTTAATAAACTGAAAAATGTTAAACACTTACCTCACGTAGCGCAAATAATTCCTCACGTGGAAAATCGAACCCAAACAATGTGTGTGATCTTATTCTCATAAGTGTCAGTGCCGCAGCTGATGTATACATGTTCAAGACGAACTATTGGTGCATTTTGCGAGTGCCACACTACACGTTCACTGTACTCGAAACTTGTACCTAATAAAGAAGCTACAATTATTATATTGATATTATTCAAGTAAACTCAGTTATAAAGCATTTCTTAGAGGAAGACATGCCACATCGTGATATGTACCAACTATTTACCTGCTGTGTTCGAACCAATTGTTGAGAGATCAACAATTGCATTTTCCAACAAAATAAAATAACACGATACTAACACGCAATTGAATTCTTGTGACATAACAGTGACAGCGGCCTACATGTCAGATTCGATGTTGCCACTTAACTGTCATAAAATCTATGAAATGATATCGATTTTTATTCGATTAATAATATCATAAAAAGAATAATCTTTGACGCGTTTTAAGTTCTGCACGCTTTTTAAAATATAATTTCCTTTATTTATTGAAACTCTATTTCAAATGTATTTTTAAGAACAGTTAGCTTGTGCTGTATTGTTTTGTTATGCTTTAGAGAATTCGTGGTAAATCAGCTGGAAATTAACTTCTTGAATTATAATAACATGATTCCATTTTAAATGTTATGTTAAAAACAGATAAGAATAACAGTTAATTTGTGCAGTAGCGTTTTGTTATACTCTAAAGAATTCTTTCTAAATCAGCTAGTACCTAATTCGCTTGTTTAATTATGATAACTATAAATGTGAAGGTTGTCAATGAATTCAACCGAGCCTATAACAACGGTTGTTTTAGTTTTTAACAGTTGACTGCCGCTTTTGATGACTTGAAATGGATAAAAACCTATTTTGCGCAATAAGTTTTTTCTCTTTGGTAATGAATAAACCACAGAAACCCCCATAATGTATAATAGTCCTTTTTTTTAGATACAAGTAGCACATTTTAAAGAACCGCAAAAATAACTTTGTTATTTATACAAACACTATGAAAAACAAAATAATTTGTTGCTGGCGATAATGATAGTGGTATTTTGACTCGATTTAAAATATATGCTTGTTACTACTGAACTCTTCATGGGTCTGCGAGTCCGACTCGCACTGAACCACTTTTTTTCAACATTTAGTTTTATTCTAATAAATAGTTTTTTCGTTTAAGCGAGGCTCTTTTACTTTAGATTTATTACCTCTTTATCTATAATAATCAATCTGAGTAAGTAAAGTGTGTAAATACGATTCTTAAATTGTAAAAATAATAATTGAATTTGAACATCTTAGGTAGGTATTTAGTTTTATTTATTTAGAAAACATTAATCTCACAATCATTTATTGTAATAATATAAATTTATCACACAGCTAACGCCCTCATTAGCAATGTAATGGTGAAAGAATTTGCAAAATCGGTCTAGTAATTTTTGAGATTAGCCAAAAAACGTATTCATTGAAAGTAGCGCCCTCTATAATAAAATTAACCCTATATTAGATATCTAAAATTATACATAACAATCTAGTGGTGAAAGAATTCTCAAAGTTGGTCAAGTACTTTACGAGTTTAGCGAATAAAATATTCTTTGATAATAGCGCCCTCAATAATAAAATGCATCCTACGTTTTAAGCACCATAGCAAAAAACGATTCAACATAGCCTAACCCGCACACACAGTAAAAACATAACCATCCTTTTTCGTCTGTAGTCGGATAAACAATTGGTTAATAACGGTTGCGTATCGACTGCTTTGGATAAATATCCATTGTCAACGGTTATTTTAAACCTATATCATAACGTCGTAATAATTATCGAAAAATTATATAAGCATTGTAATAATGACACCATAAGTAATCGATCGAAAAGGGGAATCGATTTTTTTAATGATTTTTGTGATTGGCAACATTTTTTATTTTATTCACAGACTAATGAATTACGTATTTACCTAATTTTATTTTTATCTTTTCGGTACTTTTAATTTGTGCAAAAATATTCCCATTGTTTTAGGATGCCGCGATTAATAACCATAAATAAAGATATATTTTTTTAACAAATGCACATTGTTGGGCGTTCCATGGCCTAATATGGGCAATGCCCTTTTCGCCATAATTCGGTGTGCGGAAATCAATCTGCAAAAACACTACGTCAACCATAAAATTTACATAAACTCTGATAGTCAAGCAGCACTGCCAGCGCTGAGATCAAACTTAGTGAACTCAAAGCTAGTTGGAGACTGCGTGAACCGTTTAAACACCCTGGGATGTAACAACATGGTCGTTTTAAGATGGGTTCCGGGTCACGAGGGTATTGTAGGTAACGAATTTGCCGACAAACTTGCACGGGAGGGCTCAAAGTGCATACAATTTGGACCTGAGCCATTTTATGGAATCTCAAGAAGCCTAGCCCGATTGACCCTTGAAACTCTTTATCATAATAAATCACTTAAGATCTGAACTCACACCAGGCTTAAAATATTCTAAAACCTTAATCCGTGCTTTTGATCGTAAATTCGCTTCAAAAGCCCTGGGATTAAGTAAAAATAAATTTCATTCTGGCAAGTGCCCTAACTGGACACTGTTGTCTTAAAAAGCACATGTCCATCCTGGGACTAAGCAAGTCAAGGATGTGTCGGTTCTGTTCCATAACGGAAAAAACGCTCCTAACCGATTGCGGATCCTTAATGCGCAAACGTAACACTCATCTGGGACACTATCTACTCCGCCCAGAAGAAGTGAAATTGCTCACAGCTAGGCAACTCCTTCGATTCATTGAATACATAGGGCTTAGCCGTGAACTATAGCCATAGCAGCGATCACAATATATCTTTTAGGTCGCAGTGATACTGGTCTCTTTACCTAGACCTGCATAGCTGCTCGTATATAATAAAAAAAGTGTATCTAGGTAAGTGAATTCTTAAGTCATAATATAGTGTAGATATTAATTTTTCACGTGGAAGAGCCACGCTGCTATATTATAGTTGCAGCACGAATGAATCGGCTCGACCGTGGCAGTACCACCCTTTCACAGAATACCAGCTTCAAATAATAGCTCATCGCTGCTGTGTTTTGTATAGTGAGTGTAGAGAATCGGAGACCCTTTTTACTGGAAACTAGGTATTCCATCTCAGTCCTCAGGGGTGACAGTGCACTTTGATTCGTAATCAAGAATAGGTGTAGATGTCTATGGGCCATAGCAACCACTTAAGCACATTTCGCCATTCACAACGGTGGACTGTGTGCTCGTTAGTCACCCTTATCCTATATGAAAAAAAATATTCAGTCAAAATATATTTCACTTCTTGGATACATTTTATATAATTGGATAAACTATACCATTCCATTTACGAATCACAAAAAAAAAATATTAAAAATAAACATAAAATATAATCATTAGAAATATCAAATTTCCACGCGATTACATTTTCCACGTACTACTCAAATTGAAAAGTGTGCGTCATTATAAATATACCGTAGTGGCATCAAACAAAATACTCTACTACATGATTCGTAACGTAGTTTAGAATGGGAATGTAAGTATGCTCAGCGCACGTAACGTAATATTATAAAGGGAGTAAAAACAAATATGAAAGGCATAAAATATTTGGACTATATGACTATACCCATCAGTCGATGAATCACAGTCGATTAAGACTATGTACACATTTTAGAGCTACTTTAAATATATATATATATATATATATATATATATATATATATATATATATATATATATATATATATATATATATATATATATATATATATATATATATATATATATATAGCCTATAATTAGGTTATTAATGAAAATTAATTATTATTTTTTATTGCAAATAAGTAATTTATCACTATTCATATTCATAACGATCGATGCAAAAATCGTTCTTAAATTATGTATAATCAGTTATGAATTAATTAACAGTAATAAAAATTCAAAAATTATCACGTGACTACAAAACGCACCATAAGTGGCTGCCATATTTGTGACGTCATAATGATAAAGCCTTGTCAAGAGCTCGGATCTGTATACATATTTTTACAATTATTAAAGGTTGGTGCAGAAAAATTATTGCAAATTATCAATTAAATCCAGTTATGTATGAAACCGGGTTTATCTAAGCTAATTCGCTATTATTCCGACTGCAGACATATTTCTATGGTGACCGATTTTTTGAAAAATGATATTTGGTTCAATTCAGCTAAAGTTCGAGCTGCTAAAGCGTTACTGTGAGTTTTATATATAGTTATTATCACTTTATATTGTTATCACTATACTGTTAGTATAAAGTATAATGTAAGTAAAAATTAAATATTTTTATTAAACATAATTGAATAATTTTTTAGTGTATCACTTGAAAGTTATGGATATATTATAACGATTGGTTATGTTAAACTTAGCTTGCTATTATTTTTTAAATTATTTTTTCAATAAATTTTAAAAAATCCTTTCATAGAAATATACAAATCTATTATTAAATCATCAAAAATTATTATTTAAGTTTTGATTTATCGCGATTTCTCTGTTAGCTCTCAAATTCGATAATTTTAAAATTCGATTTGCTATGAATAATTCAAATATATACACGTATAATTGTATTATAATACTTCCATCAAAAAAATCTTCATAGCAAAAAAATCGACGTAGTTTTAGAACTAAAACAACTGCTTTTAGAACTAAAACTGCTGCTTTAATCATTGATTCCGACGTTTAGGGTCTTAAGGCACATTTAAAAACATTTTAATGGAAGTTGTTTTTGTAGTATTATTACACAACAAAGCGAATTTTTTTATAATTAAACTAAAAAAACGGGTGATAAAATAACAGCAAAGTAATTTAAAATGAATACACGCATCATATGCCTGTAAAGTATGTAGAAGCAAAACAAACATTGTGACGTCACATACGCGTTGGGTTTTCTTGGACACTATTGGCACGTCATCGGTACTGAATTCTAAAAAATATTTTCAATTTGTTATGATATTAATTACAACGAAAAAAAAATAAACAATAGTTTTTTTTTATATTTAAATATAAAAAAATTAATATTTCGAATTGTGACAGGATTTTTTTCAAAAACCCAATCACCTAAAATGGGGTTAAAATCTGTTAAATCTGGAGTGACTTGCGTTGAAGGTATAAGGGAATCCACTTCCCCGTATTGTCTCGTAGGCGTTGTTGGAGAAGATAGAGAGAAACTAAAACAGGAGATAAACATCAGCATCTTCTAAAATAAAAACATTTCCAATCCGCCTCTCTAGCGTGGCAACAATGGCAGATACGAGTCAATGTAGGGGGGAAGCCTATATTCAGCAGTGGATATTTAGGAGGCTGTAATGAATTAATGCTTAAATGAATGAATCTGTTCAATAATAAATTAATATAAATAAATAATATTTTTTATTATCTAAAACATAAGTAGGTCTAACAAGTTCTGCATATTATTATAAAGAAGACAATATTATAACGTAGGTGCTTGATAAAAAATCGTAATAAATGATAATTATTTCATCTTTTTTATTTTTCAAAGTACCTTCGAATTAAGAAATTAAATATGATGACGCTGAGCGGCACTGTCGTTTAGCTATTTATGATCAAATATTATCTATTGTGCGCCGTGTGTAAATACTACATCTATCAGTGAATTATTATTCCTCTTGACTACCACCGTACTTCATGTAGAAATTTAAAAATTCAACCAAAAATGTTTGAAATGGCAACACTTTTTTGATGTTGCAATGCCATCTGTTAGTTCTTTTTGAGTAACTTTCGTCCATATTGCACTCCGTCACATCTGTCATTTCATTAAAAATGGCGTCCAAAGCAAGTGAAGTAGGAGCGCGCTCGTACAGACGTAAGTTTATCCATGTTAATCTCTAATGTGTGTTTGATATTATGCACTATTTTTGTATATTTTACCTAAAATAAGATTATTTGTTTGATTTGTACCTACATTTATGGGAAACTTGCAAAATTCAGTACACTATAACCCCAAACATTTTTATGTCCTCTGCAAAGTACAAGGGTCGCAAATCAAAGTTTTGCATTACTAACTACCCACGTACTGTACAAAGTACATTGCAAAACTTTTGGGATTATTTATGAGTTTTCACTTTTATTTCAGCCATGAATGATGAAAATATCGCTGACGCACTAAATGAATCTGAATTCGACTATTCGTGCGATGATTCAGATTGTGATCTGACCTTCAAACCTCCGGAACTCGACTGTCATGTTGTTGCACCAATTGCAACAACATGATTCCGATACGGACATTACAGACTCTGATGATTCAGATAATGCTACTGAATCAGATTACCCTACACCTTCACCTACGTTATCCACTGACTCCAGGGCTCCAAGGTCACGAGGAAGAGCACAAAGCAGACGACCAAGCAGAGGTCGTTCACTTACGAATCCTCCTTTAATCACACTTCGCGGAAACTCTGAAAATGACAGTGAGTCACCAGATAAATGGTCAGCAGATGCGTTTGAGCCAGAAGCCAAAAGTTTAATGAAACCAGCTTACCTGGTTGTAGATTCCACTGATTGGTAGTGGCAATCATTCTACGAACAATATATTACTGATGACATCCTGTCTACCATTACTGATTGCACAAATAGGACCAACATATTGCATAAAGGAAAAACACTGGGACTAACAATAAAAGAACTAAAAGTTTTCCTTGGAATAACGATGGTTATGTCTGCCCTCCAATATCCCCAAATCAATATGTATTGGTCAGGAAAATACAAAGTGAACATTATTGCTTTAGCCATGACTCGAACCAGATTTTATGCTATCAGGACGCTTTAAAATCTGTATACGATGCTGATGTTACTCCGGAGCAGGAAGAGGAAAAAATCTGGAAAGTTAAACCATTATTTGATTGTATTTAGAATGGCTGCCATCAACAAGATCGTCTACAAGATATGTGCATCGATGAAATGATAATTTCTTTCACTGGGCGATGCCACATGCGACAATATTGTCCAAACAAGCTAAACCCAGTTGGCCTCAAAGTTTTTGTCCTTGCGTCACCACAAGGTATTGTATGTGATATGATAATTTATCAAGGAGACAAAACTTTTCCAGAGCTTAACTCTCATCAATCGGGTTTGGATTGGGTGAATCACCCGTCCTACATCTTACGCGAACTCTAGTCCCAGGGCATTCCCTATACTTTGATCGTTACTTCACCTCGGTGAAGTTGTGCGACGAATTAATCAAAAGAGGATTTCATGGAACTAGTACTATACAGAGAGGAAAAATCCCGAAAGATTGTAAGTTGACGCCAGAAAAAGAATTCAAGAAACTGCCACGAGGTTCAAGTGAAGTGAAGGTGAGAGAAGACGGCCAACTTGCAATAACAATGTGGCTTGACAACAAGCCCGTGATGATGATGTCTTCTCTCTATAGCAATAAAAATGTAGATGACTGTGAGCGATGGTCAAAAAAGAAGAAAGGCGAAAGAGTGAAAAGGCCGGAAGTCATTAAAAAATACAATCAAAATATGGGAGGAGTGGACCTCGCTGATCGCATGCTGTCTGTGTGCCCCTCACGAAGCAGGACTATCAAATGGACTGTAAGAGTGATATCACATCTCTTTGATTTGGCGGTTGTCAATTCGTGGTTCCAATATCAAGCTACAGAGTTAGAAAAAAACACAAACAGGGCCCTTATATGGAAACTTCGAGATTATAAGCTTAACTTGGATACCAAGCTGATTGAAGATAATGACACGGAGAGTGATAGCGAGTGTAATGCACACCAACTGAAAGAGTTGGAACCAAAACATAAGAAGCGCAAAGTTATGATCAAACCAGTTCCATCCAAGCAAAGACGCCTTCAGAAAGCATCCCATATACCTGATTATGGACCAAAGCAATCAAGATGCAGAAATAAATCTTGCGGCAAAAAGACCACAGTCTTCTGCAAAAGATGTGAAGTGTACCTATGTTTCGTGCCCAACAGAAACTGCTTTGCAAGTTTTCATGAGATAGTTGAGGAATGATTTCTAATTTTGTTTAATTTTATTCTTGTTGATTTTTAGAAGCTTTGTTTTTTTTTAACTTAAGATCTCTTATTATGAGGCTGATTATTCAATTATTAAGATAAGAATAAACTTTAAGCTGTTAACATTGATCTCTCAAATATAGTGTTAGTTGAAAACATATTAAGAGTAAGAATACTATTTTTTATCTCCTTTTTAAGAGAGTAAATGAACAAGACGTTAAGTTTTTGAAAGATTTATTAAAAATTGTGCTTCAACATTTTTTTTACGTTTTATTTTTTAAATTCATACGCAATGTTACGAAAGTCCAGCTGGTTTAAATCAGATGTAACGCTTATGTCCTACTAGAAGTACATCTAAATTAGCTACAATTGTACTTTATAAAGAACATAAGGAAAAGCTAGATTTTCCGGACATGGATTTTTTTCACTATTTTTACCTAAATACTTACGCTTTAAATAATAACCCATAGAAGTTTCATGAAAATACTTAAACTTTAGGTTTCCTGGTCGTCAGGAGGTATGTATATACTTCATAGTTCATTCGTTATTTTCTTTTCATGTTTGAACTATAAAGATAGAAAGAACAAAAACATAGAAAACAAAACGAAATATATTCAGTTATCTTGACCTCAAGATGTTTAGATCACATTTAACTTACCTCGTGGTGTACTCGTACAATCTAAAAAGATTTTATTTTACTTAAGACTTACTTTTAGTACTCACTCATATAAAATATGAATAAGTAGAAAGGATGGAGGGGTAACGTGTGTGTGTCTTTCAAATGGAGAGCTAGTACGAAACGTTAAAAGCACATTTAAGATATTTCCATATAATTGTTTACAATACGTTTTACTATTTTAGAAACTTAAACAATAAGTTCGTTCTTAAGGTGTACGCACATCTTAAAACCTCTAGAATATCATAAATAGTAAATTACATGTTTATATCTTTGTCTGGGTTATGTCATTATGTATATATTAACTTCATATTCTAATCAAAATAAGAACCATTAACCAGGCAGCCGTATATTTAATAAACGAAAACATCAGCTGTGATAAAAATAATTTAAAAATAATAATTATCTTATACTATTAGGTTATATTTACAGCGAGCGTTAACCACTATTTACCACTTGCTCGGCGGTAAAGGAAAACATCGTGAGGAAACCTGCATGTCTGAGGAATAAGAAAAAAAAATGTTACGAAGACATGTGAAGTTCGTCAACACGCATTTGGGCAGCGCGGCGGACACTTCCTTGCCCTAAAACCCTCTCAGAAATGAGGGGAGGCCTGAGCCCAGCAGTGGGACGTATATAGACTGTAACTTTACTTTACTACTTTACTATTAGGTTTACCAAATTCATAAATACTTTTAAGGTGCTATCAGCCAAGAGCAGGGAAGCAAAAGGCGCTCCTCACACGAATAAGATTTACTGTTACTAAGGAACAAAGTTACCCGTCTAAGTGCTACGTCTTAAATTAAAAAAAAATATCTGTAACATGGTTTACAGAAGCGCCCCAAAGTAGTGTATTTTTATGTAGAAGCGTTTTCATCCCTGATGTCTAAGATAGAATGCCTCGTTACTAGTAACAAGGGTATCAGATGCCTTTCATTAAGCAAGATAGTAAAATTTAATTCTTCTCTGAAGAAGAATTCAATTTATTCAAGCTACCAAGGCTCAACTTTTTGATAGTATTACTTATAACTAAACTTATAACTCGGTTAGTAGGCATAATATATTAAAGTATTTGTAAAAAAAAAAACTTATATGTGTCATTTTCTAACCATTCCACCAGATATGGCACTACAATGGTTGTTGGCGACGCGCCTATAAGAATATTTCAATTTATTAGTTTACCGATTACGAATAGCTTCTAAAAAGCAAATTATCAAGCAACAGTATTCCGATAAGAAAATGCTTAGTTGAATCTTGTAGTGTATGTGCCTCCACCCTACTAGCATATGTTAATAAATGTACTTACTCTTAGGTTTAAGTGACAGTATAATTGAAGTCTTGAGTAGAGAAACACATCTCCCTTTCATTTACCAACCGTGCAACATTACATGGCGACCCTGCCAGGCGGTGCGCGTGCATTGTCGCAGCGCACCGCTGCGGCATGCAATTTTTTAATAAAATGGGAAATAATTTAAAGAAATAATAAAGAAATAATATAAAGAAAATAAATCAGTTATTTAATTAACATACTACCGGATGTGACAAGGAAACCAAAAACTGATACGAGAAGTGGCAACAATAATAATTTAAAGAAGTTTACTCAAAATTAAAATTGAAATATGTGTAGTACTATAAAGACAATCAAACTATAAAGATATTAATTTATTAATTGGTAAACGAAGAATGAGGAAAATAAAATGTGGATTTCAAGATACGGCATATTAATTTAAAGAGGCAAGAATCAGTTGTACTCCAGCGAGCTTAGCCCAGAATATTATAAAAACTGCGCCAAAAGGACAAAGAAGAAATCGGGAGGTAATTTTCGCACCTGAGTGACTTTTATTCAGTTATAATTTTATATTACTGTGTTCTGCCTAAAAATTTACGTGATAATAATATAATAGATTACATTTTTATGTACTTGATTTGAAATTTCACTGTAATATATTTCATAGATTTTTTTTCAGTATCCAAATTTTGAAAATATCGTTTTAAGTTTTAGTTTATTTCTGTAAAGGCATTAAATCATTAATTTATATAATAACTTACGAAAAATATTAAATTTTGTTCTTTGAATATTTAAGTAAATTAATGTGACGTTGTGTTAAGTTCATAGATATTATACCGATTTTAATTATTTTGTGTAATCGATACAATAAATATCATATTTCTAGAAATCTTTTTCGATCTACGTAAAAATAATATAATTATTAACAATGTAACTATTTCTTGACTTTTGTGTAAATTAAAGAAATGTTTAAGAATCACCTTTAAGATACATTTTACTTGAATTCATATTATACCATATTATTGTACAAGTTTTCTAAAAATTAGGTGTGAATCACAATGTGTGGTCAAAGTTCGATACAAATGCAAACATTTCCATGTACGTACTTTGAAATTTAATACAAAGCTGTTTCAAATTACTTGCGCTGCTAGGATTACAATTTGTATTTTGATTTGTCCGTTGTTATGGTAGTGATGACGAATTAAGTTCCCAATTTCTTGGTCATCATTTTAATATGCAATATAGTAATTTAATTTCGGTTTAATATTGTTAGAATATTTAAATCTTTTCAACTATTCTAATGTATTATTTCCTCGAAAGAGAGTACTTACTTGTGAGGATTATGAAATAATTTCCTGTTATATATGACTTTGAAACTCCTTTTATGTATAGGTACACTTTATTTATTTAAATTTTGTTGTGCTGATATTGTGAGCCTCATTCCGTGACTATAAATGATATATACCTAAATACTATATAAGACTATATTACATAAATTTGTAAAATTATAAGTAAAATTATGAATAAGTAACAGAATACATAATTAGAAATGAAAAATATTGATAATGTTGTAGGTTTGAGTGACATAGGTAAAGAAAATTGTCGGTGATTAGCATATCCACATACAAACAGCCTGATCAGCTGAGAGTTTGGAAAAACTAATGACCGATAAATTTTTTAAGGTTGTTGATACTATAAAAAGCGGAATCAGTTTTAATGTATTTTTAAGGACGAAATGAGAATTTATCATGAATCGTATAGAAATATTGTCCATAATCTTGATCATGAATGTGCGCGAGCCGTGTACGTGAAATTTTATGGGACAACTAAATAATGATCAATAAAATAGTACACAATATGTAAAAATAAATGGAAATCAAACAAAAGTTGACCTTAATAAATAAGTAATGGAGAGATACGGGAACGTCCATCACTGGTATAACATATAGTCCTCGAGCAGGGTATGTTTCCATGATTGGATGATAAAATCGGGCGTAACGGGTACTAGGGAACAATACCTTCAGTACAAGTGATGTACACGAGTTGACTCATATTAGTACTGTTAGGGACCGGAGAAGTCTTAAATTTGTTACGCTTAATAATGGTACATTGAGGTCACATCCTTCGTTGGATCATGGTGCGAACATAGTTTTCCTCTGTGACAATTGTTGGAGTCCTTTGAAAATGACTTAAACGTAGACCTCAAGATTGTGCGCACAACCCAAGGTGCATTTTACCTTGATATAAAATAAAAAAAATATGTACCAATAAAATGAAATGAATGTTACGAAAATGTAATACAATACCCAAATAAATGGGGGGGCCCATATTTATAAAGTACCCGCGTGATAAATATCACGAAATAAAATATAAATGAAATGGAATAATACTCCGATTCCCGGTATCTAATAATACATAAATAAATACATAAGTGAATAGAGAGAAAGAGAGCTAGCTAAAGGTCAAAAATATTAAGAAGAAAAAAGAAAGTACGTACAAGAATTATGGAAAAAAGGCTTAATAATTGATGACAATACAGGATAATAAGGGGATCCCCGAGCAAATTAAAAAGTGTGACAAATGTATGATAATCTAATAGTGAGATAGGTATAATATTATAGTTATAGTTATTTTGCATTTCTGTATTAGGACTATTAATGCCTACCAAAAACTCACTAACAAGTTACTCATGTAATAACTATGGGATTGATGCACAAAAATAAAACTTTTAATCAAATTATACAATAAACACATTTTCATGTTATTGTCTTACCACATTCTATAAGAACTTACGAGATTTTTTTTCATATTTAGGCACATTGATTCATAGTTACAATAACTCTACCCTTGTCTTTTTATGTTGTGTTTCTTTTTGGTTTATGTAATATTTGTAAATTTTAAATGCTTACTATAATCAAATCCAAAGTGTGTTATAAGCTTGATAATGTAATAGTTTTTTTTCTTTCTTTCACAGCGAAACCTAAAATTATGTTAGAATATATTTATTTAAAAAAATAGTTCTCTTCTCAAATGTTAATCAATATTTTGTTATAACTTTTAAATTAACTTTATTAAACTTAATTTTATCTTTTAAACTCTGTGTTCAATTAAGATAAACGTTATTCTATGAAGTCTTGAAATCTTAAAATAAATAGTAGTTAACGAGTTTTGATTATTATGAATAACTTAATAAATACACTTTGTATGTAAATGTATTATAACAATGCAACTATCTTAACGACATAAATTAAAAAGTGTTTAAAACTATAATTTTCAGATACATTTCACTTGAATTTTTAAAAGAACATCTTATAAGTTATATTTAATTAGGTTCGTATGTGTCATAAGATGTAATTACAAACCTTTCCTTATACGTGCTTTGGACTTTATAACAAAGGTGTCACAAACCGCTTACGCGGCTGGGATTGCAAAATGTATTTTGAGCTGTGTTGTTATTTTAATGATATGATACCTTTGCATTAGATTATGTTCTTTTTTTTGTTCATATTAAAATGAAATGTAATATGTGCAGTGTTATATTCATAGAACCTTTAAACCATATGCTTTTAACATTTATATGTCATTAGTTTCTGAAAAAATGGTTGAGTGTTTATATCTAACCCGTTTGTGTGGATCATTGATATAATGATTAATCAAATATTACGTGGTTATAAAAAAAAGTAAATAGAGAACTTTCCTTTTTTTTAAGTATCGGGGGAGGTGTAGTGTATGTGCCTCCACCCTACTAGCATATGTTAATAAATGTACTTACTCTTAGGTTTAAGTGACAGTATAATTAAAGTCTTGAGTAGAGAAACACGTCTCCCTTTCATTTACCAACCGTACAACATTACAATCTTAAAGAAGTGTCGAATTAATGATGTGAAGGTCTTGGGTTCGACTCCCAGGCCGGAATAGTTTATCGTTTTCTTAGTAATATCTTTTAATAAATTCATATAGGGAATTTTTAAGATATAAATTATGTTACCGGATTTGTTCCCCGGTTGAAATCATCTTTCCAATGATGTTAATTTAAAGAAATATTAAAATAAAGTTAGAGACCGGATTTCTTCCTCGGTCGCGATGATCGCTGTGCATAAGTAGAATTAATGGAAGTTAATTGCATAAGTATTGTCTTATATGAGTTTGATATGTTTTGTTTGAAAACAAATGCCTATTTTCTACGATTGATTTATGAAAACATTCACTTATATTGTTTGATAAGAAACATGATAACTGATAAGAATCTGATTAGAAATAGTTTTCAACGTTTGAGAATTGTGTAAAAGCATTTATTCACCTAGTATTGTTGATATTAGACTTTCCATTTTTACTGATAGTCAATAGCCGTGCAAAAGTTAGTTGTTCAAATAGTGTGAGATCATAGACGCACGCTAGCCACGTACTTGGGACGCCAAATATGTAGAAATCTAAATATTTGCAATTTCAGAAATTTATGTAAAAATGACTTGTGAAACATTTCAGATTGATTGTACGTGTAAAAGAGGTGAATTCTGTTTATTTTTATGTGAAAATTCCTGTGAATAAGTGAAATAATGATAGTTCTGTATAAGAAACTTAAAAGTGTTTTAATAGTGAAATGTATAGAGAAAATGTAAATTAAACTGTTGTATTGGTTAAGATATGTATAATTTCAAGTGGAAAATATTGTTTTAACTTTCTATGTTAAATATTTAAGAAATTTCAACTTTGAACATGTGAGTAAAATAGGCATATTTTGTTAAATAAATAAAAGGTTTTTTGTGATATGAAAATGTAATGTATATCGTAGTATAGATATTTTTTGTGCTATCTTTATAAGTAAATTGTATAAATGTATGTCTTATACAAATAAAGTTATTGAGAAAACCGTGAGAGAGTGATAGAACAAATTGATGTAATTGAGTTGCGCAAGCGCACGAATGGCGCGGCTCACTTTCGCGTATAGCTCTGGGGTAGCTCAGTAAACGAGTTTTCTTGCAATTCGTTCGGGAATCCTTCAGGAAATGTTCGGGAATCAGACCAGCAGTCAATAAGAAGAAGAAAGAAAAAGTGTAGGGAAGTGATAGGGAAAAGTAATTACTCTCTCACGGAACGGTTTGAAGATAATTGCTGTTTTATTCCCAAGGAATTCGTCCCTCGAAATAATACAGTCCACATCGAAGTATTAAGGCGTTGGGACCGGGACGACTTCGGAAGACTCGTAATCCCCGCCTGAACCTATTTTCTGAAAAGGAAGAGGTTATCGCCCTTGTGTGTTACTCCGTTGCGGAGATCACATACGTTGTTCCCGAACCCAACGTAGGCGTTATAGGAGGCCGGATCGAGAGAAGCCTCGATTCTTCCCTTCTGTTTCTTAGTTTAACGTTTACGCCGCCCTGGTTCCTTTTCAAGTGGTCCTTCGAGCAGGATCTAGAGAACCTTCCGAGCCTGGTTCCTTTTCAATGGTATATATCGCTCGTCTAGTAGCTCACGAGCAGCAGAGACACGCATCTCTTGCTCATAGTCCCGTAAATGTAGTCCGCTCGCGGTTCTGCGAATATCCCTGATGCATTACAGAAGCGAGGCAGCCTCAGCAGCACTCTAAACGCGTTGCTGTATTGTACTCACATTGTAATTGTAACATAACAGAGAGCAGATTACATGTACAATTTGGCGGCCTTATCGCTACATAGCGATCTCTTCCAGACAACCAAAGTTGTAAAGGAATAAAACAGTGAATACTAGCTAGGTGGTGCAATATAAATATACCTAATATAATATCAATACATGCAATAAAATAACATATAAATAACTAATACATTAAAAAAATGATACACATATATACATATATATATATACACATATCCATACATATACATATACATACATACATACATATACACATATACATATATATATATATATATATATATATACACACATATACATACATATACACATACATACATATATCCTCAAGTATATACCACTATCAATAACATAAACAAATAAATACAAAACTACATAATCACAAAATTTATCCTAATGATTTTCGAACGATTGTGACAAGTAATGCTCTTTAAGAAGTCGCTTAAAGACTACAATAGTTTCGCGTAACAAAGGTAGGGCATTCCAGAGCTTAATAGACTGTACAGTAAAAGATTTATAAATGAGTTTCAATACGAATTACATGTGATAATATTAAATAAAAATTAATCGATTCTGTTCTATTGTGTGACTCCACGCACTTTATCATTTTATCTCGTTCACGATAAAAAATACATAACAATATCTCAAGGAAATTCTAATTTTAGTAGTAAACTAATTACCGTATTACCGTATTGAGCCACCACGGCTCAGATGGTTAACGCTCGCCGTAAATATAACAGAACGCGAGTAACCTGGGTTCGATCCCGCCGGCACCAACGAAATTGTTAATTGCAATTTTAGGTGCTGATATACCACGTGCTCGGCGGTGAAGGAAAACATCGTGAGGAAACCTGCATGTCTGAGAAATAAGAAAAAAATATTTCGAAGACATGTGAAGTTCGCCAACATGCATTGGGGCAGCGCGGCGGACAATTTCTTGCCCTAAAACTGTCTCAGAAATGAGGGAGGCCTGTGCCCAGAAGTGGGAAGTATATAGGCTGTAACTTTACTTTTTTTACTAATTAGTCTGTGACTACAAATAGGAACTGTAAATAAAATAAACAAAGTAACTTGCAAGAAAACTATTATTCTTCAGTAAACTATAATGGCGCTGTACAATACGTTCGCAACATCTGCTAATTTTCGAAACACGAATTCCAATTAATTAATCAGTTAAAATTGAATCAATTGATTACTGGTTTATTTGACTCTTGTTGCTTAACTTCAGCCTATAAAGCTAAATAGCGTTCATACGTGGTAGAGCCACGCTGCTGTTATATTAGTAGTATAGTTGTAGCACGGATGGGTTGGCTCAACCGGGGAAGGACCACACTCTTACACAATACCAGTGTAAAAAGTAGCTTAATGCCGCTGAGTTTCGTATGGTGAGTGTAGAGAACAGAGAAACAGAGATAGAGAGACAGAGAATCTTGCGGACAGTGGCCGCGGGTGGTGTTTAATTTGTTCAGTTACTTAGTATTAGTTTATTTAGCACTAAATAGGTGAAATGCCAACATTTCAAGCAATAATGCGCATAAATGAAGCGACAGTAGTCTAATGGCAAGGCACGGACCGCGAACTCAAAAAGGTCGTGGGTTCGAATCCACCATTCGACTACTGGCGTGAACCACTCGTAACACAAGCAATTTTAGCTTACCACGAGTGGTTAAGGGGAATATTAGTAATGTTTATAGCATTGTTAATATTCCTTTTAAAAAATAATAAAAATAATCGACTAATTCATGATATTAGAAATTCTAAGGTCTGACTAATACATATGTAAACATGTCTTTATTTAAACTAAGAAGATAATAAGAGTTTTGTAATAATTGCATTTAATGATTTCTCATATTTACGCGAACACTACACATTGATTATAACTACTTTTACGGATTTTATCGCGTTTATTTTACTTTTAATTACTTTTATTTTTAATTCCCGCCGTTTCGGGCGCTCTCCAGCACCCACGGTCACGGGGGACTGAGATGACCGACTTCCCGATGTTAAACCCGGAGTACCTTAAGCTATTTTTTAATTATTGTTTATAGTTATTGGTCAGACCAAGGATGATACATGAGACTATTGAAATAAAAAAACATCCTAATTTCAATAGAGAAGGAGGCTGGGTATTACCACCTGCTTGGGATCCTATAATCAATAAAATTGAAACTAAACCCAAGCATACCACTGCAAGACCTCAGGACATAGTCAGTTCATTTTGCATAGATCGGACCATAAACAATAATTAAAAAAGCTGAAAGTACTCCTGGTTTAACAATGACATCGGGACGTCAATCATCTCAGTCGCCCGTGACCATGAGTGCTGGAAAGCGCCCGAACTTTGGGAATTAAAAATAAAAGTAATTAAAAGTAAAGTAAACGCGATAAAATCCGTAAAAGTAGTTTTAATCAATAATTGCAGTTTTTATCAGTTTATTTATAGATAAAAACTACAAAAAACTTTTTAGATTTAGAGACATCTCATAATTGATTAAAACTACTTTTACGGATTTTTCCCCCGTGACCATGGGTGCTGGAAAGCACCCGAAACGTCGGGTATTAAAAATAAAATAAATAAAACGCGAAAAAAAATCTGTAAAAGTAGTTTTAATCAATGTACAGTGTTCGCGTAAATATAAGAAGACATCTCATAATTTATGATTTTCGATAGATGTAACAAGTAGTTATTTAAGTAGCAATTAGTTAGGTTCTGTAAAAATTATTTATCCCTACTGAAATGAAATAAAACAACTGAAAAATGAACGTTAAAATTTTCTAATCAATTATAAATAAAGTTATTTATATTATTTAATTTGTTAGTAACTGGAGGCAAAATATCACTAGTTTTTGTTTTTGACATTAGATGGCGCTGTTTTTAAAACTTGAAACGTACATGGTCGGCGTAGTTTAATTTATTACGCAATGGTTAAAAATTACGTTAGACTTTATTTATCAATATTAATGTTTTATTTTCAATATGACACATCAATCATACAAAATAGAAATTAACATCTAAAGAAAAGAAAATACTTAAACCTCCTTTTATTCATTTCCGTAATCGGATAACAAGTATCCTAAAAATTACACGGAAATATGTTCAGTAGTTTTTGCGTAAGTCGTGAATCACAAACAAACAGACGCACACAAATTCTGAAAACCACTAATTGGCTTCAGTGTATTAGAATTACAGACACGACTTTTCTACTGATTTATCATAAGTTAAGATTTTATACCTATTGATTATAATGACACACTGACTATAATTTCATATAGAAGGTACAACATAAGTGAAAAGAATGTTATTTATGATAAAATAATTCGTCACTAACACCGTCATTTTGTAACGCCTAGTGAAAAGTGTTTCATCTTTGTATCTACGTGTAAAGTTAAAAATCACCTTGTACATTTTACGTTTTTTCCACGATATTTCTTCCGTGGTGTTTTTAAAATTCCTTTGAATAGAAAACTCAAAAGCTTTTATGAATAGCTTAGATTTTTATTCAGTTAATTCAGTATTATCAACATCAATCAACATCACTTTTCAGTAGGTGAAAGTCGATAGCGTGTAAGAACTATAGCTACAAGAAAATTTTGTTGAAGTTTAAGTACAGAAACTATGTTGCTAACTACTACTTTACAGCACTATTTTGCAGCAACGTAGGAACATAAGGAACGATCGTAATATGAATGCTTTAAGTGAGTTATGAGTACCAGGCGTTTATTCTTAGTTAACAGAGGTCACACATATATCAAAATACATAAATTGCGCAAAGAGAACATTCAGAACCGAAACAATAATTATTAGGCCATACAAATAATGGGTTCTGGTCTGTGCGGGAATCAAACCTGCGGCACTCAGCGCGGCAACTGATTTCCCTGCGCCACGGAGCCGACATTCGTCCCACCAGGTGAGCTGTATGCTCGTGTTTTTCCCTAACTTTTATAAAAAACAAGATCTCCTACTTGCAGTTCAAAACTAATAACTTTAATAACATACTTTTCGGGCGTAATCGTAAATTAATGACATCAAAACAGATGTAAATGATATTAATAAAAGCTACTTCTACATTATTAAGGTACGGAATATTTTGGTTTAGCAATTTTTCATTTCTACAAATGAAAATAATTTTTAGCTGTTTACATTATTTGTGTTTCATTACGCTATATATTATACTGTAATTCAGGATTGTAGTGAAGTAGGTCTTTTCTTCCTCTTGTCAGTAAGGAAATGCCTAGAATATAACAGCCAGGCATACAAGCATGAGTTACGTAGAATACCGTTTTACTCTCGCTGTATAGACGCAACCGTGCTCTAATCACACAGTTGAGCGCCACTAGGGTACAAAAACCAAAGGTTAATACCCTAAGTAGAGGAGAACTCGTTCTCGTTTTCCTCTATCTCTGTTTACAGCTCGATGTCAAAAAGTTTACGGTGTTTCACTCCTGTGCCGCGAAAAGCACTTAAAGGTCATCTTCAAAGTTTCTGTGCCGAGCTTCTCTGCAGTCGTGTCGTCACATCGGATGAAGAGAGTGAAGGGTAGAGCGTGCATGTGTGCTTGCTCAAACACTGGTGCACAATAATCTTCCCCCGTGCAGATGACTAGTCTCCGTTTAATCAGGCCGCTGTGACCGAAATTCGTTCTGGAGGTCTTATTATATTATTATATTAATAATAATATATATAATACTTAAAGACGCCATACCGTCAGTTAAACTGATCAGTTGAACTGACATACATCCAAAAACTGACCGTGAGTTTGCAATCTTAAGTTGAAATGTTCAACTGACGACATCCCTCGGATTTTTTCCGTCGCACTGTTAGTTGAAACTGCTCAGTTGAACTGTCGTAAATCTAAAAACTGATCGTAAGTGCGAAATCTTAAGTTGACATTTTTAACTGATGGCACTCCACGGAGTTTTCCGGGCGCGCCGAAATCCGCTGGCTTCAGTTAGTTTTAATTACTGCTAAGTACATACTTTCTTAGTAGCTACATACATTATTTCTATGCTGTTTAGATTTTTTATGTTAATATATAAATAACGTGTTACGTTGTTTGTCCGCGATAAACTCCTAAAGTACTTAACAGATTTTAATCAAATTTGGACACCATGTGCAGTTTGGTCCAACTTGATAGATAAGATAATTTTTTGCATACAATTTTTTGTGCGCATTTAAGGATTTTTTAATAGTACATGAAAAATTCGTCGTCGAAAAGGACAGAATAACATCTGCCTGGCAAGCTAGTTATTTAAAATATTAAGAGAATTTCGTTTGATGGAGGATGAAAACTAAGGTGACTGTGATGATGTCACCTTCCTTATGATTGACTCAGAAGATGGGTGAAGGATTTTAGTCATGCTACGTAGAACCATCGTATTTTTTTCAACTCATTTTCCAAAAGGTTCATGAAGACCTATATAGATAGATGACTATGATGATATCATCTAGCTGATGGTGGACTGCGAAGGTCCTCCATATATATATATATATATATATATATATATATATATATATATATATATATATATATATATATATATATATATATATATATATGATCTTAGTAACGCCCCTAGATAGGACAATCGTGTTTGAACTCATTTGTAAGGATTCATAAAGATCTACCTTTCTGATGGTGCAATTTAAAGGTGTGTATAGGATCTCAGTGATGGCACTATTTTTATATTTTTATTATTATAATTTATAGTAGTGACACTTCTAAAAAATTTGTGACCCAAAGGGGGAGAAAACACAAGAAAAAAAAGTAAACTAAACTAAATATAGTGTACCTATATGTGTTATGTAACTTAATACAATACGAAAAATTTATTATTTTATAAAACTCAACATATTTGATTATCTAACAAATCAAATAATTATTTTATTAATTCTAGACATGACTAGACCCCCACGCTAGGATTTTCTCCTGTATCGTGGAGGCAATTTACAAACATAAATTGCACAAGCACAAACATCCAGACCTGGAACAATTATTTGTAGACCATACAAATACTTGTTCTGTGCGGGATTCGAACCCGCGGCCCCCAGCGCAGCAACTCATCGCAAAGCCAGTGCGCCACGGAGCTTGTTTATTTTATCGTTTTTGTACAATCTTATGCTGGGGTCACACTAACGAGAAATGCCGTTAATCATCGCGTTGATGGTCATTGAATGTAGGTGTGGCCACAAATTAACGCGTTAATTTGACAATGACATTAAGAATGCCGTTTGACGTTTGGCGGTAACTCAAATAGCGGTACATAAAAGAGATTAACGCACGAAATAAAGCGTTGAAACGACCACACTACGTTTGTCTGACTGTGCATGATGAGCGCAATAAAGTCGCACGTATGGCTTTGATGGAGCGGAATAATAAAAAAGTTATTACGTTTCTTCACGAGAGCCGTGGTAGCTCAGTGGTTAACGCCCGCTGTAAATATAACAGAACGCGAGTAACCCGGGTTCGATCCCCGCCGGCATCAATGAAATTGTTAATTGCAATTTTAAGTGCTGATTTACCACGTGCTCGGCGGTGAAGGAAAACATCGTGAGGAAACCTGCATGTCTGAGGAATAAGAAAAAAAAATATTTCGAAGACATGTGAAGTTTGTCAACACGCATTTGGGCAGCGCGGCGGACACTTCCTTGCCCTAAACCCTCTTAGAAATGAGGGAGGCCTGAGCCCAATAGTGGGACGTATATAGGCTGTAACTTTACTTTTCTTTTATTACGTTTCTTACGATTCTGCAAACAGAGCCATGTTTGTGGGATCCAAAACAAAAGTTTTAAGAATCGTACAGTGAAAAATGATTCTTTGCAACGAATTATCCAATTATTATCTTTTTATACAACTATCGAAGAATTAGAAAGACAAAGAAATCCCTAATAGGTTTTTATAGAACCATTTTTAACAAATATAAAAAGTCTTCCGAAACATTAATGCCCACTTTAACGCCGTTCAATGGCATTAAAATTGAATGACGTGGAGCGTTCAAGTGTAGCCAACTTTATCGCGTTAAACTTAAAGCAATACTTGTTGCGTTTTTAGGCATTGACGTTTCCCGTTAGTGTAGCACCAGCATTAGCGCGGTCGCTCGATGCTTAACGCAGGGGCGGATATTTTTTTTTTTTGCGCCCGAAGCAAATATGGGCAACCCTCCGGAAAGCGGGGGAGGGAGGTTGGGAATGCTCATAGCATACCACGCAGCCGGCTGCGTGGTTATGTGGCGACTTTTACCCACTAAACCCAACCTTTTAGGAATTGGCTTAACGATCTGACTAGAGATCTCTAAGCCGTATACGAACGCGACCCTCCTTGGCAGAAAGGAGGGCGCAAGCAGGGGCGGAGCCAGCGGAGCCATATTATAGTCGCGCGGTGGGATAATCAGTAAAATATGAATATCGACAGTCGATAATTTTTTCAATAAAAGTTTTAATTATTTATTTATTTCGTCTCGTAAATCATTTAATCTACTACTAGCCAATCTTGGGTACTTTATTTTATTCTATTAATTTTTCTCCAGTTTATTTATTTGCTTATTTTCTTAAGAAGAAATGTAAATTTGTATAGTATATCTCTGTGGTATTAAAATTACTATAATCTACGAAACTTATAACTAATTTACTAACTGTGTGTTTTGACGGAAACTTGACTGTCAACGGATTTTTGCTTCTGTGTTATCGCTTAAACAATGGCCTGAAGTCTTTTTGATTCGTAAAAGTGCGATTTTGTGTTTTAAGTGTCTGCGCGTGTAAACTATTAGACAAAACGACGGAAAGGGCTTCGATGTTAACATAAACCTCACGTTATTTTGATCGGTTAGGCGTCTTATATACTTGAGTTAATGTCGTCATCGACTGTCCGCTGGGTAGACTATTTATTCCCTTTCTATCTAAAAAGCTGTTAAATATTTCATTTCTTCAGCTACATCTGTAGGACCTGTGCTTCTAAACATATTAAACAGCAGAACATATAAAACAACGAGTATTTTTGTAATCTCTTACGGAAAAATATTGGTACACATAATCGTCTTATTTAAATTAAACAATAATTAATAGAAACTCTAATCTAACATTTTCATACATTTATCATTTAATTCGCTTAATAAATATAACAAATGAACTAAACTAAAATGACTTACGGTTGTTTTTTTAAATAAAGCCGATATATCGATATATTTTTCGATTTATAGAACTCGGATATTAACTTACTGTATATTAACTTATGATACATAGAACTTCAACAGTGATACATTTATAATTATCGGTATATCAAAAATACGATATTTTAAAAAATGTCACAGTCTAAGTTTGGACTGATGAGTTGGAATGATCAGATTAACTGATCGTGTGTGTGGAAAATTCGTACGAACTGATTATCAGTTCGACTGATGACTTTAACTGTACGTGTGTGGCAACCATGAGGTTACTTTTATTTAAGAAAATAATTAGGGTTCCTCGCTAAAAATTTAAAACCCGTCAAATCCAATCATAATAACTTCCACGCTTAGTAATTCAATAATTTAAAATAAACTTTGTTAACGAAGCACAAGTGTTTATCAAAATCACAAAAGTGAAGCTGAAATTACACCAAGTGACAACAATCGCAAGTATAAATTGTATATTTAAGATATGCTTACCCTCACGAATGTTTTTACTGTAATAAAACATGAAATAACTAATTGCATTACATGCGGTGAAGCATCCTAAAATGAACCAAAGGGACTGTTTATATAGAGCTCCATTGTTGTTATTTTATTCAATGACCCTTATATTTTCATAATAAGATTTTGATTAAAATTTTCTGTTTCATTACACAGTACTTAAAACACAATTTTACATGTTAATGAGACAAATAACATTGATATTGAAACTGGTTAAGAAATATTCGCAATTCCGAAACGTAAAATCAGAAACATTTGCCTTGAATTTTAACTCACTTATTTAGACTTATAGGTTAAGCTTTGAATGTAAAACCTTCAGCATGAATGGGTGGGCTTAATTGGAAAAGGATCACGCTCGTATGGACAAGCGTAAAATAGCGGCTTATGCTGTTCTGTTTATCATACGTGATTAGTGACGAGAACTGGAGGCCGCTCTAACATACTTACTTACTTTATTTAGTAAAAGGGCATTTATTTTAGTCTTTAGGGGTTACTTTCTAAATTTGAATCCTTAACCTAAGATTTTTTTTGAATAAAATATGTGATTGGAGTATGTTTTCATATATATTCATCCATATTTTGTAGAATAGAATAGGATATTTTTTATTCATTATATTACATGTAATTCTTATTGAAAGTCACTGGTATGAAATAAACCAGCGGGATTTTTAAAAAAAATTTACCATGTGAATGGTAACAAAATATTAACAAATCTTATTTTAGAACATACACACACACACACACACACACACACACACACACACATATATATATATATATATATATATATATATATATATATATATATATATATATATATATATATATATATATATATATATATATATATACCTATATCAATTATAGCAAATTAAGCTTGTAGTTCCTTGTATATCATGTAATTCCGCAAAGTGAAGCCTCCTACCCCACATTAGAAATTATTCAGTCACACTTTTGTTATACTAATTATTGTTAATAATTCAATAAACCATTTTCACATAAATTCCTTGATTTTTATTTTCTTAATTAATGGTCTCCTATAATACAATTTCCATTACAATATAATACATTCTTCAACACTCCAACAAATATACTTGCTTCACGGATATAAAGAAAAGAGAGTAAATAATAAGTATTTATTTAGAAGGTGAAAAATAAATCGCAAATATTAATTTTGTACACACTTTAGAAAAGTACCAGTTTTGTTGTACACAAATCTCTTAACTAAAGTAATTTGTCAAATAAGTCAGGTCCAAACCAAATTGGCCAGCTCCAATAATAGCCGTTCTCACAAGGTTACCTCGAACGTCGAGTGACTTATTGTCGTAGTTACTCTGTACGTTCAGTGTTTCACTTTTAGATATTTTGCAATATTTTAGGGTAAATCTACTTTATATTTATATTTTATGGCAATCTATTTAGGGTAACTGGTAGGGCTTTAGGCCTTCTTCAAGTTCAAGTGTTTTGAAAAATTTGAGGTAAAATCGAACTTCAGTAACCCTGTTTTTATACCCACCCTATGTGATTTTTTTTAATTTTTTGAAGGCGATAGGGTCAAAAGAGCTAGAAAAGCGTAGAATAAAAACTTTTAACATTTTTTCACTTCAGCACACACGTTTACAAAATGAGAACGTCTTTGTGAAAAAAAATTATTTATATTACATTTATATGTGTATATTAGAAATATTACCATTTCAACTGATATGGTACTACAATGGCACATGTATAGGCAATCCAGTCTCTCGCTCGTCCAGTACCTCGCGATCATTTTCAGGATGGTATTGGTTTTCCCCCGCACCCTGCGCACCAGACACGCGTACCTCGTGCGCATAGTCCCGTAAAAGTAGTCTCGCGCTACCGCGAGCATCCCTGATGCACTACGCGTGGTAGCCCCGTAGCACCGTAAATGCTTTGCTGTATTTTACTCGGAGAGCAAATATTTAATTTAGATTTTTATATTATCATAAAAGCGTTTTATATATATACATTGCACATACACAAACATCCATTTCCGGTACAGTTTCGTTTAGACCGTATGAATATGTATCATGCTAGGTTTAAAATCGCGGCACATTTGCCAAATTTCTGTCAAATACCGTACCAACCTGTCATTAAATTAACATATAAACCTAATCCCTTGAACAAATATAGAAAAGGGCTCAGTAATTACGGAGCCAGTAATCAAACCTATTAAAATTTATTCAAAGCCCTAATCACGGGTCTCGCATAGACTGCGATCTTTTTGCATTGTCATCATTGCTTTTACCATGGTGTTGGCATTTACAATAACTTATATGTGATTTTAATAATAATATGTCATTGTAATAGACATTAACTAGAAATAATAGAGCTCCGTCGACTCTGATATTGAAGCTTTCAATGAATCACAAAAAATCAATAAAACTAATGCAATAAATGGAAATACATATCTATGTATAATCAAAATAATTACAATACAAGAGTTTCTTAACAAGAATCATTGTAATCCAATAAATGGGAAAGTAAATTTGGCATGATCCAGCAAAGATTTTAAATCTTTGTGATCAAGACAAAGTAAAAAAAATATTAGCAAAAAGAAATATTTAAGAATATATATTTAGTTATGTGTATATAGTTAGTTATGTGCAAGCGGGATTTTGAAAGGGAATGGGGTGTACAGATCAAGTCGCGCATGATCGCGGAGAAGTTTATTCTTTATTCTTTATTCTTTATTGTACACACAATAAGTTGGTAACAATTATTAAATATTTAAATAAATGTACAAAGGCGAGCTTAACCCTAATAAGAGTTCTCTTCCAGCAAACCTTTTTGGCGAAAAACCAAAAAGTTTTTTGTGCGTTCATGGACTTGGAAAAGACTTATGACAGAGTGGACAGGGATGTGTTATGGCAAACGCTGAACGCATTTCGGTTGAGCGCTGGTATAATACAGGCATTAAAGTCTCTGTATAGGGACTCGAGTGCTTGTGTTAGAATCAACGGGGTCTACTCGGAGTGGTTTGGCATCCATAAAGGTGTCAGACAGGGCTGTGTAGCTTCCCCGTGGATGTTCAACCTATTTATGGACAGTTGTTTGGAAAATTTGAAAGTTGAAGAATGCGGGTTAAGAATGGGTGAGTTAACCATCAAATGTCTTTTGTACGCCGATGATCAAGCCATACTTGCGTCGTCGGCGGCCGAGTTGCAAATGATGGTTACATTAATGAACATAATGTGAAAATAATGTCATTAAAAGAAAGGGAAATGAAAGGAAACGCAAGTAAGACGAAAGTGATGGTTTTTGAAAGAGAAGAAAGCAAAACGGTATGTGAAATAAGAATAGAAGGAGAGTTAATTGAACAAGTGGATGAGTTCGTATATTTGGGATGTGTATTCAGCAGGGATGGGAGATATGACAAAGATATTGAACGACGACTAAATGCAGGAAATAAAGTAAATGGGGCTCTACACTCTATTGTGAAAAGTCAGAATGTGTCAAAAAAGGCACGTATGGCATTTCACAGTGCTGTATTAATCCCTACTTTAGCATATGGTAGTGAAAGTTGGGTGTGGCAGAAGAAGCACGAGAGTAGAATAAATGCAGTAGAAATGCGGTCGCTAAGGAGTATGTTAGGGCTGAATCTGAGTGACAGGGTGAGAAACTGTGTGATAAAAGAAGAGTGTGGTTTGCAAGATGATGTAGTGACCAGGATTAAGAAAGGAATGCTTCGGTGGTTTGGTCATGTAGAAAGAATGAAGGCGGAAAGACTGACAAAGCAAATATATGTTGCAGAAGTGAATGGAAGAGTCGGAAAAGGACGTCCTAGGCGGAAGTTTGTCGACCAAATTGGCGATATACTAAAAATGGGCAAAATTAGGAGTACGATTAACCGACGAGCATGTGTGCGTAGGTATATAGATGTGGAAGAGGCGAGAGAGATATGTCAGGATCGTGCTAAATGGAAGTCTGTAGTCTCTGCCTACCCCTCTGGGTGACAGGCGTGAGTGTTTATGTATGTATATTTAGTTACACGTACTAACAACCTTTATTATCGTTTATGTTTGTAATTGCGCTTGTTTTTGAGTTAACATAGCAGTAATTAACAAAAATATATTTATTCGTTTCGAATTATACATAACTTATCAAAATATAATAATGTATACTTTATACACACCTAGGTCAAAGAGCAACACAATTGCGTATACTAACTCTGCTTACGTATTAGTATTAAGGTGATGTTCGTATACTAACTCTCCCACAATTACAACCAACAACACTGCATCATCACAATCGCTATATGAATAATTATAATTTTCATTACAGATAACCAAGTAATCCAGATAATTTGTTAGTAAATATGAAACTTATAATATAATATGTTAGTACCTAAATCCAATTCCTAAATACAAGTGCTTTATCAAATAAAACAGAGGCGGTGGTATATACTGCTTAAAAAGAAATGAATCATATCTTTCAGCAATTATTTTCATGATGGAGTTGGAGCTAGCTTGCCGAACAACGAGACTGTTTTCTTTCTGATAATGGCGTAATAGTCATCCGTATGCCCCTTTGCAAACATGCAAGATCCTGAAGCTATTATTATATTATACACGTAAAGCGTCGACAGTCCGCTGTGAATAATTCGAACACGAGCTGCACGTGTATGAAACTTAACAGTAGGCTGTAAGTAATGTTATCTTTACTTGTTTACTACAATGCTCAACCTACGTGCCAACATATTACATCGGACTGCCAGCGCCCTACTTTGTTTTAATGGCACCATTGTCGTTAAGGTCATTGTTAAAAAATTGCCCTAGGTACTTAAGTTTACTAACAAGATTTAATTCAGTGCCGTTCAATTTAATGACAGGCATTTTTTCTGGGCTTCTACAGCCGACGGCCCTAAATACTTAAACTTGCTTTTATTAGTGTTGTAACTCAAGTTACCTCTCAATGCGTACCTCTCACATATCTAGAGGAGTTCTCTGGTTGTCTTGCCTGTTGTACTCAGCAGCACCATATTATCTGTGTAACAAATGTTATTAAAATTTACGTCATCGATACGACATCCGACTGCTTTGCTACTTATTTCAACGATTATGTCAATTATGTACAGGTTGAAAAGCATTGGTGATGTAATTTCTCCCTGTCCAACCCCACATTGGAATTATGGTAACTCAAACCATGGTTTAACGCGTACTTCTCACATATCTAGAGGAGTTCCATTCTACTATCTTATTATCCTTGACCGTTGAACTGATTTCAACGAATGGGTCGTTTATGTACAGGTTGAAAAGTATTGGTGACATAATTTCACCCTGTTTGATCTCACATTGCAACCTGTATCTTTCTGAAAACTGATCAGCTCATCTCACATTATTAACTGATTGTTGTACCAGAACTGATAAATCTTCAAACGCTCTGCTGGAACCTTTTTCTGGCGTAGCTTGTCCTTTGTTGAAAGACATCACCACGTTGAAAGCCGAAGTCACCGACCTCCGTTTCAAATGTAAGAATCGGAACGAGCCACAACAGGGCTGAGTAACGAAGTCACTATATTGCGCAACATAATTGTAACATCTGCAAATTTACCGCCGTCACACTATGTAAATACGACACACGGTAACCGTAATAGTAGTCCGTCTGTCAGCGGGCTGATGATCGTGAAACTAGGGCAACCTCGGTCGTCGTTCCATCACCACCTCAGCCCACCACTAAACCATTGAGTAGATCTCCGCCGAAGCCAACCTCTCAACGAGGGAAGACGTTTGCGGTGTTGGCCGAAAATCTTCACAACCTGCATGTGGTCGAAAAAGAAAGAACGTGGATATAAAATCAGTTTCTGTGATAACCCGAAACAAGACAGATAATGACGGGTTTACTATTGTTGAGAAAAGACGTCGGTCGAGACCCGACTGTTACCAGCGTGGGACCGCCAAAATAAACGAAAGTACAACTCTGCGTATTGTGGGGCCCACCATACAGCTCTACATCTCCCGTTTAGACAAAAGTACGTCGGGAGAAGACGTCCTACGATTCGTGCAAGAACGAAGCCGATGCCGTATAGAGAATCCGATCTCTTTACATTTACAGCGACTGGAGTCAAATAGGTCAACGAACTTCAAATCCTACATACGTTTTAGCCATAATTGTTGCCAAAGACATAGGCCAATAATTGCACTTATCTGATACGTCACCTGTTTTGTTTTTAATTATAGGTATAACTATGTATAGTCCGCATAAGTTCGTAAGGCAGATATGAAAGACAGGGACATGAGGAGAAGAACGTAGCGAGTAATCGAGGCAGGCGGGGTCCAGCATGCTGCAGGTGCTTGAGGCCGATAGAGTCATGACCAGGAGATTCTCCCCTAGTCATATTTAAACGGCAGTTGCCACTTGTTCAGGTGTAAAACGAATGAAATCATAACTGTCACGATAGCTCTCATCCCCGGACACCAGCTGCGATTGATCCAGCAACGACTCTATTTTGAAATGTTCTGCAAACTTGTAGCTATGGTAATAGGTTTGTTTGCAACTCCAATGCAAACAGGCAGGGAAGGCTTAATATTCAGTTTGTGTTTGTGATTAATAGTCATTTAGTAGAGTGGCAAATTGTCACTCAGTCCACCTGATGGTTAGTGGATGCTGTGACCTATAGACATCTGCATCTAGCCTTCTCCATCTGCATATAATAGTCCCTGCTGGACTAAGATGAAATGCTTCGTTTCCAGAAAAAAATTTCAATGATAAAAACTGCTCTTTTTATGTCTGCTGCAATTAAAACGTGTTACGGTTTTTTATTTTTATGAATGGTTTAAATATTTGATTATTTTAAACAAACATGCCTTCCTATATTGCTGTTAATTTTTATACATTATCATTTCATCATGCATGGAGTAATATAATTTCATCATTATTACCATGACAGATAATAACAACTAGATGATGGTGATGAAGAAATGCCACAAAACGTGTTCATGATCTACCTGCATCTATAAACTTCCTGCATCGATGTCTTGCCAAGTCGTCACTCCATCTAGTGGGGGCTGACATACACTTCGATTACGTAAGTAAAGTACATTTATTTTTGTGTTAGATCTCAAGAGTCTATAAGGAATTTTTTTATAGGAGAGGGGGCAAACGTGCATACGGTTCACTTGATGTTAAGAGACTACCGCCGCTCATGAACAACTGCAACACCAGGGGAGTTACAGCTGGAGTTACAGGTAAAAACTTGTGTCTGAAGTTGAGTCTTTGCTGAACAGAGTCTCAGATTGGCGGCGACTAAATCTAGTCCAGTTTAACCCCCAGAAGACACAAGTTTGCGCGTTAACCGCTAAAAAGAACCCCTTTGTCGTATCTCCTCAGTTTTAAAGCACTCCCCTTGTTGCTTCAGCCAGTATCGGAATCCTCGGCAGAGACATATCGCGTGACGTGCAGTTTCGTGGTCACTTGAAAGAGAAGGTCAAATTGGCGTCTAAAAAGCTTGGCATGCTCAGCAGAGCGGGACAGTATTTCATGCCAGCATACCGCCTGCAACTTTACAAGGCGCAGGTTCAGCTGCACATGGAATACCGTTCCCATCTCTGGGCTGGGGCTCCCCAGTACCAGCTCTTATTGACCACATCTAGCGTAGAGCGGCTCGAATCGAATGTTGCATCTCTTTGCATTTTCTTTCGCATATACAATGGGGAGTGCTCTGAGTAATTACCGAACAATTGTTCGGATTAATCCCAGCTGCGAAATTTCATAAACGCACTACGCGGCAAACCTCCCGATACCTCGATGTATGATTAATGTCCATGTCACACAGACCTATGCTGGTAGTTGTTGGGAGCACTATGCTCGAAGTTGTTGACGAGTGCGTTTACCTGGGACAAATAGTCCGATTAGGTAAGTCCAACTTCGACCGAGAGGTCAATCGACGGATTCAACTCGGCTGGGCAGCGTTCGGGAAATTACGACACATCTTCTCGTCAGGTATACCTCAATCTCTGAAAACTAAAGTGTATAACCAGTGCGTGTTGCCAGTGATAACTTACAGATCTGAGACGTGGTCCTTCGCTGCTGGCCGTATGAGGACGCTCAAAGTCGCTCAGCGAGCTATGGAGAAGTCTATGCTCGGAGTTTCTCTGCATGATAGACTCAGAAATGAGGATATCCGCAGTAAAACCAGAGTGACCGATATAGCCAAACGGATTAGTGAGCTGAAGTGGCAATGGGCCGGCCATATAGCTCGAAGAACTGATAACCGATGGGGAAGAAAGGTTCTCGAGTTGCAGCCTCATACCGGTAGGCGTAGTGTAGGGCGATCCCCCACTAGATGTAGTGACGACCTGGTAAGACATGCAGGAAGTCGATGGATGCAGGTGGCTCAGGACCGTGCTTTGTGGCGTTACTTGGGGGAGGCCTATGTTCAGCAGTGGCCTTGTGAAGGGCTGTAATGATGATGATGACTGATATACAAAAGAAACAGCGTTGGTGATAGCACGCAGCCTTGTGGAACGCCAACATTCATAGACATAATAGTCTACAACGACCGTGATGCTCCGATCTGCAAGAAACCCGGTGATCAAATTGCACAATTTCTCGGAAGACCATAGGAAGGGAGCTTTGAAAGAAGCGCTTTGTGCCAAACCCGATCGAAGGCCTTCGCAATGTCTAAAATAACGATCCTTGGACTCTACTGCCTCCACCCTTCGATGAGTCAGGTAGACCAGAAGATCATTAGCTGATCGACCCTGATGAAAACCGTATTATCGGTCACTAATCAGCTGGTGATCCTCAAGGTACCGCATGAGCTGGCAGTTTATAATGGATTCCATTATTTTGGAGAACAAAGAAGTGATGGCGATAGGCCTGTAGTTTGACGGATCTGAGAGGCCGCACTTTTTAGGGATCGGGTGGACGAAAGCCGTCTTCCATGATTTTGGAACTACGCCTAGGGAGTAGAAGTACCAGAAAAGACGCGTTAGAGCCGGTGCCAACTCTGGAGCACAAGTCTTCAGCACAATTGGGGGGATTCCGTCAGGCTAACTTGACTTGGAGATATCCAGGGGGAAGAGTGCTTAGCGAACCGAGCGTTGTGTGAACCGCACATCCTTAATGGAGCTCTCACACCGCGGGATGATCGGTGGTGTGCTCCCCGCGTCATTGAGAGTCGAGTTGGACGCAAAGAAAGAGCCTAGCAGATCGGTTTTCTCCTTTGCGGCATGGGCCAGCGAGTCGCCCTCCCTGTGCAGAGATGGGGGAGATGGCTGACAGAAGTTCCCTTGGCAGACTTGGCGAGAGACTAGAATACATCGGTTCCAAAAGGAAAGCGAACTAGTTTCTCGCTAATTCTGACTATGTACTCTGACTTTGCCTTGGCAATGACTCTTTTGATGGACCTGGAGGCGGAATTGTACTTCTTTAGTACTCATACAATATGTAACGTAATTAACGCACACCCTCAGACACCCCAATTAGTATGTTATGTTATAATCATAATACAAACACTGAATTTTTAGTTAAACATTTTTATGCACTGATTATTTATCAAGTTAGTTATACTAATTCCGGAAGAATGTTGTGGTCACAGTAGAAATCCACGAACGAAAAGACTTTAACGTGATTGAAATAAAGTTCATTTTTCTTTATTTTTATTGAATGACAGAATTAGTAATAATACAAATAAAACTGCACTCTTACAAGTCTTATTGCCTAAAGTAACGGTCCATTTCATTTTGTTTTGACTGTACATATTTAGTGTGACTGTAATTTACGTAGTTTTAATTATTTTTGGGATAAAAAATTACCTATATTAAAAATTATAGGAATCGATTCAGTAAACGATTCTGAACAAACTACTTTCTCAATATGCTTTAATTATGTTACGTGTTGTATAATGTCGGAAAAGGTCCAGACACTTTTACAGTTTCTTAAAATTAAATTTAAGTATTGGGTATAGATTGGCTTCTTCCCTCATATGAAGAGTGTTTTTGATTATTTTTCACTTATTTCCTACATTTTAAGCTTATTTTTTCTCTAACTAGGCTTAGATAGAGTTTATTAATGTGGTGTTATTCAGATTGAAGATATTTGAAAACCATTTATTTAGTCAGTGTTTCGTTTTTTCGAGAATAAAAATCTTAAAGTTTTGCGATCACAAATCGCATAGATGCATCTTGGCATTGCTTTTTAACTGTTACCATACTGGCAGACAGTTTTTTAAATTGGTTGTTTACTCGCATGTCTTAATACATTTCAACTTTATTTATATGGATACTTTAGACGAAAACGAATAATATGTTTTATCACTAACGTATGGGTGAGTTTTAGATGAATCAATTTCTGCTATTGCTTTTATTTTGGCATTATTGATTTCAGACTCCAGTAGTCTATGAACTTTGTGCGAATGAAATAGAACATATACGGAATTACCTGATTCTGGTCCGTATTACATTGCTGATATTTCGTACCTTCAATTCAATATTGGTGCTAACACGATACTACTTAAGAACATTTCTTCCTATTGCGTCATCATCATTCTCTAGACCATTTCCCATTATCTGGGGTCGGCGCAGTAAATCTTCTTGTTCCATTCCTCTCTATCAGCCGTCATTTCCATACTTACTCCTTTCATTCTCATATCACTCTTCACACAATCGATCCATCTTTTATTCGGCCTTCCTCTGCCCGTGTGTCCCTCCACATTCATATTCAACACTCTTTTGTGACATGACTTTCATCCCTCTGCATCACATGCCCAAACCATGCCAATCTGCTTCCTCTCACCTTTTATACCACTGGCGCTACTTTCAGGCTTCCTCTTATATACTCATTCCTTATCTTATCCATCCTTGTCACACCACACATCCATCGTAACATTCTCATTTCATTTGCATGCAATCTATTTTCATCCTTCTTCTTGACGGCCCAGCATTCACTTCCATACATGACGACAGGTCGGATGATCGATTTATAAATTTTCCCCTTCAGCCTTATTGGCATTCGGGGATCGCACGTTGTGGCTGTGACCTGTCGCCATTTCATCCACCCTGCGTTAATCCTATGCTGCACAGCTCTATCTATTCCGCCGTCGCCTTGAATGAGGGAACCGAGGTACTTGAAATCTGAGCAGGTAGGCAGTATAGCGCCATCCAACGACATGGGTACAGGACTGGAAAGACCGCCGAAATCACAGCACATATATTCGGTTTTGGATCTGCTGATCTTCAAGCCAACACTTTCCAGCCTCTGTTGCCACCCCGTCAGTCTGCTCTGTACCTCGATGCCTTCTTCCCCGACAAGCACGATGTCATCGGCAAAGAGCATGCACCAGGGTGCCTCATACTGCAGGTCCGACGTCAAAGCGTCCATAATCAGTAGGAAGAGGTAAGGGCTCAATGCCGACCCTTGGTGCAGCCCTACAGCCACATCGATACTGCCCGTAGTTCCCGCGGCAGATCGTACACATGTACGGGATGCTCTGTACATAGCACGGACTAACCACACATACTTCCCAGGCATACCTTTCATCTTTAACGCCCACCACAAAACCTCACGGGGAACCCGATCGTACGCCTTTTCAAGGTCGACAAAAACCATGTGCAGATTTTTATGCACACGCTTGTACTTTTCGCACAATTGGCGTAATGCGAAAATGGCATTGCATTTCTTCCTATTGCGTAATGTGTCTAAAGAACACACTTATAGTTTCTTCGGACTAATGATGTTTGGGATTGCGTTAAATTTAAAATATCAGCTACTTCCATAAAGTAATCTTTTATCATACTCGCGTTTAAATCAGTTTAATTAAATAAACGTTATTCATAAATTCGTTACGCTACATTAGCAAACTGTCAGATCAGATTTGCCCTGGAGTATATTATCCAACTTGAATCGAACTCTTGACGTTAATATGTTGATATTCTACAGCTATATTCAATTAGGGTATGACTTTCACGCCAATGTTTGTCGTATAACACTGCAATGCGTCTTGGTTGTGCTTTATTACTTTATAAATTAATTGAACGGTGATAAAATAATGAGTATATATTTAGTTTTATCAAAATTAAAATATATAAATGCTGGAATTACACACAACCATATTTTCATGCAAAAAATTGCTAAGTGGCTAAAAAATCTTTATTTATAATAAAAGTATAAAGCTGTCTAAGGTAAAAGTAAAGTAAGAGCCCACAACTCGGCACAGGCCACCTCTCATTTCTAAAAGTGTTTTTGGCACTGACCTCCATATATTGACTGGCATATACACCGTGACATAATGAGGCGATTTTATTTTGGACATTTTGGCGCTGACAGCAGAAGTGAATGTCCACGGAATTAATCATCATCATCATCATCATTACAGCCCTTCACAAGTCCACTGCTGAACATAGGCCTCCCCCAAGTAATGCCACAAAGCACGGTCCTGAGCCACCTGCATCCATCGACTTCCTGCATATCTTACCAGGTCGTCACTCCATCTAGTGGGGGGTCGCCCTACACTACGCCTACCGGTACGAGGCTGCCACTCGAGAACCTTTCTTCCCCATCGGTTATCGGTTCTTCGAGCTATATGGCCGGCCCATTGCCACTTCAGCTTACTAATCCGTAGTACGGAATTAATAATAGTGATAAAACATTTTGATACGATTAGAGATTTTTGACGTGGTAGAGCCATGCTGCAACTATATTAGTAGTATAGTCGTAGCATGAATGGCTCGGCCCGACCGGGGGAGGAACAAGCTCTCACATAATACCAGCGTAAAATATTATCATCATATCATATCTTCTTAGTCCGCAGAGGTGATAACGCGTTTGCATTTTGATTCCTGTTTGAGGATAAATGTCTATAGTCCACAACACCCACTTACCGTCAGGTGAACTGTGTGATGGATTGTAACCCTACCCTATAAAAAAGACAGTGTGATAAAATTTATCGATATAAATTGCAAACCAAGGCCTACCCGTAACATCCATTATATTTATGTGTCATATCAATACAATGACTTACAATAAATAAATATACTTGTAGTTATCAAGTTGCCTAGGCCGACGCAAGCTTTATACCCCATATGAATCCAAGATCGACGCTGCGTTGGTCAATCTACGTTTTTTTCTTAACTTCAGAACGGATTTTGCGCCGGGTTTCAACATTGGGTATTGAAAAGGAATTCGGCTCGCAAGGACCAATTGAAAAGGACACAACGGATGGAAACTAAGAAACAGAAGGGAGGAATCGAGGCTTCTCTCGATCCGGCCTCCTGCAACGCCTACGTTGGGTTCGGGAACAACGTATGTGATCTCCGCCACGGAGTAACACACTAGGGCGATAACCTCGTTCCTTTTCAGCAAGTAGGTTCAGACGGGGATTACGGGTCTTCCGAAGTCGTCCCGGTCCCGACGCCTTAATTCTTCGATGTGGACTGTATAACTTAAGGGATCTTGGGAATGAAACAGCAATTATCTTCAAACCGTTCCGTGAGAGAGTAATCACTTTTCCCTATACTTTTCTTCTTGACTGCTGGTTTTTTACTTTTCCCGAAGGATTTTCTTATTTTTCCGAACTAATTCTCGAACTATTTTCCCGAACTATTTTCTTCCCCGAACTATTTTCTTCCCCGAACTATTTTCTTCCCCGAACTGTTTTCTTCCCCGAACTATTTTCTTCCCCGAACGAATTGCAATAAAACCCGTTCACTAAGCTACCCCCAGAACTATACGCGAAAGTGAGCCGCGCCATTCGCGTGCCTGCGCAACTTAACAACATGAATTTGTACTATTACTCTCTCACGTTTCACTTAATTTCTTTATTCACATAAATCACACATAAATACAAGTTATCTATTTATATAGCACAAAACAATATCTACACCATGATATACATTATTTTTCCGTATTACAAAAATCCTTTAATTTATAAAACAAAATATGCCTACTTTACTCACAAATCCAAAATCCAAACTTCTTAAATATTTAACACAGAAAGTTAAAACAATGTTTCCCACTTGAATTTATACATATGTTAACTAATACAATAGTTTAATTTACATTTTCTCTATTTATTTCACTATTTAAAACACTTTTAAATTTCTTATACAAAACTATCATTATTTCACTTATGCACAGGAATTTTCACATAAAAATAACACAGAATTCACCTTTTTAGCACGTACAATCAACCTGAAATGTTTTACAAGTCATTTTTACATAAATTGCTGAAATTACAAACATTTTAAATTTTTACATATTCGGCCTCCTAAGGGCGTGGCCAGCGTGCTTCCGTGAACTCACACTATTTGAACAACTAACTTTGCACGGCTCTCGACTATCAGAAAAATGAAAGTCTGAAATACACTTAATTTTAACAATATTAAATAAACGAGTGCTTCCACATAATTTTCAAACAGTAGGAAACTATTTCTGATAAGACTCTTATTCGTTATCATGCTTCTTATCAGATAACAATACAAGTGAATGTTTTCATTAATCAATCATAACAAATAGGCATTTGTTTTCGTACAAACATATCATACTTATACAAGACAATACTTATGCAATTAATTTCCGTTAATTCTGTTTATGCACAGAGTGATCATCTCGACCGGGGAACCGATCCGATCCCTAACTTCACTTTAATATTCCTTTGAATTTACATCGTTAGAAAGATGATTTCAAACGGGGAACAAATCCGGTAATATAATTTATATCTTAAATTCCTTATGAATTTATTAAGCGATATTACTTAGGAAAACGAACAAACTAGCCTGGCCTGGGAGTCGAACCCAAGACCTTCTTATCATTAATTCGACATTTCTTTAAGATTTAACTAAGCATTTTCTTATCAGAACATTTAAATTGGACAATAAGTCTTTGAAAAGTTATTCGTCATCGGCTGACTTAATAAACTGAAACATTCTTATAGGCGCGTCGCCAACAGGTATGTTGGTTCATTCGTAAGGCTTAAATATTCAATTAGTACTGGAAAACATTCAACTGGTATAAGTAACTATACAGAATAAATTTACTGTCAACCGTTCATTCGGTTCTAGTATTATACGAAACTAAATCAGCTACTAACGCCTATTCTAATTATTAACAGATCTTTCTATATACAAAATAAACCATATCTTTAAACATATAAAAATAATATTTATTAGTTCGTAGTTTATGCATTGCCATACCGTACATCAGATTTCGGTAAAACTTCGTCAACTTATTACTTGGACTTCCGCGAAGATTATAGGCATAGTAAAATTAACTTACATTAGGTGGCGCACGTATCGTACTAGCAATTTATTTAAAAGTTATACATCATTCAATTTTAATTATTGTATTATCATTCCTAAATAAACAATATAACTCTTTCAAGTGTAAAACGACATTTCTACAATTATTTCTGTATCTGCGGATGCAGAAAAAATTGTAATACCAAGATATAAAAAAGTAATAAACTTTAAATTACATAGTTAAGTATTAGTTGTTTGCAATTTCATTTTCGATATTCAAATTACAATATTAAAAACTATAATAAAAAAACTAAAAACTGAAATTGTCATACGGTCCTACTCCCCGCAGTATAGTTAAACGCTGGCTGCGTTTCCTCTCTGAATAAAATAAGCAGCTCTCTTATCACCATTTTTAGGAATTTCACCGCACTTGAACCCCATGGACCGATAGTCTCTATAGCAAATAGCTCAAATATGTATTCATCTTTCGGAGACTCATATTTGGGCTACTTATGTAGTTCAGTTGCCTCTGATGCCTCCCCTGATTTAAGTACTCCTGAGATGAAAAGCTGCCAAAGTGTCTTCGCGAGTGGTACCCCACACTGAAGCTTTATTTCTCTTCCAATCATCCTAAGTTATACCGTCGGGTCTCCTAACGTCGTCTCTAAATATAATAAAAAGCTCTAAAACCAAGAGAACAATTACGCAGACACGACCTCTTTTGATGACATCGTTCAAATAACCGTTACACTAAAGAATAACATATTAAAATTACACGGTTATATAAGTGTGTAAATATATTAAGGGTGGATTCGACTAAAAACCATGTTACATCACAGTAACTAATTCAATATATAAAATTTTACTCTTCGATAACTTCGTTTTCATTATTCCAACTCTAGAATTTGTGAATCAATAACAACAGTAGCATTAATTTGATAATTATCTGTTGTCAGCAACTTTGGTGGTTAACAGATATGGGTAGAAAAAAACATCGATAAGTATTATAGTACTCCTCCAGATTTCGGTCACGGCGGCCTGCCTCAACGGAGGCTAGCCATCGGCGCGGGACAGGATTATAGTGCTCAAGTTTATGCGCAAGCACAGGTGCATTCTCTATTCCCTCACTCTCATAATCCGATGAGATGGTGAACCAACACCACCAGAAAGAGATCAGGTGTAGGATCAACGGCTTTACGTGCTTTCCGAGGCATGGGGGTGAAACACAGTCAACTTGCTGACTCCGAGCAGCTACTGAGAATTTCTTTACGAAAAAACTAATATAATAGATTTTTTGGCCCGACCCGGGATTCGACCTCAGGACCTCATGACCAGCCGTTGCTCTACTTTGTTCATTGTATTAAGTGGTCTAACCTTACCTTTCCTAAAAATGTTAACTTTTATGGCGGTACTATAAAAAAAATTAGAATTGAATATCAATGTTAACTTTAGTATAAAACTAACTTTTGTTGTCGTGTTTTGTCTTTGGTGAATATAAGTTAAATTAATACATAATAATATAATGATAATATATTTTGTGTCATGGAGGAAGGAACATGCCGTCTGTGATACAGGCTCGGCCTAGTACAGCCGGCAGTAACCGAAGTAAGCAACTTAAAAAAAATTGTAAAATTTGTATGTAGCTTATTTTAAACAAATTATAAAAAAGCTTGTTGTAAAGGAAAAGAATGTAATTATGCTAATAAAGTTTATTTATTATTATTACCAATGCAACCACGAGACCAACGAGGTAGTCAAGTATTATAGACAAGGAACTCTACAAGCTTGTTTACTCAGTAATATAAAGCCAAATATGTTGGTAATTAGAAACAAATTTTTAAGCAAACATAATTTGCATCGAGTTTTACAAATTACGCACATTCTCACTATTACTAAAGATAATTCTTATTATATAACTAAAATCAAACATACTGAACTACAGAAAATACTTTCATTTTTTTGTTTAGTAAGTTTAAAATACTGAGATACGATTTAACACAACAGTCTTTGGACCAGTACGAACAATGGCGGCGCTTCAAATCGGCACAAATATTTTTGTACGGTATATATATTTTTAATATTTTTTACAATACAAGCCAGTCCACCATACTTGTATATATACAGGTCATTGGTTTTAGGGCAAGTACATGTTCGCCGCCGAAATCACGTTCGTTAGACGTTTTTGTTTTATCGCTGAGCATCTGGTAAACCAGAACTTAAAATTGCAGTGAATAATTTCATTGGCGACGGCAGGAGTCGGATCCGGGTTGTCCGAAAGCTGTAAAATTTACAGCAAACGCTTGAGCCGAGCTACTAGGGCTCTTCTAAAATTGCCTATTTGTATTATATTTCATTTCATTTTTAATTTTTTTTAAAAACGTTTCCCCTACACTAGGATTTTCTCCTGTATCGCGGGGGCAGTTTACAAACATAAATTGCACAAGGACAAACATCCAGACCCGGAACAATTATTTGTAGGCTATACAAAATACTTGTTCCGTGCGGGATTCGAACCCGCAACTCCCAGCGCAGCCACTCATTGCTAAGCCACTACGCCACGGAGTCGTCAAATTATAGAGTAATGTATTTATATATAATGATTACAGATATACTCGTACTTCAATATGTAAATTTGTTGCTTCGTTTGCGGTTTCTTTTTGAATTCATAATCAAATAGCATTTCGAAAAATAAGACCATCTCAAAAACAAACGACTAAAAATAACGGTCTCATTCAAATACTTTTTTTAAGATGTCTTAAACCTCTTACTTAATATATATATATATATATATATATATATATATATATATATATTAATATATATATATATATATATAGTACCCGGTTGACCGAGCTTTGCTCGGTATTTTTCGCTCGGTTTTTTTTAATTCGTGTGTTTTGGAAATTATATTTAGATACAAATTACTTACATATGAAATATGAATAATATTTTTTGATCTTAGCGACATAATATAAAAAACTGAAATCGTTATTTGAATAAAAAATCATGAGTGCAATTAGTTTAATTTAAATTTTCGTGTATTTAAAAAATACTAAAAAAAGGGCTAGAAAAAATTGATTTTCTCAAAAAAGAAAGGAACTTGAAAAAAAAATTAAAAAAGTCGGTCCGGTCGGTCTGGGCTCGAACCGGGGTTTTACGATTCTGTGACCGCCCATTATACCATTAAGCTATTTATAATCATTGACAATCTGTCAAAATTTACCTTCTTATTCTAACGATATTGTAGCAGTTTTTCATTGCCTAAAAACACGGACAAAAAGACATTTTCTAAAAATAAATCCTAGCTAGATCGATTTTTTATCCCCGAAACTCCCTGGACACTAAATTTTATGAAAATCGTTGGAGCCGTTTCCGAAATCCCGATTATATATATATATATATATATATATATATATATATATATATATATATATATATATATATATATATATACAAGAATTGCTCGTTTAATAGTATAGGATATATATATATATATATATATATATATATATATATATATATATATATATATAAGCATATAGAGTTGAATTTAATGTTGGTATCCTCTTACGCTTACGCGTTTTAGTTTATTTTAAACAGAGTGAAAAGCAACAAGTATGTCTAAAACTTTCGATTAGAATTCTTCTAGACCGTGAGATTATTTATTCTATATAAAAAAGATTTCTACTCATTTAATTTTTGTAATACCATATATGAAGAAGTATTTGGGGGAGATAAAAGGGCATGTACTAACTAGCATTTGTCGTTGTAATGTTTTAGTTATGAAAAATTAAAACGCTGATACATTGAAAACGATCGTTGTGTCATCGTACCGTGTGTCATGCATTCCACAGAGATATTAAACTGAGGTAATAAATAGAAGGACGCACCCAGGTATCGCATGTTACACGAGTCAGTAGGTATCGCATGTTACACGAGTCAGTAGGTATCGAATGTTACGCGATGCCAAAAGCGTGTTGTTTTGTGTGTTGGCTCAGTAGCCTTCATTTTATCGTAACTGTTGCACTGTACATGTTTAATAAGCTTTACCTTTGTTGAAATATTTAGTGGTCCTTGGTAAGGTTTGTTATTTATAGCACGGGTTTTTATGTGGCAGTTTCCAAGATCATTAATATCAGCATTACGATATCTTATTCAAAATCGCGTATACAAAGCAGTTTTGAAGACTCTTTATAGAAATCTAAAATTTCTTGACTCTCTAGTGGTATTTTTAATAGTGTATATTTCAGTTAATGTAATATAATAAAATTATTAGACGCCCACACATAGCCGCTAGCGATTTTACGTGCACACATGCTTAAGTGTCGTTTCTTTTCGCGTAGTGTATATATTCTTTGCTTGAGTGGCTGTCGTTATCAACTGTCCGTTGGGTTGAGCTGTCGTCAAAATCTCCAAAGGGCTTCGCAATGTGACGCATCAGCATATTGTGAAGAAAAGAAAAAAAAGCGCGGGAACCTTGAAACTGGACTGATAAATCTATATGGATTGAAACTTATAAAGATTATAATACAAAGAAGACCTGGCTTTAGCCTTTTTGAAAATATGAAGAATTAAAGAAAATAAAACTTGGCTTTGGCCTTTATGGATTTTGAAGAGATGGAAAGAAGAAAAATAAGACTTGGTTCCGGCCTTTACATTTCAAAATTCTATATATTCGAATTAAAAAAGACTAGGCTGTATGGCTTAGTTCTTTTGCCTGCTCTCTCGAGCGAGTAATAAAAACAACAACAACAACATGAGAAGTGAGCAAGTGAGAACATGAGATTCGTGTCTCGAAAAAGATGTTTATGTTTGATGTTTGTTTACAACCCGATTGACGTTTAGAACTTGTTAGCAAAAAGTTTATTTTAGTGTTCGAATTAATAAAATACTGAATATAACATGAAGTAAGTATATACTTTTGTTATAATATTAGTTTCTTTGTAACTTAGTCAACCCCTACTGTAATATTAATGATTTCGATAAATTATAGCCCTGTAGAAAGAGCGGCTCATCCTTCAACGGCCCAAACCCAAATTCACGCCTTACTAAATTTTTTAGAGAAGAATCCAAGCAATTGTTTTCGAAATTTCCCAGTGCAAGTGTGACACCGCCCGTAAAAGCTGGGAGAAACCGGCCCTTCAACTCAATAGTTTAGGGGGCTGTGTTAAGACATGGAAATAATGGACTAAAGTTAATTTTGTTAATTTTGTGATCAATTATATTTACGTCATAGTAAGTATACATAAATTTTGAATAAAACTTTTAGTATTGGGCTGATAAAAAAGTGCTGTTAAGAAGAAGGGTGCGTTACGTTTTAAAACTAGAAATAAGACTAGTGGTGGAGCTTTCGGAGATTGAAGAGACAATATTTAACATTAATGGGTGGCACAAGTTTTGCAACAGGTGATAGGCACCTAGAAATCCACTTTTAAATTAAGTTAAACTATTTACTTTTTTATTAACTGAGATAGTTTTAATGTATTTATATGTTCCTCTTTTAATTTTTAGGCCTAGGCTGGTCGGAGTCCTGAAAATAGTCCCTCTTTGCCGGCTGCTACCCAGTTAATAGGCCTAAATCCAGTTCTGTTTCTACCAATGGTAAGTTATTTTGTCTAACACAATTATCAAATTATTTTAACTTCTACGGTTACCATACAAAACCAATTAAAGTATTATATTTTATCGAATGACTGTCTGAAATCAAATCATATAAATATGCACAGTAATTAAATTTTCAAAACAATACGAGTAAGTTTTAAAAATTACAAGTTTTAAATAAAAAATTCTTAATATAGTTATTTTTAATATATTTTAATACTATATAAATTATCACATAAGATGTAAATAATTACATGATATTAGTAATTATTGGGGTGATGGGAAGTATTCCACAATTATCACCACAAATTACCTCCTTCTGTGACTATTACACAACGCCATCTAGTCCCAAGCTAAGCAGAGCTTGTGTTATGGGTACTAGACAACTGATAAACATACTTATATATTTCTAAATACATAAATATTATAGATAAATTACACCCAGACACAGAACAAGTGATCGTGCTCATCACACAATCATTTGTCCTGGGTGGGAATCAAACCCACGACCTCCGGCATAGCAGTCAGGGTCACTAACCACTAGACCAACAGGCCTGTTGCCTGATGGGAAGTATTTACTAGTACTGATATGATTTGTATAACATAGTCCAAAAAAGTAAAGAAGTAGTAGAGTAAGTGTTTAAAATATCTGAAATATTTAGGGAAGAACTCTCTTCTAATTTTTTCACATGATGTTCCTTATTAGTTAATATACACATTCTATATGCAAATATGTATATAATTAAATGATTGGTGATTGATGTTTGAATGTTTTCTGGAACAGCAACCTACACCAACCTATATTGGAAAATTTCCAGCTGAAAATGTTCCTGTTGTAGAGGTATATTATATGTTATTTTATTTACATACTATGTATATAATTTGTTTAAGTTTCTATATAAATTAGGATGTTGACTGTATATTATTGTGGTATCTAGAAAGAGCTAATAAAATATTGATCTATGTATATTTACATAAAATTATAATACAAGAGTATGTCAGTTATCATTACTATTTTTTTCAGACAACACAACAGCATTTGATTGAAAGGCAGGCTATTTTATGCCTACCTGGAACATCTGGGCCATCTTCTAGGCCAAGTGTTGTTCGCATGGTGAGTAATCTACTATAGATATTTAAAATTTCTTTATTACACAATTTTAACGCTTAACATATCCGATTCTAGGTATCATTAAGCCTTTTACTTTACCAATGATTCAGTCTCCACCCTGCACACCACCCATAGTTGGAGGTCCCGCAAGTCCTCCCCGAACTCCTTCGGGATCAGGCAGCAACCCACAGCATCTGCTAAGAAATGAACTGCGCCAATTGACTGGATCTCCAGTGCATAATCACCCACTGCCCAATACAAGTAATAATATTTTATCACATTACTAAAATTTAAGGATACCTCAAAGTTATGTTATCTAATATATCTTCTTCACACCACTGCATTCTTATTTCAAATATTAATAGAAAGAAAAAACGTTAAAAATTTTAATTAGAACTTAGAATGAATTTTCGTCAATAATGATTTTGTTCGATGCTTCATTGATTAGTATTACTGTTTCGTATTCGTATTTTATAAAAAATGTATTAAATTCCTTTAGTTTGGCATATGTCATTACTTTTCAGAATTTGATCCATATTAGCGACAGAATCGATTGGTGTAACAATACAGTGTCTTTTTTTTTTCAAAATCATCAGGTTCGATTCCTGGCTAGGAATATTGATTACTAGGAATCTTGTTTTTTTTTTTTCAAAAATCCAATGATGCTGTTTTAGTTTTCATCTAAATCGGCCTCGAGGTTCCTTTGAGTCTCATAGTTTCGGATTTTGCCATCTATGCTCATTGTGAAAATTTGCCTGTATATTATATATAGGTAGGTATATTAGGTAATTTTGTAATAGAAGTGAAATTAGCTAAGTTAATCAGTGGTTGGCCTTTCAATTATTAGATCTCTAGTTTGATGTTTACCTGATGATAGTAAGCCTATGTACATAGACCTACTTATGTGTATAGACCAACTTAGAAGTGGATTTATTGTTTTCAGATATTTTATTGTGATTTTCATACAAATGTATTGTAACTAAATAGGAATAATATATTTACTGTACCATTTATTATTGTTCTAGCAACATCAAGACTTCGCCACAGTCGTCGAAGTCGTGCATCACCTCTATCTCAACGGCGATCACAATTACTAATTTTTCGCAGTGATTTTTGGCGATGGAAGAAGGAAATTTAGAAATAAATCGCCGAAATTCTGAGCTTTTAGAAATAATCGTGAATAAAGCAGTGCAGAACATTGAAGAAGGATTAAAATTATTATCAGAAACATTAAAAAATTTTTTTTAGTTTTAGTGGCTTTAGTTAAAGAAAATTATAATAAATAGTTTTCTTTAAATATTAAGTATACATAGTTAGAATATAATTTTACTAGCTTTATTAAATACTTAAACTTATTGATCTTTTAAATATTAAGTGTAAATAATTACAATACAATGTTACTAGCTTTATAAGATAAACTATATTTATAAAGTAACTTATTTATCTTTTGAATATTAAGTGTAAGTAATTAGAATATGATTTTACTAGCTTTGTTAAATCAGAAGAATACTTGACAGCTTTATTAAACAGACTTTATTTATCCTAGTTTATAAAATATTATCTTAACACATAATAATTTAAAATAAACATTGTAAAACCAGTACATGTTTTTATCCAAAAAATAGCAATTTTAAACATTATAATTTTTATTAAAATAAAAAATGGGTTTTAATTTAATCTAATGAAATAATAAAATAATTAGTTCTTGTTGACTAGACTGCCATATTATAGGCTCTTGAGATATTGTTTCATTTCTAGCCCCAGCTTGTGTATGAATGACTGTGTGGAAACGTAACTCCTCTTGACTGTCGTAGTCGTGTAAAGAAGGAGCCATTGCAATACTGCCTTCCTTAACTAAGTGATTACATGACTACGATTAGTTCTATAATGAATCTTACTTTAAATACATGGGCTTTTATAGGATGGTCAAAACTAGTCTCTGCTGAAAGTATGACGCCTTGGTTTGACCAGCAATAACAACTATACAGCGGAGTCAGCGTGTTTTGTAACGTTACACTTCATAAAATGTTTTCAGTAAGCCAATATTGAAAGCTTAATCGGCACAATTCGTGATAAACATGTTATTGTAAAATTATAGCTACTTGCAACTACCATGTTTACGAGTTACCTTATATCAAAGGCTTAGTAAGGATAATTTAGGATCAACAGGTATTAAAGCTATTTCCAGACTGCATAACTAGCCATAATTTTACAATAACATGTTGACCGCGAATTTTGCCGATTAAGCTATTGGTATTGGATTACTGGAACCACCTTATGAAGTTTAACGTTACAGAAAACGCTGACTCCGCTATATAATTGTTATTACTGGTAACCAAGGCGTCATATTTTCAATCAACATACTTGTTTTGACCATCCTATAATAGCCCTTGCATTTAGAATAAGATTCATTATAGAACTCATCGTAGTCATGTAATCACTTAGTTAAGGAAGTCAGTATTGTATTGAATTAGTTTAAATACATTATTGTAATATATATATATATATATATATATATATATATATATATATATATATATATATATATATAAGTCATCTAGACATATTTGTAGTTTTAAGAAACCGGCCAAGAGCGTGTTGGGCCACACTCAATATAGGGTTCCGTAGTTTAGCGTCCGTCACAATAAGTGTTCCCACTTATGAGTTTAAAGGTGGGTATCCATTATGTTCGCGCTCCAGCAGCGCTCCGTGCTCCTGCAACTGCTCACGGTAGTGGGTACTGTTGTTTCCATCCAATTTCAAAATGATTTTCCTAGAAAGTCCTTATAAAGTTCTACTTTTCAAATTTTTTTCATATTTTCTACACTTATGGTTCAAAAGTTAGAGTGGGGAGGGGACACATTGGTTTTTACTTTTGGAGCGATTATTTCCGAAATTATTGACATTATCAAAAAATGATTTTAGTAAACCCCTATTCATTTTTAAATTCACCTTTCCAACAATATATCACACGTTAGGGTTGAAATTAAAAAAAATCACTTCCCACTTCACATATAGGGGGGCCTAATAAAACATTTTTTTCCAGTTTTTATTTTAACACTTTGTCGGCGTGATTGATACACATATTGGTACCAAATTTCAGCTTTCTAGTGCTAACGGTCACAGAGATTAAGCGAGGACGGACAGACGGACAGACAGACATGGCGAAACTATATGGGTTCCTAGTTGACTACGGAACTCTAAAAAGCTTCAGCACCGATCCCGAAACTTAACTACATTGTGATTCTTGCAGAAGATCACAAAAAAAACATTAATACACAAACAAACAATGAAAAATATTACCCTGATTCTGAGACAGTCGGGCAAAAAGCCCCGAGCTACACGGCACCTACCTACCGAAAGTAATATTAAATTTTTAAATACACTGGATTATTTTAAAAATATTAATGAGAACTTGTTCACATGAGTGCTGCAAAATGTAATCTTTCATTTCTGCAAAATGTAGCACAACGTGTCGTTCATTAACTTCAAGCGCTGTAAATGTGGTCTATAAGTTGCAGCTGTCCTTGCCGTTATTGTCGCCACATAAAATCGTCAAAAGAAAATATGAAGGGTGCTGACCACTTGGTTATTACACTTTCATCTTGTGTGAAATAGCTTAAGTAATAAGATTTTGAGGAATCAACATATTTAAATTTAGAAATAAAGAGATAAAAAATATTGCATGATATAATAAAAAAGAAGTTTTTACGTAGCGTAGATAATTATGGGCAATCGAGAATATAGTTTCAAAGTTATAGTTCGGGGTCCTCACCACACTTATACATAAAAATATAACTAAATTGTAATTATGTGACGATCCTAATTCATTAGTGAAAATATTAGTATTCGGCTGTCTGAAGAATCTCTAGAAGAACATAAAACTTAAAAAGCTCTTCCCAAATCCCAATGTACTATTAAGGTCTGGATTACCTAAGACATTTTGCGATGCATTAGAAATAAAAACAAAATGCAATTAAAACTACGATCTGAACCACACAATGAAATTTTAAAAATCACTTACACAAGATATCGAAACCATTGCAAGAATCTATTGAAAATATTAAAACGAAAATACTAAAAACAACAGTTAGCTAAAGTAACAAAAATCTAAGTTATTATGGAAAATGATTAAAACTATAATCCATACAAATTCGAACAAAACATTAAACAATTACTTATTAAATGCTAAATCTACTTCGGAGGACTCGGTGAATTACGTAAATGATTTTTTTTAACATTGGACGAAAATTGGCTGAAGACGTTTGAATCAGTAAGTCCGATCTCCACAATAAATATGCATTGCCTTGCATCGCAACTAAGATCTCTTGTTCTATTGGATACTGATCGTATGGAAGTTGATGAAATTATAACTTGCTTCAAGTCCAACAGTGCTCCTGGCTGTGACAATATTTCTACTCAATTTCTGAAACTAGCTAGAGCACACGTAGTTCCCATAATTAGTCATTTAGCCAATCTTTTCTTCCATAAAGGCGTCTTTCCATCACATCTCAAAAAATCTATAGTAACAACGGTGTATAACAACCAAAACTATAACCCTATAATTAAAATATTATTATATTAAAAATATATCAGCAATCACGGGCCAATTTCTTTATTACCAGCCATCTCAAATATTATAGAGAAAGCGATAAGCCTCCGTCTAATAAACTTTTTTGAGAAATGTGACATTCTTTTGGAAATTCAATTCGACTTTAGAAGTGGAAAATCAACAGAGGATGCAGTCTTAGCTATAACCTCCTATATCAGATTCCTCAAAGAGTAGAACTAGGTATACCGAGTTTGCCTCGTTTTGTTATTTATGATGAGACCTTACCTCCGGATTTGATAGAGTGACCTAAAGATATACTTTGGTGAAGGCTACTGGAACTCCTCGAGAATTATGTGTGCCGAGTTTGACCTCATTTTGTTATTTATGATGAGACCTTACCTACGGACTTGATAGATTGACCTGAAGGTGTACTTCGATGACTAACTAAACTACTACTGGAGCTCCTTGAAGAGTAGAACTAGGTGTGCCGAGTTTTTTTATAGAATAAGGATGACGAACGAACACACATTCCATCTGATGGTAAGTGGATGCTGTGGCACATAGACATCTACATTTATTCACGATTAAGAATCAAAACGCAGATGCCTTGTTAGCCCTTAGAACTAAGATAGAATGCCTCGTACCTAGTAAAAAGGGGTCTCCAAATATCTAGACTCATCATACGAAACACAGCAGTATTTAGTTGCTACTTTACGCTGGTATTCTGTGAGAGCGTGGTCTTTCCCCGGTCCAGCCAACCCATTCGTGCTACAACCATTATATAGCTGTAGAGTGGCTCTACCATGTCAGTTTGTCCTCGTTTTGTTAGTTATGATGAGGTGTACTTTGTTAATTGCTAAATTAAAATACTGGTTATGACTAGTGAAAAACTTTTTGAAAACGAAATAAAATTGATGAGAAAAAAATTATTAACGAGTCAGGTAAAAATAAACTAGTTTTTACGATAATTCCTGAGGTATTTATATCTAAAAATTAAAGTTGATTTCTGATCGCTTTAAGTTGACTCTGTTAAAAGTTTTTCAATTAATAATAAAAAAATGAATCTAACAGACATGATAATAACATAATAAAATAAAAAAAATATTTTCTGTTGTTGATTGAGAATATTTTCTATATTTTTTCACGACTAAGTAAGCAAAATAACAAAACATGGACAAAACAAAGATCATGTTTAATGTCCATGTCACGCATATGCCGGTAGTTGTTGGGAGCACTAAGCTCGAAGTTGTTGACAAGTACGTTTATCTGGGACGAACTATTTGTTCGACTAGGTAAGTCCAACTTCGACCGAGAAATCAAACGACAGATTTAACTCGGCTGGGCAGTGTTCGGGAAGTTACGACACATCTTCTCGTCAGGTATACCTCAAAACCTGAAAACTTAGTTGTACAACCAGTGCGTGTTGCCAGTGATGACCTACGGAACCGAGACTTGGTCCTTCACTGCTGGCCGTATGAGGACGCTCATAGTCGCTCAGCGAGCTATGGAGCGGGCTATGCTTGGAGTTTCTCTGTGTGATATGTGATATATAGAGTGACCGACATAGCCCAACGGATTAGTAAGCTGAAGTGGCAATGGGCCGGCCATATAGCTCGAAGAACTGCCAACCTTTGGGGAAAAAAGGTTCTCGAGTGGCAGCCTCGTACCAGTAGGCGAACTGTAGGGCGATTCCCCACTAGATGGAGTGACGACCTGGTAAGACATGCAGGAAGTCGATGGATGCAGGTGGCTCAGGACCGTGCTTTGTGGCATATCTTGGGGGAGGCCTATGTTCAGCAGTGGACTTGTGAAGGGCTGTAATGATGATGGTGATGAAGTAAGCAATTTAAGTCGTGCACTTTTATATTTTCCAAACTTTTTATTGATGTTTGATATACAATTATTGGCAAATTAGAAGTAATAAGGTTATTAGTGAAATCTTTTGTGTATTTAAATTCCTATTTAATATATTTCTATTTAACAAAAGAGATTTTGGGTATATAACAACATTTGAAAGTGAAGATTCAAAGCGACTGTAATGGAGTCCGAATACAGAGTGTTGCCTGAGCATCCCTAAGGCTGCCGTACCGTCCTAAGGGCTGTTGAAGCATTCCGGAGGCTGCTGGAATGGTACCCATATACTTACCGCAGCGTCGTTTTATAGCTGTGACTGTTACCGTTACCGTCACAAAACCGTTAACAGTCCACAGATAAACATAGGCCTCCCTCAAACGTTGCTTCATATTTGCCATAGTTGATACGCTTGGCAAGCAGGTTGGCAATCGTAGATTTTTTAGTTTGTAAATTGTTATTAGGAAGACGACGCTGCTGCCAATCACCTGGTTTGTTTCCTTCAAAGCATATACTTCGCAGTAAAATTTATTACGTACCTAATTTTATATGGATGGAAATTTATAAAATTTTAATAAGGAAACAATATGTAGCTAAAATTATTAAAAAAATATTGAATATCGCTTAAAAGCTGAATAGGGTAATTTAAAAACGTGAAGTATCTAATTTTTATTTAAATCTTTGTTTAGTTTCATTAGCAGTAAAATCAAGTAAGTATTCACTCACTGCAATATCAGATTTAGTTTATTTTCTTGGCATTTTGTTCAACCGATTGTCCTGATATTAGCAATTTGTTAACTCTGTCTACACAAAGGATTGCTATGTTGTTGTTTGTTTTTCGTGTAGAGGGGCTTGATTAATTTTGTAGCAAGTTTGAATGTATTTTTCAATTTTGAATACTAGAGAAATAAAAAGCAATATTTTAATAAGTTTCATATATTAATCCTTACGACCATAATGCGAAATGTTAATACCTTATTTTTTGACCCAGCAGGAGGTGGAGATCCTATTTATATCAACATTTATTTTGATTTTTGGTCACCCAGAAGTTTATATATTAATTTTACCCATGAATAATGAACATCAGGATTAATAAACAAAATATAACAAAACCTATTCTGAACCGACTGTTTCAAATAATTATCAACAATCAGATGTTATTACTTTTATGGTTATATTTGCGATTTATTTAATTCCTTCATTAACTTCTAGTCCACCTGTACATAGACGTAGCATTTTTGACTCACAGGTAAGGATATTTCTGGAGACGGCAGATGTCCTTTTTCTTCTTATAACATGGAGAAACGTCTACGCATACCTACCACGCAGGGGCATGGACTCGCACTGACTAAAACCCCATGATGTTCCACCACCGTTACATATTGGCAGATAATTGAGAACGCTTTCGCACACATTCGCGGCCCCACCTCCGTCTGCTGCTCCGTAGCGGCTCCTCTTTGGGAGAGGGCTACTCCTCCTCCATGTCTTTTTCAGGTAAAGCGCACTAGTACACATAGAGCACCTTCCTCCATGGCCTCCAATCACACGTCTGTAACGGACGCCGACGTGTTCGATGAGCGAAGGCCATGGAAACAGGTAACACGAGCACTCACAAGCACTAACCTTCCTGACCCCAGCGGCGGGTCTGGTCTGTAGGAACTACTATACAGTATATATTACTTTAGAAAACATTAAGCTAAACCATCCAGGGACCCACTCAAATGCACAAAAAAAACCTTATCAAATTCATTCGAGCTGTTTTTGAGTTTTAGCGGAACTTACGAACAGAAATATTTGATTTTTATATTTAAGGACTACTTGAAGCCTCCGTGGCGCAGTAGCTTAGCTTGGTTCCAATCCTGCACGGAACAAGTATTTGTATAGCCTACAAGTAACTGTTACAGGTCTGGATTTTTGTTTTTGAACTAAAAGAAGTTTGCCTGCGAAAATCAATATGAACCCGTTCATATGGCATAGATGGATACTCCCAAGTATGTTTGGAAGCTGCGGCTTGGGGTGAGTTCAGTTGTAAAGAACAATCCTTGCAATTATTTGCTACATTATAAACATCACTATTAACACCTGCAAGCATCCTAATAACCCCAAAGTGACATGAGTGTAAATCTTTCAAGATGGCATTCCTGAAGCATATGGGTATTATGACCCATGTCCCTCTCATTATATTACATTCACCTTGCAAAGAAAATTCTATTTGATCTATGCCAAATCTCTCATTATAGGAAACTTTCCTTTCTGTTTGGATGCCCAATAACAAAGGCTTTAAAGATTCGTCCTTTTTTGTGGCATCCGCTATGTCCTTTGTAGTGGTGGACAAGACGTGAACCATTCCAATTTGATAAATCTCTACCTTTTCCAATGACATAGTAGAAACTTCTTCAAGGGCTGGCAAACGCGAAAAAGCATCAGCATTGGCCATTATCTTTAGAATTATTGTACTTAATGTCATATTGAAAACCTTGCAAAAAATTGCATAATGTTGCATCCGTGCAGCAGAGAGATGTGGTGGAGCTTAAGTAAGAGAAAATATTTGAAATAAAGGTTTGTGGTCTGTAAATAGAATAAACTTTCTTCTATAAAGATATTGAAAAAAACGTTTCACTCCAAATATAATATATGCTTATTTATTAATTTGTGCCCATTTTCGCTGTGTAGAGTTTAGTGTTTGTGAGACAAACTGAATTGGGCGTTCTGTACCATCATTACATGCGAATATACTGAGCCAACTTCTGTTGAAGAAGCATCAGTAGCCAAAATTAATGGCAGGTCGGTTGAGTAATGAGCCAAAATTGTATTTGAAAGCATTTGTTTTTCTTTTATTATTTGTTACGATTTTCCACACTCAGAAGATCAATGCCAGATAGTCTCTTTCTTAATAGCCTATGTAATGGTTCGAAAATGTCACTTAAATTCGGAAAAATCCAATAACAAAAAGCTTGTAATTCAGAAACGTTTGTGGGTTTGAGGGCATTAACTGCCTGCACTTCACCAAGAGATTTATGTATCCCTTATGGGCTAAATTTCTAACCACAATATTCAATCTCATCCTTCATGAACTATGATTTCCCTAAATTAACTTTCAAACCAAACTCAGAAAGTCTAGCAAACACCTGTTCCAGCCTATGTGAGTATTCAGCATCATTTGGAGCAATAATAAGAATATCATCTATAAAGCAGTGTACTCCTGGTATGCCTTTCAATTTTTCTTTTGAGCACAATTAAGACCACACATTAGACGCGTACATTTGTAGAGTCCTTTGTGGATGTTAAGTGTAAGTAAATGCTGATCATCATCTCTAATCTTCCAATTTAGGTAAGCATTCCGTAGGTTAATTCTGGGAAACTTTTCTCCTCCAGCCAAACCGTTGAACAATTTTTCAGATGTAGGTAAAGGATGTTCATCAACCATTAAATTCTTAGTTAGTTGTAATTTATAATCTCTGCAAAGTCTAATTTTTCCATTGGCTTTCGCTACTGGAACCACTGGCGTAGCATATTCACTATAATCCACTTTAACTTAAACCCCGTCCCTCACTAGGTTTTCAATTTCATTCTCAACCCTATCTTTGAGAGTAAAGGAAACAGATCTAGCTCTATAAAATATAGGTTTAGCACTCTCTTTGACATATAATAAAACAGGATCTCCCTTAATTTCATCCACATTTTTGTCATCGAACAGGATACTGTACTTTTAAAAAAATGTCTGTCATGACACACGTAAACTATGTGCATCCAGGTATGTAAAACATTACCTGGATGCACATAGTTTACGTGTGTCATGCAATCCTTGAAGCCTTTAAAAGCATTTTTAATGCTATTTATCCACTCTCTGTCTAAAAGTGGATGTTGGTAACCAGATATTATCATATTATATATAGTTTGAAAAGTTTAGTCTCCTCCTCAATAGCAGCTTAGACATTTACAACACCTAAAACATTTAATAATTGGCTAGAATAAGTACACAATTTTATATCGGTAGGTACAAATTTCTTTTTATAAATTTTCTTGAAATCACTATGGTTCATTATAGACACTGTTGAACCACTACCAAATTCCAATAAGACTTCAAAGATGTTAATTTTAACCTTCATTAAAAACTTTTTTGTGTTAGTGTCTGTGTTACAGTTATTTATGTATGTATGTATTTCTTCGGCACACAAAAACATTAAGCTGCTATTTTACGCTGGTATTCTGTGAGAGCGTGGTCAAATCCCGGTCGAGGCGACCCATTCGTGCTATAATCATAATAAAGATAAAGTGTGGCGTCTCTTTAAAAAGACCAAGCACATTCTATGTATGTAATAATATATAATTTTTTTTAATTCCGTCAAATCCCTTAAAGATTTCTAGTATAAATAATTATAATCTAAGGATTTTGTCGATGTGATATATTAAGGATAGACATACAGAACGAAATTAAGTTTCTTGTATGACAGAAAACCTACAAAACGATTAAAATGATGTTCCGGATAGTTTCGAAATTAAAAGTAAATCGCACTGCACTTCCTAGTGAGATTTATCTTGTAATAAACTGTCCTGTGTGTCTATTTGCTACGCTGTTTCGATTCGTTCACTGAGAAAAACTGCAACATTTGGGGTTCGCATTGAAAAACTTGACTTCGTTTAATTACTTACGTTGTTTCCTTTTACCACAAAACGTGCCAAAAATAAAAACGTAGGATAATAATTTCTACAAAATTGATTTCTATGCATTCAGTACCAGCGTGCAGTAGCAGCTAAATGCTGTTGTGGTTCGTGTGGTTAGTGTAGAGATCCCGAGGCCCTTTTACTGGAAACTATCCTCGTCCTAAGGGGTTACAACGCACCTGTATTTTGAATCTTAATTAAAAATAGATGCAGATGCCATGAGCCAAAGAATAAATTTACCGTCAGGTGGATTGTGTGCTCGTTTGTTACCCATACTCTATAAAAATAATGTTACTTGTAAAAACATAATACGAGTGTCTAGTTCTACGAGCTTCCAATGAGATTTATGTCAAATAAAATCAACATTAAAAGAATGGCAATTTTCAATACTTTCATAATAGTACCCGGTTGACCGAGCTTTGCTCGGTATTTTTTGCTCGGACTTTTTTAATTCGTGTGTTTTGGAAATTATATTTAGATACAAATTACATACTGATGAAATACGAATAATATTTTTTGGTCTTAGCGACATAATAGAAAAAACCGAACTGGTTATTTGAATAAAAAATCATGAGTGCAATTAGTTTAATTTAAATTTTCGTGTTTTTAAAAATACTTTAGTATTCATATATATAAAGGGCTCAAAAATAGATTTTCTCAAAAAAGAAAGGAAGTTGAAAAAAAAAAATAAAAAAATCGGTTGGTCGGTCTGGGCTCGAACCGTGGTATTACGATTTTGTGACCGCCCAATATACTAATTAAGCTAATTGTAATCATTAATAAGCTGTCAAAATTTACCTTCTTATTCCAACGATATTGTAGCAGTTTTTCATTACCTAAAAACACGGACAAAAAGACATTTTCTAAAAATAAATCCTAGCTAGATCGATTTATTGCCCCCGAAACTCCCTGCACACAAAATTTTATGAAAATCGTTGGAGCCGTTTCCGAGATTCCGATTATATATATATATATATACACACACATATATATATATACAAGAATTGCTCGTTTAATGGTATAGGATTATTTAACTCTAAAATTATACTAGCATATTTGCCATTTTCCCACTTGATACAAGGGATTCTTTTTCGTTTTAAATTCCAACATACTAAACTGAATCACAGTTTTATAGTTTAAGCTGGTATAAAACATTTGAGTTTTACTTCTCGTTTGTATACTCCGATTTAGTTTAAGCTTAAATAGCCAAACTTCTACTAGAAACTGAGATTGTTTGAACGTTCAATTTGTATAAGTAGATTTTAATAAAATAAACTCATATTATATATTATATTATACAGGGTGGGCCATAAGGGTGTTGGCGGTTTCAATATTCAATTAAAAAAGAACTACAAAATATAACAAAAATATATTTGTATTTTTAAAAAGTAGAAACATAGGAATTTTTAAAATCTAAAAATAATGTTGTCCAAATGACTTCCCTCGGCTGCTTGGCACTCCTTGAACCTTATTTGCAAATTTTGAAAAACTTGTCGAAAAATTGTTCTCGGTATTTTGTTACTTTCCTGAATAATATTCCTCTTCAGCTGCTCTATATTGGTCGGATTATTCTCGTAGACCACCGATTTGAGGTAGCCCCAAAGAAAATAATCACATGGAGAGAGATCGGGGCTACGTGGTGGCCATTCAATATCCCCCCTTTTCGAAATGAGTTTTCCGGGAAAAACATTTTTCAGCAGCTCTATGGATGCTCTAGCCGTATGACATGTGGCTCCATCCTGTTGAAACCACATCCTCGAGGTATTGCCTTGAAGTTCTTGCAAAGCTGGCACCAAAAAGTCTGTTATCATATTGCAATAATTGTTAGCTCTAACCGTCATCGATTGCCCTCTTTCGTTCTCAAAAAAGTATGGCCCAATAATACCGGTTGACGTTATCCCAGCCCACACGACAAGCTTAGGGCTGTGAAGTGGACGTTCATGCAAGCGTCGGGGATTAGTCTCGGACCAGAACCGACAATTTTGCTTATTCACATGGCCATTAAGATGAAAATTGGCCTCATCACTAAACATCACGTTGTTAAAATTTTTGAACCGCTCGAGCATAAAATTAACAAAGTTAAGTCGGTTATTGGCCTCATCTGGTTTTAATTATTGGACTATCTGAATCTTATAAGCCTTCAAATGCAAATCACGCTTTAAAATTCGTCGCAAAGTCGTTCTTTTGATGTCCAAAGACTGACTTCTCTTACGTGTAGACTGTTGCGGATTTCACTGAACTGAAACACGAACACGCTCCACAATGTCGGCTGATGTTGCAGAAACTGGGCGACCACGAGCCGTAATTGGTACTGTCAAGCCGGTTGTTTCGAACCTTCTGATCCATTTTCGTATCACATTGGCGCTTGGAACTCCACTTAAATCGCGTAAACCGTGTTCATGTCGATACAAACGTCGTGCAGTAATCACTGATTTATTGTTTTCGTAATACGCTCGGACACAAAATGCACGCTGCACTCCCGTGTACGGCTCCATGGTGACTAAATTTCCAGGAAGCGGTGCAGCTAACAACATATCCCCCCGAACCCCGCGCCACGCGTTTCCGAGAAATTGAAGAATTAAATCGCTAACACTTATATGGCCCACTGTATAATAAACTCGTATTCAGAGACTATGAACTTCTATTTGGTAGCAATCTGACACAAACCTTTCTCGCTTTTTTCACATCTATGTATCGATATACGAGCATCCATGTTCGTTGGTTAAGAGCACTCTCAATTTGACCCATCTTGAATATATCGTCAATTTCGTCGACAAACTTCCGTTTGCGCGTCTCTTAAGAGTCTTACCACTCACATGTAAAGTATACATTTGCTTTATCCATGTTTACTCAATCATTATTTTTACGTGTCCAAACCACTAAAGCATCCCTTTCTTAATTCTGGTCACAACATCTTAATCTCCCAATCTTAAATTTATCATAATATTTCTCACTCTTATAACACTCTTCATTGAACATTTCGTGGGTGACTGTGGTTTCTTAACTATCTTTCCTTGCCTTCCGATGGGTGGCATTTTTTTTAAATAATATTGAAGTTCTCTACTAGCTGGTTTCATGATAAGTAAATGCTGTTAGAACACCTACATCTATCTTCGGTTAATGCCAGGAGAGGAAATAGAGATGCGTCGTGATTGATAGCGACTAAGATGAAATACTTTGACGAGACTTCAGGTTTCGGCACTTATCGATATAACACACAGTAAAATTATTCTAATGTTTTACGCTGGTATTCTGTGCGAGCATGGTCGTTACTTGATCAAACCAGCACATTCGCCACAATATAGCTACACCATGGATAAGCAAACCACTTGCAAATTTGTCCAGTCTTCTTAAAAGAAGGTGCTTCTTGTGGGAAGAGCCGTAGTAGCTCGGAGGCTAAACCTTCCCTGTAAACTTTACAGAACAAGAGCTATCCTCACCAGCACCAATTAAATTTTGAATTGCAATTGTTGGTGGTGTACGAAAACAATGTCAGGAAGCCTTCATATGTCTGAGAAATTAAAAAAAAATGACATGTGACGTTTAATTTTAAAACAAAAAAGGAAAGAAAGTACTTTCTTGCCATAAAAACTCCCGGATATGAGAGGAGTGTAACCCATATAGGCTGTAATTTTACTTTACTTTACTTTGTACTAATGTAGTCTGCTTTGGCTTGTCATATGTCAATTTTTTATTGTTAACATGGAATCTCATTATTATGGAATCTCTTTCATTTATTTATTGGTATCCTGTATATTTAGTAAAAATTGACTATATAATTGCGTTTTATTGTTAAAACATAACAGGAAGCTTGATTCTCTTCAGATCATCCTTACAGCTTTGGCTTTGTCATAGATATTTCATTTGAAAACGGGATTGATTAAACAAATGTCACCTGACAAATGAAATTTAACTTTCTTACGTTGGAAATGAAGAGATTTTATTTCGATTTTGAATTATATGTTTGCTCGTGTGATTAAAAACGATTGTTCAAACAATTGACAGTAATTATTCTAGCGTATCGTATACTCGTAAGTTATATAACAAAAGATTATATAAAAATTAAAACAGGATTTTTAAACCGAACATATTAAATATGCGTTTTTTGTGTATCATCAATCGTCATCTATCTTTATTGGATCCCTAATAATTAACAAATTGAATAAAAATTAAAATTAAAATTGTGATTCGCGTTTACTTTAAACATGATTGAAAATAGCATATAACACAGTAAGTAATTTAAGCGAGCACCCTCGTTACATATTTGGGTAAAGCCGTCGATTTTGCCACTATTTGAAGAAAAAAATATTCTCATATTTTGATTGCTTATAAGAAAAAAACAACATAGTGGGTAAATTGTAATTAAGGAATTTTAGTTAGGTTATATATCTCTTAGACTCTTATTACATATTCTCAAAATTAAAGTCCAGCAAAGTCCCAGAAAATATACAAGGTCCCAGGTTTAAATATTATATAAACAAAAACTGTATAAAAAGGGTTTATTATGATATAAATTAATACATGGATGATAATAACCCCTGGTTTTGAGGTGGTCGCTTCCAAGCTGTTTCTAAAATAAATTTTGTAAATATTATGTGACCCTTGATATTGTAAAATTTATTTTTAAAAAAGTCCCGCGGGGTTTTTTGCTGCTTCTTCCCAGGACAGAGGTTTTTTTTTCGAACCAGTGGTAACGTAAAATATTGACTTTCAATAAGAATTTCTTGTAATCTATATGAAATATAAAAACAATATAAATTATACATAAAAAAAAACTAGTCGGGATGTCTTTTTGGCACTTACACTATAAAATTTATATTTTTGTAATGAACATTACATAAATTTGTGACTATCTGAAATGTATCAATATTAAGCTACTACATCGTGCTTTTCTTGTCGTGGAGGTGGAATAATTCTAAACTGTTGATAGTTTTAATCATTTCTCAGTCTCATCCTAGTTCATTAAACTTATTTTTTCTATCACTGAAATTCTTACAAATGTCGAACTGTTTAGTTTAGCTTGTGCGTCTTTTTTAAGTCGGCTAAAAAAGCGCGTTATTCAATTGGCCTTACAAACATTATATGTTAGTTTCGCGTTACTTCTATGTTACCGTAACATAGAAATATCTATATTACTCTATGTTAATAAGTGGCAAAATCTACAGCCTTACCCAGATATGAATTGTAATACAAGAATGTTTGGGACTTGCAGAACGCTAGGCCTAATTTTATATAATTATATTACTCGTATATAATTTAAAAACCTTATTATATTATAATTATTTTACTCGTATATAATTTAAAAACCTTAAGAGAAATTAAATAATTTTTCAAGTGGCAGCTCTTGCTGTCACACAGATGGGTTGGCTCGAACCGGGGTAGTATTACGACCACACTGAAGTTAAGTGTTAATTAGAAGTTTACTTCTGCGTTTCGCTTGGTAGCGGAGTTGAATGAAAAACTGCAACAGGAGGGTCTTGGAGGGTCTAACCTCTTGCTGAGTATCTATGCCCAAGCTACCCTACTCTTCCTGAGCGTGGGTGCCCAGGGTTTAACCGAGACTCAGGTGTCTTCTCCAGCTGATACTTCATATCTCTCCTACCCGGGTACAAATTAGAATACTCCTTTGTCCCTCGAGCTGAAGTTTGCTTATACGTCAGAAAGGACATCTGTTTTCGACGCCTCGGTAGTTTTGAAAGTACGGAATTGTGCATCCCATAGCTGCGCATATACAGCGACGATCTTCCCCGTATCTACGTGTGCCTCTATAGGTTCCATATCGGTAATGGAGAAACAGATTGACTCATCGACCATGTCCAAATCCTGTCATGGTTTGATTGCTTATGCATTCTGGCCTCTTGCTAAGGTTGTCCAAGGGAACTTTTGCTAGCCATCTCTTCCAACTCTGCACAGAGAGAAATTACTAGCCCATGCCGCAAATTGCGTCCACCTTGACTCTCAATGACGAGGGGAACACACCGCCGACCATCCCGCGGTGTGAGTGCTCAATGTCGGATGTGCGGCTTACACTGCGCTCAATTCGCAAAACATTCCTCTTCCTGGACGTCAACAAGTCGAGTCGACCTGATGGAGTCCCTCCCATTGTGCTAAAGGCGTGTGCTCCGGGGCTGGTACCGGTTTTAACGCGTCTTTTGCAATACTCCCACTCCCAAAGCGTAGTCCCGAATTTATGGAAGCAGCTTTGCTCCACCCGATCCCTAAAAAAGGTGACTACTCAGACTCGTCTAACTACAGGCCTATCGCCATCATCTCCTTGTTCTCCAAAATAATGGAATCCATTATAAGCTGTCAGCTCATGAGGTACCTCGAGGATCAACAGTAATCGCTAATATGGTTTTCGTCGGGGTCGATTAGCTGGTGATCTTCTGGTCTACCTAACTCTGGCCCAAATCGCTTCTTTCGAAGCTCTGGGACGGTAATTCCTGAGAAATAATGCAATTGAATCACCAGTTTTCTGGCTGATTGGAACAAAGGAGATGGCCAAAAATTGTATGAACCTGTGCCTCAGACTGTACAGACATGAAATCTATGTCATTTGAAGGTACAGATCTTCTATATAAAGAATTAGAAAAGTACATGTATCTACGCAGTAGTGGACAAAAGTTATGAAGATTTAGAAAGTTGATTTTGGCAGTCGGTTTTTATCATTATTACACAATGTAGATATTAATAAAGTTCCAATTCATGAGTGCTATGTAGGTTAATGTATATGCATGATGATTAGGATGTATCCTAATCGGATTAGCTAAAAAAAAACAAGGACAGCAGTTTTTTCAGTCTTTGAAATTATTATTTGTAACTTATTTTATGTAAAATAACTATTATTGATCGAAGTATATTAGATAGAAAGTAATTAAACTTACGTATTACACCGTTTATAATTAGTAGAGCACTCGCGTGGGGCTACGACATTTATTAAATTAAAGTAACGACGTTATTAAATAAAAGTACGACAAAACAGAAATACGAAGTAGGCATGTCGATCTAAAATCGATTAATAGAAAAATCGATTATTTGTAGTAAAATAATCAAATAAAAAAAAAAACAAAAACCTCTCGAATCAGACTGATTCATCTGATTCAAGAACTAGCGATAAAATTCCCAAACTGGCTGTTTTTTAATTTTTTGCTGTTGGAGGACGCAAAAACATCCGTTCGTACTTGATTGATAATTTGAACGCATTATATATTTGAATAAAATAAATGTTTAAGAACGCATCCAACAATATCGAAAGTTGTCATTTCATTTTCATTTATAAAATTTTAATTCTAATCTTACCTGTGGAATGTTTGTCTAAATTAATCTGTGCTGGGAACAAACACTACATATACATACTACAGTATATTATTGCTGTGAACCTGTTTGAACTGTGAACTTGTGAATTTACTTGATTTATTATCAAAAACATACATACTGTGTGTGTGTGTTATAGAGGTTCGTAGTAAGGAAATAATCAGTATTGTAATAATACTAGTTTTTACGGAATTTATCGCGTATATTTAACTTTTTAATACCCGACGTTTCGAGAGCTTTACAGCACCCATGGTCACGGGAAGGACTGAGATGTTTAACGTCCAGATGTCATAGTTAACCGCGGTTACCATAGATTAAAATTTAACTTTTGTTTCGTGTAGTAGGAACTTATGGTATCGTGAAGTCTTGCAGTTGTATGCTTGGGTTGGGATTTAATTTTATTTATTATAGGATCCCAAGCAGATGGTAGCACCCAGCCATCTTCTCTATTGAAATTAGGATGTTTTTTGATTTCAATAGCCTCGCGAATCATCCTTGGAAGGAATCGGTGTTCTTTAGCGAGGAATTGTGGTCTATCAAATCTGATGTAGTGACGGGGGCGATCCTGTACATGTTCACAGACTGCAGACTTCCCGGAGCGTCGATTCTTCACATCAGCTATATGTTCTTTGACGCGGGTTTTAATTGATGTTTGTCCTATGTAGGAGAGACCACATTCACATTTATGGGAGAAGTAAGTAGGGCTTTCTCCTCAAATCCAGGATCCCATAAATCCAAGATTCTACAAGCGGTATGTAGAAGACACTTTCACAATTCTACCTTTAGATAAAGTAACTGCATTTTTAGACCATCTGAACTCTATAAATTCTAAAATTCAGTTCACAATGGAGTTAGAGGCAAACAATTCCTTAGCTTTTCTAGATGTGTTAGTAATTCGGAATCCTGATAATACCTTGAGCCATACTGTGTATAGAAAAAAGACCAATACAGATAGATATTTAAACGGTGATTCTCACCACCATCCTTCACAGTTAGCTACCGTGGGTAAATCTTTGTTTCAGAGAGCACGAGGGATCTGTGACAGTAAACACCTGGCTGCCGAGCTCCAACACGTCAAGCAAGTTTTGCATGACGACAAGCATTGGGTCCCGCGCCTACGTCACAGAGAACGAGTGAAGCCGGCCACAGTCGAGCGTGTACCCGCTGTACTGCCATATGTTAGAGGAGTCACTGACAAGATTGGCTACATCTTGAAGCGCGCTTCCATCAAAACATACTTCAAGCCGCCGAAGAAGATTGGTCAGTTTTTACTATCAGTCAAGTGTAACGTCCCTCTGCAAGATGCATGAGTGTACAAGCTTGATTGTGAATGTGGTCTCTCCTACATAGGACAAACTAAAAGATCAATTAAAACCCGCGTCAAAGAACATATAGCTGATGTGAAGAATCGACGCTCCGGGAAGTCTTCAGTCTGTGAACATGTACAGGATCGCCCTCGTCACTACATCCGATTTGATAGACCACAAATCCTCGCTAAAGAACACCGATTCCTTCCAAGGATGATTCGTGAGGCTATTGAAATCAAAAAAACATCCTAATTTCAATAGAGAAGATGGCCGGGTGCTACCATCTGCTTGGGATCCTATATTAAATAAAATTAAATCCCAACCCAAGCATACAACTGCAAGACTTCACGATACCATAAGTTCCTACTGTACAGATCGGAACAAAAGTTAAATTTTAATCTATGGTAACCGCGGTTAACTATGACATCTGGACGTTAAACATCTCAGTCCTTCCCGTGACCATGGGTGCTGTAAAGCTCTCGAAACGTCGGGTATTAAAAAGTTAAATATACGCGATAAATTCCGTAAAAACTAGTATTATTTCAATGTGTAGTGTTCGCGTAAATATAAGAAATCAATCAGTATTGTGTTCGTGTAGCATTCATTTCAATTTGATAAATAGTGAGTTATTAGATTGAAACAGATTTATCGAGAAATGTACGTTGCAGTTTACACTTTTCTTAAAGTATTGTTGTTGTTTTTGGCTTAAAATGTCAAGTAAAAGTGATACATGGAATCACTTTGTAAAAAAGGGATCAAGTGGCTTATGTGCGGAACTACTCCTAGCACAAGCATTTCAAGCTTACCGGGAGTGGTTAAAAGGAATATTAGTAACGTTAATTAATAAGATTACTAATATTTTATTTAAAAAATATATTAAAGTTAAATTAAAGAAAAAATCGCAAATTATTGAAATTACATGTTGAAAATGTTGCGATTAATCGAAAATCGATCCAAAAGATCGATTTAATTGATAATCGATTCTAGTACCTTCGATTCAGAGATCGAATTTTTTAAGTGTGAATCGACATGCCTAATACGAAGGAAATGCGTACTATCTTTGACTAGAGAAGAAAGAAAGGACATGAAATAAAGATCGTTAGTTGTAGCAATATAACGAAATATCAGCGTCTCTTTTTAGCTTATGAGTATATTCGTATTTTTTTTTTTTTTTTATAGAAGAGGGGGCAAACGAGCATGCGGCTCACCTGATGTTAAGTGACTACCGCCGCCCATGATCAACCGCAACACCAGGAGAACTGCGGGTGCGTTGCCGGCCCTTTAGAAAGGAGTAAGCTCTTTTCTTGAAGGTCCCCAGGTCGTATCGGTCCGGAAAAATCGCCGGTGGTAAACTATTCCACAGAGAGGTTGTACGTGGAAGAAAACTCCTTGTGAAACGTACAGTGGTGGACCGCCAAGCATCCAGATGGTGTGGATGGTATCGGGACGTTTGCCGTGTCGTGCGTTCACGAAATTTGGCGGCTGGGATTAATCCGAACAATTCCTCAGAGCACTCCCCGTGATAGATGCGATAAAATACGCAAAGAGATGCAACATCTCTTCGCAACGCCAGTGAATCGAGCCGATCGGAAAGCACTCGGTCGTCGACGATTCGAGCCGCTCTGCGCTGGATGCGGTCAAGTGGAAGGAGCTGGTACTGGGGAGCCCCAGCCCAGAGATGGGAACAGTATTCCATGTGCGGCCGAACCTGCGCCTTGTAAAGTTGCAGGCGGTGTGCCGGCATGAAATACTGTCCCGCTCTGCTGAGCACGCCAAGCTTTTTAGAGGCCAATTTGGCCTTCCCTTCCAAGTGACCACGAAACTGCACGTCACTCGATATGTCGACGCCGAGGATTCCGATACTGGCTGAGGCAACAAGGGGAGTGCCTTGAAACTGAGGGGATACGACAAAGGGGTTCTTTTTAGCGGTTAACGCGCAAACTTGTGTCTTCTGGGGGTTAAACTGGACTAGATTTAGTCGTCCCCAATCCGAGACTCTGTTCAGCAAAGACTCGACTTCAGACACAAGTTTGTCCCGGCACTCGGAGACGTTTTCCCGAGAAATATTGGCTCGGCCGGTGTAAAGAGCATCACCAGTGCTGTCATCTGCATAGCAATGAATGTTACGGGTATGCAACATATCATTGATATGCAGAAGAAACAGCGTTGGCGATAGCACGCAGCCCTGTGGAACACCAGCATTAATAGGCTTGCAATCGGAGCTTGCACCGTCTACAACGACCTTGATGCTCCGATCTGCAAGAAAGCTGGTGATCCAATCGCACAATTTCTCGGGAAGCCCATAGGAAGGGAGCTTCGAAAGAAGCGCTTTGTGTCAAACCCGATCGAAGGCCTTCGCAATGTCCAAACTAACGGCCAATGCCTCCCCCTTGAACTCTACCGCCTCCGCCCATCTGTGAGTGAGGTAGACCAGAAGATCACCAGCTGACCGACCACGGCGAAAACCGTATTGGCGGTCACTAATCAGCTGGTGATCCTCAAGGTACCTCATGAGCTGGCAGTTTACAATGGATTCCATTGTTTTGGAGAACAAGGAGGTGATGGCGATTGGGCGGTAGTTGGACGGGTCTGAGCGGTCGCCTTTTTTAGGGATCGGGTGGACGAAAGCCGTCTTCCATGATTTTGGGACTACGCCTAGGGAGTAGGAGTACCGGAAAAGACGTGTTAAAACCGGTGCCAACTCTGGAGCACACGTCCTCAGCACAATTGGGGGGATTCCGTCAGGCCCACTCGACTTATGGATATCCAGGGAGAGGAGTGCTTTGCGAACCGAGCGCTGTGTGAACTGCACTTCCGGCATGGAGCACTCACACCGCGGGATGGTCGGCGGCGTACTCCCCCCGTCATCGAGAGTCGAGTTAGACGCAAAGAAGGAGCCTAGAAGATCGGCTTTCTCCTTTGCAGTATGGGCCAGTGAGTCGTCCTCCCTGTGCAGAGATGGAAGAGATGGCTGACAGAAATTCCCCTGGACAGCCTTGGCGAGAGACCAGAATGCACGGGTTCCAGAAGGAAGGCGAACTAGTTTCTCGCCAATTCTGCCTATGTGCTCTGACTTTGCCTTGGCAATGACTCTTTTGAAGGACCTAGAGGCGGAATTATACTTCTTTTTTAGAGCGCTGGTGTTTACATCCCGGGACGCTGATGCATCAACCCAGGCTTGATAGCACTCCTGCTTATAGCATGATGCTATTTTACAGGAGCGACCAAACCATGGCTGAGATTTGCCTCCAATGGGCACCACAGAGGAAGGAATAAAAAGTTCCATACCCTGAAGTACCACATCAGTAACAGAATCCGCAACAACGTTGGGATCATCCGGCGAGAAGCAAACCCGCCCCCAAGGGTAGGATGCAAAGAAAGACCGCATCCCATCCCAATCGGCTGACCTATAGTGCCAAACACGGCGGCAGCCTGCAGAATGCAACCGCGATTTCAGCGTGAGTGGCACAACACTCCGGACCAGACAATGGTCCGAGGTGCCTAAAGGGGCGTCGACGGAAATCTGATATCCGTCCGGGTGAGAGGTCAGCAGAAGGTCCAACAGGGAAGGTGCATGATCCTCCACATCTGGAATCCGCGTAGGCAAAGTAACCAGTTGTGTCAGACCATATGCCAAGGCAAAATCATGAACAGATCTCCCCGCATGATCGGTTAAACGTGAACCAAGCCATTCGGCGTGATGGGCGTTAAAGTCGCCGAGGATCACGATCTCTGCGGAGGGGATCTGCTGTAGCAACGAATCTGCAGCCATTTGGACGTGGTCGAAGAGTCGGTCTGTTTCGGCATTACCGCTATGGGACCTATAGAGGCACCCGTAGATGCGCGGATGGTCGTCGCTGTCTACGCGTAGCCAAAGGATGGACAGGTCCGAACCTTCAAGTCTGCCGAGGCGTCGAGAACAGATGTCCTCTCTGACGTAAACGCAAACTCCAGCCCGAGGCACAAAGGAGTGTTCCAGTCTGTACCCCGGGTAGGAGAGATACGAGACATCAGCCGGAGAGGACACCTGCGTCTCGGTCAGAAAGAGCAGAGCCGGCCTCGTCGTCTCGAGATGGTAGTGGACGGCGTTTAGGTTAGAGTGAAGTCCCCTGATATTGCAGAAATTCACGGACAGCGTGGCAGGAGTCGCCTTAGTCTTGTTGCCCCGTTTGCCCCGAGCAGTTGTAGTCTTGAGCGGAATTTCGCCCCCCCCAGAATACGCGGGGCAGCCTGAGCACCCACGCTCAGAAGTGGAGAAACATGGTCGTGGATGCTCAGCGAGGGATTCTCCAGGGGTGCTGGTACCCTCCTGGGGTAGTCTATCTTTATTTAATTCCGCTACCATGTTGATGGGGGGGGGGGGATTTGGGCCTCCGGCCACCTGCACTCACCAGACGAAACGCGGAAGCAGAGCTTCCACTTCACGCCGGTATTCTGTGAGGTCGTGGTACCACCCCGGTTTGAGCCGGCCCATACGTGCAACAGCAAAGCTGCCGCATGGCTCTACCACTGTTAAGTATGAAAAAAGGACAGCAGTAGTTTAATCATTACAGAAAATGGCAACAATTTTTTCGCTGCGGCCGGGCGCCATGTTTTGTCACAGTCAATGACAACTATATCAGTTGACATTGTGACTTTAGTGAGGTGAGTGTGTTATTTTGAGTTATTTTGTGTTATTTTGAGTGTGGCCTCGAGTGAGAAAGGACGATAACGTAGTTTTAGGTTATACAATAATCTTTATGACTTTTAAACATATTTAGATAAAAATTTTAATTGTTCTAAGAACTGAACTGAACAAGATTCACCAATCTTAAGCTCACAAAACACTTTTTTCTCACTTAAACAAACTTGTAAACTCCTTAGATCGCTACGAACTGTCAAAGTTGTTTTTGCAAAGTGAAGTTTGCTTAACAAAAAAACCGGCACGGAGAAAAGGACAAACAATCACACCGCTCTGTCTCATTCCTATGCAAGACGTATGCATAAATTTATCTTTTTCGTGGGCGAATGCGAAAGAAGGCGTCAATTTGTCTATAGATTTCTCTGTCTACGATTATTTTCATATGTTTCTCTCGTGGAAATCGATTATTACGGAATTTCTTATTCTATTCCTCGGGACCTATAAATCGGGATAAAAAGTATCCTATATGTTGATTCAGGTAATAATATTTGTCTATTTGTGTGCTGAATTATTATGGTCTAATACTTTTGCCGTGATTGAGAAACAAACAAACATTCAAACTTTTGCATTTACTATAGTTTAATTAGTGTGAGTATGATGACTGAGTCTAATTTTTGGTCTAACAAACAAACAAACAAAAATTCCTTAATTAGTATTTCTTGTTAAGTAATTCCCGGGAAATAATTGTAACATTAATAATAGATAGTAACATTATAAAAACAAAACAAAAACGACTGCTTAAAAGGAATGAACTGAAACCATAAGTATACCTTATAATGTATTTCAGCAATCTCCTTTTAATTTAATTTATTTTGATACTCCTATCGATAGGTTGAGTAAAAAAAAATAAGGACTTACAATTTGGCGCCGACATATTTATTAAAAAAAACCTATCTAAGGACACATAGATGTTATAGACGAATCACACGAAAGAATCTTTTTCTAAATAAGCGTCACATTATCGATATTAAGTATAATGCGCAGCACTACGTCAAGCCGCCATCTTTGTGCCAGATTCAGTTTAGGTATACACGTTTTTTTCGTGGGTATGTCATGTCCTTTCTTTCTTCTCTAGTCAAAGACATATATCATATACCAAAAAACGGCGCGTAAGTCACTTTGACCGTTTTGATGCTTGACGGACGAATTCAGTGTTGCAAGTACTAAAGTAAAATAACCCTATCCTATAATGTAAAGCTACAAGTTTAAGCTGTTGCTGCATTAAACAAATAAATAAAATCCTAGCCTTTAGTGTATTTTGATTATTTTGATGTATTAATTCATTAATTAAAGGCTAGTTTTTATACATAAGAAATCATAAATAAAGTATTTTTAAAACTTTAGCTATTACTTTTTCCCTACTCTGATCTTTTTAAGTATCGTATGGCCACATTAAAAGTGCTATAGAGTGACTTCAAAGAGAAGAAATGTCTATAAATACTTTTAAACTTAAATGTTTTTCAACAGCTGCTACGAAATGTTAAAAGTTATTGAAAATTATTTTTTATTTAATTTAAATTAATAGCAATAGTCTCATTTTTGTACAGCTTGGGGCATATTTTAGACATCTCATTTTTGTCTGAAGTCAAGATATTGTTAAACAAAGTCTTGAATTGGGGGAGACTTATCTAGTCCCGTTCAATCCCTAGAAGACACAAGTTGAGTGAGTTTACCGTTATAAAGAACCCATTTGTTGTACCTCCTCAGTTTCCAGGCACTTCCCTTGCTGCCTCAGCTAGCATCACTGGCGCTGTCTATGGATGTTGCATCCCTTTGCATTTTATATCACATCTTCCACGAAGAGTACTCTGAGGAATTGTTCAGATTAATTACAGATACGACTTAGGGACCTTCAAGAAAAGATTATACTCTTTTCTTAAAATCTTTGTGTTGCGATTGTCCATAGGCGGCGGTATTACTTACCGTCAGGTGAGCCGCATGCTCGTTTGCCACCTCTTCTATGAAAAAAAATATATCATAACTACATTTACCAAATGAATAAAAAATAATATTTCTAAAAAAACCCGTGATTTCCCATGTCACATTTTTTCATTAAAATATATTAATGGCTAAGTATAATATCATTGCCCTGCACTTCATCACAGTTTGTGAAAGCCTGTGACTTCAATTTGCTCTATCGCTTAATGTATTAGCTGACATCTTTTCATAATTACGAACATTTGTAGGTTTTGTTATCAGTAACAGCAACAATTATATAAGAATATGAAATGTTAATTCAATTCTGCGATTTTTTATGCATTTACGTAAATTTTCGATAAAAGAAAAACCCGAGACCATATTGTATTTTATATTTATTGTACGAGACTATAATGAATTTTATACAATGAAATCATAAGTCGAAATCAATAACATACACGTTCGTCTTGGTAAACTCAACACGTTATGTAAAGCAAAAAGAATAATATATAACAAATTAACCCCAAAATTTTAAAAAATTATTAGTTTACTTACGAAATTACATAGGTTGCTAATTAGGTTTATTTATTAAATTATCAAAGTAAGTGGTAAATAAAAAAATTAACTTAGCCATGGTTAAAAATTAAGCTATCAGTTACAAAATAAAATCTAAGATCTTAGTAAATACGTGCCTAAAAACTCTCAATCTGGCTATAAAACAGGATTTTACCCTTTAGAAAGCCATAGCAGGTTGGTGCGATAATAAGTCGTGGTAGTGTACATAAGAATATCCACTACCGCATATCATTCCGTGGGTGTCGTAAGAGATGACACAGGGAAACTAGAACAGGAGAGGGGCAGCAGCATCTTCCTGTTTACTGTTCAAAATAATAAAAAACTGTGGTTGCCAATCCGCTTGCCAAGCTTGGCAACTATGGCAGAACCCCCCTTTTGAGGCAATCTATAGAAGATGCTAATTTTCAGCACTGGGCTTTTATAATTTTTCACGATTTAACTAAAAAAAATTTCCGGCGTCAACTAGAAATGTTATCCTAGCAAAAAAGTTTACTGGTTTAGGTTTCATAACTACTGGTTTCGTTGCGTTAATGATAAAATCAATAACACTATTAGCTTTTGATCACGACAATTATAATTTCTAACGAGGCTACGAGTATGTCAGCTATGCTTTGATGTTCAAAGAGCGCGTAAAAAGACTTTGGCGGCCAGAGGTTACATGTTGGCTTGCAGATATTCTCATTGTACGTGAAAAGCACAGATCACGCTTTTTATAATATATTTAGCAATATGCTTTTAAATAGGGAAATCAGTCGTTAAGATACATCAAAAAATCGCTGGATATCCCACGCGTCTAGTACTATCATATTTTCAGGCTGATGTTGGGACTGCCACGTTTTCGTAGCGTATCGGCAACTTTCACGGAGTACCAATCTGATGGCATCGTAGCCATCATTTGAAATCAAATCAAATTCATTTATTTGCATAATACAGGTATAAAAGTTTTTACAAAAAATTGGAATATGTACACTGTATACTGTATTACCTTATGAGTTGTGCAAATACACAAGAATATAGACTACGCATTACTAATTCAATAATAGTGCTTTGAAATAAAATTAAGAATAAGATTCAGAAAACATGTTGTAAAATTAAAAATTTTGAAGAACCGACTACAATATAAATAAAACGAGAACATCATCAATGTATTCGAAGTCAATTAAATACGCATTATCAAAGAAAACTCAAAAACTACTGGTCAGATCTTGAACAAATTTATATGAGACTAAACAAAAAGTATAAGTATTCAAATAAAAAAATCATCATAATCGATTCACCCAAAAGAAAGTTTTTAGGTAACACACATAAAAAACATAAGGTCGAATTGAATACCTTCTCTTTTTTGAAGTCGGTTAAATACCCATTCACCACAGCATTCTTCTCAGAATAGGTGGACAGATACACAACACCGCTATGGAAGAAAGGAGAAATGGAATGAATTACGGAAACTCATTCCCTTCATTGATCGCCCTCTGGGAAATAAAATGGGTCTCTCTCAATTTTTTACTGCTTGTGCTTCTTATCTTACTTGTTTTTACGTATAATGATAACTACTTGGACTCTATTTTGATAGAAAATTGAGGGTAAGGAATGTAAATTCGTGTATGTAATATAATATATATTTATTACTTTATTTCACTTTTACTGTTTTATTTCATATCACACATAGGCATTTGAATGATACCTAGGTAGAAAAAAGAACTCAATGAGATTTAATAAAAAAGTAAATGTCTATTTTCAGTGACCTTGAAACCTATACATTGAGCGTAATTCCGTAGAAAAATGCAATGTTATTTGATGTATGTATTCATTATTTAAAACGAGCAGGGTTCACCAGTGCAGTGTATTTTCTTTTCTACACAAGTGGGTGTATGTGTTAGTATAACCCTCCAGGTGTACCCTTTTCTGCCGCTAAACTACTGTATTCCGTACTATGATTGTCTACCTCTGGCGAGAATTATAGTTGGTTTAGTTTTGATGCTTAGTTTAACGAAACCATACTGCATGGTTCACCAGTGCAGTGTATTTTCTTTTCTGCCCAAGAGCGTGTATGTGTTAGTGTAACCCTCCTGGTATACCTTTATCTGCCGCTAAACTACTGTATTCTGCACTACGATTGTGTACCTCTGGCGAGAATTACGGTTGACTTAGTTTTGCTGCTTAGTTTAACAAAACTATACTGATAAATAAACGCTATGCAATGGCATAATATTCATTTATCAGTATAGTTTTTAAGCCAATATATTTTTATATTAAATGTCTTATTTTAGGTTACATAATGAAAAAAAAAACACTACTTAGTTGCGGTGTGATGATACATAGCGTCTAAGACTTTTTATAAAAGTTACAAAATCACACTTCAGGTCTAAAGAACATAGAGCATTCCATCTCATTTCTCAGAAGTGCCAGTAGTTTATTTGAACTGAATAATAGAAGTTATAACTATCCATGGACTGCATTAACCACGTTCCTGATGCTGGTGCTGTTCGGCGGACATTATCTGTCGGCGATTTCGTAAACGTTTAGAAATTTGGCAAAACAAAATAGTGTTAAAAATATAATGAAATATAAAGCTTTTAATATATAAACCTTCTGTATTTTTCCATTTATAATGTTACGAGCTTAGGGTTCGTGACAATAAAAATTGCCTATTGAATTACCAAAACTAACTCTTTAAATCACTTTACACTAATTAAACTTAAAACACTAATAATTAAGTACACTAATTCACTTTATTTCGCTCCGAAGCTTCGCTTGTCTCGCCAAATTCAATACTTCTCCGATCGCACATTGCAGCGCCTATAAATACACATTAGCACCGAAACATCCAGAACATTCGCTCACCAATCGACAAGGCGTCGAAAGTTAGGGTGTCGGCTTCAGAAGCTTAGTTCTTCGTTTCGACACCAGATGGCGCTGTCAGTTGAAAGATTAGTGATGTCATTTTCCGGAAAGCTCCCCCGCGATCCACATGGACGATCTTATTATTCTTCTGTAACGGCTCCGCAATGTCAGGGGCTGTCCTATCCCATGGTGCACCAACATTGTACAATTTCGATGCTACACTACTACGTGTCTGAGGTCCCCTCACAGCCGCACAACTTGTACACGTACGACACCAATCCTCGACATTGTCATGATAATGGACCCAGTAAAACTATTCTCGGACCTTCAGTAGAGTTCGTTTAACTCCCAGATGGACTCTTGAACGACCATTATAGCAAAGTTGTAGAACATTCGGCACTTTAGCTTTAGGGACAACCGTTTGCAAACGACAGCTATCCCCTCGACCATTGTCCCATTTACGGCACAGGACTCCATCCTGAATCAGCAAGCTGTCTCATTGGGCCCAATAGCTTTTCATGGTTGAACTCATCGCTGAGACGTCGCTTCATCTACTCTAGAATCGACTTGATGTCCGGATCTTCCTGCTGTGCATATCGTAGGCTGTCCTTCCACTCGATGCTGAGATGGTCTGTCCTGAGTATCCTCACGGACACCATTTCCTTACTCTCTTGCCTAGTACAATGTTTCCAATCTTCAGGACAAGGTCTTCTTGACAATGAATCTGCGTTGCCATGAGATTTCCCGCTGCGATGTCTGATAGTAAAGTCGTATCCCGGCTGCTGCTGGGCGGTGATGTTAGCCGCACTTCCCTTCTGAGATCGTTCAACTTCCCTTTCTAGGGTTCGCTTAGGGCAGCTGGATCGAATATGGCCACTTTCCCGACAGCCATAGCACCTAGGGCTGTATCCTTTATTGTGGTCGCGAACCGAAACTGCTGCAACCTCCCTAGCGCGAGGGGAACGACGATCCTGCCACCGCCAAGCGGTGACGTTAGCTGCACTACCCTCTCGGGATCAATCAACTTCCCTTTCTACAAATCGCTTAGAGCAGCTGGATCGAAGATGGCTCTTTTTCTCACAGCCATAGCACCTAGGGTTGAATCCTTTGTTGCGGTCGCAAAATGTAGCTGCTGCAACCTCCCTGACGCGATGGGAACGATGATCTTGCCGCACGAATTCCACCTCCAGTGCATGGGCCAAGGCGTCCTTAAGCGTCTCGTGGTGCCCAAGCCTCACAGCAGCTCTGACTTCCAGGTCGCGGATGCCGTTGATGAATGTCTGCACCAAGTTCCCTGCAATGAGCGCAGGTATAGACTGATATGCTTTTCGAACCATCTTCTCCACCTCAAGGGCCCACTGCTGCAGGTTTTCATTGCTGCGTTGCACGCGATCTTTAAGCTGCGCGCGAAAGACGTGTTCCAGGTGAGCGTCGCCATATCTCGCCTCCAACGCCTCAAGCAGCTGCTCGTAGGTCACTTTCTTACCGAGAGCTTCCAACACAGTTAAGGCTTGGTTGCGCAGGCCTAGGGTGAGTGCAGTTACGGCTTGGCTTTTATTATAGCCGTTCGCCTCCATGACGGCCTTGAACTGGATTTTGTAGGCCGACCAGGAAGAAGTCCCGTCGAACGGCGGCACTTTGAATCCACGTAGCGAAGGTGTTGTAGCTACTACGGGAGCTGTTGTTCCATCCCCAAGTTTGAAGTCGTCCAGCGTTTTCTTCACGTCAGCCATCACGTTGTCAACCCGATTATCCACTTGGTCGATTCGGGTTTCAGATTTCTCAATTCGGGTTTCAGCTTCTGACAGGCGGTTGTCATGTTGAGCAACCCTATCCTTCACCTCCTTCATCTCCTTCCCGAAGGTAGCGTGAAGGTCCTTCATAAGGAGCATCTGCTCTTCCAACCGACGTGCCTGTTCGTCCTGTCCGCCCCCCAGCTGCTCTTCCAACCGACGGACCTGTTCCTCCTGCTGCTCTTTCCACTGACGGACCTGTTCCTCCTGTCGGCGAGCCTGTTCCTCCTGTCAGCGAGCCTGTTCCTCCTGTCGGCGAGCCTGCTCCTGCAGCATCACCATCAGAGCACCTAAGTCAGGTGCTGCAGATGTAGGAGCTACTGACGGGCCTGCAGCCGGCGGCTGGCCCTCCGACGTCTGCGGCGTTGCACCACCAAATCTTCTTTGGTCCGTTTCCTGCTGGCGTTGACTTCGGGTACGGACACCCTCCGTTTCCTCCTTAGGTAAAATCGGCATGATTTTATCCCACTTCTGACACCAATTGTTACGAGCTTAGGGTTCGTGATAATAAGAATTGCCGATTGAATTACCAAAACTAACTCTTTAATTCACTTTACACTAATTAAACTTAAAACACTAATAATTAACTACACTAATTAACTTTATTTCGTTCCGAAGCTTCGCCTGTCTCGCCAAATTCAATACTTCTCCGATCGCACCTTGTAGCGTCTATAAATACACATTAGCACCGAAACATCTAGACCATTCGCGCACCAATCGACGAGGCGTCGAAGGTTCGAGTGTCGGCTTCTAGAAGCTTAGTTCTTCGTTTCGACACCAGATGGCACTGTCGGTTGAAAGATTAGTGATGTCATTTTCTGGAAAGCTCCCCCCGCTCTCTTCCCTGACACTATATGACGTCAACTTAGGCGCGCAACAATAACATAAAATGCTGCTATTGACTACAATTTTAAAGCACTCAACAGAAAAGGAAACAGGATTTACTGATTGATCAACAATTCAGTACAGTCTTTATTTCTGGTGTCAGCAATAAACGTACGGATAGCTCCAGCTACTGTACCAACTTAAAATGGTTATAGTTTATGGACAACAAATTATGCTACATTTTATGGAGGTAAAAGATACAGTGGTACAGACATTTTTCATATGTGTTTTGAAAAAAATTTATTTTTATTTTTTACAGTTTAATTTGATTATTTTAGATAAGTTTTACGTGAAAGTTGTTTTGTAATAATTCGTAGAAAAAATATATTAAGATTTTGATTTTGATATGAGAGTTCTTGCCTTAAATTAAAAATTTGAGATTTATTAAAATAGATGGCCCTACGCTACAGGTACGGGTTGAATTCCGGCTGTAGCCATAATTCCGGACAAAAATGAGTAAATAGTTTTGGGTACCCAGTTCTATGATATTGCATTTTAGATAATCGAATTAGACAAGTGTTTCACCGAGTACGACTTCGGTAGTGCTTTGGTGTTGGTATATACATGATACGTGATGCCATGTATACATGGCAACACAATAATTATTAATTTTTCCTTCCCGTATATTATAATAAAGTAAAAGTAAAAATACATCCTAAATAAGTCAGATATGCAAGGGACTTTTCTTTTCTTCTTTCCCAGACATGCAGGTTTGGTCACGATGATTTACTTCACCGCCGAGCACGTGGTAAATCAGCACTTAAAATTGCTATTGACAATTCATTGGTGCCGGCGGGGATCGAACTCGGGTTGCTTGCGTACTGGCGTGAAATTTACTGCAAGTGATTAGCGTCCTACAAACCTTCAATGTCTAGATGAAATAACAATATAATTTTTTTATAGGATAGGGTGACAAACGAGCACACAGTCCACCTGATGGTAAGTGGTTGCTGCGGCCCATAGACATCTACATCTATCCTCGATTAAAAATCAAAATGCAGATGCGTTGTCACCCGTGAGGACTAAGATGGAATGCCTCGTTTCCAGTTAAAAGGGTCTCCGGTTCTCTACACTCACCATACGAAATACAGCAGCATTAAGCTACTATTTCACGCTGGTATTCTGTGAGAGCGTGGTCCCTCCCCGGTCGAGCAGATCCATTCGTGCTACAACTATACTACTAATATAACTGCGGCATGGCTCTACCACGTATAAAAAATATGGATTTAGTATGAAAATTTACTCCAATCACATTTTTTATTCAAACAAATATTATAAGTGAAGAATTACCTTAAGACTAAAATTAATACCTTGTTACTAGTAAGAGGGGCCTCCAGTTCTCGTCACTAATCACGTATGGTAAACAGAATAGTATAAGCCGCTATTTTACGCTTATCCGTGCGAGCGTGATCCTTTTCCAATTGAGCCTACCCGTTCGTGCTGAAGGTTTTACATTCAAAGCTTAACCTGTAGGTCTATATAAGTGAGATAAATTTTGAGGCAAATTTTTCTATTTTCACGTCCTGGAAATGTGAATATTTCTTAGCTAGTTTTGATATCAATTATATTTGTGTCATTAATAGGTCCATAGTCACACAGTCCACGTAGTGATAAGTGGATGCTGTGGCCCATATACATTTAACCACCTTGATTAAGAATAAAAATGCAGATGCGTTGTGACCCCTGAGGACCAAAATGGAATGGCAAGATTCCAGTAAAACGGGTTTTTGGTTCTCTACACTCACCATACAAAACACAACAGTATTAAGTTCTTACTTTAAGCTAGTATTCTGCGAGAGCGTGGACCTTTCCCATTGGAGGTGGAGCTGACCCATTCGTGCTGCAACCATAATATAGCAGCAGCGTGGCTCTACTACATAATATAAAATAACACAACACAAACAGTTCCCTTGGCACATTTTTAGCGTGTTATTTCATCTCGTGTATTGCAATTACTAAGCTATTTCACATTTTATTACAGTAACAAGATTCTTAAGGGTAAGCATATATTAAATATGCAATTTATAATTGCGATTGTTGTCACTCCAGCTTCACTTTTGTGATTGTGATAAAAACTTGTACTTCTTTTACAATGCTTATTTTAAATTATTAAATTACTAAAAACTTGTACTTCTTTTACAATGCTTATTTTTAATTATTAAATTACTAATTATAAGTACGACGGGTTTCGCCTTATGGCAGCATTATATTAAAGACCAACTGTTACTCGTAACTATTTTATATTTATTTATTATGATTGGATTTTATTGGCTTCAATTTTTTGCGCACAAATCTAATCTTTTTAAAATAATAGTGGCCTAAGTTTCTCCTTTTACATTAACTGTCTGCCAGGGAAAGTCCCGTCAAAATCAATTTATCAGTGAGCAGATGACGCTATTAGTACATTAAAACTATGACAATTTACCTCTAGCACTCAGACACAATAAGTTGAGGTGCGACTGGAATGGCTCTATCGCACAACAAAGCCTCCAACAGTTATATAATACATAAATTTGGTATAAAGTAATGTAGAGTCTATTAAAAATTCTACTATATACGCAATCACCGCTGTTAGCAGTCTGTAATGAAATTATTTTACGATATAAAAATAACACCTAGAAATAGCAATGTCCTGTTTAGTTGTTAAAAAATCTCTAGCCATTAATTTGGTTAAGCTATATGATGATATAGTCAACAAACACAGTTAAATTTTATGAAATACCGCCATTTCGGTTTTAAAAATCGACTAATTTATGATATTATAAATTCTAAGATCTAACCAACACATACCTATAAAAAATCTTTTAATTAAACTATAAGAATTATAAGAGTTTTGTTCTAATTGTAATTTTTATCAGTTTAAATATAGTAGATAAAAAATAATACTTCTAAAACTTTTTATAGATTAGAAATTAAACCTGGAAACATCATTAATTTTATGATTTTCGTTAGATATCACTATTATCTATTTCAGCAGTAATTAGTTACTATACAATTTATTTATATATACTAAAATTAAATAACAAAACTACAAAAATATATATTAGAATTTTTAAATCAATTATGAATTTAATTAAATAACTATATAAATGTAAGTTATTTAATTTAATAGTAACTGAGGGCAAAATATCACTAATTTTTGTATTTTACGTTAGATAGCTATCTTGAAAAAGTGAATACAACAATAATATCGTAGATTGTTGGCGTAGTTCAATTTATTACACTACGGTTAAAACTAATTTAGGGTTTAATTTATACAAATAATTTATTTTAATACAACACATCAATCGTATTAAATAGAAATTAAAATATAAAGAAAGGAAAATACTTAACCCTCCTTTTCTGAAGTTCCGCAATCAGATAAAAGTAGCCTATAAGGAGCCACGGGTTTCTAACTACCTACACACAAAATTTTATGGAAATCTGTTCTGTAGTTCTTGCGTGAATCTTGAATACACAGACAGACAGACAGACAAAAATTCTATAAACCACTAATTTGGCTTCAGTACCCTTCATTTAGTCCCCTGGAGTTGTTTTTTCGACAACATATCAGAATTACAGACACGACTTTTCTACAGATTTATTATATGTATAGATTACACTTTTACGCTGTCAGTACCTTTGTTTACGGTAGTACTTTAAGCGCTAGCAAAAAATCGATTAATAGCACTTATACACAGAGCTATTAAATGGACCTGAGCGGTAATTAAGGCAAATAATGTTCGTTAATTTACCTTATTTTCGTTAGAGTTAAATATCATAAAAAGACGGATCGCATAAAGTTACATGACTGAAGTCGTAAATCCGTTTTGTAACCAAAGCGGCTTACAGTCAACGTGGTAGTAAGTTTCTATATTCCTTGGTCACTAGGTCTAAGTCATACCTCATCATTTTATACGTGGTAGAACCATGCTGCAGTTATATTAGAAGTATAGTTGTAGCACGAATGGGTCGGCTCAACCGGGGAAGGACCACTCTCTCACAGAATATATAGATAAAATAGTAGCTTAATGCTGTTGTGTTTCGTATGGTGAGAGTAGAGAACCGGATACCCTTTTTAATGGAAACGAGGCATTCCATCATAGTCCTCACGGGTGATTACGCATCTGTATTTTGATTCGTAATCGAGGAGAGATGTAGATGTCTATGGGCCACAGCAACCACTTACCATCAGGTGGACTGTATGCTCGTTCGTCACCTATCCTATAAATAAATCTAGTCTGTTCGAGCATAAATATTTTCAAAAAGTTTCGCAATGGTGACTGCCGCTTAAGTATCGCAATCCGTGTGACGGGCACTGCCTATGAAGCTCGGCTGTAAGCAGCTATTGTCAAGCTCAGGCGGGTATACCGACGGTTTTTATCTATCAATAGAGTCAACTAGCGGGGTGCAATCTGTAATGAGTTTAAGGACCCAGCTTTTTATCATTTCTCGCCGAGCAGACCAATCCTCAGGGTTGACAAGTCATTTATGGTATTCTTTGCTTAGAGTTGGTGGCAGGTTACTATGGGCCATAGTAATCGTATACCATTAGGAGTGTCGTCATTACGGTGCGCAATTTTCGCTAACCTTTACAACCTAAACAAAGTCTACGGCGGATGCACAAACCAGAACTGAACGGGAGGTCCTGTTGTGCATGCAGAGATAGAGGAAAACGCGGATGAGCTCTCCTCTACTGAGGGTGTTGACCTTTAATTTTACTGCGCTAGTGGCACTCGGCCGTGTGATTGGAGCGCACCTGTGTCATTGCATCTACGCGTGGCTGCTATATTCTAGGCATTTCCTTATTAAGAAAATAAAGACCAGAGCTTTTTCACTACAATCCTAAAATACAATTTATTATATAACGTAATGAAACACAAAGTTTGTAAACAGCTGAAACTTAGTTCCATTTGTAGAACTGAACAATTGCTACACCAAAATGTTTCACGTGGGAACCATCGAGACAATTTAAGTTGAAAAATGTAAGCTACCGCAGGTCCGTTATTTGTTATTAAAGAGTTACTTAATAAAGCAGAAATGGTTTTTATTAATACTTTAACATCTTTTTTTATACCATTAAGTTACGATTACACATAAAATTATGCTATTTAAGTTATTATTTTTTAACTACAAGCAGGAGATCATATTTTTTTTGTAAAAATAAAGGTGAAAATCGATCATATATTCCACCTGGGTACGACAACAGTCGGCTCCGTGGCGTAGTGGATTGAGTTGCAGCACTGAGGGCTGCAGGTTTGAATCCTGTGCAGACTAGACCCTATTATTTGTATGGCCTAAATATTATTGTTTCGGTTCTGAATGTTTGTCTTTGTGCAATTTATGAATGAAAACCTCTTCAGGTTACGGGAGAAAAGTGTGGGGAGGGAAGTAGTTGGTGTGGAGTGTATCGTTTAAATGAAGAGGAAAAAAGAAGTAGGGAGTTTTTGATTCAAAATCAAAATGTATGCGTGGCGTTGTGACTCAGGACTAAGATGAAACGCCTCGACATAATGTTACAAGAGAGTATTTTCGAGTAATAGATTTTGCTATGGCAAATTGTGAAGTGAAGTTCCAATTTGTAAATCGCTTTAAAATAACAAGGACACTTAATATTTAAAAGTATATTTGCTGTGTTTCAATGCTAATCTTTGCTACGAACGTCAGCTCATTTGATACATAATAATGAATACAATATTCAGACACAGACGTTTTAATTATTATTCTGTTTAACAAGGTTCAGACTTCGAACTTTGTAGCCATGTGGTAAGTTTAAATGATGTCAACCAAATAACCGTTGGTGTGTCCGTATGTAGATGATGTGATCGTGTAAGTTTTAAAGGACTCGGCCAATGCAAGTAATACTTAAGCAACGTATTTTTTATGTCGAGACGATAGTTTTTATCTATATGATATGCTAGGACGTAATGGGTAGCTCTACAGTAGACTTATTACGAGTTCCTTATTTATGCGCCAAATTAACTCACAATTTGCTACGTAGTTTAGTGTCAAAAAAGAAAATCACAAAATCCGAAATCAATAAGCGGCGCCGTCGTCAAGCTATTATTATTTACTATATAAAATAGTTGAGTTGTCAACGTGTTATTATCAAGTTTCTGAAAAGAACGTTTATGATAGGCAGACAGGTAAACTGACACGCAAAATGGTGATTCCGAATTTTGGCACGGAACATTAATGATATTGATAAAGTAATGAACAAACGAGTGAAGCCGCAGAAAAAAAAGATCTTCTAGACGTATTCATATCGACGAGTACCACCATACCACTGACAGGCAGCACCGTGAATGATGCGGGAAGTCTAGTACTGCAATAATCAATCCGCCTGGCTTGCGTGACCCTACTTCATTCATTCATTTGGTTCATTTCTAGTGGACTTTAAAGAAGATACGGAAGAATGAGAACTATCTTTAGGGATACTCCATCTTCGTGGCATTGCCTGTTCATGAATCATTGCATCTTATGAAGAAATGGGATCACAATACAGCATTTTTCGATACCCGTTTTACCTTTACGGTTGAGGCAAAGTCTGTTTGTAATATTTTTTGATTTCAAGTATTATCTGTCTTTTTTTTGTGAATGTATTCTGATGATAAATTTAAGTAATTTTACAATATATTTTATTATTTAAGTAATTTATACTGCATACTTGGCTCTCTGCAGAAAATGTGGTCTCATTAAAACTGACATCTGCAATGTTCCACATTGTTGCAAGTGCTGAATTACAAGATAATTATATTTAAAGTAATATTAATGTGTTTTTTTACCAAGCTGCATTACAACATAAAGACATTAACTAATATGTCATTAGATTTGAATAAATTCTATTGTAAATGTTATACTTAACGTTACATTAAACTTTATTGAACTACAAATAAAAAATTCGGGTCTTTTAATTCATATAAACAACGATAGTAAAAATGAGTTTTAAAACAAAAGCTCCCTTGGTACGCTTTTGGCGTACAATTTCTGCTTCTACGTGTATAATCCAATTACTAAGTCGTTTCACATTTTAATACCACCAAGAAACTCGTATGCAAGAAAAAAAAACAAAAAAAACTAAACAATTTAATTATTTTCATCATATATTGTTATGTATAATTCTTAAGGGTCAATATTTTTTTCAGGTAGGGCTTATTTTAACCACTCGATGAAAAGTTCTGTAGATAGATAGATAAAAATTCAAAGACAGATACGTTTTGAACCCTGAGGACTAAGATCGCATCTTTACCGTTAACAACTCATTATGGTCAATATGTACTATCGATTCTATATACGAAAATTAGTTTTACGGAGGTGAACGGTTTGGCTTTATTAAGTTATTAATGGAAGCTTTTAAGCATTTCCTAACAGTAGAGTGGAGGGAACCGGATACCTTTAGTACTGGGAATGAGGCATTCCATCTTAGCCGTCAAGGGTAATACCGCATATGAATTTTGATTCTTAATTGAGGATATATTTAGATGTATATAGACCACAGCGTCTACTTACCATCAGGTGGGCCGTGTGCTCATTTGTCACGCTTTATCAACAAAAGGACAGTCCACTCATGGAGTAGTGAAAATATGACGAGTGAAACACAGTAATCCAAGGGTTGAGTGATGTTTTACGTTTAGATATTTTACTAGTAATTGAGTTGTCCTTAGTAGATTTTTATAGTTTTGCTGTCAGAATCTGTGCTGCTAGATTTACATCATACATGAGTATAATTCATCCCAAGGCTCAGTGGGTACGCCAGCAAGATTTACTTACACAAGAATTAGTGTTTTTTTACAAATTTATGTTAAAATTAATATATTATAAAATTTTTTACAAAATAGGAGAATGATCTGTAAACTCGTCAAAACGTAGTCAAACTTACCTAGCACAACTACCTAACCTATTTAGCACAAGATTTAACCTTGAAATGATACAAACAAGTTTCTTCTTGAGCTGGACTGTTTATACCTTGTTTAAGTTCGAATGTAGCTATAAGATTTAAATGAGCAGTTGAGTATTTATTGCAATTATCTGGCATACCATCAAGATTAATATCTCCGTTTAAAACAATATCACGTTTATTACGAAAATTATTTAAAATATCGTTCAGTGAGTTCATATAATTCACAGAATTTATCTAACATGGAGAACAATATGTGATATATGAAATGATGATATATGAAAATCACAGAGAGAGTATCTTTAAGATCAATTACTGAACAATTACCATCGACAAGACACGGCTCATAGGCTGTTGACTCAAGTTCAACCGAACACAGATAACCACGCCAACGTTATTATTAAGATTAACAAGAGTTCGAAATATTTTGTAGTCGTGAATATCAGGTGGTACATAATATTTATTTGTTTAACATTCAGTTAATACGAGCACATGAATTGTAAAGTTAAATTTGGATTAAAATGTCAAAAAAAAAAACAATTGAAGTTAGCGTTAATGCTGCGTATATTAACAGTATGAATTGTAAGGGAATTCTTTTGGACCGATAATAAGTCTAAGTCAGTTGGAACACCCACTCTGTTACATGCAATATGGCCCGATCCTTCAATAACGTCCATGACAATAGTATTTATTCAATTAACTTGCTTGTGCCTAAGAATTAATGCATATATAAGAATTAATGAAACAACTATAAGTAGCGATAATTTTATGATAAACCTTAAATATAAATAAGGTAAGGTAGGTAAATACGTTAATACAATTGTTTCATGTAATGATTTTATTATAGAATTGTAACATTCGAGCTGCTTAAAGTATTATTTAATACAATAATAACATTTAAATTTGATGATGATAGATTTTATAAAAGTAATAGAGTAATATTTTGGAAATATGATAAGTGTAATGTAGTAATATGCAATATTCAAAACAATATATTAACGAGTCATATTAATGTAGGAGTAGTTTATATTGTTGTGTAATCGTAAATGTGTTTAAACAAAGTACGCAATTTACAGAAATTAATAAGAGAAACACACGAATAACATTGCAACATACTATACAAAGTTGCAAAAATGTAATAACTATTAAGCAAGATAACGGTAATGTAGCATTAAATAGTAAGTTTATAGTTTTGAGTTTGTCAAGTTCCACCTCACTGTTGATTCGTACGGCCGTGCTGGATTATGCTTTACGTAATGTAACGCTCCCTCCTCTTAGTATATATAAATTATTTATTTATTAATTTACCCTTTTTAAAATAAAATTATATATTAAGACCAAGATAAATAAATATGTTTTGATCTTTCTAAAGGTTTAATAATAGGCCGTTTGTTATATTTTTGGCGTGATCGTCTTAGTTAGGATCCTTTTACAATTACGTTGTGTTTGTTTAGAAACTTACTTCTTTTAGGTGTATTTTGGAAGAATGAATATGCACTAGAGCAATTGAAAGATGTTGGTAGTGCCTTATAAGCTAAGTGAACCCTGTTCACGAAGACAGGACTCGAGAAAGGTTAAGAACATAAAAACGTCCCTATTCCACTTCTATCAGGTTAACATTATTAATTTATTATTATTTCTCCCTTCCCGCTTGGAAAAGGCTCACAATATGTATATATACAGAAATATCCGATACAAGTGTTTTGCTCTCCCACATTTATTTTTTAAAAAATGTGGGGGAGGCACACGGCTCCACACACGCCGTGCGCGGTGAGCGCCAACCAATTTAATGGGCTCCTCCCGAAGGGAACGCTAAAAACGAACGATCCAGTTCCCAGACCGTAGTCCACAGCAAAATAACTGGTGAACCAGTAAAATAGGGCTAGGCCCCTTGGTAATGCGTAAGCACAAAGATCGACCGAAGTCGCGGATGTCAATGCGTGTAAACCTCCATACAGAATACGAACAAATCCAGCTACAGTGAATCCACTTTTTCTCACATTCCCTCATATTTACGCGATATAAATTCCTGTGAATTAAAAATATCAGTATTTTGATCTTTTATGTTATCTTTAAAGGTGTTTTTCTACGAAGATAGTTTATTTTATTTTAATTGGTTAGTTAAAATTATATCTTTAATAGACTTGTCAGTTTGAATAAATTTTGCTTCTTGTTGCAGTATATTAGATGACAATATGTCCTTGATTTCGTACACATAGTCCTTCACATTAATGCAATTGGTTTGCTCTTCATCGCGCTTATGTTTTATCCTGCGAGAAACATTTCTTTTAACGCTAGATAGCTAAGGCTCCGAGTCAGAGCGAGGCGGAGTACTATACATTATTACGTCACTGTTTGCTTGTTGTCTAATAGTACCGGGGCGGTAGAATAACTAATACATCTAATTTACACTTATTAAAGATCATTCACAAATGTGTATCTATTTCACTCTCACAAACACAATCCACGAACGTATGTCGACTGCACACACATTTATACCACACAAGCATAACACAGTATTATAAAACTGAGTGTGATACGTTATGCACTCCTAATAGTTGAAAGTTTAAATAAAGAAGAAAAAAGAAGTAAGTGAAGTGGTTTGTTGTTGGAAGTGGTGGTGAACTACTAGCATCTATGCAGCGATTCAAAATCAAAATTCATGCATGGCGCAGTGACTTAGGACTAAGATGAAACGCCTCGATATAATGTTACAAGAGAGTATTTTCAAGTAATATATTTTGCTACGGATAAGTTAATTAAGATACATTTTCAAATAACTTAAGTATGTATTATATATAGTATTATATTCTGTATAAACAATTCATGACTCGCTTAGATTGAGATTAGTAGGCGACTTTCTTTGCAGCAACATGGTTTCTATACTTCAACTACAAGAAAATTTTTGCATGCATTACATTTTTGTTTTACACCAAGTTTTATTTTGCAGCAGTGGCAAAAAATCTATAAATTTAATTTATCTCTGGAGTATCGTATGTAGCGACGATGAAAAATGATAGCAGGAACTCAAAGTTTCATAAAGATGTTGGGGTAACTATCACGTTAACAGCCGACGTGAATTACCAGACCAGATGGAAAGCGTCCAGGGTGTCAGACGTTTGGTGACAGGCTCGTCAATTTGTCTGCCAAGCGAGAACTTCGTTTAGTAGCGGACTATAACAGATTGATGATATTGAAGAAGAAAAAATTAAATTTTCTTTAGATTTAAATTTAAATAGGAAAGACTTTCCAATAGCATATTGAAAGGTTTTAGATAAATTTAATTATCAATTGAACGGTTTATATAAAAATAGTAAAGAACAAAACAGATGATATTTTTATATGAATAATTTGAAAATTTCTTAAAATTTTATACAATTTGAACATGGTAAAATTGAATTATCTTCGATTGTGCCATCTTAAGGTTGTTATTGTTTTTCAGTAAATCACAAAAATAAGTTAATATTACAAAATTTAATAAAAGTTTTAAAGACCTTACTAAAAGAATATTTCTGTAAGCATTTTACACGGTATAGGACACTTTTTCGGGTTAGAAGTCCGTCTGAGTCTGTACCACTATTTTACTTACGATGTATGCTGTTGAACAACAGCCCGGTCTGCTTCTGTGTTTTTCTTTACAAGATAAGAAGATTGGTATTTATCATCCGAGGCTAGAAGGTATCACATCATCCTTGGTAAGAATTGCTTGTTGGTTGAAACAGTTGAACATCTTAATAGCAAAAAGTCACTATTTTGCTGAAATAGTTAGTCAAACATTTATTATGTTAACAAGCGTCGAATGAAATTGTTCGGACGCGGTACAATGAAATCATTAATTTGAAATTTCAAAAAAAAAAATGGAAACAAAAATATGCAAAAAAGGGGATAGTGATAGATAAATCTGTAACAAAAATTTTTAAGGGTTGAACACTGTGGACAAATAAGCTGTTCTTTAACGAAAAATATTTTCCTTTGCATTCTACCAATATGAAATGTATTGATATATGAACTAGTAATCGGTCTTGTTGATTTCAAAATATATTCATATCGGCTGTATGACCATACCACCGACAGACAACACCGTGAATGATACGGGAAGTCTGGAACTGCCCCACCAATCCGTTTGGCTTTCATGAATCTACTGCTCTATTTCTACATGTTGGCTTAGGCAAAGTTTGTTAGTAATATTTTTGTGATTTCGAGTAGAACGTTTCTGGCTTTTTTGTGAATATTTTTTGATGATGAATTTGAGTAATTTTATAATATTTTTTATTCAAGCAATTAATACTGCATACTTGGCTCTATGAAAAAAACCTTCCACGTTGTGGCACGTGCTGAATTACAACATACTTATATTTGAAGTAATAATACTTGTGGTTTTGTAATAAGCTGGATTAGAAAATAAGAAAATTAATTAATATTTCATTAGGTTTGAATAAATTGTATTGTAAATGTTATATTTAAAATTACATTAAACTTTACTGAATCACAAAATAATAATTCAAGTATTTTTTTTAAATTCAAATAAAACAACAATAGTAATATGAGTTTTAAAACAAAAGCTCCCTTGGTACGCTTTTGGCGTGCAATTTCTGCTTGTATACACGTATTATCGAATTTCTAAGTCATTTCATGTTTTAATACTACCAATAAACTCTTACGCGTAAAAAACAAAAATACTATACAATTTATAAATTTTTCTTGTATATTGTTTGATATGTTTATTAAGAGTAAATTTTATTTGGTGGGGCTTATTTTAAACTCAAATTTTTATTCCTCTAAGGATGTGGACATATTTCACTCAATGAAAAGTTCTGTAGATAGATAGATAAAAATTCAAAGGGAGATACGTTGTTACGCATAACTAAAATGGCATTGTTAACATTAAATATCCAACATTGTCAAATATACTATCGATACCTAACACGAACATTAACTCTACGTAGATGGATCGTTAGATTTGGCCTTATTTAGTTATTAATTAAAGCTTTTAGAAATTTTGTGCCAGTACCAGTTTTGTACGTGTTACATTATAATTGTAGCATTAATAGGTCGGCCCGACCAGGGAATGACCACGTTCTCAGAATACCAGCGTAAAACAGCAGCTTAATGCTGTTGAGTTATGTATACTAAGAGTAGAGAACCGGAAACCCTTATTACTGGAAATGGGGAATTTTGTCTTAATCCACAGAGGAGCGGGTAATGCACCTGCATTTTGATTCTTAATTATGGATAAATGTAGATGTCTATGGGCCAGAGCATCTACTTAATAGCAGATAGGCTGTGTGTTCGTTTGTCACTCTTTATCCACAAAAAAAGTCCATCCATCTTCGATCAATAATACTAGATACATTGATCGAAGCCACCCATGACATTACCATATATTAATATTTTATAAATATTAACTGTGGCGTGAGACTGTTAATAAAGGTTTACTGGCAAAAAATAATTTAAAAGAAAAATATTAATTCGAAACATTTTACGTTATAACAACTTGTTAATCAACGTTCAAGTCCAAACCAGGACCTCCAATATACTCGTAGAAGCCAGATAGTAAATGATAGGTTATAATCGTTATTTTGATTTTTCGTTGTCCTATATTTCCATATTGGTATTTCCGGATACTGCTTGTCATCGTTGACGTTTCATTGCTACATGCGTTTGTACCCGTCCTTTAATTTGCAGCAACACTTTCACGTAGGTCAGAAACACAGGATTGAAAGCAAATTTTAAAATCTAAAAGTAGAATTTTTCGAACTAGTATATTTTTAAATGGAATTCGTACTAGAGATTTCTGTAGTATAGATTAGGGCTTTGCTCATTTCTGAATACGTATATTCAGAAATTAGATATAACAATTATTTGCAGGTAATGCATGTACTCTATTTAATGTATGTACGATAATTTTTAAGAATATATTTATTAATGCTTCAAGTTGAATAAATGAGCCCTTCTAGCTTAGGGGTTTGAGCCCCGAAAATTATTAGTTACAATTTCAGCCCATTAACCACGTGTTTGCAGTGATAAAAATATGATGAGATAACCGGCATGTTTGAGAAATAAAAATATTTCGATACCATGTGAAGTCTACTTAAAAGAACTTGTGCAAAGCAGTAATTTAAACGCTTCATGGGTGATGATTATAAAAAATGAGTGAAGGCCCAGACCGTCAACTTTAAGTTAATCGTTCAGTTTTAAATGGATCATCTACCAATAGCCAGTTGGACATACACTAGTGTCGTCTTTCTAGAGTGTATACCGCGCGGCAGTGAGGTTAGCACAAAGCAAAAGCTAGTTTATTTCAATTTACACCCCACTTGTAACTTGCATTACCGTAACTGTTACAGCCTTCTAAAGCCCACCGCTGAACATATGCAGGTTGGCAACTGAAGTTTTTATTTCTTTGGGTTGTTATCAGGAAGATGCTTCTGCCCATCTCCTGTTTCAGTTTTCTTTTTTCGCCTCTCACGACATCCACGGGACGATATAGGGTAATGGTCGTTCTTATACACGGTAACACACATGACATAGGCACGCTGCAGTGTTTTATGGCACAGCACAAATGGTTCAACTCTACCGGTTAACGCACTCGTACTCAATACTAGCGTGAAATGGTAGTATAATGATGCTGTTACTTATGGTGAGTGTAGAGAACTGGAGAACCTCTTAACTGGTAACGAGGCATTTCAGGTCTACGCACCAACCTCGGCACATCCCAATGAGGAGGCGGAGGATATGTATGAGGATATTTCTAGAGCCATGTATTCCTCCAAAACCCACTACACGGTGTTGATGGGAGACTTCAACGCAAAACTAGGCACAAGAGAAGGCGGTGAAGGGAAATTTGGAGTAGAGCAACGGAACCATAGGGGCCAGCAGCTGGCTGAATTTAGGGAGAAAGAGGGACTCTTTGCGATGAACTCTTTCTTCCAGAAGCGGCCCCACAGGAAGTGGAACTGGTCGAGTCCCGACGGTTCGACAAAAAATGAGATTGACTTCATAGTGATGACCAGACGCCAACTGTTCAGTGATGTCTCAGTGATTGCAAGGGTGAAAACCGGCAGCGATTACCGAATGGTTAGAGGCACGCTGAACCTAAATGTTAAGTTGGAGAGGTCTCGTCTAATGAAGTCAACGCTCCGTCAACCTCGTACTCTGATCCAGAATCCCGACACTTTTCAGCTCGAATTACCTAACCGCTTTCAGTGCCTAGAAGATTGCAATGCAGTGGACGATATGAATGACAAGCTGGTGGAAACTGTCCATGTGGTCGGAGCTAAATTCTGCAAGACCCGCCGCAGAAGAACACAAAAACTCTCCGATCACGCACTTAATCTCATGGCTGTTAGACTGGAGATGAGGCTGCAATCGTCAACAGATTTGACAACATACAGGCAACTGAACAGACAGATCTCCAAATGCATGCGGCGAGACTTACGCAACTTTAATACTGCTCGTATTAAAGAAGCGATCGAGCAGAACCAGGGCTCCAAAGTCTTTGCCAGAGATCTGTCTGCCAGAAAGAGCCAACTGTCAAAGCTGAAGACTGAGTGTGGCAGCATCGTTTCTGGGACACCTAAGATTTTGAGTGAGATTGAGAGGTTCTATGGGCAGCTGTACACATCATCGTTGGAGCCACACGCAAGTGTGAGTAACGATCCAAGAGCAAGTCTTCATCATCATCATCATTACAGCCCTTCACAAGTCCACTGCTGAACATAGGCCTCCCCCAAGTAATGCCACAAAGCACGGTCCTGAGCCACCTGCATCCATCGACTTCCTGCATATCTTACCAGGTCGTCACTCCATTTAGTGGGGCGTCGCCCTACACTACGCCTACCGGTACGAGGCTGCCACTCAAGAACCTTTCTTCCCCATCGGTTATCGGTTCTTCGAACTATATGGCCGGCCCACTGCCACTTCAGCTTACTAATCCGTTGGGCTATGTTGGTCACTCTGGTTTTACTGCGGATATCCTCATTTCTGAGTCTATCACGCAGAGAAACTCCGAGCATAGCCCTCTCCATAGCTCGCTGAGCGACCTTGAGCGTCCTCATACGGCCAGCAGTGAAGGACCACGTCTCAGATCCGTAATTCATCACTCACAACACGCACTGGTTGTACAATCTAGTTTTTAGAGATTGAGGTATACCTGACGAGAAGATATGTCGTAATTTCCCGAACGCTACCCAGCCAGCCAGACCTCTCGGTCGAAGTTGGACTTACTTAGTCGGACTATTTGTCCCAGGTAAACGTGCTCGTCAACAACCTCGAGCATAGTGCTCCCAACAACTACCGGCATAGGTGTGACATGGACATTGAACATGATCTTTGATTTGTCCATGTTCATCTTAAGACCTATCCGTTGGGAGACACTCTTGAGGTCATTGAGCATAGTGCTTAAGTCCTCCAGCGATTCTGACATAAGGACTATATCGTCGGCAAATCGAAGGTGTGTGATGTACTCGCCATTGTTGTTAATACCGTATCTTTTCCAGTCCAGTAGCTTGAAAACGTCTTCCAATGCAGCGGTGAAGAGTTTCGGGGATATAACGTCACCCTGTCTTACACCTCTCTGCAGTTGGATAGCTTTCGAACTCTGGTTCTGTACTCGGTTAGCCATCGTAGCCCTACTGTACAAACACTTCAGCACTTCGATATACTGACAGTCAACTTGGCACCGCTGAAGGGACTGTAGCACCGCCCAAATTTCGACGGAATCAAAGGCTTTCTCATAGTCCACATACGCCAGGCAAAGTGGCAGATTGTACTCTTCAGTCTTCTGTACAATCTGCTGCAGGGTATGTATGTGGTCTATGGTACTGAAGCCTTTTCGAAAACCGGCTTGTTAGGGAGGCTGGAAGTCGTCGAGTCTGCGTGCAATAGAGCAAGTCTTACCCTACACTATTCCGATGATATCCCGGACGTCAATCTGAGCGAGATTAGAGTGCCTCTCCAGTACCTTAAAAACGGCAGGGCCCCAGGCGAGGATGGAATTACAGCGGAGCTTCTGAAAGCGGGTGGAACACCGGTACTTGAAGTCCTTCAGAAGCTCTTCAATTCCGTCCTCCATGGTGGCACTACTCCGGAGGCGTGGAGCAGAAGTGCGGTGGTCTTGTTCTTTAAGAAAGGCGACAACGCTCTCTTGAAGAACTATAGACCGATTTCCCTTCTGAGCCGCGTCTACGTGCTGTTTTCGAGAGTCATTACGAATCGTCTCGCTCGCAGACTCTTCCAGCCTCCCGAACAAGCCGGTTTCCGAAAAGGCCTTAGTACCATAGACCACGTACATACCTTGCGGCAGATCGTACAGAAGACCGAGGAGTACAATGTGCCACTTTGCTTAGCGTATGTGGACTTTGAGAAATTTGACTCCGTCGAAATTTGAGCGGTGCTACAGTCCCTTCAGCGGTGCCAAGTTGACTGTCGGTATATCGAAGTGCTGAAGTGTTTGTACAGTAGGGCTACGATGGCTATCCGAGTACAGAACTAGAGTTGGAAACCTATCCAACTGCAGAGAGGTGTAAGACAGGGTGACGTTATATCCCCGAAACTCTTCACCGATGCGTTGGAAGATGTTTTCAAGTTACTGGACTGGAAAGGATACGGTATTAACATCAATGGCGAAAACATCACTTACCTTCAACTTGCCGACGATATATATTATGGCAGAATCGCTGGAGGACCTTAGCACTATGCCCTATGACCTCAATAGTGTCTACCAATGGATAGGTCTTAAGATGAACATGGACAAAATAAAAATCCTGTTCAATGTCCATGTCACACCTACGCCGGTAGTTGTTGGGAGCACTATGCTCGAAGTTGTTGACGAGTACGTTTACCTGGGACAAATAGTCCGACTAAGTAAGTACAACTGCGACCGAGAGGTCAATCGACGGATTCAACTCGGCTGGGCAGCGTTCGGGAAATTACGACACATATTCTCGTCAGGTATACCTCAATCTCTGAAAACTAAAGTGTACAACCAGTGCGTGTTGCCAGTGATGACTTACGGATCAGAGACGTGGTCCTTCAATACTGGCCGTATAAGAAAGAAAGAAAGAAAGAAAGAAAGAAAGAAAGAAAGAAAGGTTTATTCTCCAAAATGACGCCATCACAGATAACATAAAAAAACACACAATTTACAAATAATGTTGGCTATACAATACAAATTACAATATACTACATATTACAAACTATACAATACCTATACTAGTATGTGTCAAGGCGTCATCTGGGAACAGGAGCACACTCAGCATAATGCCATGAATTTTTTTTCCATGGCGCTGATTTTCAGTGTGTCCAACCAGTGACTTACCGAAATCAGTGCTATATGTATACTCATTTTATTATTTTTAAACAGAATTATGCACAACAAGGGGGAAAGAGATAGTAACTATTTTAAGTGAGAGGGAGAGAGTAGCGTTCAAGGTCGAATGCCACTTCGACACAGCACGTCCCGTTTATGTTGCTTTCAGATGCTCTTAGAAGGTCTATACGAATACCACAAAAGGGGAGATTATTAAAATACTATATAGAGCTATATACTACACTATGTAATTATTGAAGAATATAAAAGTATATAAGAAGACAAAAGCCGCATTCAAGAGGACGATTTTTATTGCTCCGTTGTTAATAATCTACGACGATGAGGTACGTAATCGTGCAAAACGTTATAAACTTTGATCAAAGTCAATCTGACTTTGCAGTAATTGTGTTCTATATTTATTTTTAAATGTGTGTACTGCTTTCAGATTTCGCAAAGGAGGCGGTATATCGTTCCAGCACTTGGATGCGGCATATTTGAAACTTCCTCGGAAAGCGTGAGTGCGGTGACGAGGCACGACGAGAGTATTCCCACTGATGCGCGTATTATAAGTTTTTACATCACGTGACCATATGAATTTGTCAGCAAGATAAGGAGGTGTTTTATTTTTTAATACCCCGAATAGGAGAGTTGCCATGTGCAGTTTTCGGCGATATTCCATTTTTAACATTTTGGCATTGTTAATGTAAGGGGTGACGTGCGTGCGGGGCGGTATTGTAAAACTAAATCTTGCACATGCATTTTGAACACGTTGCACTAGACGTCGCGACCGCGCTAAAAGTCTCGGGCCATATACAATGTCCATATAATTAAATTTCGAAAGGACAAGTGTGTCACACAGTTTTACCCGAATATCCGAATTTAAAAACTCCCTTATTTGATAAAGAACTTTAAGCCTATAAAAGCAGTTTCTGCTAGTACTTAGTATGTGGTTCTCAAACTGTAGTTTGTCATCCATTAGTAAGCCCAGATTGCGAATCTCATTTACACGTTCTACGATTTCCCCTCGAATTTGGATGCATGCCCCTCTTTCTGATAATTTTTTTATTTGATTTTTAGAACCCATAATTAGTAGTTTAGATTTAGTTCCGTTTAGTACAAGGTAGTTTGAGTCGCACCACGCGGCTATACTTTCGAGGTCTTCGTTAATTTTATTAACGACTTCTTGAGTATCACGCGGATTACATGACATGTAGACTTGCAAATCATCTGCGTATAAATGAAATTTACAGTGCTTAATGTTTTTTACTAAGTCGGCACTGTAAATTGAAAACAATATTGGAGCCAGGTTCGATCCCTGGGGCGCACCGGCTTTTATTTTTTTTGATTGCGAACGTATTAATGTTCCTCGGTCATCGCTCAGTTCTACAGTTTGTAGTCGGTTTTTAAAATAACTATCGAACCATTGTACGGCGCTGCTACTGAATCCATAGTAATGAAGCTTTGATAAGAGAAGGGAAACATTTATACAGTCAAATGCACGAGAAAAATCTAGTAATACTAGTATTGTGCCTTTTCCTTCATCTTGAGCGGTTAGTACATCGTCAGTAAGTTGGGCTAGGGCCGTCGTGGTGCTATGGTTCTTACGAAATCCCGACTGCATTTCCGGTAGAATTTTTTTTCTATCTAAATACATGTTTAGCTGTTCTGCGACAATTTTTTCAATAATTTTAGAGACACAGGGGAGAATACTGATGGGCCGAAGGTCTTTTTCAGACAATGGATTTGAGTTCTTAGGTATGGGTTTGACTAACGCATGTTGCTATAATGTCGGATAGGTTTTAGAGTTAATGGATTTGTTCACCATAGCAGTAATAGTTGATAGTGTTTTCGGGAGGGTCATACGGATCATATCGAGAGAAATCCCATCAATGCCTATGGCTTTAGATTTTAAACTTTTAATGAATTTTAGTACCTCTAGTTCATCTACCTCCTTTATCTCAAATATATCATTAACGCAGCAGTGGAACTCAAAGTACGTTAAATATGACAACGAGACGTTTCTATTTCCAGGCACGTTTAAAAAATAGTCGTTTATTTTATTTGGATCATTGAACACGTCTATCGGGATATTGTGTTTTGGTTTTATCTTAACATTGGACTTTATATGTTTCCACATTGAAATAGGATTATTTATATTACGATTAACATAAAAATTATAGTAGGCTTGTTTTTCTCTATATATTGCGTTATTGACGTAGATTTTTAGATCTTTATAGTATTTAATATGTATGTCGTTTTTACTTTTTCTCATTTTAATGTATGCGTCATCTCGTTTTTTCATCATCAATTTTATATTAAAGGTTAGCCACGGGAATTGCTGATGTTTAATAATTTTTTTTCTAAGAGGCGCATGAATTTCAAATAGTGTAAGTATGGCTGTGTTAAATAGCACTACCTGATTATTTACATCCGCGATACTCTCAATTTCTTTCCAATTTATTGATGTAAGGTCCTTATGAAAGTCTCCCTCGTCTATGTCAGAAATTCTCCTACTCATTATTGTTACTGGTGCCGGCTTTTTTTTACTCATATCAATTTGACATGTAATAAAAGCATGACTACTTAATCCACGTATAAGTTCTACAGTAACTGCGTTTACATTTATGTCGGTACATATTACGTCAATTAAAGTCTCGCTATATTCCGTAAAGTGGGTTGGCTTAGTTACATGCTGTTTCAATTTGAAGCAAGTAAGAAAATTATTTAGCTTTATAGTGGTATTATGCGTCATATTTAACATATTAATATTAAAATCACCGAGAAGAAGTAAGTTTTGGCTCCATGAAAAAGTCCCCATAGTAACGGTAAGCGCGTCTATGAATGTATCGACATTCAGCCACGGCGGTCTATACGCGGTACCGATAACGAGTTGCTTTCCGCCACTAGAGGTCGAGATCCACATTTGTTCTACTAGTGGGGCCGGGGGGTGGGGCAGCTCGCGGACGCCGACGCCTCGCTTCACATAGAAGCCGACGCCGCCGCCGCGCGAGCGCACGTCGGGTGGACGCGGCGCGTGCCGCAGCCGGTAGCCGGGCACCGCGGCCGCGCGCCCCTCTTCGCCCTCCCGCAGCCACGTCTCATTGATGGCCATGATATCGACACTATGCCGTTGCATTGCGACAATAAATTCATCAAGGCGCGTTCCAAGGGACCCTGCATTTAAAAGACCAACTTTTACGTTACTTTTAGAAGCCATAAACGAATTTTAGATATACATATTTATTTGACATAATAGGTTCCGACGCAAAATTTAACTTTAGTTTGCTTCTTGTACAGACAAAATTAATTTTATGTGATTTGATAGAATAAATAATATTTATGGGGATACCACAAATTTTTAAATAGTTATCCATTGAGTAAATTTTCTTGTACCTTAATGTACTCGTATAGTAATTTTTGTATGTATGTATTGCAGAACTTAAAGACAAAACCCTAGTGAGTCTTTTCAATAAATTGATGTTAGAAATTTGTGCCGGAACTAACCAGGATATATTATTATTCCACATTCGAGTATAGGCATAGTATATTTCATTTGACAGAAATAGAATCCAAAAATAGTTCTTAAATAAAATTACAAACACAATTATTAACGACTTACATAAAAATGAGCAATAGCAGAACAAGATAATATTTAAAAAAAAATTCAGATAATTATAACTTTTATATTTTTTTTCCATTGCTTCCGATAGCCCCAACTGAATTTGTTCCAAAAACCCTCTCGAGATCTACTTCACTCTTTATGCGATAAGACGTTGTTCCGTGTTCTCGACGAGTATAAATTTTTCCCTCTTTCGACCATACGTAGCGCCAATCAAATCGCCGAGCGAATTCCTTAGTTCTAAAAAATACATTGCGGTTCAATTTAGTAAGCCGTTCGTTTATATAGAAGGCTCGTGTATTTTCGGAGCGGAGACCCAGACCTTCAGTAGTTAAGGAGCGGCGCACGCGCGCGGCCCGCAGCAGAGTGTCCCGCGTGTGCCTGCGCGCCAGCCGCACGACTATGGGACGGGGCTTCGCTAGCCTACTTTGCTCGTCGCGCATAAGACCGACTCGCACACAACTCACTATATCGCGCTCTTCTAGGGTTACGCCCAGCTTAGTAGCGCACGCAGTCACAATGTGTAGAACATTTTCTGCGCCCTCTTCTGGAATGCCTGCGACTTCGATATCATTGTATAGCAGCTCTTGGTCTCGATCATTTAAATCTGCTCTTAAGTCCGCAATAATCGTCTCGAGATCCTGAATTTTGCCGCAGACATTTTTGGACTCAATTAGGGTTTGTTGTTCTTCAAGACGGATGTATTTGTTTTCTAATGTATCTAGGCGTTCTTCACACGATTTTATGGAATTACGCAAATCAAACATCTCCTGTCGGAAAGATCTAAATTCTTCCCTGGTTTCTCGCAGTTCTTCTCTAAATTTACGTAGTTCAAGAGCTAGCTCCGACTCTTTGAGACCTTGCGCCACAGGGCTTTGGGGTTTCTCTTCGCCTTGCTTGATAATATTCTCGGAATTAAGTCCTCGCACAGGCGTATTCTGATCTGACTTTCGGGGCGTCCGTATTTTACAGTCCGGACACAACCAAGTAGGTTGGACCTGCACACCTTCAGGAACTTTGACGCAGGCCCTGTGTGATTTTCTATCGCATTTAGGACACGTAACGCCCTCTGCCGCCGCCATAAACTTACCGCACGCACTGCACTTCATCGCGTTAGTTTAAGTTAATTGCAATGTAATGATGCAGATGATTATCACTAGGTGTCGCCGACTATATATTGTAATTGACACTTTGTAGTTCGAGGGTAAATAGACGAAGTACATTAAAGTTATTAATAAAGGTACCTCTTATATTTCACTTTTAGATGTTTATTTCAATTTTCTTTCACCACAATCCTTAAGCACACACAAATGATTAATTTATTAACATATGCACCAGTTTTTAAAGTCCAGAAAAAATGTTTCAAAACATCGATATCACAACTTTAGACGTAGATATTAATTTTTATTTCGCGACAAGCTTTGCGTACTTCTAGTAGCACTGACATCCGCAACGTCACTCGTCGTCATAAGGACGCTCAAGGTTGCTCAGCGAGCTATGGAGAGGGCTATGTTCGGAGTTTCTCTGCGTGATAGACTCAGAAATGAGGATATCCTCAGTAAAACCAGAGTGACCGACATAGCCTAACGGATTAGTAAGCTGAAGTGGCAATGGACCGGCCATATAGCTCGAAGAACCGATGAGGAAGAAAGGTTCTCGAGTGGCAGCCTCGTACCGGTAGGCGTAGTGTAGGGCGACCCCCCACTAGATGGAGTGACGACCTGGTAAGATATGCAGGAAGTCGATGGATGCAGGTAGCTCAGGAACGTGCTTTGTGGAGTTACTTGGGGGAGGCCTATGTTCAGCAGTGGACTTGTGAAGGGCTGTAATGATGATGACGAGGCACTTCATCTCTGTCTCAGAGGTGACAACTCTTCAACGTTTCGATCCTTAATCGAAGAATTTTAATGGACACCATTATTCACACACCAACGATCCGACACCTCTATTTGACTGCTTCTATAAAACTCCTGCTAACATTGACGCTAATGAGAACGACTGGGGCCTGCGTCCCAGTATGATCATATGGCTGTAGGGCAGCATATTGAGGCATGCTGCAACCAACCTACGCCTTCATTGTTTAGTGTTATAAGGCCAACCGGAAACCAATAAGAACAGACTAAATAGCCTACAAAAGACTACCTGTTTAATGACAATTGGAGCGATTCGACATCGTCTGAAGCGGTTCTTAACTCACTTCTATGGCTAACGCCCCTTAATCTTTATTCAGAAAAAAAGCGGCCAAGAGCGTGTCGGGCCACGCTCAGTGTAGGGTTCCGTAGTTTCCCGTCCGTCACAGGAAGTGTTCCCACTTATGAGTTTGTACAAAAACTGTTGTTTCCATCCAAGTTCAAAATAATTTTCCTAGAAAGTCCTTATAAAGTTCTACTTTCCAGATTTTTTTCATATTTTTTAAACTTATGGTTCAAAAGTTAGAGGGGGGGGGGGACACATTGTTTTTTACTTTTGGAGCGATTATTTCCGAAATTATTGACGTTATCAAAAATGATTTTAGTAAATCCCTATTCATTTTTAAATACCTTTCCAACAACATATCACACGTTAAGGTTGAAATTAAAAAAAAATCACTTCCCACTTTACATATAGGGGGGCTACCCTAATAAAACATTTTTTTCCAATTTTTATTTTACCACTTTGTCGGCGTGATTGATACACATATTGGTACAAAATGTCAGCTTTCTAGTGCTAACGGTCACAGAGATTAAGCGAGGACGGACAGACGGACAGACAGACATGGCGAAACTATAAGGGTTCCTAGTTGACTACGGAACCCTAAAAAGGGGCGCGCACTAGTTTATATAGGATTAACGCCTTGGGTGGTCTGAGCTTTCTTTCCTACAGATTGAGATTCCTCCTCGACTCAATGAAGGAAACACGGACGGATCGGTAGCCTTATATGGTATACCGATTGGTCAAAAAAGGGCATTGAAATTTGTGTAGAACGCTCCAAACTCAGGCTTGGTAAGAATTTAATTCAGTGTGTGGCAATCAATCTGCAATAACACTATGTCAACCACGCTATCTACATAATCTCTGATAGTCAAGCACTGTTCGCGATGAGATCAAACTTTGTGAACTCGAAACTAGTTGGAGACAGCGTGAACCGTCCAAACGCATTGGGGTGTAAAAACAGGGTCGTTTTGAGGTGGGTTCCGGGTTAAGCGGGTATTTTAAGCAATGAAGTTGCATTTTGGAGTCGAATTTTGTTGAATCTCTTAAGATCTGGTCTGATACACTAGGCTGAAAACATTATAAAACTTTAATCCGGACCTATGAAAGTAAATTCGTTTCAGAAGCCCTAGGATTAAGTAAGAATAAACTGCGTATTCTGGCAAGAGCCTTGACTAGACACTCTGTCCAAAAAAGCACGTGTCCATTCTGGGACTAAGCACCTCTAGGAAGTGCCGAATCTGTTCCTCAACGAGAGAAACAGTTCTGCACAACCCAATTGATTGTAAAGCCTTAAAGCGCTAACGTTTAAAAATTATTTTGGATATTACTTTAAGCCCTAGCTACAAAAATCGATTAATAGCACTTACGCAGAGCTATTAAATGGACCTGAGCGATAATGAAGGCAATTAATGTTTTAAGTTTAAGTCATTTTCATAAGGGTTAACTGTCATAAAAAGATGGATCGCATAAAGTCACATGGAGAAAGGCGTAAATATATTTTTAATTAAAGGCTTTTACTCTTCATTTGTATGTATATCGTGTAATTTTGGAATCAATATGTCACCTACTTTCACTTAAGATGTTGGACTAATATTTGGCACAAACGTTTGTTCCCAAGACAATGCACGATTTATTAAATGCCGCCATTTTTCATCCAAAATGGAGGATGTTACAAAATAGCAATTAATCATTTCCGCAGCAAGCTCTATGATATGAGTATCTAATGAAAGAGCTTTATAAAAGAAACACAGTAAGTAAAGTGAAATAATTTGGAATCCAATAAGGCAAACGTAAAAAAATGGCGATTTATAACCCTAACCCTATCATATTGATATCGTATGAGAGGGCTTGATGAGTAAAACTATAACTAAAGTGAATTCATTCTAAATATTATACGGCGGACGTCACAAAATGGCAAAAAACCGGAACGAAGTTTGTGAACCGGAACGAACGGAGTCACAGACCATACCCATCACGGGAGGGGGGAGGGGGGTTGAAAAGGCTGGTGTATTTATGTGATCGGTTACCTTATCAAAGTATCCACGTGAGACCTTGATGTGGGAGATCCTGTTATGCATGTAGAGGTAGAAGAAAACGGGGATAAGTTCTCATCTACTGCTGTTGCTAGCCTTTAGTTTTTATGCGCCGTTGGCGCTCGGTTGTGTGATTTGAGCGCCGTTGTATCTATACAGTTAGAGTAGAACGGTGTTCTACATAATTCATACTTGTACGAGTGGCTGATATATTCTAGGCATTTCCTTACTAAGAAGAGAAAGAAACGATCTATTTCACTATAGTCCTGAAGTTCAGTATAATATATAGCGTAATGAAACACAAAATCTGTAAACAGTTGAAACTTATTTTCATTTGTAGAAATGGATAATTGCTAAAATAAAATGTTTCACGTGGGAACCATCGAGACGATTTAAGTTGAAAAAAGTAAGCTGCCGCAAGCCTGTTATTTGATATTGAAGCGTAACTTAATAAAGTAGAAGTGGCTTTTATGGATGCTATTTACATCTTTTTAATATCATCAAGTAACAAAATATAATTAAGATTATACTGAAAAAGTATGAAATTTTGTACTCTTTAACTACAAGTAGTCGATCTTATTTTTTATAAAAGTAACGGTGAAAAAAGAGCATACAGCCCACCTGTTGATAAGACGAATGTTAGAACCATGACATTGTGGATTGAGTTGTCGCAGGTTTGTGTCCCGCATAGACCACACCCTATTATTTGTATGATCTACAAATTATTGTTTTAGTTCTGAATGTTTGTCTTTGTGCAATTTATCTATGTAAACTTTCTCCACGATATGGGAGAAAAGTGTGTAGGTAGTTAGTATGGAGTTTAATCTTTAAAAAAAAGAAGTAGGTGAAGTAGTATATAGACACATAAATCTGTCTATGCAGCGATTCAAAATCAAAATATTTGCATAGCGCAGCGACTTGGGATTAAGATAAAGTGCCTCGATATATTTCAAGAGAGTACTTTCAAGTAATACATTTTATAACTTAGATATGTATCGTAGTTAATAGTCACTACATTCTGTATAAACAATTCATGACTCAGTTAGAGTGAGATTAGTAGCCGACTTGCTTTGCAGCGACATACTTTCTGTACTTTCAACAAAACAGCTTGATTGTTTCCAATCATTCTTAAAGGCTTTTTATCAGCAGAATACTTAAAAAATTGTCATTAATGTCGTTGATAATCGCATTTGAGTGTTAACCACAAATTATATTTTGTGCATCGTCATTGTGTCAACATTATTACAACCCGTCACAAATCCGCCGATAACCATAGGACTCCCCCATATATTTTCTGATATCACGGTTCATTCATCGACTGCTTCCATGTTTCGCAGGTCACGCCACCTAGGGAATTGCCCCAACCCCTTGGCCAGTAGAGCTCATTCGTTTAAATTAAAGCATTTATAAATATATTCAAAAAATAATATCATTATTTTTTAATATAAAATTCTAAAATGTGTTAAATATATTAAACAATACTATATTATTTTTTGTCATTTATTGCATTTTAGTTATTTAAGAACAACAAGAGAAATAATAACTCACTTCGACATTAATTTCGACTAGTGGAGTGAGGCCGAACGAAAAGCAAATATTTTTATCAAATTAACGTAATGCAAATGCAATTGCAGTTATAAGGTTTCGTTTTGCAGATGTAGATAATTATCTATTTTCATAATTTTCCGGACGTTATATAATGTAAGACACGTTATGTTATTAAAAAGAATTGGCTTCTTTTTCGTTATTTAAACATTGTGAAACACATTTAGCCTACTAGGAATTTCTTATGTATTATTTTTTACGGACTAATCCTGGGATAAGAAATTCTTAGTAGCAGCCAGCAGGCAGAAAGTTGTCGATGTTAAACTTCGGAAAGCACAAAAAGCGGACGGTTTCGCGCCTGATTTCTCTGGTCATCTAGGATTGCCGCTCCATCTGAAAATTAAAATGAGGTAATAGAGAGTGCTGCCACGCACTTACACGTACACTATATTCCTGTCCGATGCAGATGGCCATAGGCCGCAGTCTAACGCATATGTCCATGGGAGCCTTAGTTGAACATGGCCGACGTGGCCAAAATTCGGTCTGGAAGACATGATTATTATTCCAAAGATCAGGCATAAGCACGCCCCTAAAAAATTCATAATAGTGCCTGCACTTTCGATCTTGAAATTAATTGTATTATATTTTACGGTTTGTAATGTACGATATCGTGATAATATGGTTCATTAAGAGAATTTTAGAATCTGATTTGACTGCGGTGATGTACGTTCGAATCGCGCACAACTATTTGCATAACCTGCAAATAATTTTTATGTCTCATTTCTCAATATACGTATTAAGAAATTAGCATATCCCGAATCGATGGTAAAGAAATTTCTAGTATGCATTCCATTTAAAAATATAATAGTATGAAAAATTTTACTTTTAGATTTTAGATTTTGTGGTCACGCCTGAGTTTCTAATCTACGTGAAAGCGTTGCCGCAAATTAAAAGACGGGTACAAAAGCATTTAGCAATGAAACGTCAACGATGAAAAGCAATATCGGGAAATACCAACATGGAAATATAGGAAGATGAAAAATCAAAATAACGACTATGTAGCCTAGTAGTCGCTTTCTAGATTCTAAATTGCAGGTCCCGGTTTCGAATTGAACGTTCGTTTAAAAGTGATTATAACGTAAAATGTTTCGAATTAATATCTTTCTTTTAAATATTTTTTGCCACAAAGCCTTTTTTTAACAGCTTCAAACTACAGTCTATCTTTATTAAAATATTAATAATATATTGCAATCTCGCCCACTATATTTATTAATAATTATAGCATTCACTTGTCATATTTTCACCAATCCATAGGTGGACTTTGTTTTTTTTTTTAATAAAGTGTGACAAACGAGCACACAGCCCGCCTGGTGGTAAGTAGATGCTATGACCCATAGACATCTGCATTTATCATCAATTGAGAATCAAAATGCAGTTGCGTTACGCGCACCCCCGAGGGTTAAGATTGAATGCCTCATTTCCAGTAATAAGGGTCTCCGGTTCTCCACACTCACCATTAGAAACTTAACAGCATTAAGCTGTTGTTTTACGCTGGTATTCTGAGAACGTGGTCACTCTCCGTTCGAGCCGACCTACTCATACTATAACCATAATATAGCTGCAGCGTGATTCTAACACGTTTTAAACCGTTAATGGCAGAAATTGTCTAAGAGTTTAATTAATAACTAAATAAGGCCAAATCTCACGGTCCATCTTCACAGAATTAATGATCATGTTAATTGATAGTACATTTGACAGTTATGGGTTCTTAATGGTAAAGATGCCATCTTAGTCCTCAGGGGTTACAATGCCTTTGAGTTTTATCCATCTGTCTACGGAACTTTTCATAAAGTAGAATGTGTGCTTATCCTTTCGGGAATTAGATTAAAGCTTAATAAAAAATTATTATAGTAAAATTATCTAAATTCGTCACCAAAAACGTTCACGAAAAAAGGCTGAACTATTATTAATAATACTTGAAATCACAAAAATATTACAAACAGACTTTGCCTCAGCCGTAAAGGTAAAACTTAGTCCTTAAACGTAGTCCTCAGGCGTTACAACGTATCTCTCTTTAAATTTTTATCTATCTATCTACAGAACTTTTCATCGGGTGGAATGTGTGCTTATCATTACAAGATCGAAGTTTAGAGCATAAAATAAGCTCTGCCTGAAAAAAATATTAACTCTTAATAAACAACTCAAACAATATACGAGAAAAATAAATACATTGTATAGTATTTTTTGTTTTTTTACGCACACGAGTTTCTTGGTAGTATTAAAACGTGAAATGACTTAGTAATTGATTTATATGTATATACAAGCATAAATTGTACTTGAAAAGCGTACCGAGGAAGTTTTTAATTTAAAACAAAATTTTAGTAATTTGAATAAAAAGAAACTTGAATTTTTAATTTGTAATTCAATAAAGTTTAATGTAACGTCAAATATAATAATAACAATAGAATTTATTCAAATCTAGTGAAATATTAACTATTTTCCTAATGTTAAAGCTTAATGAAAAACCATAACACAATCATAACTACTTTGAATATAATTATATTGTAATTCAGCACGTGGTACGTTGCAGATATAAGTTTTAATGAGACCACGTTCTTTGCAGAAAGCCAAGTACGACGTATAAATTGCTTGAGTAAAAAAAATATTGTAAAATTACATAAATTTATCATCAAATAACATTGAAAATAAAGACAGAAACTAAATTAACAGTACTTGAAATCACAAAAATATTACAAAGAAACTTAGTCGTAAAGGTAAAAGGGGTATCGGAAAATGCTGTATTTGATCCCGTTTCTTCATAATATGCAATGCTTCATAAATAGGCCAGACCTTAGAGATGGAGTTTACCTATAGACAGTTCTTATTCTTCCAAATCTTCCTCATCTGCCTGTCAAAGTCCACTAGTAGAAATTGAGCAGTAGAGTCAAGATAGCCAGACGGTTTTACGGTTGATATGAATACTTCTGGAAGATCTTTTTTCCCGTGGTTCTGCTCGCGTGGTCATCATTTTACCAACATTATTAGTGTCCCGTGCAAAAATAAATGAAAAAATAAGTAAGTGAAGTGGTACATAACTACATCTATCTTTGCAGCATCTATGCAGCGATTCAAAGTCAAAATGTATGCATGCAGATAGTATTTTCAAGTAATAGATTTTGATATGGCAAAGTTGATTAAGGTACTCTTTCAAATAACTTATGTATGTATTATAGTAAATAGTCATTCTATTCCATATAAACAATTCATGACTCACTTAGATTGATATTAGTAGGCGACTTGCTTTGTAGCAACGTAGTTTCTGTACTTCAACCACAAGAAAATGTTGTTGTAGCCATAGTTCTAACATCCTATTGACTTTGGCCTACTAACAAGTGATGCATCTACATCATGTGTCAAATAACTCAAATGAATTAAAAAATCTAATTGTCCCGACTTATCTTATAAATTTATTTGATTGATATTTTATTTACAGTCGTCACACGGATATAAATAATATGAGATATTAGCTAAGCATATGGAATAACATATTGTAAGTTAACATTACATTTTTATTTTACACACAGTTTACTTTTGCAGTAGTGGCATTAAAAATCTGTTAATTTATCTCTGGAGTGTCGTATGTAGCGGCGATGAAAAATGCTAGAAGGAACTCTAAGTTTCTTATAGATGCTGGGGTAACTATCACGTTAAAAACCGACGTGAATTAACTGACCAGATGGAAAACGTCCAGGGTGTCAGACGTTTGGTGACAGGCTCGTCAATTTGTCGGACATTGTTCGGACGCGGTACCATGAAATCATTAATTTGAAATAAAAAAATCATTGGAAACCAAAACATGTAAAAATGGAGTTAATAATAGATAAATCTGTAATGAAAGGTTTTAAGGGTTGATAACTCTGGACAAATAAGCTGTTCTTTTACGAAAATATTTTGACTTGCCTTGTACCAATATGAAATGTATTGATGTATTCACTAGTTGTCGGTCTTGTATAATTAACTATTTGCATACTGAATCACATCTGCACAAGCCTGGCTCATATGTGCGTTATCTCAATATTATCATAGATATCGGAATGTAAATTTCATAATTTGTGGAAACAATTTTTGTGACGACAGTTTTTATCTACGTCATCATATGCTAGGATGTATGAAATAGGGAGCGCTACAGAACCGTTATTATGAGTTTGGTATTTATGGGCCAAAACGACTCACAATTTACTGCGTTAGTTTAGTGTCAAGACAAAAATCACAATATCTGGAATCAGTAAGGGGCGCTACCGTCAAGTAATTATTAATTAATATATAAAATTGTACAAATATAAAAATAAAATTGTACACATATACGTTGTGGAGCCATGCTCTGCAGTTATATTAGAAGTATAGTTGTAGCAAGAATGGGTCTGCTCGACCGGGGAAAGACCACGCTCACACAGAATACCAGCGTGAAATAGTAGCTTAATACTGCTGTGTTTCATACGGTGAGTGTAGAGAACCGGAGACAATTTTACTGGAAACGAGGCATTCTATCTTAGTCCTCACGGGTGACAACGCATCTGCATTTTGATTCGTAATCGAGGATAGATGTAGATGTCTATGGGCTACAGCTACCACTTACCATCAGGTGGACTGTGTGCACGTTTGTAACCCTATCCTATAAAAAACTATAAAATAGTTGAGATGTCAACGTGTGTTTTTATCAAATTTTTGAGAAGTATGTTTGTGGCAGATAGACAGGTAAACTGACACACAACAAAGGTGATCCCGAATTTTTGCACGGAACACTAATGATGTTGGTAAAGTGATGATAACGAAAGGAAAGCCGCGGAAAAAAAGAAGATCTTTCAGACGTATTCATATCGACCGTATGGCCATTCCACTGACAGGCAACGCCGTAAATGATACGGGAAGTCTGGTACTGCTGTATCACCAAACCGTCTGGCTTGCGTAACTCTACTGCTCTATTTCTACTACTGGACTTTGACGGGCTGATGATGAAGATATGGAAGAATAAAAACAGTCTATAGGGATACTCCATCTGTAAGGCCTTGCCTGCTCGTAAACCATTGCATCTTATGAAGAAATAGGATCATAGTACAGCATTTTTCGATACCCGTTTTACCCGTACGGCTAAGGCAAAGTCTGTTTGTAATATTTTTGTGATTTCAAGTATTGTTAAGAATGTTTTTACCTTTTTTGTGAATGTTTATGATGATAAATTAAATAATTTTTTTTCAAGCAATTTATACTCACTGCAAAAACTGCGATCTCATTAAAGCTCACGTGGAACGTTGCGGCATATGCTGAATTACAACATAATTATGTTTAAAGTAGTTATGTTTATGTTATGGATTTTTATTAAGATACATTAGTACATAAGGAAATAAATTAATATCTCATTAGATTTTAATTAATTCTATCGTAAGTGTTATATTTAACATTACATTAAGCTTTATTGAATTGTGAAATAAAAATTTAAGTTTTTTTATTCAGTAAAACAACGATAGTAAAAATGAGTTTTAAGTTAAAAGCTCCCTTGGTACACTTTTGTCGTGCAATTTCTGCTTGTATGTATACACGTATAATCCAATTTCTAAGTCATTCCACGTTTTAATACCATCAAGAAACTCGTATGCGTAAAAAACAAAAAATACTACATAATTTGTTTATTTTTCTCGTATATTGTTTGATATGTTAATTATGAGTTAATATTGTTTCAGGTAGGACTTATTTTAAGCTGTAATTCTTATTCCTGTAAAAATGACCACACATTCCTCTCGATAAAAAGTTCTGTAGATAGATGGATAAAAGTCCAAAGGCAGATACGTTGTAACACCTGATGACTAAGATAGCATCGCTATCATAAATAACCCATAATTGTCAAAATGTACTATAGAGTCCTAACACGAACGAGAAATCAGAAAGATTCTTATGGGAGGCACAATGCGGATTTAGACCTGGAAGAGGATGCACGGATCAAATGTTTTCTCTCCGCATGATCACGGAGAAGCTTCTGAGTGTTAACCAGAGGATTTTCTGTGCTTTTGTGGATCTGGAGAAAGCATTTGATAAGGTTATAAGGAAGAAAATGTGGGAACTGTTGCCGGGATATGGTGTGGATGGTCGATTGTTAAGGGCTGTGCAGTCACTTTACTATGACTGTAAAGCCTGTGTGCGGGTAGGGCATGACCTGTCACCCATGTTTAGCGTCCAAGCGGGCGTAAAACAGGGTTGTGTCATGTCTTCCTGGCTGTTCATACTGTATCTCGACAGCTGTTTACAGAAGCTGAAAGATAGCTGTTTGGGTGTGAAATTGGGTGACATAAAAGTTAATTGTCTGCTGTATGCTGATGATGCAGTGCTTATTGCACCATCAGAAGCAGAACTGCAGGCATTAGTCACGTGTATGAAAGAGGAATGTGAAATTAAAGGTCTCCGTTTGAATGCTAATAAAACTAAGGTTCTGGTATTTGAAAAGGACGAAGAGAGAACGAAATGTGAAATATGGGTAAATCAGGAATGTCTAGAACAGGTAAATGAAATTGTATACTTGGGGAGTGCCTTCAGCCGGGATGGAAGATGTGATTTAGATGTGGATAGGCGTGTCGCTGCCGGAAACAAAGTCAATGGTGCCCTGAATGCATTAGTCAAAAGGCAAGGCGTGGTGAAGAGTGCACGCCTTGCAATACATAACGCAGTGTTGGTACCGACTTTGTTATATGGCAGCGAAACCTGGGTATGCCAGAAGAAGCATAAAAGCAAGTTGAATGCAGTGGAGATGCGATCTCTTCGTAAAATGTGTGGCGTTACCATAGCCGACCGAAAGCGAAACGAAGAGATTCGCAATATGGCAGGATTGAAAGATGACCTTATCACAAAAATTGATAGGGGCGTACTCCAATGGTTTGGGCACGTTGAACGAATGAGTGAAGACCGAATGGTGAAGAAAATATATAGAGCGAAAGTAAATATTAAAAGGTGTCGAGGTAGACCGAGACTAACTTTCGAAGACCATGTGAGCAAATTGCTCGAAGAGGGGAGTACTCGGATACCTAGACGTGCATGTATGAAGAAGTTAATGAACCTGAAAGAAGCGAAAGAGGTATGTAAGGATCGTGACACTTGGCGATCTGTTCTCTCTGGCTACCCCGTTAGGGATTGTGCGTGACGATAAGTAAGTAAGTAAGTAAGTAAGAGTCCTAACACAAACATTAACTCTACGAAGATGGACTGTTGGATTTGGCTTTATTTAGTTATTAATTAAATCTTTTAGGAATTTTCTACCAGTACCAGTTTTGTACGTGTTAGAGCCATGCCGCAGCTTTATTTTATGGTTGATGGATATATAGATTAATAACATTTTATTGCACACCGGAAAATAACTTAATTATTAACAAAAAAAGGACAGAAAAAAATGTGGTACAATGAGCGGTCTTATTGCAATGAATGATCTCTTCCAAACAACATTTGGATGTACAGAATTACAAGAAAACAATAACAAACATGTGTGTGGTTTGGTGACAAAAATAACATTATTTTTTATTACTAACCATAATAAAGAAATAAAGATGCATAATATAGTACGGTATATACGCACATAAATAGGATAAATACATACATGTTTATTAATAATAAGGTTGTAGCATGAATAGGTCGGCTCGACAGAGGAAGGAGCACGTTCTCAGCACGTAGCAGCGTAAAACAGCAGCTTAACGCTGCTGTGTTTCGTATGGTGTGTATAGAGAACCGGAAGTTTAGCCGTCTCCGGTTCTCTATACGTGTCGTTGTCGTCGTCTTAGGGGTGCGGGTAACGCATCTGCCTTTTGATTCTTAATTGAGGATAAATGTAGATGTCTATGGGCCGCAGCATCTACTTACCGCCAGGTGGGCTGTGTGCTCGTTTGTCATGCTTTATCAACAAAAAAGTCCACCCATGGTGTGGTGAAAATATGACGAGTGAATGCTATAATTGTAAAAAATATAGTAAGCGAGATTATTTTAGAGAACATTTTAATAAATATTGACTGGATGTTAATAAAGGATTAGTAACAAAAATTAAAAAAAAATATATGAGTTCGAAACATTTTACGTTATAATAACTTTGAAACCAACGTTCGATTCGAAAACGGGACCTGCAATGTAGAAGCTTGATAGTGACTACTAGTCTACATAATCGTTATTTTGATTTTTCATCGTCCTATATTTACACGTTGGTATTTCCCGATATTGCTTTTCATCGTTGACGTTTCATTGCTCCATGCTTTTGTACCAGTCCTTTAATTTGCAGCAACGCTTTCACGTAGATTCGAAACACAGGATTGAACGAAAAATTTAAAATCTGAAAGTAGTATTTTTCATACTAGTATATTTTTAAATGGAATGCGTACTAGGAATTTCTGTAGTATAGATTAGGGCTTTGCTCATTGCTCAGTACGTTTTTTGTTTTTTATTCTGGTTTTATTTAGGGATTTTTGTTCGTTAACATGTCAATCCCATTAAAGCTAACTTAAAATCTATACATATGTTATTAACCTGCACATACTTAATGCAATATCTGAGGTGGGGGCATGTAGGATGCCCTGAGCAACACCTATATTGTACACATTTATATTATATGTTCTTACAAATAATTCCCTTGCCCCTCGGTTGCGCTCACATTCCATTAAAAAATGATGTATGTCTTCAATTACTCCACAAATTTCACAGTTAGGTGAATCAGCTCTTTTCATCAAGTAAGAAATTTTTTTTGATGGAATGTGACCTGCTCTTAATCTAAATATTAATTTAATAGTATTTCTGTTTAATTTTGTGTCTATGAACCAAGGTATTCGAGGCGGTTCACTCTGTATCGTTTTATACCAAATACCTTTCGTTTTAGAACGTTCATTGAAAAATTCTTTCCATTTATTATAACATGAATTTTTTAATTTTGGTAATATTTCTGAGTAGCAAGGATCAATATAATACTCTACACCATTTATGCAAGCAGAATTCGCTAACCTATCCACCTCCTCGTTACCCAATAAACCAATGTGTGCTGGAATCCATTGCACCCTTACACCGATGCCGCATAGACTGATCTGATTTATTTGCGAAAGTATGTCATAGGCTATCGAAACACCTCTGATTCCAGAGGCGGATCGAGCCAAATGTTGGATAGCAGTTTTGCTGTCCGAGTATATGATAATTTTGTTCCAGTTACAGCTTGCGGCATATCTTAGGGCTTCGGATATTGCAATGTGTTCAAGGGTCATAATACAAACGTCATTTGTAACTTTATACGATCTAGAAACTGCTTGAGATGGGTCAAGAAAAGCTGCCCCTTGTAATTTAGCACTCTTTGATCCGTCTGTGTAGATTTTATGCCAATCGTGATATTTATTGTCAAGTTCTTTGATAATATTGACTTTAAGAGAATTTATTTCATAGAATTTTTTGGATTGTGTAACAGACTCTAATTCACTTAATATTATATTTTCAATATCAATGCGAGACAGCCAAGTGTTAAGCGAAAATGATTCGAGAAAAGGAGATGAATGTATTTTCATAACTTTGATCTTGTTGTAAGATTTAACTAAGAGTGGGATTTTCTTGCGTTGCCAATATCTTGTCTCACAGAGACTGCTCAGTTGCTTCAACAAATCAATTGCAACATTATTCGAAAAAGAGCTGGCTTTTAAGACATATTTATAAGCTAGATATAATCTTCTAATATACAATGGAGGTATACTAAGTTCACTTTCCATTACATGTATTGGAGAGCTTTTGATAAAACCACCAATAACCCTTAACGATTTATTTTGTATTTTATCTAATTTTGATAAGTGAACATTAGCACAATTATCAAATAAAAAACTACCGTAGTCGATTCTACTTCTTATTAACGAAATATACAGCTGACGAATATGTTTAGGATGAACTCCCCACGATGACCCAGATAGTACCATTAGTATATTTAAAAACTTATTACATTTTTCTGTAATCTCATTAATGTGTTTGTTCCAGAGTAGGTTACTATCTAGCCACAATCCCAAATATTTAAAGTAATTTAAGGAAGTCAGTGAGCGTTCGTTAACTGTTACCTTAGGCAGGACTCGTCTACGTCCTCGACTAAACAGGCATAACTTTGTTTTTTCAGTTGACAGCTGTAAACCTAGATCGTTTAATATTTCTACTATACAATATAACGCGTTTTTGATCTTTGACTCACAAATTTTTAAATCTTTGTCTTTTATATAAATAACAAAGTCATCAGCATATTGAATAATATTTACGTTGTGTTGTGATATTAAATGGCAGACTCTATAAGTCGCTATATTGAATAGGAAAGGGGATATTGGGTCTCCTTGTGCTAATCCTTTATTTGTGCTTCTTTTAAGTACTTTATTTTCAATTTGAGATTTTACCCGTATATTTCTTTTGCTTAGGAATGACCATAAATATGTACAAAACCTGCTACCAACTTGTAGGTTATCTAATATTTTTAAGACACTATTTATATCAACATTATTGTAAGCATTTTCAATATCCAAAAAGCAAGCTAAAGTGGGCATATTTTGTGTAAATCCAATATGTATAAATGTTATCAAGCGAGAGTGACAGTCTAAGCAAGATTGTGATTTCCTAAATCCAATTGTCGATGGCGAAAATATGCACTTTTTTTCAATGAACCATTCTAGTCGCTTGAGCATCATAATGTGGAAAGTTTTACAAAGACATGACACTAAGGAAATTGGTCTCAGCTTAACATCAGAATTAGATGGGCCACTATTTTTTGGTATAGGTATAACCAGCAAATTACGCCATTGACTTGGTATATTTCCAGACCTGAACACAAGGTTATAAAGAATTAAAAGAAATTTTTTGGCGATATCGGGAAGATTATATATCATACTATATGTGATTTCGTCATCTCCTGGAGCAGTATCTTTTTTTTTAAGACAACTTTTCAATTCGGCCATTGTAAAATCAGTCTCTAATGAAGGATTTTTAGACATAAAATTGGGACATACGTCGGCAGCAGTATCCGGTGTGAGTGAAAGTAGAAGCTTTTCTTGCTGATCTAATGGAATGAATGATTTTTGTTTACGAATACCCTTCATCCACCGCATGCGCTGCCACATGTTTGATATGGAAGTTTCTCCATCTATCGAATCGCAAAAGTTCTGCCAATGTTTACGTCTTGCATCTACTATAAGTTTACTAGCTTCTTTAGTTTTTACTTCTAAGTGAGTCAAATTGTTGGGAGTTGGATTACGTCTAAAATTCCTAAGGGCTAATCTTCTTTGAGCAACTGCTCTAGACAGGGCTGGGTTCCAATAATTTCGGGGTTTAAATTTTGTTGCTGGATCAATGCGTACTTTTATAGTAGGTATACTAGCATCGGCCGCTTTATCAAGTTGAGAAAGTAGAAAATTATACATTTCTTGAATACAAGTTTCATCATATATACCAATATCTAATAAATCATCGCTAAAGGATTCTTTAATTATGTTACTATATGCTACCCAATCAATTTTCTTAAAATTACGTTTCTGAATGCCATTATAGTGTTTTGGGATTTTAGTACTTAATTTAATTAATAGATGATCGCTGCCTAGATTTTCATTGAGAACCTTCCAATCGAAATTTATAGCAATATCATTTGATACAAAAGAAATATCTGGGGAAGTTTCTTGTAAAGACCCATTGACAAGTTTAACTTTTGTTGGCATTCCATTATTAAGAGAAAAATAACCATGTTCTACCGATGCGTCTACTAATTGCACCCCTCGTGCATCGTTTTTGTACGACCAATTGCTGTGGTGCCCATTAAAATCACCTGCTATTAACGATTTTTTTGGGAAGAGGGAAAATAGCTCCTCCCAGTCTGATACCTGAGTTCTAACTGAAGACGGACAATAGATTGATATAATATTTTGTAAGAAATCACAATTGTGCAATTTAACACATACGGTTTCTATGCCTGGGTTAGTTAATCGAATTATACTTACTTCGCTTTTAAGTGAGTTGTGTGTAACGATTGCAACTCCACCATAAGAGTCATATCTGTCTCGTCTATAGATATTATAACCTTTAATATTAATATTATCATCGTTATCTAACCATGTTTCACTTAGTATGGCTATGTGTATTTTTTCTTTTACCAAAAGCTCCCCAAGATCTATCAATTTTGGTTTCAAACTTTGTGTATTCCACTGTAATATATTAATAGCGATATTTTTGTTATTTGTACTATCCATTATTCATATAATTTAAAACTGTTTCATAAATTTTTCGTCCTGATATTAAACTACTCAGAAGTGTTTTAATTACTTCAAAAATAGCCATGAAAACCGCAATAACTTTATGCTCTAATCTTTTTCTAGAGTACCAAATAGAATGAATTTTTAATAAGAGTCCCTTAAAATCAAATGTTTTTTGTCTTATTTCTTCTTCATCTGAAGTACTTTTTTGGCTTTCTTCTTCTGCTTCCTTAAACTGCGTATCATTTTCTATTGTATTTATTTTTTTTCTTCCTTTTCTTTGCCTTTGCCATAATCATCTGAAGAGCTTTTCTATAAGGTATATTTTCCTTACTCATAGTGATACGTATTTCTTTTTCTTTGAGATACATAGGACATCTTTTATCTAAAACGAAATGTAATCCTTTACAATTGAGGCACTTGTATGTTTTTAGATCACAGTTTATGTGTTCCGTACTACCACATTTTGGACATAAAATTTTTTTTGTCGGGCATACTTTAATAATATGTCCGAATTTCCAGCATCCGGTACATTGTGTTACCGGAAAAGTGTAGTTTTCTACCTTAAAATTATACTCATATGCCGTGACATAAAGAGGTAAAACAGTGCCTTGAAAGCATATCCTTACAGTTTCACTTTCGACCCACTTGCTGTTTAAATCAAGTCGTTTAAGTCGTCTTACCGCCAATATTTTGGTATCACTTTTCAAAATTGCTAAAATCTCTTGTTCTGTAAACTCCAAATCCACACCTCTAATCAATCCATAAGAAACCGTGGTTTCAAAAGTTTTTTGACATTTGTACTCTAATTCTTGAAATTTTTTACAACTTATTAATTTTTCCGCATCATTATTACTTTGAAAGCAAATCAAAACTTTGAAAGGAGACTTATATTTGATTGTTTCAATATTCAGAATATTCTCACTTCGTAATAATTTAGCTAAAGCCATTTGCTTTGGTAATTCTTTAAATGATGTAACACAAACCTCATATTTAGATCCGATCTCTTTCGATGTTGTCTTTTGTCCCTGTCCTGTTGAAATACTTCTTAAGAGACGTTTCGGTCTTCTTTTTTCAACTGCCACATAACCATCTTCGCTGTTTGTATCTTCTTCACATGCTTTTCTCTTCTCCGATCTCACTTCAGGCTTTCGAGTTGTGAACCCAGTGTTTGCATGTTCCATTTCAGACTCACAAGTGATTCTTCGATCCTCCATTTGGCTTAGTTCTAATTCACATTTACGTATGACTTCCGAATCACTTTCATCACTTCCATCTATCGATTTATCTTTATCACTATCCATATTTAAACATTGAGGGTAAACTGATAAAAAATCTTTGTATTACGAACTGAGCGGTCTTTGACGTGTGTGTACCAGACGACAGCTCGCGCAAGACTGCTCAGTACGTATATTGAGAAATGAGGCGATGATGGCAACACCGCAGTTAATGCAATATGTAAAATTATGTTAATGAACTATATAACCACGGTATCGTAAAATACACTAGACTTGATTATTCATCGGCAATACATGTTCAATGACTGTTGTGATTTTTAGGAACGTACAATTTAATGAGTTAGTCACTGCGTTATTCCTTAATCTTTATACTAATAATAATAATGTCCTCCAAAACGAATTTCTGTCACAGCGGCCACTTTCAACTAAGACTGTCATAGACATATGTATTAGCTGCGGCCTATGGCCATCTGCATCATACAGGATTATAGTGCACAAGTGAGTGCGTAGGAACACTCTCTACTACTACATTTCCATAGTCCGATGAGACAAAAATTCGACACGACCGGAGAGAGACTAGGCGCAGGACCAACGGCTTTTTGTGCCGCGACACGGAGTTTAACATCCCCGACTTTCTGACTACTGGTGATCGCTGGTACTGAAAATTTCATGTCCCGGGATTCGTAACATATGGTCAGCAGTTGCGTTCACTAAAAGAACGAGGCAGTCAGAAAAAACTTAGGTGTATCTACGTATGTTCGGTATTGTGAAATTTTTGTATGTAAAACGCCTTTCTGTGTAATGTGTAAAACAATAGTACATGAGAAATTCCCTGTAGGTTAAATGTTGTACCACGATTTTTAGATAACAAAAAAGGAGCCAGTTCTTTTAATAACATAACGTGTCTTACATGATATAACACCCGTAAAATTATGGAGCTAGATAATTTTCTACTAAAACATCTAATAAATAAATATGTAACTTATTTTATTAAATGAAAATAAATATCTTTATTACATTATTTTTATGCTGCTTTGAAATTTAGATATCAATTTATACTGCTACTACACCTGCTGGTAGACTGTTTACAAAACGAGATTAATAAAAAAAAAGAAAAGAAATAAAAAAATGAAAAAGTTATTAAATCAATTTGGTCATAAAACTATTAGAAAAAAAATAAACATAAAATGCATTAACAGTTGTTCTTATGCACATATGCTATTTACGGACGGAAAAGATTGTAATACATTAGTTCTGGGTGCATTCATACCCCTCGTTTATATTCCGAAAGCGAAAAACAGACTCGTGTGGATTGGAGCCATGAAATGCGTCTACATTTTGAAAACGGGGCATCTAGGCGTGTTTCAGAAATCGTTACTGGTGACGAGACATGGATCTATCAATATGATCCAAAAATTAAAAGGCAAACATCGGTATGGGTCAACTCAGAAGGAAAGTTACCGATAACACTGCAAAGACCTCGTAACGTCGGCAAAAAATGATAGCTAGTTTTATTTCGCGGAGCGGACGTTTTTCAACGTCAATGCTGGAAAATCATAGGTCAGTTAACTCTGAATGGTATTCTACAGTTGCATTACCCAAAGCTTTGCAAGCTGTCCGGGAGAGAAGACCAAAGACTAGGCTTCGGGGAATCACGATAATGCCTCTTCACACACCTCCCTTGGAACAAAAGGATTTATTGAGGAATCTGGTGTTGAAACTCTAAGTCACCCACCCTGACTTAGCTCCTTGTGATTTCTTTTTATTCCCAAAAGTCAAAGAAAAAATAAAAGGCAAGTTTTTTTAAGCGCCGAATAAGCCCTGGCTGCCTACGAAGAAGCGATTTCCGACCCGTCAGATCAAGGTTGACAAAAGTGTTTTCAGAGTTGGTTTAGGCGAATGGAACTTTGTATAGAGCATGATGGAGAATAATATGAAAATATGTAAAATAAATATTAATAATGTCCTCCAGACCGAATTTCGGGACAGGATTATAGTGCCGAATTGTATGCACAAGCACAGGTGCACTCTCTATTCCCTCACTCTCATAATCCGATGGGACGGTAAACCGACACGACCGGTAAGAGATCAGGCGCAGGACCAACGGCTTTACGTGATTTCCGAGGGACGGGGGTGAGACACCGCCAACTTCCTGACTCCGGGCAACTACTGAGAATTTCTTGACGGAAAAACTCAATAATTAATTTTTTTGGCCCGACCCGGGATTCAAACCCAGGACCTCATGATCAGCAGTCGCACTACTGCAACCGCTAGACCAACGAGGCGGTCAATAAATATTAATAGTATCTAGAATACTTTTTGCATATCTAAAAATTTATTGAATGTCCTACGTATATAATAAATTTGTTTAAAATATTCTATTAATTTTAGAAGTTTCGTATTGTTAAAATATATCATCATTTTTATAACATATTTGTTAATACTCTAAGTTGGAGAAAATGGCCCTGCTAGGTATATATGGGATAAGTTTTTAATTTGTCTGAGCTTACGAGCAATCTGGTTTGATCCCCGAAAATTATAATTAATTGCGCCGATTAACCACGTGCTTGTCATTAAAGAAAATGTCATGAGATAAGTTGCATGTTTGAGAAATTAAAATTAACATTTCGAAGAATTTAGAATTTGAAGAAATAAAAATTTCGAAATCATGTGAAGTCTACTTAAAAACATTGGAGCGAAAACAAGAAATTGTCTAGCTGTATAACATATACTTAGTCGGGTCATTAGTTGTGCCAAAACCTTATTATTTAAAAATTTTGAATACTGGCTAGATAAACTTTAAAACCAATTTTAAAATATAATGTTTGCACTTGCCGAAAATAAAAAAGGACATAAATTTTTATTTAATTTTAAAATATTAAGTGGTGGTGTTTGCTGTTTTTTCTGAGCTAGCGGGCTAAGAGAGAAGATAATTATCGCTAGGTTATGGCATTGCACCGTATTCTACAAAAATTCAAAATAACCCTACAATTTGTTTATCGCACTATCAAACGATTAACTGAAGATTCAAGCTTCGAAGATCGTAAGAGGACCGGCCAACCTCGTACAGTTAGAACACCTGCGATCATCACAGCAATGAAGGCGCGAATCCGACGAAATCCTGTGCGTATACAAAAAATCTTAGCTCTTTAGATGGATCTAAGCATAACCATGGTCAAAAGAGTGAACACTGAAGACCTAGGACCACGAGCTTATCGTAAGAAGACCGGAAATTTTTTGAACGAGCGTTTGAAAATAATTTGGCTGGAGATCCCGCTTTTTGTTACGGAGGTACGTGGGATGAAAATATTTTTAACATCGAAGAAAGTTATAATAATCAAAATGATAAGCAGTGAACAAGCCAGCGCGGGTATTCCGAGGGTCCGACGAGCACATTATCTTTCGTCACACATTGTTTGACTTGGAGTCTCATATTCAGGCTTAACTGAGTGTTTTTCTGTGAAAAAGGTGTAAAAATCAATGCCGAGGTGTACTAAAATACCCTCCTAACAAACATAGTGGAACTTCTTTTTCAAATAATGTTCAAAAACGACATTGGATATTCCAACAGAACGCTGCACTAGCACATAGGGTTCGAAGTATGCAAAACTGGTTGAACGCCCATGGAATTGACTTTATTGGACATGAACGTGGGCTTAGATCGGGTCTAGAAGAGGGCTAGTCCCTTCTAGTCCCGATCTAAGCCTACTGGATTAGAAGTTATGGCAATGTTTGGAGGAGAAAGTCTGCGCTGAACCTCATCAGAATTTGAAATTTCTCCGAGCATCTTTGGCTAAAGCAGCTGCAGTAATAGATATGAGTGTGTTGCGTGTTGCGATTGATGATTGGCCGCGTCGATTAAGGGCATGTTGTTAAAACAGGGGAGGGCAATTTGAATAATGTAAATAAAATTGTATTTTAAATTGAATTACCTTACATTTCATATATAATTTCTATATAATTATTAAAAAGTGTATCATTAATTTTATAAACATTTTTGAAGGAACTTATGACCTAAGTATTTAGGCTGTAATTGTGTGAATACTCACACATTATTGGGCAATCCTTATTAGATGGAGTGGCGTACGGAACATGAAGGGAGTCGATGAGTGAACCGTGACTTTAGGAAATATATAGGGAAGTCCTATGGTTTTCAACGGATTTGAGATGGGTTGTAATAATGGTGAATCATGATAATGCAAAAATGTAATTTGTGATAAATACCCATATGTGATCATCAATGCCATCATTGACAATTATTTTAAGTCTTCTCCTGATAAAATGACTTCAAAAATGCGTTGGAAGATTAACTTATACTCGGGATGGTAGCATCCGAGCTAATAATATTGTATTGGCAAAACTGCACACTGTCACTAGTCTGTCAAATTAACGTTGAAGTTTCAATTTTAAATCTATCATTTACTAACAGCCCGTTGGCTCGTGTCGTCAATCAAGAGTGTGCAGTGTACACTTTTGATGCAGTGAGCTTAGCACTTGAAAATAAAGAGTGTTTTATTTAATTTACACTGCATTCGTAACTTGCATTACCGTTACCGTTATAGCTTTTAAAGTCCACAGCTGAAAATAGGCGGATTGGCAATTGCAGTTTTTTTATTAATTTGAGTTGTTATCAGGAAGATGTTACTGTTAATTTCCTGTTTCAGTTTTCTTCTGTCGCTTTTTAACTAATTCGGGTGATGGCTATTCACCACCACCACTGCACAGTAACACACATAGTATAGGCACTCTGCAGTGATTTGTGGCACACACAGTGATTTTATACGTGGTAGAGCCATGCTGCAGTTATATTAGAAGTATAGGTGTGGCACGAATGGGTCGGCTCGACCGGGAAGGGACCACGCTCTCACAGAATACCAGTGTGAAATAGTAGCTTAATGCTGCTGTATTTCGTATGGTGAATGTAGAGAACCGGAGACCCTTTTTACTGGAAACGAGGCATTCCATCTTAGTCCTCACGGGTGACAACGCATCTGCATTTTGATTTGTAATCGAGGATAGATGTGGATGTCTATGGGCCACAGCAACCACTTACCATCAGGTGAACTGTGTGCTCGTTTGTCATGCTATCCTATAAAAAAAATATTACGAATGGGTCGACTATACCGGTTAACGCACTCGCACAGAATACCAGCATAAAATAGCAGCACAATTCTTTTGTTACTTTGGGATACTGGGATTTTTTTTAATAACTTCAGATTTAAAAGCTGCGAATTTAGAGAAAGATAGAGCAAACATACTTTGCAAAATAATCACATGATCAGCCATTGCGCGTAATTCTCCTCCTCCTAAACTGCTTTGCCGATTTTGATCATATGTACGTTGACAGAGCTCTATAACTTGACACTCGCAGATAATGTTTTGAATGATCTTAATGTTGATACAACATATTATATTTGAATTATAACATTGAAACATATTATATTTAAATTATAATGTTACAACATAACATCTTGAGCATTGATTGATTGAAAAAACGCAATGAGAATGTTTGGAATACGTGAACTCCATGTTGAAGATTACTTTGTGCTTTCCAGTTAAATAAATTTTGTAAGAACAACGATAGCTCCAGAGAAAAATCATTTTTGACAAAACCATCATTTTAGCAAGTTTCTATATCTAAAGAAGTTGTAAGGAATGTGAAAAAATAAAAATACTGTAAAATGTAAATAAAAAGAACTGAGAAATTATTTAATATTACTTTAATCCTATAGTAAAATGTTAAATATTTACTGACGTGCGACATGAGGCTCTGGATGAATATGACGTGACAAAATTTATTGAGAATATGTACTATTTCTAGAAAACTTTAGGTTAATACAACTTTATTAAGTAAACGTGTCATCAACTTTTAGGCTAAAATATCTTCTAGGTACATACATTGATTTAACATTACATTGTTGTAATGAAAAAAAATTGGTTAGGAATACCCAATAACAATTGCTTGCGATACGTATGTTGTACGTATTGTTGTTGTTCACACGCATTGTGATGGAACTACGTTAAAATTATTTTGAAATAATATTTTACTTTATACATGTATGTAATTCTTCTGAACGTGTGTTTGTTACTGAAATCCTAAAATACTGGACCAACTCTTATAAATATTTTTGTATATTTCAGTAGGTTCTTGGCTAGTTCAGATTGACAATTGGATCCGGTAGTCAGTGCTGTTGTTAAAATCCAGACATCACACGTGCTAAGTTAGGGCGGATCGTTAGTACGTAGTATATAAAATTCCCGTGCTCATGTATTGCGCGTAATTCTTCTCTTCCTAAAATGATTTGCCGATTTTGGTGAAATTTTAATGGGGTTTTTACGGGGTCACCAGGATGGTTCTAAGTAAAAGTTGAACCCGGTATGTGGCACTGTTGTCGAGATGTAGATACCACGCTTACGAAGCCGGTGCGGATTGCAAGTTTATTAAATCTAGTATCAAGTAATTAAATTTATAAAATCGATTTACTTGTTTTGTAAAAGAAATTTTTAGATCACACCTTTTTCCTTTTGTTATGTTTTATGACGGTTTATCGATTTTCATATTAGTTTATATTTTAGCAAAGTAGAAAAAAACCTACGGAAGTCTGTATATAAAAAATAAAAGTGATATAAGAGGGTGATATCAAGTTAAATATCATTCCAGTGTGACATGTTTTTGCACTCTGAAAACTCCATATTATGAAACATAATATAAGCAAAAATTTTATGTTTATTGGTGTAGTTGACGCGTAACTGATTATTTTAGTAAGCCGCGCCATTTGGAATCTAAATTGAAGCCAACTTTTGCACAAAAACATAAATGTTAAGCTCCGATTCTGGTCATGTCGTGATTGTGATAGGGCCGCCGATACTGTATCATTAATTACTTTCGTTTCTGGTGCGTATGTTTTACATCTAGAGTGAATACGTAACAACTAGTGAGTGACCATGAACCAGCTTGCACTTGTGGTGGTACTTTTACTTAAAGCTGGTTATTTGTATTGTAAAATGCACAATATCCGATATCTTAGTGAATAAAGTACTGGTAATAGTTTTTTGATATCTGTATTAAAAAAAACTGAATTAAATTAAAGTTCAGTGCAAAATTCAACAAAAGAATTAGGGAATCAGTTTATGTATCAGATAGGTTTCATGTAGAGTCATTATATAATAGTATATATTTGCAAAAGATATTTTTTATATAATAAGGAAAGGAAGCCAAGGTAAGGTAAAACGTACAAAAGAGCATATTGAATTAGACAGCAATCAAATGACCTATGTTCAAATATACTAAAAATTATGGATGGAAAATTAAGAAATATTATATGTAAATTTATAAGTACATTTTTAATTTTATATAATAAGTATCTTTTAACTTCCACCTATCGTAAGATTTTTTCAACTTTTGTGACATTTATGTCATATTCGAAATTGTAGTTTGATATTTCCATGACGAATTGCCCTTTTTTTAAGTTTAGTAGACTATGAAAAAGAAGGAGGTACTCGATGTGGCTGTATGTTCTTTATTGATTTAAATAATTTATGAACATTCTATTTTTATTTTCATTTGAATTTATATAAATTTGGAAAAAAATTCAGTTACTATTCAAATTTTAGGTTGTGAAAATAATTTTTAAAGCAACTATTTAGGCGAAATTCTAATAGTTACCTTCAGCTTGTGATATTCTTTAGTCCACTTAAAATTATTAAAAATTAGATTTTTAGTGAAAGTAAATTTTCATTCGAACGAAAAACCAAATAAAGTTAATAAGGTTGACAATATTCGTTTGCACTAACATTATAACGGATACGAATATAAGAGTAAAAGACATAGAACTCAGTGTATAAAATACCCTCCGTTTTAGTGCAGCTCTACTTAAGATATTTATCAATTGCAATAAGATCAACATCTACAAATCGGTAATAAAGCCAACACTAATATACGTCTATGAAGAACGAATCTGCACCAAGATTGAAGAAAAAAAAAACTGTTCGTCAGCGAACGAATGGTTTTAAGAAAGATCCAACGGACTCTAATCTTATAAGGAGGGGGGAGGATTGAAACAGAAAAAATAGCCGAATACTATTGTAAGATTAAAACCCACATATGTTGCTAGTTAAGTTCTTCTTGAAAGAATGGGAGAGAATCGGTGTTGAAACGAACGGAATTTTAGGAGAACCTTGATAGCCAGATGGCTGTCCTGGGTACCGTTGGGAAGAGGAAGTGGATGATCTTCAGAACCGGGACACGAAAGAGTTGACGCATGACAGACCTAAGTGATTTTTGAGTCGGAAGCTAGAACAAATTTGGGCCACTGCACTGTGCTAGTTAGTTAGTTATTAAAGTAATCAGAAGATTTTTGAAACACGTGTAATTCAGACGAGAAACTAAGTCTATAATGTCTATAGTGTTAATAGTGTGTTATACAAACCTTAATCATTTGTACTACCTATTGGTTGTGATACCTATAAAACGACTGACTTATATATAATTACGGAGGCACTGTAAAATTTAAATTTAATTAATATACCTACAAAAACTATACATATATTTTTATACGTGGTAGAGCCATGCTGCAGTTATATTAGATGTATAGTTGTAGCACGAATGGGTGAGCTCGACCGGGGAGGGACCACGCTCTCACAGAATACCAGCGTGAAATAGTAGCTTAATGCTGCTGTATTTCGTATGGTGAGTGTAGAGAACCGGATACCCATATACTGGAAACGAGGCATTCCATCTTATTCCTCACGGGTGACAGCGCATCTGCATTTTGATTTGTAATCGAGGATAGATATAAATGTCTATGGGCCACAGCAACCACTTACCATCAGGTGGACTGTGTGCTCCTTTGTCACCCTATCCTATAAAAGAAAAAAAAAGAAAAAAAACTTATAATTATTTTGCGAGTGAGTAGTAGATACAATTATTATATATTATGTTTCATATGAGGTTAAGGTACTGTGTATTTATTTTACCGCAAATCTCACCAGCTTGTGGAGAGTGCAGTTTTTTTTATATAATAACGGTGATAAACGAGCACAGTCCAACGGTAAGTGGTAAGTAAATGCTGTAGCCAATAGAAATCTACATCTATCCTCGATCAAGATGCGTTGTCAATCCTGAGGTTGAAGACGTAATGCCTCGTTTCCAGTAAAAATGATCTCCGGTTCACTACACTCACCGTACGAAGCACAGTAGCATTAAGTTGCTATTTTACGCTGGTATTCTGTGGAAGCGTGGTAGAGCCGACCCATTCGTGTTACAACCATGAAATACCTGCAGCATGGCTCTACCACGTATAAAAAGTTTTAGGATGTTTTTATAGTTTCTCCGTTTTTTTAACACGCTACTTAAATCTAATCTTTTAGTATATAATAAAGATACCGTAAAACTTTGTATACTAGGAATTTTATGTAATCTATTTAATAAACTTTAAGCTGTACGTTCTTATGATGGTAGTTGTTACGTATTGGTGAAGATGTTTCTACAAATAATTACTACAGTATTTCAGTGGATCACAATATCAGATTTTACTCCTACAAAATACACATATTTTCGATTGAAACCAGCAATAAGAGTTTTTTTTTACTATTAATACAAACGGTGGCGGTGTAAGGATATTCACTAACCCATATCACCCCGTGAATTTTATAAGAGAGTATAGAAGAGATCCGAAACAGGAGATACGCAGCAGCATGATAATAACCATTGATTTATATATTACACTAGATCAGTACTAACCACGGCAAAGCGTTCCCACTGCACATATGGTCACAGCCATATGCCTAGCTAACGTTAGTTCAGTGTTCAATGTGACACCGACAGAGTTGAGCCGCGACAAAAAATGGGTAAATGCATAGTGAAAGAATGCTATTTAAGGTCACAAAAACGTAATAAATCAAGCGGAATCACTTTCAACACATAATTATTAGTCCTTGTTTTCATATAAAAGTAAATAATTAAATAAAATTATCATGTTCAACGTTGCCACTTTTCCGCATTTGTGATTATCCTACATTAATGGGAGACTAAATAATTAATGGAGTATGTTAATTTGTTACCTCTGATTTTAAATATTGTGGAAATTATAATAAAAACTACGTTTTAACTTTCATACAAAATAATTAATTATTCTTTTTTTAGTTTATTCATGACTTATCTATTAAATATATTTTATTACCTATTTTATATTAATAATTTTATTTTAATTATAATTTCATATACATTTTTTTTTTTTTTTTTATAGAAGAGGGGGCAAACGAGCATGCGGCTCACCTGATGTTAAGTGACTACCGCCGCCCATGATCAACCGCAACACCAGGAGAATTGCGGGTGCGTTGCCGGCCCTTTAGAAAGGAGTAAGCTCTTTTCTTGAAGGTCCCCAGGTCGTATCGGTCCGGAAAAATCGCCGGTGATAAACTATTCCACAGAGAGGTTGTACGTGGAAGAAAGCTCCTTGTGAAACGTACAGTGGTGGACCGCCAAGCATCCAGATGGTGTGGATGGTATCGGGACGTTTGCCGTGTCGTGCGTTCACGAAATTTGGCGGCTGGGATTAATCCGAACAATTCCTCAGAGCACTCCCCGTGATAGATGCGATAAAATACGCAAAGAGATGCAACATCTCTTCGCAACGCCAGTGAATCGAGCCGATCGGAAAGCACTCGGTCGTCGACGATTCGAGCCGCTCTGCGCTGGATGCGGTCAAGTGGAAGGAGCTGGTACTGGGGAGCCCCAGCCCAGAGATGGGAACAGTATTCCATGTGCGGTCGAACCTGCGCCTTGTAAAGTTGCAGGCGGTGTGCCGGCATGAAATACTGCCCCGCTCTGCTGAGCACGCCAAGCTTTTTAGAGGCCAATTTGGCCTTCCCTTCCAAGTGACCACGAAACTGCACGTCACTCGATATGTCGACGCCGAGGATTCCGATACTGGCTGAGGCAACAAGGGGAGTGCCTTGAAACTGAGGGGATACGACAAAGGGGTTCTTTTTAGCGGTTAACGCGCAAACTTGTGTCTTCTGGGGGTTAAACTGGACTAGATTTAGTCGTCCCCAATCCGAGACTCTGTTCAGCAAAGACTCGACTTCAGACACAAGTTTGTCCCGGCACTCGGAGACGTTTTCCCGAGAAATATTGGCTCGGCCGGTGTAAAGAGCATCACCAGTGCTGTCATCTGCATAGCAATGAATGTTACGGGTATGCAACATATCATTGATATGCAGAAGAAACAGCGTTGGCGATAGCACGCAGCCCTGTGGAACACCAGCATTAATAGGCTTGCAATCGGAGCTTGCACCGTCTACAACGACCTTGATGCTCCGATCTGCAAGAAAGCTGGTGATCCAATCGCACAATTTCTCGGGAAGCCCATAGGAAGGGAGCTTCGAAAGAAGCGCTTTGTGCCAAACCCGATCGAAGGCCTTCGCAATGTCCAAACTAACGGCCAATGCCTCCCCCTTGAACTCTACTGCCTCCGCCCATCTGTGAGTGAGGTAGACCAGAAGATCACCAGCTGACCGACCACGGCGAAAACCGTATTGGCGGTCACTAATCAGCTGGTGATCCTCAAGGTACCTCATGAGCTGGCAGTTTACAATGGACTCCATTGTTTTGGAGAACAAGGAGGTGATGGCGATTGGCCGGTAGTTGGACGGGTCTGAGCGGTCGCCTTTTTTAGGGATCGGGTGGACGAAAGCAGTCTTCCATGATTTTGGGACTACGCCTAGGGAGTAGGAGTACCGGAAAAGACGCGTTAAAACCGGTGCCAACTCTGGAGCACACGTCCTCAGCACAATTGGGGGGATTCCGTCAGGCCCACTCGACTTGTGGATGTCCAGGGAGAGGAGTGCTTTGCGAACCGAGCGCTGTGTGAACTGCACTTCCGGCATGGAGCACTCACACCGCGGGATGGTCGGCGGCGTACTCCCCCCGTCATCGAGAGTCGAGTTAGACGCAAAGAAGGAGCCTAGAAGATCGGCTTTCTCCTTTGCAGTATGGGCCAGTGAGTCGTCCTCCCTGTGCAGAGATGGAAGAGATGGCTGACAGAAATTCCCCTGGACAGCCTTGGCGAGAGACCAGAATGCACGGGTTCCAGAAGGAAGGCGAACTAGTCTCTCGCCAATTCTGCCTATGTGCTCTGACTTTGCCTTGGCAATGACTCTTTTGAAGGACCTAGAGGCGGAATTATACTTCTTTTTTAGAGCGCTGGTGTTTACATCCCGGGACGCTGATGCATCAACCCAGGCTTTTATATCAATTATATTTTAGTACCCATTTTATATTGTTTTATTTATTAGTACTATAAAATACTTATAAAAATATGTTTTATTTCATCATTATGTTTACTTCTATTCATCTGATAAGCTTGTGTATCCTTTTTTCTAAGGGGACGTAATAAAGATTTTAAAATAAAATATACTTTTTTTAATATAAAAACAATTAACTGTAGCTTAAAAAAAACTAATTTTTATTGCGTATTTTATGTAAAATTTTATATGGTAAGCCACACCAACCCGCCATTGCATATTTGTGCGTCTATCTTTATCTAATCTTAGCGACGATATTGTTTTCGCAACCTGTGTAAGTGAGATAGATATATGTTTATTTAAAATTGTTATTAGTTTCAAAGCTACGTTGTCGCGTTTGGATAGTGGTTACACTTTTTTCGACGCGCGGTAATGTGGTTGCTCCTCTAGTGTTGTATAACTCAATGATAACAACGAAAATAAACGAAAAACACCGGTTTTCAAGCCGCCTAGCAGGCGTGGTAAGTATGGCAAAAAGCCTTTAATTAGGCAATTTTATAATAAAAAATAACAAAAAAACTTGAGTCATAAAGTTAATGACTACGATTTCCAAATAAAAAGCGAAGTACATAGAACAATAAACGTAAAAAGGACTTGGCAAACTACACAGGCACTCGAAGTGGCGGTCATATCGAGTGGATATTCTCGCAGCTGTGGTTAATAGACCCGGCTCAGAACCGCTAGCAATTTTATTTATATGAACGATTGTGTACATTTTGCGCCAGAGTTAAGCATCAGTACAAATTTAGTAGCTAGTGTGATGTGAACGAAAGATACAAGATTTGATTAAAACTAATATGATTGTATATCAATTAATAAAATAAAAACGAAAATAAGGTACGGAATTTTAAGGTAAGTTGCAATAATTCTTAAGTAGAAATGATTACGTTATAAGGTATTGTAATTAGCAATATTTACCTACTTGCTAAGACGATATTGTCGTGACGTCGTGAAGACTACCACCATTATTATCATTATCCTCATTTTAATTTGTAATAAGTTCATGCAAGATAGGTAAGACCTCAATTTTTAAGAAATTACTTAAATATAATTCATTTACTTGAGTACCTATAAGTGATAGTTAATTAAGCGTTAATTAGTTACTAAACACATCTATTATTCGTCTTCAGGAGGCTGCAAATCGAAATTCGTGTACCCATTCTTATTTCATAAATATTGCAAGAAGCAATCACGGAAAAGTCCTATAGTCTTTTGACTTCCAATTGGTGATAGTTTATCTACATTGTCTTTATAGACATAGTTTTTTTTTAACAAGTGGGGTGACAAAAAGCACACAGTCCACCTGATATTATGTGGAAGCTGTGGCCTATAAACACTTACATTTATTCCCGATTAAGGATCAAAATACAGATTTCTTTACGTTGTCAGAATTCTTTTCTAAAATTATGGTATTGACATATCAATAACGTTAAAAGTTTTTTATTTGTTAATTCGTGTAAACTAGATAATATATAAAAGGATTGCATTGGTTGATATTAATAAATTAAATCGACTGAATTTTTACCTAATTCCAATATTATAATATCAACGAAAAAAGGTAAACATGACGAGGGACGGCATAGAATTAATTAATCCAGGGATGAATATAACAGTCATTTTAACATTATCGCATCTTAAGCTCAATAAAAACATGATGTTTCGGTGCGGTGAATGCGAGTAGCGGGGTTCAATGATCGAGGCCACTTTAGTGAATTTCTTTTCGAGGTTTCTCGTATCAGAGGAATTCTAAGCTGCAAGTTTTTACTTAATATTATACACTTAGTAGTATTTCATAAAAGAATGAGATGAACTACACTCAATGGAGTAATGCATGTACACAATATGCCTCGTTATCAGTAGAAAGTGTTTTTAGTTCACGCGATTCATTTAACGAATTAGAGAAGCGTTATGCTGCCATTTACAATGTTATTATGTGAGAGCGTGGATCTTTCTCAATAGAGATGATCCATAGGAGTGTAGCGCTAATACAGCTGCAGCGTACCTTTAATTTATTACGAGTTAAACGTGTGGGAGTTGTACTGCAATCGTGCGGAGTCGACGGAGAATCTTTCTTTTACTGAATAAACTAATTTACAACAGGCGACTGTTTATGGGTTGATAATAATTAAGGGGAAATAGTGAATTGATTATATTCTTGTAAAAATCTCTTAAATTCTTAATTGTTCCTACAACACAATTTTTATGATTGCACACCTTGAATGCGAAATGGAGAGGTTAGACTTAATTGTCGATTTGTCAAAGTCGCGCTACCCGTTCAAAAGCAAAGGTAAATCTCATATTAAATCATCATTATTACTTTTATATCGATCCAATACGAGAAAAAAAACATTATTATTAACAGCAAAGTCATGAATAATCCCTGAGGTTTTATACATTACAATTAAAATATTTTGATACGGTTTTGTTCATTTAAAACCGAATCTGTCAAGGAATAAATAAAATGCTTCACTGTTCGTTAAAACTAAAACCGCAGATTGGAAACCAATGGAATGTAACACGCCGGATATAAACTTATAATTAGATTCTCACCACAATTAAATATTAACGGGAGAATTAAAATATATAGCCTCATTTAACAGTTTCAATATTACATTATGTAAATTTACTATTATTACTTATTTTGTGCTTCATCGCCACTTACCACCTGGTGGAATTGTAAACAAGTACCGACTTATAATGAATAAAGAAATAATATATCATTGCTTCAAAAAATATTACTTTTTATCGTAAGTCTATCTTATTTTATTTATGCTACGAGTTTTACATAAAAGAGGTAAAACGTGCGTGGCGTGCGTACAATGTAAATTCATATAAACTTGTTAAGTTTAAGGAATGTATAACACCAAGCATGTACTGTGACAATAAGTACTTATCTGTGTATTTATAAAAAATAATCCCAAATTAACAAATTATTTAAACATAGAAGTTTAGCACTGAAGTTTCTCATTTCTCCAGTAATGTCTACGCTGTGGTTTGGCTTATCAGCAAGTCGGCTCAATATCCGGAACAGAATGTTTGTTGCTATCACGTGGCTTACCAGATGTTCGAGCATTCATTACGCTGGACCACTGCCACATTATTAATTGAGTTCACTATTACAGCTTTATGACTTTGTTAAATTTTACATAATATTTATTAAGATATGTTGATGCAGCAAATTAAAATATTAAGATATGAAATTTATAGAGTCGTCTATAAAAGTTAATAAGTTTCATCTTCTTTTGAAATATGAAATTTTAAATTACGTTCAGACAACAACAATATAATAAGCAGGTAAATTTAAAATACGCTACATATGAGTAACATTGTATTTTAAAATCGTTTACTTAATAACGTTTACTTATTTTATTCTACTGATGTAAATAGGGTATACCTCAAAATCTGAAAACTGGATTGTACAATCTAGTTTTCAGATTTTTGCGTGTTTCCAGTGATAATTTATGAATCGAATATGAGACGTGTTCTTTTACTGCTGGCCGTATGAGGACGCACAAGGAGCTATGGAGAGGGCTATGCTCGGGGTTTCTCTGCGTGATAAACTTAGAAATGAGGATATCCGCAGTAGAACCAGAGTGACTGACATAGCCCACCGGATTAATAAGCTGAAGTGTGGTGTAGATGAGTAGACCCCACTAGATGGAGTGTAGACCTGGTAAGACATGCAGGAAATTTATGGATGCAGGTGGCTCAAGACCGTACTTTGTGGCATTCCTTGGAGGAGGCCTATGTTTAGTAGTGGACTTGTGAAGGTCTGTAATGATGATGACGATGAGAACAGGCGTCCTGTCATTTTTGATAGCGTTTTAAGGTAGAAAGGTCATTTTTGATAGCGTTTTAAGGTAGAAAAAACATCACCGCGCTTTTCCAATGAGTTAGCTAATTGAATATGTTCTAGAAAAACAAATTTATCAGATATGCAAAATTTCTCACAGCCACTCACATGGTAAATGTATCGCGAATGGAAATGAATCGCGCAGGCCAGTGATACACACACCAGTGATATTGATATCCTGTCAATTTACATTTACTCAAAACGTCTTCCAACTCACCGGTGAAGTTTTCATGAATATATTGGTACACTTACAACGTACGTCTTACAAGTTTCTATAGTTGACCAGATTTTACAGTACTATTATTGTACTGCACAAACACTTGATGTCTGTGATATACCAATTATAAATCTGGCATTAGACTGCCTCGTTGGTCTAGTGGTTGTAGTAGTGTGACTACTGATCATGTCCATGGTCCATGTCCAGGTCTCGAGTCTGGCCTAAAACGTAATTATTGAGTTTTTCCGTCAAGAAATTCTCAGTAATTGCCCGGAGTCAGGAAGTTGGCGGTGTCTCACCCCCGTGCCTCGGAAAGCACGTAAAGCCGTTGGTCCTGCGCCTGATCTCTCTCCGGTCGTGCGGTTTACCGTCCCATCGGATTGTGAGAGTGAGGGAATAGAAAGTGCACCTGTGCTTGCTCATACACTTGGGCACTATAATCCTGTCCTGCGCCGATGGCTAGTCTCCATTGAGGCTGGCCGCCGTGACCGAAAATTCAGTCTGGAGGACATTATTTATTATTATAAATCTGGCATTAGTAAAGGGTTATTATGTTTACAGAACTAAATAGTTTATTACTTACAGAAGAATTTATTTTATAACGTAACCTTATTTTTAGTCACATTAATAGCTTTTTTGGGAAATGTGAATAATGTTTTGAATATTATAATTGCATAAAACACGATTACATAATTGCTCGTAAGTCTGCATGCTGGTCGATCAAGGTAAAGCTAATCCTATACAAGTCCATTTTGTGTCTGTTAGGTCACATGGCTTGTAAACAAATTGAACGCAGCTCTAGGTCAGCAGTGTTTAATTGGATCACTTCGGATTCAATACAATAACATATTCTAGGGAGAACGTAGTTGCTTCGCTTCTGTAATAAAATATAATTTTTAGTAGCGAGTGTTTGTTATTTCTAATGCTACCATGCAATTATGCTTATGTTCATGAAAGAGATTTTCATCGTTATGTGGGTTGTAAACATATGTTTTAGATATAAGTTTGATGTGGACTTCTTAATTAATAAAGACGGTTAATTTTATAGTATACTTGCAACGTAATCGAGTCGCTAGCTTCGTACGAGTTATTTCTGGATCAAATTAAAAGAGGTGTTTATCTCAGACTTCTCTCGAATTACAAGCAAGATAAATATTGTTTTGTGAAAACCTGACTGCGTAAAAAATACTAATAATATCCATTACACGATTATATAATAACTTTATCACAGCTTTATTATAAGTTTTGGAAATTTAAGCGAGAATGGTAGCTAATCAAACTTAAATGTTTATAGGTTCTAAATAACTTTAAATCGTTATAGACCCCAAATGGTCTTTCAAAATGAAAAATGACTAGCGAAACCTAAATATGATCTTCAAAGACCTAATTCACGATTAACGACCTAAGTCACGATTGACGTAAGATTCATTAAAATTAGCCCACGCGTTTGGTCTCTTAAGTGCCTGAAAGGAACAAACATACTCGTACAAGTACATATATAGGCTGATAAAAAGTTACCCTTCGCAGTCGGTTAAATAAGAGAAACTAATTCTTGCTAAAACTATTTTTATACTTTTACTATTTTCCTCAATTTTAGCAGCCTCAAATAATTTTATATGTGTGTTACTCGATATCTACGTCAAATTTGAACCGATTTATTAATATTCTTTCATTAATAGATAAAAATTCAAGGGTGAGCTATAATTTATATGGGATAGAATTATTTTGTAGTTTTGTATTTCCTTGTGCACAGTTATTTTGCAGGTCCTAATATTTATAATGTAAAATATTGAATTGCTTTTAACATTCAAAATATTATAATGTGCTTTATTTACTTGTGTTAATCTAAGCGTTATCATATTACATAATGGTTGCGTCAAAGCTAAGCCACATTTAGTGCCAGTGCTACGGTGTATGCTTTAGAGAATTAGTCAAGTACCTGTAAATTATCTTTGAATTTGTATACCAATTAGAATATAACTTTGCTTTAAAACGCAACGACGGGTAAATAAATATTGTAAATGAAGTAAATAAAAAAAAACCCATGATTTTTTAGAACATTTTTTAAAACTTATATTTTTTAATTTTAATAATAATAGTATATTCGCCCAAAGACCGCCACATGCCACGTCCGCTATTTTGTTTTGGTTCATTTCGAACAACGATAATACAGTCCACCTATTCGTTGACTCCGCAATAACTTTCGTCACTTTCGCGCACCCAGGAGAGTGTATTTTTTTAGTAAATGTAGCATATTAAATGAGGCTTAATATACAAAATTATCTTCTTCCTTTGTTCAAAATTGATTTATTCACTATAGAATACTATCACAGTGTATTACACAATAAAATGGCTGTCAAACTTATTTTGTATGAGAACCGGTGTCGCCGAGAGCACCCATAAAATCCGTTACGTCGTATTATCACTACTAGATACCCAATGTCCTCATTGGTAATACAAATTTCAATAAATAAATGTTACAAACGCGTTTTAATGTTACATAAAATTAGAATTTATTCCAAGGCAATAACAACGGACTCACAACGAATTTTTACAAACCGTCTCTTTCTGAAAAGAAGGAGACGGATAACTGTATTGACAGACTGACTGAATTTGCACACATTTTGGGCTTTTGGTTAATGTTCACAATCATCATTAAAAAAAAAGGGAATTGTTTAAATTTAAATGTATGTTTCTTTATAAATAGTGTGCAAACTAATTGCAAATGCAATTGCAGTAAGTAATATTTTTTCTTATTGTAAGCAAGTAAAAAGTTTTCGAGCTCGTTTATAATGCGTAACATCATATTAGTGTGTGCATTTAGTACTATTATATAGTGTAGTATATAATAGTATTACAGCTAGAGATGCAGTCTTGTAAACCTTGAGAATCCTATACCTTTAAATGAGCAATTCTTGTATATATATATATATATATATATATATATATATATATATATATATATATATATATATATATATATATATAATCGAAATCACGGAAACGGCTCCAACGATTTTCATAAAATTTTGTGTGCAGGGAGTTTCGGGGGCAATAAATCGATCTAGCTTTATTTTTAGAAAATATATTTTTGTCCGTGTTTTTAGGCAATGAAAAACTGCTACAATATCGTTAGAATAAGAAGGTAAATTTTATAGTTTATTAATGATTACAAATAGCTTAATTGGTGTATTGGGCGGTCACAAAATCGTAATACCATGGTTCGAGCCCAGACCGACCGACCGATTTTTTTTAATTTTTTTGTCAAGTTCCTTTCTTTTTTGAGAAAATCTATTTTTTCGAGCCCTTTTTTAGTATTTTTTAAAAACACGAAAATGTAAATAAAACTAATTGCACATTGCAGTTCAGTTTTTTCTATTATGTCTCTAAGATCAAAAAATATTATTCGTTTTTCATCAGTATGTAATTTGTATCTAAATATTATTTCCAAAACACACGAATTAAAAAAAAAACCGAGCGAAAAATAGCCGCTCAACCGAGTATATATATATTTGAAATATATATATATATATATATATATATATATATATATATATATATATATATATATATATATATATATATATATATATTTGAAATATTGTGATAACATTTGCCATTTTATGTTTTAAGAGTCGACAGCATCTCAATTAGTTTTTTACAATATTCTACTAAAAGATAAATACAAAATTATTCACTTTGTTATTTAAATACACTGAAAAAATGTTTATATGCTTCAAATACACAATTATTTAAAATATTATGATTAAAGAACCAAAATTAGGTTCAATTTATACAAAATATTATATATATAAAATTATATGAAATTTTATAATTATTTGGTGTTGTATATTGTTTATTGGATATATTATATATACCATAATACTGATAGGTAGCCAGATGTAAGGAAGGAAAGAGTAGTGTGGCGATGCGATGGACTTACCTGTATCTCCCATTGTCGCCGACGTATTCATGGAAGACTTTGAGGTGAAAGCCCTGCTTACTTCTCCCGTAAATCCAAGGTTCTACAAGGGGTACGTAGACGACACTTTCACAATTCTACCTTTAGATAAAGTAACTGCATTTTTAGACCATCTTAACTCTATAAATCTTGAAATTCAGTTCATAATGGAGATAGAGGCAAACAATTATTTAGATTTTCTAGATGTGTTAGTAATTCGGAATCCTGATAACACCTTGAGCCACACTGTGTTTAGAAAAAAGACCCATACAGATAGATATTTAAACAGTGATTCTAAGCACCATCCTTTACAGTTAGCTACCGTGAGTAAATCTTTGTTTCAGAGAGCACGAGGGATCTGTGACAGCAAACACCTGGCTGCCGAGCTCCAACTCCGTATAAAATCCGAAAAACTATTATTATTTAAAAATAATGAATACGTATTAAAAAGCAAAAATAGTTGTAGGGTTACATGGAAAGTAATACAGGAAGAAATTGACACTAGATCGCAGTATAATAATTATATAGATTCAATTGAATACAAAAACAATGTTATAAATGATCCTGCAGAGGTTGCGACTATTTTAATAACTATTTAATTGAATTGACTATTAAAAAATATATTACGTGGAACACCTTATGACAATTTAAATAACTCCATTTATTTGACCCCACTGATGAATATAATTTCAGGAAAATAATTTTGTCACTGAATAACACAAATTCAGAAAGTTACGACGAGGTATCCAAAGATTATCAAGATATGTAATGAACAATTAAGCGCTGTTTGGTATTTCTGATAAATCCGTCAATGGCATCGGGGATGTTTCCAGACAAATTGAAATTCTATAATAAAAAAAGACACTCGTAAGTAACCACCAGCCCATTACACTAGTTCCTATTTTATCCAAAGAACATGAAGAGGTTTTGCGTGAAAAATTCACATCGTTAATTAATAAATATCATATATTTAAACACAATCAATATGGATTTCGAAAAAGTGAGAATCTTACGCAAAGAAAGAACAAACAATATACGCCAGCGCTCTTCTTTGATATGTCGAAAGCTTTCTTTTTTGTTTCGCATGATTAACTTCTAGCAAAGTTGGAGCACAACGGCGTTGAAGGCACAGCTTTGAACTGGATTAATACATACTTGCAGAATAAAATGCAAACAGTCGAAATTGAAAACTTGACTATGTAGCGGAAAACTACACATCCGAGTTTAAGGAAAATAAATTTGGCGTTATTTAAGGAGGTACACTGGGACCTCCTCTGTTCCTGATTTATAATAATGATCTCCCAATTAAAACCAAGCATCAATGTATCTTATTTGCCGATGATATATCTGTAATAGTGACAATTGATAACAAATTGATATTAAATAACACAATAATATAATTTATTTATATATTAAATAAATACAATAAAAAAATAATTAAACCATAATCCAAATAATTAATTGGCTTAGAAATAGTATTTTAATCATAAATATTGACAAAAAGAATTCAATTAATTATAATAATATACAAAATCTGACATTAAATATAAATTATGAAGGAAATACTTAAAAATAAAATAACAACGAAATTATTGGGTAAAGGTATTGACCAAAAATTAGGTTGGAAACAACAAGAAGAAAAAGTGTGCAATAAAATAAATCGTTTCTCGTTTGCAACTTATAAATTAACAAAAATAGCAGGAAAGAGTAATACTTTTACTTTGTAATTTACTAACGTTGAATCAGTTACCAGTTACCATACGAACTCATCATATAGAGTACAACGCACGGACATAAAAAAGGCGTTCATTGCACGAAAAAGTATGTTAGAGCAATATGTGGTATACTGTACCTGACGAGCCATGTCAGCCTTTGTTTAAATCCTTGAACATTTTGACACTTCCTTGCCTATATATTTTTAAAGCGGCAAAATTTGTAAAGAACAATATGAATTTTTTCGCACAAGCCAAAGATTTCTACAAAAGAGGCACTAGAAACAGGAATAGGTTGGTTTCAACAAATCAAATTCAAAATATAATACAATACCACAAGTAATTCAAGACCGATCTTCCATTAAATTTAAAAGAGAATTATACAACTGGCTCATTGAAATAGCTTATTACAGCTTATTACAGTACAGGAATATTTGAACTACGATAGGTAATAAAAACTTGACTGATACAAATTTACTGGACCAGTTATCAAACCTTTATTAATTACTATTTATGGAATACTTGTTGACGTTTTGTTATTATAGACATTTTACTAATAAATATTATTATCTCGGTATTTTATAGTTATAACATTTGCATGCCACTAATAATGGCTGATTGAGCGAATGTTTAATTACTTTGACCATCTTTAGTGCACTTTAACCAAACGCAAATAAATATTTCATTTCATTTCAATGCAAAATTCTGTCTAGCTTTCGTAACTAAACTGCTGTACTGATTTTGATAAAATTGACTTAATTTGTTTGGTTAAGTTAAAAAGGTAAACTATCACAGCTAAGTAGGCTTTATAAATTTGGTCGTTATTGGCCGTTAAACCGTGAACTTAGGGAAAAAAGCTATGAAAGGAAATGCTTAGCCACTCCACCAATTTTGACGAAATGTGGTATTCACAAAGCTGGAAACGTTACAAAAGCTTGGCTACCTTCTATCCTTAAACCGTGAACTTAGGGAAAAAAGCTATAAAAGGAAATGCTTAGCCACTCACCAATTTTGACGAAATGTGATATTCACAAAGCTGGAAACATTAAAAAGGCTAGGCTACCTTCTATCCTTAAAATTTACTATAGAGAACACGGTATGACCGACTTCCATGCGGACGAAAGCTAGTAGTCCTATAATTCTTTAAATTAGTATTTCCTTACTATTGGTTGCCTTTAAAATTAATTAACCTGTTTAATACCTACGTTGTTTAACGTCCATAAATTGCAATGAGTTGCAAAGAATACAAAAGTGACTAAAATAATTATTGGTCTATTAAGGCGGTACTTAATTCGTTTAATAAACCAAATATCATTTACACAATAGAAAAAATTATTTAAAAAAATGTGTTATAGTAATCATTAAACGATCTAATAGTCATTGATAGAATCAGGCGTTACTTTGCGGAAATCCATTATAATAAAAAATAAAAATATCAATTTCTTTGCAACTTTGCGCTAAACATATAAGATGATGTGTCTTACCTGGATTGAAGCGCACCTCCCGCCCTCCCTCAATTGCATACACTAACTCCGTCACCACTAGACCAAGCACCACTACTCTCAACACCACTATTCCAGGCAAGACACACCATCGACGATAATACGACACGTGTTTCGCCTCTACACGAGGCATCCTCAGGTAATATAGACTCTACGGCGGCTGACCGCTAAGCTTAGCGATTTGATATTTTTATTTTTTATTATCTAATAGTCATTTGCTAACTTTTATGTTTGCCGAATATTTTCAAAGCTCGTTTTTCATATTTTCTATTAATTAATTTTAAAAATGTTTTTCATTAACCTTGGAAAATAAATATTGTTTTATGATAATATAAAAATATGGAATCATATCTAATCATAGATATTCCATTTTGATTAAATATAATCTCAGAAAACAGTTAATACAGCCTATGTTTGTTTACCATGTTTCGAGCACATATCTTCTTCTTCTTCAGAGCTGTCATCTGTAGCCTCGTCTTTTCAAGCCATCACACTCTCAGATGTTATATTAATCCTTTTCACAGGATCATAGTTACCGGTGCTAATCTTATGTATAGAATTTCTTTAGGTAGAACCAGATTGTCCTTCAAATATCTTTTGTTATGTTTGGATAAGAAGTCAGTATGAAAAAGTTATTAGTTAAGCCCTCCGTGAATTATATCCATATTTTTTATGTTCGGATCTCCAGGAAAACTGGAAAAATTATTATATATATATATATATATATATATATATATATATATATATATATATATATATATATATATATATATATATATATATATATATATATATTAACATAAAATGGGTCTTCCCAACCCTCTTTTGGTTTTTAGCTTTTTTGTTGAAGTGAACAATCTAACAAAAATAATAAATACAATATAATAAAAATGTAACAAGTGTCGTAATGATACGAAACAGGAAAATTAAACCTAATAAAAAATTTCAATGATACGTATAATTCTATTAAATTTGTAGTTAAATAAAAATAAAAATTTAAATAAAAATTAAATACGTCTATTAAATTTGTTTCTGTACCAAGTACACTTTTAAAAGCGATAATATTTCCCGGTTTATCGGTATCAGCAAAATTTTGTTACAACCTTAGTACTGTTGTTTTACACATAAATATTTCTTTATTTTTGATTCTTATATTCACAAAATATAAATAGTTTCAACTTAGTGGTGAAAGGATATATAAATTTTATTTTAATTCCACATCTGGCTGTTTTTCCAACACGTAATTATCGCACAAATTGGCGTTTTTGAAATAAATTGCACCCAGCAACGCTTGACACAAAAATTGGGCAACGACTGTGACGTCAAAATAATGTATTGACATTTATAGGTGTGAAGTGACACGTAAGTGGCTAAACGGACACCGCCCACTTGGCTTTTCTATTGTGTATGTGTATTCTATGATATTTATCATAGCGATCTATCAAAAATTACTAGATATAATTTTAAAATCTATTTTATATATTTTTTAAGGATTTTCTGTTAATTTTAACAAAGTCCATTTCAATAATTTTGTCTTCACAATCTTACGTAAAAAAACAATATTATGTATGAAACATTATATTGTTTTTATTGTATATTGTTTCCAAAAATGTAAACTTACAAAGTAAATTATAAGAAAAGTAAAAATATAAATTAAAGTTTACCTAATTTGATGTTATATTTACTTCTGTTGAGTGACTCAGCTGAGGGCAATTAGCTAAACACACAGTTGCGTTAACAGACTATAATCTCTACCAAGTGATTGAATTCTTGAGTGCGTGTGTACATAGTTTATTATTACATGACTTTCGGCACTGGAAATCTGTTCCAACGGTCATTTCAAAATTTAATCTAGATTGAAACCTTTGCAATATTGTTGTAAATGCTTCAATTATGTATTACTGAATCCACGCTGCTACTGAAAATATTTTAACAGTAAATTAATAACTGAGTTTAGCCCGACCCGGAATTTGAACCACATGATTAGCAGTTGGGTTTAGCCAAAGAGACAATCACAAAGATATATAGAATTTTAACAATTTGTCGTGACTTCTTCAGCTTTATCGACTAAATAGTTACTTTGTCAGCATACTTTTAAATTTATTTGCACAATTATCTCCCCTAAGATTTAACACAAAACCAATTTCATCTTTGAATTTTCCTTAATCAAACTAGTATTGAGCTCATTTTTGTCAACTTTTATTTGTTTTGAGCGGTTTTGTGATAGTTAAAGCTATAAGCATGTTTTAAATATTAGTCAACTTCTATATCACGGACACTCTAGATAACATCATAGGTTTCTAGTACCGAAAATATTTTTTTTACTTTTCTAAGCCAGCACTTAGCTACAATCCCACCTGATGGTAAGTGGTGATGTAGCTTAAGGTGGTAAAGTGCACTGACTTAACATAGATCTATTCAATCTTGTCTTGAAAATATCCACATTGTCATCGGATGGAAAGACAGATGCTGGCAACTTATCCAACTACTTTGCTGTACGCATGATGAACGACGTAGTAAACCGTTTTGTTCGAATGCGTGGTACGTCAACAACGAAAGGGTGGAGACTGGCCGAACGTCTGGGTACTTCACGGGGGTGTTCGAGGCTGGTAAGATTGATTTCAACCAAATTCGGGTCAGCAATAAGCTTCTTATCACGCCTTTCCATTGAGTCCAAGGGCGCCAGGTGGCATTTTGCAGCACCAGCCCATATATGGTAGCAATACTCCATGTACGACCGGACTTGGGCTTTATATAAAGTAAGCATCTGTCCCGGCGTGAAATATCGCCGCACCTTTGCAAGGACTCCTAGCTTCCTTGCAGCTCCTTTGGTCTTGGACTCAATGAATCGACCGAAGTTCAAATTTGAGGATATCTCAACCCCAAACAACTGGAGGCGGTCGGTGTATTCCAGAGATACATTTCAAAAAGAAGGAGCCAGGGTGAGCTGGCTCGTTTTTGCAGTGAAGATACACGCTTGTGTTTTGGAGGCGTTAACTTTCACAAGATTAGCATCGCCCCATACGGAAACTGCCTGTAGTGTGATATTCACATGCTCTACCATAGCTCCTCTGTAAAACGGAATTTGATCCTGACTGGCCCGAGGACCTGGTTGGTATCTCTCCACAATTGTGCTGTCGTCAGCGTACCGATAGGTATTGGGCATAAGCAAATCATTTATATGCAACAGGAAGAGAGTTGTGGAGAGAACGGACCCCTGAGGAACACCGGCGTTAGTTTTCACTGGATCGGATGAGCAGCCATCGACGGCGATATGGCAGAAAGTCTTAAAAAAAGCAATTTCACCTTAGAGTATTAAGTAACCTGCATGTCAATTTGTTAATCTTCGGTTCTTTACACTCAATGCGTTCGTGCCACCCCGGTCAAGTCGAACCATTCGTACCGCAGCTTTGATGTAACTGCAGCATGGCTCTACCAATTGAATAACCTATACCTATTTTGTGCGATTAATGTTGATGCTAGTTAATAGTAGAAACTAGTCAATTAACTGGATCAAGTAAGTGTTAATTTTCGGTATGTCAGGCCTATGAATGCGTCCAGTATAATATTATAAGGGCGTTTTTTGTAATTCCTACCACTCGTACCAGTGTAAGCCACTTACTGCCATTCTAGTGTTTTAGACAGGCGTTTATGAGACAAATAATGGGTCACACTTGATTAATTGAAGATGTAAATAAAGTAATTTAATTGTGAATAAAGGCCAAGTACACGTGACCCATTAAATCTTCTTAAAAATATAAGTAAAAATGGGAAACATTACATCGTAAATGCGTTTCCGTGTAGCATAACCTTTTAAAAATTTAAGCTTCTATTATACTAATTAAGCCTTAGCCTTGTTTGCATTTACGTGAGGGACTGGCAAACCTCACGTAAATGCAAACAAGGCTAAGTATAGATTTATTATTTTAGTATAGATTCATTAACAACATTTTTAGATAATTGGTAGAATCAGGCGTTACTCAGCAGAAATTCATTAGAATAAAGATATTAAAATGTAATTCGCAACCATCCGCTTAATTAAATACAATGATGTGTCTTACCTGGATTGAAGAGCGTCTCTCGCCCTCCCTCAGTTGCGTGTACTAATCCCGTCACCACTAGTCCCAGCACCACTACTCCCAACACCACTACTCCCGGCACCACTACTCCCAGCACCACTACTCCCGGCGCCACTACTCCCAACACCACTATTCCAGGAAAGACACACCATCGACGATAATGCGACACGTGTTTCGCCTCTACACGAGGCATCCTCAGGTGGTGTAGAATCAACGGCAGCTGACCGTTAAGTAGTGCTCTTCAATCCAGGTAAGACATATCATTGTATTTAATTTAGCGGATGGTTGCAAATTAAATTTTAATATCTTTAGCATTTTTAGAGCATATTTATTATTAATTAATTCATTGAATATTTCGGAGTCATACGAGGTCCGTCGACAACGCGTTGGGGCAGCGTGGTGGACACTGTCTTATCCTAAAATACTGTCCTTTATCCTAATCTCCTATCATTATCCTAAAAGACTTCTAAAGTCAAACTTTTTTCGTCGAAGATCACAGGTAATGTATTACGAATAATTGTTAATGCATCACGTGTGATGCTCTACACTTCATAATTATTATGCCATTATGTTATAAATTTGTAATTGACATTTAAATAAAACTAGCTTTTACAGATTTTATCGCGTATATTAATTTATTTTATATTCCCGACGTTTCGAGCACTTTAAAGCATCCATGGTCACGAGGGTACTGAGGTGTTCGACGTTTAAATGTCATAGTCAACCATGGCTACATATCCTATACCTTTAAACGAGCAATTCTTGTATATATGTATTCGGGATCTCGGAAACGGCTCCAACGATTTTCATAAAATTTTGTGTGTAGGGAGGTCCGAGGGCAATAAATCGATCTAGCTAGGATTTATTTTTTAGAAAATGTCTTTTTGTCCGTGTTTTTAAGCAATGAAAAACTACTACAATATCATTAGAATAAGAAGGTAAATTTTGACAGTTTATTAACGATTACAAATAGCTTAATTGTTAGGCGGTGGGCGGTCACAAAATCGTAATACCATGGTTCGAGCCCAGACCGACCGACCGACTTTTTTAATTTTTTTTCAAGTTCCTTTCTTTTTTTGAGAAAATCTAGCCCTCGAGCCCTTTTTTAGTATTTTTTAAAAACACGAAAATTTAAAATAAACTAACTGCACTCATGATTTTGTATTCAAATAACCAGTTCAGTTTTTTCTATTATGTCGCTAAGATCAAAAAATATTATTCGTATTTCATCAGTATGTAATTTGTATCTAAATATAATTTCCAAAACACACGAATTAAAAAAAACCGAACAAAAAAACGAGCAAAGCTCGGTCAACCGGGTACTTATATTTATACGTGTAGTGTAGTGTTCGCGAAAATATAAGAAATCATTTTGGAATTGTTGTGTTAATTGATAAAATTAGTCTAATACATTAACTTACAGATGGGTCTCTGTTCTTTCAGTTTTTTTTACCGCAGCCGGTGGTGGTTTTATGTAACATAAATTTATTATATGACCCTGGTTGGTCAAGTAGTTGTAAACGCGACTGCTGATCATGAGGCCCTGGTTTTGAATACTGGATCGAGCCAAAAAGTCAATTATTGAGTTGGAGTCAGGAAGTTGGCAGTGTCTTACACCCGTGCCTCGGAAAGCACGTGAAGCTCTCCGGTTTAACGCCCCATCAGACTACTTTTGAGTGAGGGAATAGACAGTGCACTTGTACTTGAACATACACTTGGGCACTATAATACTGTCCCGCGATAACTAGCCTCCATTGAGGCTGTCCGCCTTGACCAAAATTTAGTTTGGAGGACATTATTATTATTATATGGCCGATATTCGGCAATTCCGATTTGACGGATTGATTTATGCCATTTTAGTCGTTTGGTTTCGTTATCATTATTATCATTACAATTTATAAAACTCCACAGCTGAACGCCACCCCACAGGTTGGATGATTGGGGTGATTTTGGCCAATCTTGCTATGCTTGGCAAGTGTGTTTGCAACCACAGTTGTTATAATTTTGATATGTTATCAGGAGGATCTCGTGTTTCAGTTTCTCATGTAAAGATATGGATTTGACTGCAGTAGTATATGTTTCCAACGAATATGTAACGAATTTTTGATGCTGATGATAGTCACCACTATTAGTTTAAGTTATGACTTATGGTGTATAATTTAGTTCAGTTACACAAATAATTTGTAGTTGATTATTAAAAAGTTCTTGTTACTCGTACAGCGTTTGTGGTGGAGTGGCGGTGTAAGTATATCCACTACCCCATATCGTCCCGTAGGTGTCGTAAGTAGTAACAGAGGTAACACCCCTGAATACTAAGATCGAGTGCCTCATTACTATTAAAAATGGTCTTCAGTTCTCTACACACACCATACGAAACACAGCAGTATTGAACTGCTATTTTAAGGCGGCGTTATGTTAATTTAAGAGCGTGATCCTTTCCTGGTGGAATCTACCCATTCGTGCTTCAACGATAATATAGCTGAAACATGGTTCTACCACGTGTTTATTGATTTAATAGTAGTTTGAAATTAATTTATTTCATCATTTCATTAAACTTAACGGTAATACATCCTTTTTTCCCAAATACTATAAAAATAAATGTATTTATTTTATATAGCGATAAATGTGAACGCTTAATAGTCAAGTAGCAGGATGACCTTCATTACGTAGCTCAAAGGAAAAAATTTAAGTGCTGAAAAGCCTACTAATGGGTAGAGCTGTGAATCTATTTCCTTCAGTGCTACGCGGCTGCTACGCGTGAACGGTCGTCTACGCCGTAGGTAAGGAAACGTGTGATTTTTCGATACATGCAAAGTAACTTTTCGTGTGCAATATAGTTATAAATTTTTCGTATTTAATTTTTCGTGTAATAGTCATGTGATTAAAATTTATATAATGTTATTTGAAAAGTTTAGTGACATTTATGGTAATGTGAATAAGTAGTGCAGACGTTAACCTACTTAAATGCTTCATTATAAAGCGGAGGTATGTAACTAAAATAACATAAAAAATGTGATTAAGTTTTTTACATTATTCACTGTTAGGAAAAAGCAGTATTAAAAATTTAGTATCAGTATATTTAATTGATAAAATATATGTATTTTTTCAATTTTTTTAAAACAAGAAGTTAGTTTTGATTTAAACATATCTAAAATTCATAAGTTGGACTTAATTAAATCTACAAATATCACAATAGTAAAGATCTGCGGTCACAATGCCTATTACGCTAGTATTTGACCGCGTTCATTTTACTACTAAAGTAATTACACGATAAGGTACTAAATTGATTCTTTGTAATTAATTGAAGGGGATTTAAAATGGTTAAAATAGCATATAAAATAAATCTTATATGTAATAAGCTTAATTTTGGACAATCATATTGCACAATTTAAAAAGTCGTAAACTTTATTTTAAATATTATAATTATACGTTAATTTGAATATTATGTATTATTTTACTTGAATATTATTTATTATAAGTCGGTGGTCATTATTTTTTAATCAAAATTCTAACAAAGAATTTTTATCTGATATTAAATATGAGCGCTTGGTGGTGGTAACTAACAAAAAAAAAATCAATAACCTTTCCAAGTTGTAGTGTTTAACGAAGTTTTAATCACTCTTTGTAAATTATAAAGAGAAACTTCAACATGATTAGACCTGTATATTAAGCACTGCTAAATCTGAAACGTTGTGCTGACTAAGCAGACTTGTCCCGGTTCTAAGTAAATTAATTAATGCGCTTTTAGAATTTAAGGAAATTTCCAAGTTAATCATTTCCGTAATTCTGATCTATATTTGCTTATTTATAACATCAATACAACAGTAAAATGCCGATAAAGTATATTTGTGAGAATATTAGTATTATATTCAGAAGGGTTACCTATTTTTAGGTGCATAAATGCATGTATACAATTATTTCCAAAAGCAGAGTAAACACACAGTTATTACAGTAGACTTGATTCGTCATTTTCAGGCTTAAGAGTTGTTTATTTGTTTACCTATAGCGGTACACTAAGCGTGCTTGACTCGTCGATACCGAGAGGGTTAATTAATGTATATTATAAATTTATTAATTTAATTTCTAGGTACTCTTTTGCCACGTGATCGAGGAGTTTCTTGTGTACATTTTTTTCATAGGATAGGGTGACAAACGAGGACACAGTCCACCTGATGGTATGTGGTTGCCGTGTCCTATTACATCTATCCTCGATTACGAATCAAAATGCAGATGCGTTGTCACCCGCGAGGACTACGATGGAATGCCTAGTTTCCAGTAAAAAGGGTCTTGGGTTCTCTACACTCACCATACGAAATACAGCAGTATTAAGCTACTATTTGACGCTAGTATTCTGTGAGAGCGTGGTCCTTCCCCGGTCGAGCCGACCCATTCGTGCTAAAACTATATACTACTAATGTAGTAGCTGTATGTAAAGTTGAACTTTGTTATACATATTTTACTTTTAATTATTGTGTTTGCCCGCCGTTACGTTAGCAGTTAGATAGTTTTTGGAAGTTTCGTTCGATTTGTCCTTATTTCAAGAGCAATCAATCACAATTCAAGGCAATCATATCAATTCGACGTACGAGAAATGAAATAAAACGTTTGCTCTAACCGCATTCAGATGATAGTGTCATTTTATTAATTATTCTTAATCTGTTATAGATTACTGCTATCAAGATATTACTTATTACTGTGGGATTTTTTAGTGCAAAGGAAATTAATTGTAGATATGATTTTTTAATAGTAATTGTAACAGATATCAACTATACTTTATGACTACTTTAGGACGTAGGCGTTTTAATGTATGTGCTACTATTTAACCATTAATGTGATTTTCCCTATATTTGCTTTTGCTGTACTCAATCAGACTTTTTGGTAAGGACAGAGAACGAAGGCTCAGTAGCACATTATAAGGTACAGAACTGCAGGGCCGCGGGTTCACTACATTTTTATATAAATAATTTGTTACTCAGTTTTTTGTAGTATATAGTCGAAGTCTAGTCTGCCAATTTGTTCTCGTAACATTGATTACAACTGATCAGTCAGGGAGTTGTTCCATCACTATGCCTCGGAAAGATCGATGAACCGTTGATCATGCGCCTGATCTCTCTCCGGTCGTGTCGGATTGAACCCCAGCAGATTATGAGAGTAAGGGAATAGAATGTCTCCTACAAAAAAATGCGATAATTGCCGCGCTATGATTTATGTTCGCTTTTGCCTATCGTTCATTTATCGCTGCACCCTCGGTCTGTGAATTTAGGATTCAGCCTAAGATAATTAATCCTGTCGGCCTGCCGAAAACCAATAAAGAAGAAATAATTTATTTTAGTGGATGACATGCGATAAGATGAAGGATTCTTAACAACCAGAGAGTACTTGACACACACCTGATTCACGACGAGGCGAGTTTTTTTATAGAATAAGGGTGACAAACGAGCACACAGTACACCTGATAGTTGGTGAATGCTGTGGCTCCTAGACATCTACATTTATCCTCGATTAAGAATCAAAACGCAGATGCGTTGTCACCCTAGAGAACTAAGATGGAATATCTCGTTTCCAGTAAAAAAGAGTCTCCAGATTTCTACACTCACCATACGAAACACCACTGTATTAAGCTGCCATTTTACGCTAGTATTCTCTGAGAGTGTAGTCCTTCCCCGATCAAACTCATTCGTGCTACAACCATAATATAGCTGCAGCGTGGCAAAATTGGATGCAGAACTATCGGAAGAAAATACGTCTATTTGTCATGTGATTCTCAAAAATTCAAAGAAATTTTTGACATCGTGTTTACAATTAATGCGTATTGCCAGTGATGGCAATGTAATCTGAGATGTGATCCTTCGGGGACGGCTGGTTGCATCAGGTAGCTTAAAGATTCTCAGCGAGCTATAGAGAGTGCTATTCTCGGAGTTTCTCTGTGTGTTAAAAATCGCAATGAAAATATCCGCCCTAGAATCAAAATTAATAATCGCCAAAGCTCCAAGGATCAGTACGCGGAATTGGTAAGCTCGAAGAATGAGTAAATTTAAGAATGAGTAAAATTAACGAAAGATTCTCAAGTGGTAGCTACATACCAGTAAGTAAAGTGTATGGCGGCATCTTTCTAGATGAAATGATGAACTGGTGAGACATGATAAAGTCTGTTATTGCATGTTGCTGAGTACTGTGTTTTATAGCATTCTTTGCCAATGACCAGTAGTCAACGTGTGAACGACTGTAATGATGATGGTGATGGCGCATTCTTCAATGTGATTTCTACAAATGTTGTTATTCATATAATTAATCTATTATGATACATAATAAGGGTATGCTGTACCAAATCGAATGAAACATTTACAGTGTCTGCATATTTAAAGTAAACTTTTAAAGTTCGTATCAAAATCCATGATATTGGTGTTTAGTTGCAGCATCAGAAGGGTTATGATATCTTTTTAGCACTTTCGAAACTTCTTGCTAAATGTTGACTAAATTGTTTTGAGAATCTTTTGAGTTAATAATTTTAGTTCGAGCATTTTTTAAAAGATAAAGAAATTTGGAATTATACAATTAATCACTACAAAAATAATTTATTTTCATCCGCTTTATTAAAATTAGCTTTTATTTAGATCTTCCAGTCAAGATAGTTTCTCTGAAATCGCTAAAGATGCAATTTAAGTTTATAAAGTTTAAGTATCACTTTCTTAAACGTTTTCAACACCTTATGGAACTTGGTTGTAAAATCATGAATTACGGAATTAAATTCTTGTTTGAGTTTTCGAACTTCGCGCTTATTATACTGTCGTAAAGTTTTCGATGTTCTTGCAATGGGTGTCAAATACATATTAATTATGTTAAGATCTGCCAAACTTACATAAAATATAAGAGCAGAAATTATTTCTTTCAATTAACGTTCGTTTTAAAACCTACATTTTTACAAATTATTAAAATATAATTTTCAAACTATATTATAAATATATTAAGTGTTATAATTTTTAAATTATATTATAAATATATTAATTATCGATATTTCAGCTTTTTAAAAATCCAATGCTGAACATAGGCTCTTGGATTGCCTCAAAGAAGAGATATTTGCCACAGATTTCACGTGTATATATTTATTTAACAATTTATGAGCACAAGGATGTTTACAAATTTAAAACAAGAATAGCGATGTTTTTTATAGGATAGGGTGACAAACGAGCACACAGTCCACCTGATGGTAAGGTATTTTTGTATAATGGTACTGCTTATTACATATTGATATTTCTGCAGGCCCGATACCAGATAGTTCAAAGATAAGCAGATCTAGTGTGTATTTATTATAATTATAATGACTTTAAAGGTGAAGATACTGCTACAGTTTATCAGAAGGTCACTACTGTAGGCATCGAACTATATTACTACGTAGTAGTAATACCTAAATGGCTGTAGGTACTGCTATGGTGCATAAGAAATTCGTCCTTTATGCCTACGCAAACCTGCCCCGCGGGGCCAAGGATGGGAATTGTCGAACTCGTTTCAATTAAGCCCCACGAATTTTCAACAGTCGCACACATCTGCATCTCCATCAGCGCCAACTGACACTTGGTGCCACCTTCTGGGGAGGGAGTGGTATGAAGAGACAATCACTTTCTCTAACGTAATCTTTATTTTAACGTAAGTGGTGTTATTAATCAAATTTAACATTTGCATATAAAATTTTCACTGCGACACCATTGCTTTCGTTTATTTGGAGTACACTAGAAGTCTCACATTTAAGCCGAAAATGCCCGTCACCTGTACATATGAAAATGAGCAAATGCGTTATTGTATTATATCGTCCATTTTGTAAGGTACAAACCGAAATGGAATGTTAACCTCGTTTAGGAAGTCAGAATATGCGACTGAAAGTCACCTTTGATTACGTTCTAAGCGACTCCTAACCTAGAGTTTCGTGCATATATATAGATATTTATTGTTCATAAAGTTTCTAGTATAACATTTTTTAATAGGTTTTTTATTTTTCTAACCATAATATAGGTTAACACAATTGTAGACGATCCTGCCCCTATATATTAGGCTGCATTAGTGTTTTTAAAATATTTTCATTAAACAGTACGCACAGGTATGTTTGCGTGTTCCTAGTAGAATTGTGTAAATCGCAGTGATATAAAAATATTTGAATTATAAGGTTATCTCAAGAATTGACGGACAAAGAAAATTATTCATTTAAATGACCTGTCAAGTGGGAATTCAAGTAAAGCGTCACGCTGTAAGGCAAATTTTGAGGGCAAAGCAAATTGGAACAAAATATCAACTTAATGTCATTCTCTGTTATTCAAAGTGACATTTATTGTCACAGTGATTTATTGTCGCTGTGTTATGTGTTATTATGTCGTAAACTTCAATTGGATTTATAATAAAATTTTATGTTGTGTAGCATATTGTATTAATTTCTAGTCAATACCTTGCTTGTCGCGTAGCGGAACACATTATTAATAACTGACAATTGACTTTTACAGTACACCTATGTACGGGAAAATAATTGAATAAGGAAAATTAAACATATTTTAGACTTTTCAGCAATAGTCTTTTAATAGTCGTGGATTTTAGTCTACTTCAAAGCGGGTGGAGTTTTTGAATTTGGCTGTAGATTTTAATGTACTCGTATGTAACCTATACCGAGGATTTTAGTAACTGGTACTGGTACTGACTTTTAACCGACTTCAAAAAATTTACGGTTCTATATTCATCGCGTTTGTTCTTTAAGGTATATTTACCGATTTCGCGGAAACAGCTGAACCAATTGAAATGATTATTTTTGTCGAATAATAATTTTAAATAATTATAAATAATATTAAAAGCATAATAGGTTTACATGTAAAAGTTTTATTCGGTTTTGTTGCATAAAAAAATTAAAATAATATAATTTCATAAAATGGTTTTATTAATCTATGTAGATTCGGTATTTCTTTCTCTTTTCAAAACTTCTTGCCACTTCTGTAGTAACCACAATATATTTATAAAATTTGGTAATACTATCATCATTGATCAAAAAATTTGGCGTTTGTTCTTTAATAAATATTACGAAGTGTAATTTAAATTCTTTGCATAGTTCAAACATATGTTACTTGACATCTATAGATTATAATGTTTAAATAAAGCAAAGTTTAATTTTTTTTGATCGAAAAGACTGATGTGGTCTCTGCCTTCCGGTCAGATCAACACGTCTCACTTAAAATTCTTTTCTCCTTTTTACTAACCCCCAACGAAAACAGAAGAGTGTTATATGTTTGTAGTTTGTCTGTGTATCTGTGTGTATATCTGTAGCATCATAGCTCCTGCACGGATGAATCGATTCTGACTATTTTTTGTTCGAAAGGTATCTTAATCGAGAGTGTTCTTAGCTATGTTTCAAAAAAATTGTTCTGTCGTTGGAGATCATCATCTTTTTTGATGAGTTTAAATTTTTTTAATTATTTAATGTTCTCGATATTTTCACCCAATACCCATTGCTTAATGGGTTGCTTGGGTGAAAGTATCGAGAATCAATGGTTTATTTATTAACTTTTAACCATCTTTCCTTGGTTTTAAAACCGTTTAAGGATTATAGTAATTATAAAAGTGTATTAATGATTCAGATGGCTTAAGACTATTTAGTTTTACTTTACGTTTTTCTCGAATCTGTTTACTTTTTGCCTATACATTTTGCATATTTTATTTTAAATAAAATTCATTACATATTTAAAGGCTGGGTAGTTCTTTGCAATTATATTTGGTTGTACCATTTTTGCTTTTTAACACTTGATTTCATAGACCGAAATAAATATACGTAACTCAATTTATACGGTTTTGTTGATTAAGTTGTTTGTTCTCTCGAACCCGTAAGAGCAACTCAATCGCGTATAGTAACTATAGTACAGTTCAATACGTCGTTTAATTACAATCTAGAGAATGCTACTTGAGGAAATGAAAAGTAAGTTGAAACAAAGTACGTAGTTTGATTTCACCGAACTTTGTGTGGTACGTGTTGTTTGAGAAAACTCGGATTCACTGTATGTCTAATACAACAGGGATACAATTACTGTCTTACTTTTAGAGTAAACTTTATTATTTCCTACGATTTAGGCCAGATATGGTTCTCTATTTATTAAGCACTAACTTTTCTCGGGGTCTGACTCGCGTGAATTTGGTTCAGTAATATCATTAGAATACCGTGCCAAAATGAGCAAAACTGTATGCTTACGGATTATCGCTCCGGCGTCAGCTTGTATAAATCTGTTAAGCCAGCTATACACGTTGACCGAGCGAAGGCAAACACCAACAGTTCATTTGTACAGCCTCACCATTGCGCGTCGACGCTCGTCTAGCTGGCCGAGTGCAGGCGAACGCCAACGCGTATACGGTTCGTTTGGCATGCCTTACCGCCACTCGGGATCGCTCGCTACAATTGGACCACTTTGGAAGTGTCGTTTTTCTGCACAAATAAAAGGCGCTCGCCTGCACTCGGCGAGTTGCGTCCACATGTTTGTCGCACATGTCAGTTACAGCTTGGCTTCCGTCCCGGTGAGATATTGATTTAATTAAGTTGCAACTTTAAAATAATTTCGACAATTTCGTTATACTAACGAGGACATCTTTAAGTTTTTTTAACTTTACTGCGGAGTACACGGACATAATAATTATATGCACTTATTAAATAAATAGAAGAAGCTGCGATAACTTTTACGTTGTCGATATCATACCATGTCAATGATGACTAATTACGGCAAACATGTAGATAGCTCCACAAAAACTCGTGAACATTGGCCTTTGAATTGGTCTCTTTCGAATTTGACTAACGTGTAGACTGTAACACTTCCCTTGTAGCAATTTGCCTATGCTCGCGTTGGCTGGGGCTTGGCCGACATGTATTGCCGGGGTAACGAGCATTTCACGTGAACGATTGAAATTTGGCATAGTTACGAGTGTAAGATGCACTTTAAGTGCTGTCGTGAAATTTAAAATTCAATTGTTTTCTTAAAAGTGAATAATATTTGAAAAGGGTAAAATATTTAACGGTTTAAAATTAAAAAGAAATATCATTTTAAATATCAAAATTTTAAGTAAATCTGAAAAAAAAAGGAAACTTTGGTGAAAAATTACAAATTTAACGAAATATATTCATATTTGACGGGATTTTTTTCTTAACCGTTTGATGAGTTCATTGCTACTTAAACTCACTTATACGTTAGACTGTGACCTTATCTGCCTTACGGATTTTATCACGCAGAGTAACCCTAAGCTTCCCCAAAGAAGCTTTCTCAATGAGTTAATTACTCTTCCCGTTGCGTCCAGCAATAAAGAGGATCAGGTCTCGGTTCATAGATTATGGTTAAAGATATATCGTACATAAAAATATACAAACATTAAACTATAGTAATATCCCCAATTACCCACAGCTTTGTACATGCCTCTTTATTTATAAATTAGAAAGCAAGCAGCGAGTACCTTCAGCAATAAAAAAAATATTACAATTGGCGGAAATAACACTTAATACAAAGAAAACAGTGGCAACTTAAACCTCTCCCTTTTTTTTAAAATGTGATCAAATAAACTTGATTATTTATGTATACTTGATTATGAGAGTACTTGTATGTGAACTGCGTAAAATCTGATTGTATCTGTTGGCACTAGGAGCAAAAGACATACATAGTGTTACCGTGCAGTATGCCGTGAACTACCGTGGTGGTGTAAGAAAATCTATCGCACTAATTCATTCCATAGATGATGTTACAGGGAACTCTATAAGGAATGATATTTTGCAAAAAATAAATACAAAAATTTCTAATGAAATAAATCAATCAACTAAAATTAATCGAAACTCAAATTATGTCCATCCTACTTTACGAACGGCAATAAAACAATGGAGACGGTCCATTTCAGACCCAGTCTATGTACACTATATCGTAAAAAAGCGCAAAGTTCAGGGATTTTATTAAAAATAAAATAAGAGAATTAACCAAACTAAATTACTTGCTAAAAATTAAAATGCAATTCAATTTTTGATGATTTTAAAAGATAGCACCCTTCCAGTCACAAAATTATATGTCAAATTTAAGTAAGCAAGTCTTAAGTCGTGAAATAATGTAGGAAGTCTGATATTTTTTTGTTTATTCCGAGCTTCTTCGTGTAGTTGTGAAGTCGAGAATGCGTTTATTGAGTTTCTTTTGGATTTCTTTGGCGATTTAGTTTTTTTGTTTGGACTCTGGATTTGTTACTACTTGGTTCACTCGGCTTTTGTTTTATGGACTTCATGATTTACAACAATAGGCCAATTGCCCCGTCGTGGTTTAACCTGGGCTACGATATACCTTATTCCTCAAAAGTGGCAACACATCAGTAGCTTTCTTATAGAAAAATAGAGAATCAAATAATTCAAATGAAATAATTTTGTTCAGTATCAGAGTTTTTATAGTATAAAAAAGCAGGGGTCCTGGTAGTCAACCCTCAGTAAATTAATTTAGAAGATAAAGTACTGAATATTTATTAAACCTACAATTAACGGGTTTTCACATAATTTAGAATGTTATCAGACTTCTCAAGTAGCTCTCTTCTCAAAATGTTTTATAGAACACGGGGCTAACTGATTAAATTCAGGATTTTTTAAAGAAAAAGGGGTGACAAACGAGCACAAAATCCCCTTCATTGTAATTGAATATTAAAATGTAAGTGAATGCTGCAGCTAATAGACATCTTAATCTATCCTCAATTAAACCAATCAAACGCGCTGTCACCCCTGAGGAGTAAGATGGAATGCCCCGTTTACATTTTAAAGGGTCTCCGGTTCCTTACACTCACCGTATGAGAGCTAGCCGCGTTAAGCTGTAATTTTTATGCTGTTATTCTGTGAGATCGTGATCCTTGCAAAGTCAATTTGTTAGTAGTTTCAAAGATTAATTAATTAACAAACCTTTAATCACAATTTTAATAAAATTACAAAGTCCAACAACGGCAACATTGATGCGTATAATTTTAGGATTCATAAGGGAGGTCTACATTTCCTGTACATATACAGGGAATATTACGAGTTGAATATTGCTTTATATTAATTTTAATATAGGCAATGAGAATTTAATTACAATAAAACATCAGTTTGTCCAGGTAATGGTGTTAATGTAAAGCTGATTAGTTGCTGGGAGAAAAAATGGGTACTGAAATACGCATAGTAATCTCTAGATTATGCACTTCTAGAAGCTTCTTATCATGCTTTTCTAAAATAAAAAAGTCAAACAAAATCATTAGTAACTTTTTCTGAATAAATGCTTAACGCATAACTTCCCTTATTAAACTTCTCATTTATGGTGGTAAGCTATAATCTTCTATTAGAGCTATTTCATTAAAACTTGTCTCTTTTATAATGCAATTATTAGTTGAAATAAAATACTGTATGAGTTGAGAGAACTGTTAACAAATATTATTTTGATTAGTGCCTGTAGAAATTATGCCGTATTTATTTATTGAGCGATTTCCCTTTTAGCTAAAGCTAAAAGTAAAGTTTATACTAAACTCAAAACCACACTGCAGGTACATCATTGCAGTACAAATAAGTCAGCTCAACTAGAGCAGATCCACGGTCTCACAGAATACCAGCGTAAAATAGTAGTTTAATGTTGCAGAGTTTTGTATGGTGAGTGTAGAGAGCCGGAGATCAATTTTACTGGATATACGAGCGTCAATATTGTAGGCGTCAGATGTGATAACGCATCTGAATTTTGATTCTTAATCGAAGATTAATGTAGATGTCTATAGATCACAGCATCCACTTACCATCAGGTGGACTGTGTGCTCATTTTTCACCCATATATTATTTTTAAAAATTTCTATTTTGGTACAATACTTATTCTATTAAAATGAAGAACCAATCTTGTGGAAAGTGAATAATGTAGTCATGTTATTTGCCTTTTCGTAAAATACGTATTATTATCTAAAATATTTCAATATGTACATGTGTAACTGTAGAGGAAAAAATGGTATCGTTCGTGTGGTTCGCCAGCAGCAGTTAAATTGTGTATTACAATTTTATGTGCTGACTCACTATGAGTTAGAAAAACATTGTAAATAAACTTACGGTTTGTGGTATTAAAATATTTAGAAGACACTTCAAGTCAGGCAGCAAGCATTGATATAGCCGGCGGACTCTATAAGCTCTAATAATACCTCCCAGTAATAAGCGTTTTCTTTTTTACTATTCTATTGATAATATCTGTAGTAGTGGTACGTCGTGGGGTGTTCCTTCTTGGTGCTCGTACGGGTCACCACTGTAATAGTGGAGATGAACGGTCCACTATTAGCAGACTCCAAGTGGTTTTAAGGTGGAGAAATGAAACTACTGTTTAAAAGCCGAGTGGAGTATGAATATGGAATGGAATGTGGAATGGAATGGATTTGCATCAACCTTGCCTATATTTATATGGCCGGCGACGTTTTTGGTTTACCAATGGTAACAATTTTTATTTTACCTAGCCAATTATAATGCTTATATTATGACGAATGAAAATTAAACAAAATATACAACTATTATGTACGTTTCGTTTCCCGGCGTGAGACTTGTGTGTTGTTCACGAAGCTACGTCGCTGGACCGGGCTATAAAAGACATGACTTAACCACGCAGCCGGCTGCGTGGTATGCTATGAGCATTCACCGCCTCCCTCCCCCGCTTTCCGGAGGGTTGCCCATATTTGCTTCGGGCGCAAAAAATAAAAAAAAAATGCGCGCGCGTAGTCAGAAGAAGAAACGGCTCACCATTGGTCGACGGATGCGTGACGATAGCGGCGTGTGAAGTCGATGTGGCGCTGAATGATATTTGCGGCTGCTTCTTGTTTCTTTATATGAACGTCAAATTATCTATATGCAGTCCGCAGTATCTCAGTAGCCAGGGATAGTTAGGATATAAATGTTTTTTATCCTCGCCTTCCGCGTTATGGTAGCAGCAGAGTATATATTATTTATTCCCGTTTAGGGATGATTAGTGTGGCTGCTACAATATCTAATAAACATGTCGTCGGTAATACATTAAAAAGGTAAAAATATTGTAAATAACAACTTATATTTTTGATGGCAATATAAGCAATATTATTATTTATATTCGTGCTTTTAATACCTTTGTGGTAGAGAGCGGGCTTACAATTTCAGAACTTGCATTGTAAATATTTGAAGTTTGTAGCAACGTAAATTAGTCTGAGAAGCGATTTACCTGTTTCCATATATATTTGTGTAACTATTGCACACCTGTCATTTGTAAATATACATCTATTATAAGTAAAATGTAATGAGATGGTCTAATTGCAATTTGATGGAAAAATTGCACTTGAAGCATTTGATATAACCGTTCAGAAGACGCTCTAGTTGTTACTTCAAGCTTACTATAATCTTCATTCTACTCGAAAAGTATTTAAAACAATCTTAAAATAAAAACCAAAAAAACCAGGGCACCCTCTATTGTAGAAAACATCACCTTTCTGGCCTTTTCAATAAACGTCTCTTAGGATACCTACGAGATTTGTTATCTATACCTATATAAAAAAAACAGTAGGTCTCCCTTAGTCTTATTGACAATCAAAGACGGCCCAACCGATTTTAATGAAATTTTTGTGTGTTTGAACGGGTTCCCAGATGATTTATATTAACATTTGGAACCGTTAGATGGTGCTGTTGTAAAGATCCAGAAATTACTCGTGCGAAGCTAAGTATTTGTGTATGGATAAGAGAAACGTGGAAAATAACCAATGGCTTAATACTTCCTAAGGAATACATTACTGTGGAAGAAAACAAGAAAAGTGTTCTTTTTGGCGTAAAATAGCTAAAGTAATCACATTTTAATTTCAGTATTACTTCACGGGTCGTTAACTAAAAATGCTGCCATTTTGCAAATACGAACGAGATGGAACAAAATTTCACTCTGTAGATAGTTAAGTCTAGTGTTATCTGAAAAAAATAAATGGGCCAGTATATCGACTTTTTAACACGTAAATTGTAATGGAAAAGGTAATAGAAATTATTTTTTCGAATTTACAATTCGATACAAAATATCTTACGTTCGCGTATGCTGTATTAATATAATTTAGCTTGTATTGATGAAGCGATTGATCTAAATGTAAGCTTTTAGATTCTTTGCGAGAGATCCATCTTCCAGAAAGAACTGCCTAAGTTGAAGACCGATTGGGGCAGCGTTATTTCCGGATGACCTGAGATTTTTAGTGAAATTGAGAGGTTCTACGGACAGATAAATCGTTGCTGGAGCCACACGTAAAATATCCAAAAGCAAGTCTCAATCTAAAATACTCCGTTAATATTTAGAAAGTCAGTTTGAGCGAGATTAAAATAGCTCACCAGCACTTTAAAAATAGCGTGATGCTAGGCTAGGATGGAATTAAATAGGAGCTTTTGAAAGCGTTTTTTGATAAGATACTAAAAGAAGAGAACTAAAGAAGTGTGAGTTGCGTCAGCCTGCTCTTTTCGAAAGTCATTAGTCATATGTTGTGTATGTTGATTAACAGTCAAAGTGTGTTGTTTTTTTGCGAGTATGGTTTCTAACTTTCAGTTGCATATCAATTTGAGTTCTTGTTTTGTTATAAGTGTATTTTTATTTATATATTATATTTAAATATAAATTGTACAGAATAACGAAGTGTACGATCTGACACTATGCTTGGCGTATGTGGACTATGAGAAAACCTTCAACTTCGTTGAAATTTGGGCGGTGCTACAGTCCCTTCAGCGGTTACAAGTTGATTGTCGGTATATCCAAGTACAATTAGAAGGAATTCTATTAGAATGGAGCTGGGGACGGATAGGTGTGCAGTCCTTCATATTAAAAGGGGAAGGGTTGCTCACTCTGAGAGCACAGACTTATCTATGCCTATTAACTTAAAGATCCTTTTTGAGGCTGAAACATACCGATACCTGGGCAAAGAATATATACACTACGCGTAAAGAAACGACACTTAAGCATGTGTGCACATAAAATCGCTTGCGGCGTGGAACGTGCAGTCGCCGACTGCCCTGGCGGAGGGCTAGTAGTAATACCGATATTTGTCAGTATTAGTTAATATGAACATATTCGTCAAGTGATATAATATTTCAATTAATATATGAATATTACCGATATCTTAATGTACATATTACTTTTCTATTCATGTAGGTATTAAGTTTATGTTACCAAGTAACGTTATTAGTTTTTATAGCCGTGTATGCTAGGTTTATATGCTTTGATAAATATTTTTGTTTTTATTAAATAAATGATATTATAGTATATGTATAAGTATTACTGAAAGTGCTTTTAAGTAATTACAATTAAAATAAATTCCACTGCACAAAACAAGGGCCCTTGTTTTGTTAGTTTAATTTTTAATAATGTTTTATGATACCTAAAAATATGTGAAGTCATTTTCATGAAAGTCGATATGATCTTAACAAGAATTAAGGGGAAATACCATGGCAATAAAACTAATATATCGCCAATAATTTTATTATATTACATTAACTGAAATATACACTATTAAAAATACTACTAGAGAGTCAAGAAATTTTAGATATCTATAAATAGTTTTTGTATTTGTTCATTGTTGTATTTATGGATTATTTCATTAGAAATAGAAATGACTTATTTCCTCAACACATAGGGAACAATTTGTTGGCCGCTATGTCCCAGGAAACCTGCATACCTTCGGATTTTCTAAAAAAAATATACATGCTACGAATTTTTGCAATTGTTATATATAGTAATGAATACTAAAAATTAATCGAAAAATTCAAAAATATATATATTTTTGAATTTTCATTATTATAAGAGTAAATTATTTTTAAAGCATAGTAGGTAATACTGATTATTGCGTACTGAAATACTAAATGTTGGTTATTTCTTTAAGATTACCATTAACTGTCGTGCATATTTGGTTTTGTCAGAAGTTTTAATATTCCTCATTTAATAAAAGTTGATTTAAAATTGAACGTATCTTTTACTACCTAAATACATAAATTTACATAAGATATAACACATACCTACTATGTATCTTCTTCGGTACAAGTCTATAATATTTCCTTTCGGTTCGATATCAACCCTAGCGTTACACGCTTCGACTCAAGGTCACCAGCGCTTAAGCTTTCACGTACAGGGAGTGTCACCGCTGTGACCTGGGTATGTCACAGAATATCGGTGTCGAGCAAGCGGGTAAGAAACAGTCAGTTTGCGACGTGTTAATAGCACTGTTTTAGTGCTAAGTTCAAGTAGTAATGTGTTCCTAAAATGACTAGACTATACTATTCTCTAAATATCATATTTCGTATAATATAGTAAAATCAAATAAAAATTCCTTTATCAGTGACAAAAGCTTATTCGACTTGTTGCCAACACATTTGTTTTATCAGAAAATAAACTTCTCTTTCCCTTATAATTGAAATTTATTACTATTTGAGGAAATGTACAAATTAAGTAGACACTAATGTATAGAACCGCAGTTACCAACATAGCCCAAGTAAGCTTGACGAACCGACAACCGATGGGGAAGAAAAGTTGTAATGATGATAATGATGTTCCAATATACCACGACACAAATAATACTTTAAATTTCGTTGCATTAATATACTAACCGCTAAATTGGTTCAAGCGTTAAAAATTAAATGAATAAATATCGTACAATATCATAAAATTTAAATCACTCTGACGAGCGTACTGCCAATTAAAATTACTTCTAAGGAATTGCCTTTGTTACTGCGAAGAAAGTAAGCTAGCTGAGTTCCTTTTATTTATCTTTTAGTTTATTCATTAATTAATTAATTATAAAGCAAAATTGATTCTCATTTATTTTAGTTATTATTCTTGTTGATAATTTCCTTAAGAATTTAAGTAAAATGGAACAAAGTATTTAATTTAAACGATCAAAATAAAATTCCCTTCTCAAAGCGGTAAATTGTTTTAATTAACTCTAATGTTCTCAAAATTAATGTTACGATATTTTCGTATTCTATGTTGTCCGCTCTCTTCAGTGATTTTGAAATGTAACGGCGTAATCGAAGGTAACATCTGATGATTATTTTGAAGTGAAAACTTCTTTAAAATCGTTGTGAATTGAAAATCGGTAAAACAAAAAAGGAAAAAGCGACACTAAAGATAATATAATCTATCTATAGTATGTAATATATATATATATATATATATATATATATATATATATATATATATATATATATATATATATATATATATATATACACATTGATTAAAACTACTTTTACGAAAACGTCGGGAATTATAAAATAATACAAAGTCATTATATAGTTATACAGTGTTTTCTGAAGGTTTCACTTCTACAGTGTTTGAACTGCAAATATGTTTTTATATGCATTATTTTATGTAAAATACTCTTGTATTACGCAAATTACTACTACGGTAATCGTATTGATAAGTTAATTAGCATACGTCTGTGTGAGTTGTAGCAGCTTAGGACCAAGTGGGCAAAATACATTATAAAACATATAAAAGCAATCCATCAATATCAATAAAGTTTCAATCAATAAAGTTTCCACAGATATTGAAAACATATTAAAAGCTTGCAACCACAATATGTTTAGAGATTTAAAAAATTAATAATTAAATGGTATTTATAATTATAGATTAAATACCAAGCAGTTAAAAGTACAACAATACATACAACTTATAGTGAAACTACCAATTATAAATTAAGTTTTACAATAATTTTCTTATACAATATTTATATTTCTATTATGTACGCGAACAACTCGAGTTCGATCTTCGCGGGCATTCCAAATAATACTATTTGCAGTTTAAAGTACTGATTTATCTACTACTTGGCGGTGAAGAAAAACATCCAAATCAAATCTGCATGTGTCAAAAATTATGTCCAAGCTGTCATCGGGCTTTCATCCCTTTGTTTAGATATTTCACGCAATCGAGTCAAAGAGTTTGCTTCGTCTTTCGTAATTCGTACGGAAAAGGAGTGGAATAATAAGCCGGCGTCTGTATTTCCGCCCGATTACAATCTGGATGACTTCAAAGAATCAAGGAAGAGTTCGGTCAAGCAACATTTCGGTGACAAGTTGGCAGGAATTTAGGGGTATTTCTCTATTATTTTTTCAATGTTCCAACAACTAATAGCTGTTTCTTTTTCAGTAAGTAGGCTTTTGTTACGCAAAGATAGCGCAATTTATTATCCTGGAATTTATCACCACCACTACCACCAGGTGGAAATGTAGGCAAGCACTAGCTTACAACAAAAGATCCCCAACATACATTGTAACGGCGTGGCGGGCTGTTCCTTAAAATAAAGTAAAATTCGCTCAGTTGATACTTGAACGAGCCAATTAGTATGTGTAAACTAAAACGTGAGCACAAACCAAATAATCGCGCGCTGGTAATAAAGTTTCCAATTACCAGTCTTCTGGATTTGATAGTAATATTTTCGAATAGATATATCACCATTTTATCAGTTGCTAGAACTCTACTTTGGTAAGAAAGGTGCACCGCGTGCATGAGTGCGATGCTTTCACAGAATGCTTATGTGAAACTGTTACATTTTGTATAGTGAGCGTAGAGAACTGGAAATTATTTTTCCAAGTAACGAAGCATTCCATCTTAGTCCCCAGGAGTGGCAACGTATCTGCATTTTGTTTCTTAATCGATGATAGATGTAGATGTCCATGGCTCATAGCATCCACTTACCATCGGGTGAAATACGTGCTCGTTTTACACTCTTATTCTATAAAATAATATTTTAAAAGTCTTAAATGCTATTTAATATTTTCCCTTCATTAATTTTATAATAATTGAGCCGTGGTAGCTCAGTGGTTAACGCTCGCTGTAAATATAACAGAACGCGAGTTCCCCGAGTTCGATCCCCGCCGGCACCAATGAAATTGTAAATTCCAATTTTAAGTGCTGATTTACTACGTGCTCGGCGGTGAAGGAAAACATCGTGAGGAAACCTGCATGTTTGAGGAATAAGAAAAAAAATATTTAGAAGACATGTGAAGTTCGTCAACTCGCATTTGGGCAGCGCGGCGGACACTTCCTTGCCCTAAAACCCTCTCAGAAATGAGGAGAGGCCTGAGCCCAGCAGTGGGACGTATATAGGCTGTAACTTTAACTTTACTTCATTAATTTACAATAACATGATAAGGTAATCGGATAAAGTATTGTTACAAAGTTCTAGTACATATTGTAACAGCTGTGATCGAGTTGTCCACAGGATTTGTATTGCATCACTAAATTAATTGAGTTAACATATAACTTTGACTAAACGGAGATATAATTTGTATCTTCGGTTTCAAATAGCTTTGTTATGATAGATTAATATAATGAAAACTATATTAAAGTACATTAATGTTATACATATATAACTTGCAATTCAAATTTGTAAATTTATAAAATTATTTTGCTGGTCTTTAACATTATTGTCATAGCTGATCGTAATTGAATTCAAATTGACATTCTGCTCATTTCTCGAGCATATATCTATATCTAACAGACTGGTTGGCCAGACATCATTTCTAATGTAAATTCATTTCTAAAACATTTTAATATATCTCATAACTTCGTCACGACGGCAAAAAATTTATAATTGCTTGTGCAGATCAGGCCATAATCCTATATTCCTTAATATAATTTATACGTAAAATTAATGCGTGCATTTAGACTGAAGGGCCAACACAAAATATTCAAAAAAAAAAAAATACTTGTCACAAGTTAGCACAAATCAAACCAGGATTTGTACATGTAATATTCTGTAAATCTCATATATGTAATATTCTGAAACACTAAGTATATGCAAATAGATACTTATCTAAATAAATAGTGAAACTACATCTATGTAGTTCATAAAAATCAATTCAGAAAAACAATACTTGGAATACACGGGGATCTTCTAAGATGGATTGAATCTTACCTAACTAAACGTTTCCGGGCGGTTGTGGTGGGTGGATTCAGATCAGATTACACAGAAATACCCTCCGGTGTCCCCCAAGGTTTGCACTTGGGACCTCTCTTCTACAATGCGTACATTTATTACTTGCCTAATTGTCTCATGCACTATAAACATTTGTTGTACGCGGATGATAAAAAGATCTTTTTGAGAATAAATGACTTCAATGACTGTTACACAATACAGGCGGAACTTGACGTATTGTATAATTATTATATGACTAATAAGATAACAGTAAATGCCAAAAAATGCTAATGCATAACTTTCACCCGCAAAGCGTACCCCATCTTACACACATATAATTTTAATGGTATACACATTGAAAGAGTCAATTTGGTTCGTGATCTGGGAGTTTACCTAGATAGCAAAATGTCATTTACTGATCACATTGACTTAGTTACAAAAAAGGCATATAAAAACTTGGGATTCGTCTTGCGGGCCTGCAAGGCATTTAAGGATGTAGATTCATAGAAGGTTGCATACTGTACATATGTACGTAGTCTGCTAGAGTACGCTAGTCAGATTTGGTCCCCCAATACAAGGTCTATAAAGAACGCCTCGAGCGCATACAAAAAATCTTTTTAAGACACATCTCGTACCGGCATCGTCGGTCGCACGAATCATATACCCGAGACTGTCACGAAAATAGTCTTTTAACTTTGGAAGAAAGACGGGACATACTAAATAAAGTAGCATTCTGCGCTCCTAGGCGTCGAACACGTCACACTCCGCTATTAAATGTGCCTCAACGTCGCACTGACTAAGGATCTAATACAGTCATGGTTAAGTCACCCCGAACATACAATGCAAAGTTTAGCCAGGTTGATTTATTTCGCTCATGTAAGTTAATTTTCAAAAAGAAGGTGACAGATATCATCAAAAAACTCTTATAAATTTTAAGCTCTATAAACAAAAGTTGTACTATAAACTTTTCTTTTCTTTTTGTCTTTATCTTGTGTCATTATCTCTGTGTATATCTATAATGGGTGGTATTTATATATTACTTTCGGAAACATGTATACATATAATTTAGAGTATTTACTTAATTATCTATAATATTGATAGGTTTAAGCGGATGGCATCCTTGAATTCCTTGGTATACTTATAGAGTTAATTTTAGCACTAACAAACTTTGATTGTTACAGTGGCCTTTGTTAATTTAAGGGAAACCTGTTATTGGCTATACTACGTTACACATAGTTATAAGATATATAATTTGTAAAGCTGTTGGTTTTCTTAATAAAATAAAAATAAAATAAAATAAGTACGTCCAGCAGGACTACTGGATAGGCTGTGATTAATAAATTAATGATGGATTATATCTTGAGGGAGCAGAGACAAAAACCGGTAATACGAGTATATTCGTAATCGATTTATTGGTAGTTGTGATCTAGCGACAAGAGAGAGGACAGACCACGGTCGTGTCGCTGTTATTGTATTATACTCTTGTAACAGTACCCTCCATGTACGTTTCGTGAAGCATACCCCGTGTTGATTAAACAAACACAGTTATTATTCCTTAGGAAAACCATAATAAGTATAAGGATAATTTGACGAAAATATACTGGCGGAATTTAAGTAGATTTCATAGTGATCTTTTCACGATATATTTAAATTATACAACTATACTATTTCTTGTAAGATATCAGATGTGGCTTCCATAAACTTAGATAAAAATCAATATGTATTACGAACCGGACTAATAAAAATCCCTAATTTGATTAAGTCATAGACTAAATTAATTTATTGACAACGTTTATTGTCGCTAATGGCACATCAGTAGATGTGTCAATGGAATGGAAAAACGGCAACAACCTTGTAAAAGTAAAAAGGTGAGAATAATATAGCTATCTCTTTTTGTACCATGATAAACGTTATATGTGTAAGAATTTAGCTACAAGAATTTTTTTAGGACTTTCTCTATGCAAGTAATTACTCTGAGGTAGGAGCTGTGAATTTTGTGCTATTTCAAGTGTTCATTTTCAATGTGCCTGTGGATTGTATGTCAAGAGAAAAAAAGCGTTTATTTTGTATTTTGTTTATTAGACATAATGATTGATTAGGCAACCTCTCCTAGAGGTCACCTAGTGTCATTAAAATTATATTTCAATTTTGAATATTGAAAATCGGTATTCCTTGTAAGATCATTTCAACAAAATTAAAATAAAATTAAAGTAAATTACTTTGAAGTCTTTTTTTGTATCATGTGTCAGTCCTCGTGGCCTCCCTATACTTACCGACCTAGATGTATCTGGCAACAAAATTATAGACAAGATCCATTGCTGTAGCTAGGAAGCCTTACGCCTGCCATTAATTTGTTCTCCTGTGGCAGCTGGCGCTGGTGGAACTGCGGACATGGGGCAGAGCTAAAACAACATAGAGCATTTTTTAGAATGAGGGCGACAAACGAGCACATAAGAGACGCTTTTTACTGGAAATGAGGCATTCCATCTTTGTCTTCACGGGTGACAACGCATCTGCATTTTGATTTGTAATCGAAGATAGATGTAGATGTCTATGGGCCACAGCAACCACTTACCAACAGGTGGACTGTGTGCTCGTTTGTCACCTTATCCTATAAAAAAGCATAGTCCATTAAGTGGATAATGTGGTCCAAAGATATCTACATTTCCTTGCCAGCAAAAAAAAGTCTCCTGTTATTACTCTTCTTCCGGTTCTTCTCTCCGTTGCACTCACTATAGGAAACAACAGCATTAAGTTGCTTTTTTACACTGGTATTCTTTGATTATTTTCCTGGTCGAGCTGACCCATTCATCGATAATATAACTGCAGCGTGGCTCTACCACGTTTAGAGGTCGCCCTACATAGCTCAGTCTTTCCCCGTAATCCATATGACAGAAAAATTCTTCCACATTCAAACAATACAACAATTCAACTGTAAATAATACTAGATGAGGGAACTAGAGCTAGAGCGCTTGACATTAATATAGTTTAAAAGTTTTTCCTTGATAATATTTTAGGACAGAAATAAAACAAAAGAATCGCATTTCTATCAGCTTTAGGTCCACGTTATCTTTTTCACCCAAAGTTATATTTTATAGCACGACGAGATCGCACAAACAGGATTATAGCTGGATATGTGCGACTAAAGGGAAATCTAATTTAGATTCATCGCATTACTCGGCCGGACTGGCATCGATTGACGTGGAATGATTTAATAAACGTTGCTGTTTTATTTTTATTTTAGCCTGGTTGAAAATAACATTTAACTATTGATACAACTAAAATAAAAAGTAAACTTATAATGACTTTTAGTGAATTTTAGAATGTTTTACTTCTTTCACTTGCTTGCTATAAGCAGTAGAGATGTTTTGCCGTCGTCATCAAATTAACAGGTACATTTGCGATCATAGTAGATATTTTGCTTTGATGCTAATCCCCGTTGCCAGTCAAGGATATTTTTTATTTGACATAAATTGAAGATTGCCATATAATGACGCCGTAACGGAAGCCATTTATCCCAACTTAAATTCATCCAACATTTCCCTCTCGAAACTAAAACAAGAGATGGGTTGCACCATCTTCATGATAATACCTTAAAAACAAATTGTGGTTGCCAAGTGTGGCAACTATGGCAAATATATGAGCCTGGCAAACAATTTCCTATATTCCAACTTCGACCGAGAGGTCAGTCGGATTCAACTCGGCTGGGCAGCGTTCGGGAAATTACGACACATCTTCTCGTCAGGTACACCTCAAAACCAGAAAACTAAGTTGTATAACCAGTGCGTATTGCCAGTGATGACCTACGAAGCCGAGGCGTGGTCCTTGACTGCTGGACGTATGAGGACGCTCAAAGTCGCTCAGCAAGCTATGGAGAGAGCTATGCTCGGAGTTTCTCTGCGTGATAAACTTAGAAATGAGGATATCGGCAGTAGAACCAGAGTGACCGACATAGCCAAACGGATTAGTAAGCTGAAGTGGCAATGAGCCGGCCATATAGCTCGAAGAACCGACAACCGTTGGGAAAAAGGTTCTCGTGTGGCAGCCTCGTACCGGTAGGCGAAGTGTAGGGCGTCCCCCCACTAGAAGGAGTGACGATCTGGTAAGACATGCAGAAAGTCAATGGATGCAGGTGGCTCCGTGGACCGTGCTTTGTGGCAGACCTTGGGGGAGGCCTATGTTCAGAAGTGGACTTGTGAAGGGCTGTTATGATGATGATGATGATGATGATAAATATATTAGGAAATATATGTGGGAGGACTACGATAAGGAGTGGACTTTTGATACTGTGAACTTATTTTACACAAGCTACTGCGGTGTTCCGGTCTGCATGGAATACACATACCCTACCCCAGGGTATAAAAGTTATAACGATAAAGAAGTAACAGTATTACAGACTGTAAGTCATTCCATTTTAGTCCTTAGAGGTGACAATACATTTATAGCCTTCTTTGTTTGAAGTTGGTCTCAGGTTTCCATTAGCAGTATTTACCATCAGATCGACTGTAAGATCGACTGTCACTTATGTTATTTAAAAAAGAACTTTACACTATTTGAAAATGAGGTAATTAGGATGCAGTGGTCAGTTTAAAATTCATCCATTAAATAGTGTTCGATGTTCGTCATTATATGTTTCCAGAGTCCAGAGTTGACGTTCATAGAAGATAATATTCTATTCAATTCCAATGACGCCTAGAATTCAGTCATTTGAATAATTGTCTTTTTTTTTTTTTTTTTTTATAGAAGAGGGGGCAAACGAGCATGCGGCTCACCTGATGTTAAGTGACTACCGCCGCCCATGATCAACCGCAACAATGCCAGTATATTGAAATGAAGTGAAAATAAAAGAAAACCAAAAATTAGATTCAAGCTTTATTTTAAATTGATTTCCTTTTCGGTTACCTTAACTTTAGGATTTTGTTCTGTATCGTGAAGATGTTTTACATACTTGAAATTGGATAAAGACAAAGATCCAGACTTAGGCCATACAAAAGCTTGATCTGTGAGTGATTTGAACCCGTGGCTTTGCAGTCCCTGTAATCAAACGTTTAGCTTAGTTTACATGGTAGCTCGAACGAAACGCTTGCTTATAATTATATAGCACAGGAGCAAATCAATTAGAGATAAATTATTATTTGTTTTAATAAGTGCTTACTGACAATAAGCTTGGTAGTCGAGGAACTTTTAAACGTAATGGAATCAACTTGCAGCTATTTTATGATAGTAGGGCACACATGGAAACCACCACGCTCACCAATAATACCACCGTCGAATGACTGCTTAATATTACTTTTTACTGGTAAATATGATTCAATTTCGTTCCGTGGGGGTCAATTAAAGCATAGATGCATTGTAGCATCTATGTTATAATTATTGAACGAGGGCCACATATTCCATTCACCATCAGAAGGTCTGTGTTCTCGTTTATGAAGTTTATGCTGTATAAAAATCTGGAGGGAATCGCATGACTGCACCGTGAATTTCCTGCTTCAAAAATCCTCTTAGAAATTATAGGATTTCGGTGCCCAGCAGCCAGTTACGTCTATCTATTATCAGGCTCAATTATATTGTTATAACAATAAAACTAATAACCCTAATGACCAATTACAAGGAATATTAGAAATGACGCCTGAATGATGACTGAAATCTAGGGCTTATGCGTCGTTCGCGCGTCAAGCCGAGTGTTGAATTCTTAAAATTTTTCAATCCAAGTAACATGTCCAAATAGTATGCTATACAGAGCAAAACTTATTTTCATAAAATTTTCTTGATGATGAAGTATCTTTCATTTGTAAGCAATAATATGCCATGCCTAATAATAACGCTCATAAATCTCCGTTACATTTTCAATATTTTTGTCATAAAATACCTTATTGTGGTATTACTTACAATTACGTCAGTGCATGCGAATAATTAATTTTTTTATAGGATAGGATGACTAACGAGCACACAGTCCACCTGATGGTAAGTGGTTGCTGTGGCCCATGACATCTACATCTATCCTCGATTACGAATCAAAATGCGGATGCGTTGTCATCCGTGAGGACTTAGATGGAATGCCTCGTTTCTAGTAAAAAGGGTCTCCGGTTCTCTACACTCATCATATGAAACGTGAAGTGAGAGTGTGGTCGTTCCCCGGTCGAGCCTTGTCGTAAAAGTGTATGTATGCAAAACTTTTTCTCAAACATCATATTTTATAACAAATTGTTGAAATTGTGGAGTTGAGCTCATTTGAACTTCGTGTACGTACCTGATAAGCTTAATCAGTCTCTGTCAAATCTGGGACAAGTGACGCTCGAGTTATTACTGCTTTTACAGGAGTGCAAAAAAATGTTCAATTCGTTTTGTTTGAAATAAAACACGGGGAAGTGATTATCGATCATTTTTGTGATGTAATTAAACATGGTTGATTGTAAATGGTTTGAAAATGAAATTTTAAAGTTATCTATCATAACGGCCTCTTAAACAAAAAATTGTGAAATTATGTTAATTTTATAATATCCAATTAAACTCATATATCGTAATGAATTTAAGTAATTTTTAGGCTGTATTTTCACATTCTTAATAATGAGCATTATTTACAACCGAAGTGATATTTAAGCGAGCCAAGTAACCTGTTGCACTGCTACTAATCGAAGTGAATTAATCAAATGAATATTCGCGAATATTTTTGAATGAGTAAAATGAGTTCTGTCGCAGCGCTAATGATTGCAAACGTCACGCAATATCAGAATTAGCAGCCGCCTTCAACGTATTGACAAGGTTAACATAGGCCTCCCCTATAGATTACCTCATTTATTCGTATATTTGGGATCATTGCTGCGCTTGAAGGGCTGGTCAGCAATCGTAGCATTTTTTATTTTAGGTTGTGAGAAGGATTATGCTGCTAATATCTCCTGTCGTTTTTCTCTAATGCCTCTTAAGACACTTAAAAAATTATATGGAATAGTGGATTCTCTTACGCCACCACTAAATGGCACGGATTTAGCTTAGTCAATGCTTATCAGTCCGGTTCAAGATTTCTTATCAGACACACGTCTATACTTCACTTCTAAACGTTTTAGTAAAAATATAAGTACCATTGTTAACATCCACTACCAAGTGTTCCTCAAACTTATAGAATATTTTCTCCCTACTAACTGCAATATGGTGGTGTGTGGTAAATGTTGTGAGGAAGTGTCTAGCGCCATTCATGCTGCATGCTCTGCCTGTCGTAAGTTCTTCGATTACCCATGTTCTGGGATAACTGAAATTGGCTATCGCAAGCTAGGAGATAGACAGTCATCGTGGCGCTGTGTTTCCTGTAAGACGTCTCAACAATCAACTCGGCCTGGATCACCACTTCCTGAAACCACACGTCAATCTACTCTGGATAATGTTATGATTTAACTGCAGAAGCTTTCGTGCCAATTACTGCCCCCTCAAGAAGTCATCAATGATATTCGAATAATCAAAAACCATATTTCAGATCTACGTAAATCTAACAAAAATAAGCTAGAAAAGCTTGATAGCTTTGAAAAAAAACTTCAAGTAGTTGAAAATGCTGAGCAAAAAATATCGTCTTTAAAGGAACAGATAAATAAGATGGAAGCAGAAATTAAAGAAAAAGAACAGTGGCTTCGATTAAATAACGTCGAAATCAAGGTCATTTAAACCTGGGAAGAATCTTTTTGACATTATAACTAAACTAGGATCTTTAATAACAACCATCTATTGTTTAAACATCCATGTATAAATTATATCTACTTATATATGTTGCATGTATTTACCCAAACCAACTACTCATCTGTGAAAACTTCTAATAGGCTTACTTTGTAAATTACATTATATACCATATAGTATTAATTAAAAGCTGTAAATTTTCCTGTTATAAATATATAGATAAATAAATAAAGATCGATACCATAGAATACTATAATACATACATAATAGAACGAGGGAGTGGGCGGAGCCTGTGTAGCCCTAACATGTCGATTCACACGTATAAATGTAAACACAATCGATCGTTTTCAATTTCCGTGTCAATCGTCGCTGCATGTAAATTATTTAAAAATGGCAAATTGTGCAATAATTACGTGTCAAAACAACATCGGGAAATGAAATTTAAATAAAGGAGACATATTCTACAAACAGTAAGTCGAAACTATTTATATTTTGTGAATATTAGAAACAAAAATAAAGAAACATTTATGTGTCAGAAACATTAATCCAAAGTCTAAAATGTGTATGTGATTACTGATGATACGACTAAATTGCTTATATGTGTGCTCCCGGCGACGCCGATCCTCCTACAAAATAAGGTTGACAGCCATCCTATTGTGTATTATAGTATTCTATGATCAAAACATACCAGTGCAATCATTGCTGCTTGGTGGCTAAAAATTATAAGACGGTGGTGCTTACTTAAACGTACTCCTAGGCAGAAAACAATGCTATCATCTATTAAATACTTTACCACCCTTTTTTATCGTGGAGAAATCTTCAAGGAAACTTTCAGCTGCGGGGACAACAGAAAGGATATGCTTGACCGCTATCGACAAAAACTCTACGGTAGTCACCGTCAGCGTCGATCGTCGAACGAGGGGTCCTGATCTCCGTTATGAACGCAAACGGCCCCCCCCCCTCTCGTATTGCTTTATTAAAAAAGGTTGCGGGGGCAGTCTCTAAACCCCCTAGTATATGTGTGGCTATTATGGCATCTTGGGACAACTTCCGAGTCACCGTCCTTCGCAGCGGTTACATCGCTGGACGTTCAGGCCCCGCCAAAAGTGCCCGTAGCTCCAGAGGCTCGCTTTATGGCAACTATCATCAAGGTTAGGGCCAAGACGAACGCCTTGGCAATGTCATTTCTGTGCGGAATCTGTCCTATCCCAACACTCAGCAGCCGCTCTCTGGATATCTCTATCTATCTATCTCTCATAGCGGATTCACAGAAGGCAGCTACGGCACTACGAAAATGGCATAAAAATACAATTTTTTCTCTGATTCATTTAAGGACGTAGTAAAGGTAACCAATGATTCAAACTATAAGATCGTATTTGGTTTGTCATCAATTATCAGCTCGTTACGAATTCAACAACCCGCACGGAAAAATATTTTTATAGCCTTTAAAAATTTTGTTCCGAGTCTGCACATTAGTTCATGTACAATTTATGTATGTATAAAATGATATAAAATATAAAGTGTTAATTTTCCAAATTTGCAGAGAAGGTTCAGAATAAGCGAATGGGGAAGAAAAAATAATTTAAAAAAAATCTCAAACATTCTGTCCTTTTAATTTTATTATTTTAACTGATTTTAATACGCTCGCACACATTCAAGGGTAGAAAAAAAATCAGAAAGGGAAAAACGTTGTTGTCCATAAATCACACTCGATTCGGGATAATTTTAAATATAACTACAATTAAGGTATATCAATATTTATATACTTGAACTTAGGTTTATAATTTGACTACTCTTTTAAAAATAAACCTGTATATATAATTCTTCTGTCCGTGTGTATGTGACCGATCTCTTAAACGGCTAGACCGATTTTAATGAAACTTTGTGTTTACGATTAAGTTGACACCAGTTAATGGTTGTTGTCCAGACCCAGAAATCACCTGTGCAAACTGGGGCGTATCGCTAGCATACATATAAACCTGTGCCAAAAGCGCTGACTGTGTGTCCTCGCTGAATGTTTTACTTAGGCTGCCTCTTGTCACTAGCGACTGTTATACTCGTAAGTCACGGACACAATTATTTAAGGAATTTTACCGCAAGTGGACCCCAAGGATGTATAGTCTTTACAGTAAATTGCACAAAAATATTTTATGATAAAAATAGAATCAGGCCTTACTTTGCAAATCTTTATTAGATAAAAGATGCGAATTAATACTATATAAATATAAATACATTCTACCTATGAAATATAAATAATTTTACAGATTTAGTGGCGTTAATTTTATTACCACCCAGCCATCTTCTCTATTGAAATTAAGATATTTTTACTACATTAAAAACCTTACATTAAAACACAATTTCCTCACATTGAAACATGGGTCCCTCACATTGAATGCAGGGGAAATGCTATTCTCTCTAGAGAAAAACGCTCTATTTTTTATTTCAAAAATACGACAATTTTTAAAATTAAAAATTTTGTGCAATCGGTTTCAATCCATGTATTCGAAGTCAATTAAATAAGCATTGTTACAGATTACTCAAAAACTACTCGTCAGATCTTGATTAAATTTATATAAGACCACGCGAGAAGCACCAGCTTTCGATAAAAAGAATCATCAAAATCGGTTAAAAAGTTATGAGGTATATATATATATATTTATATATATATATATATATATATATATATATATATATATATATATATATATATATATATATATATATATATATATATATATATATATGATCAAATACAATTAAACATATTTTTTTCCCTTATCATCAGAATTTAATATCAAACACATACATTCCATATGCATCCTTCTAGAGGATTCACTTTGTCACTATTTGTCACTGCTTTTTCATGCTTTACAAAAAAAAACACTTCAGGTCCAACCATACTTATCAAGTTATTTGGACAAGCGGTGTTGCCCGATGAGCGCAACTGCCCCTGCTTCCCTAAGGGAGGATTTGCCTTAATCGCCAAGCCTTGGGTTTGCGGACATTTACTTACCATCAAATGGACTGTGTGTTCGTTTGATACAATTATTTGTATGAAAATAATATTTAATTCATTAAAATTACAAAAGTTGTTATGTAGAAGGGAGCATACGAACTATTTGTTATCTCATGTACGAATAACTTACCTGACGTAGCTCGCTCTTGGTTTAGAACAAATAACGAAGTTTGTTCTAAACTCCTCGCTTGTCAACGTATCGACACGCCAATACAGCTGATTGTGTGGCTTTCTAGAACGTGTGGGAGCTGCGTTTATCCCATATCTTTTCTTTGTTTTCCTTGTACTTGTTTTACGTTCATCAATTTCTATAAGATATTAATTAAATTATTGGGTTGTTGATTTAGTTACAAAGTTTTTATGGAATTTAAAAGTAAATATTAAATACGTTACTTATTTATCAATTGCATACTGTACAAATTAAGTGAATAAATTATTATGATGTGAACGGAAAAGTAAATTCATTTGCAGTAATTTTTGAACATTCTTCTAGCATCTTTTAGCATGATCTTAAAAACTAACGTATAATACATATAAATAAAAGTATTATAATAAAAGAAAATTATGTAATTAAATATTAATATAACAGGAAATCGAGATTGAATTTAATAAAATAAGTTTTGTAACTTAATGCTATATCGAAAAAAGTGTATAATGTTACCTTTGTTTCCGAGTTTATTATTAAGAATTAATAAATCTTCCATTTATTGATTAATTCATTTATTAAATAATTTATCATCTTTTCAATGCTATGCTATATCTATGAATTATTATTTACCCTACCATGAACTACTTCATTAGACAAGTCTTTATATGTCCCACTATTATCCACAAGCATTTTCTCTAGTCTAAAGTGTAATGAAACAGGAAAAGGTTACTTTTACATAGTATTCTTGTACGTATTAGCAGAATTTATATTTACTATAAATATTATATATTAATTACACTTATTTAACTGGTTTTTACCCAAATGTTTCTTATGCCCTGCAGCACCGATAGTTATGGTTAGACTGCGCTGTTTGACGTCCTGATGTCATAGTTAATCGACACATGAGCTTAATGCAGGCTTGATTTAAAATATAGTTTCGTTTACAAAGGAAAAACTAAACGAACAAAAAAAACCCGCGTGAAAGAACATGCAGCTGATGTAAAATAACGTCGCTCCGGAAAGTTCGCTTCCCCGCCATTACATTATATTTGATAAACCACAAATCTTCGCAAGAAAACACCGATTTCTACCAAAGATGATTAGTGGGTTACTGAAATTGAATTTAGAAAAAAAAAAACATTCGTATTACAATAGAGCAGATGGATCTGCGTGAGATCTCATTATTAATAAGACTAAATCCGAATTTAAGCATATAATTATAAGATTTCACTGCACTGGAAGCTCCTTTTGCATAGATCATTTGCATAGATTTTTGTACGTGGTAGAGCTATGCTGCAGTTATATTAGTAGTATAGTTGTAGCACGAATGGGTCGGCTCGACCGGGGAGGGACCACGCTCTCACAGAATACCAGCGTAAAATAGTAGCTTAATGCTGCTGTGTTTCATATGATGCGTGTAGAGAACCGGAGACTCTTTTTACTGGAAACGAGGCATTCCATCTTAGTCCTCACGGGTGACAACGCATCTGCATGTTGATTCGTAATCGAGGGTAGATGTAGATGTCTATGAGCTACAGCAACCACTTAACACCAGGTGGACTGTGTGCTAGTTTTTTACGTTATCCTATAAAAAAAAGATCAGTCCAAAAAACGAGCGAGCCTTACAGTAGTCTCATATAATGTGTAACATTATCAATAAGTTGTATTTCGTAAAAAAATCAAAGAAGTATCAAAAGCAAGATCTTATCTACGCTCCTGGGCGCAAGGAGTAGTAGAATTGCACGTCTTTAATTTCAACGTGTCGAATCAGAGAGTTTTATAAATTATTAATCAGAATGTAAAGAGGTTTGTTGGATATTATGATTATTTTGCTCTAATTAGACTATTTAACTTCAATTTGCTATTCGATTTTTTACTACTGACTACTGACTAAAGTAAATTTGAAGGGAATTTAGAATCTTCTTAGAATTTTTTGTTACACACTTTTTTTTCATGAAATCACTTTCACCGATTGCAGGTAAGCGAGCGAAAATATGTTGCACATCAAAACTGAATAGTTCAAAACAAAAAGTAACCCGAGTTAACTATGACATCACGACGCCAAATACCTAATTCCTTCCGTGACTCATAGGTGCTGCAAAGCACCCAAAAAGTCAGTAATCAAAAATAAGTTAAATATGTATAGTAAGTCCCAATAAATTTCCTTCAAAATTTACTTATCCGGTTGGCCACAGGGCAAAGGCATCCTATCATTTCCGAAAGGGACGTCGTGTTCGCTGCGTTGCTCCAGTGCGTGATAGCGAACTTCACATGTTCAATATTTTATTCATCATGCATGCACGTTTCTTCACTATATTTTTCTCAACTGCTATGCTCGTCTTAAATCAGCAATTAAAATTAAAATCGCAATATCATCGGTGCCGGTGGGAATTGAACCCAGGTTGTTCGAAAACTGTAAAATTTACGCAGAGAGCTTATGACTTAGCCTTTGAGCTATTACGGCTTTTTCTGTGTAAACTTTTATCATTATTGTTTGTGTAGACTTTTATCATCATTTCTAGTTTTACATATAATGAGAGTGAACATGAGCAATTGATTTTTGAATTTGAATTGATTGAATTTTTTTCAGTTCTACGACTCGTGGCGAACCGTGTTAAATATAAATGAAGCTGAAATGTACAAACGGAAATAACGAGTAAATATTCCATTAATTTGTTATAGCTTTATATCGGTCTTGTGCTTACTAAATTGTAAAATTGTCTATCAGTGGATTTAAAAATGAGTTCCAAGAAAAAGAAGGACTGACAATTCATTCATTCAATTATCACAACCTATCAAAGTTTACTAGTGAAAATAGGACTCCCTATACATTACCTCATTTTTTTATAGGACAGGGGGCAAACGAGCATACGGTTCACCTGATGTTAAGTGACTACCACCGCCCATGAACAACCGCAACACAAAGGGAATTACAGGTGCGTTACCGGCCCTTTCGAAAGGAGTAAGTTCGTTTCTTGAAGGTCCCCAGGTCGTATCGGTCCGGAAAAATCCACAGAGAGGTCGTACGCGGAAGAAAATTCCTAGTGAAACGTACAGTGGTGAACCGCCAAGCATCCATCGGGAGATTTGCCACGTAGTGCGTTCATAAAATTTGGCGCCTGGGATTAATCCGAACAATTCCTCAGAGCACTCCCGTGAGTGATAGACGCGATATAATACGCAGAGATGTAACATCTCTTCGCAACGCCAGTGAATCGAGCCGATCGGAAAGCACTCGGTCGTCAACGATTCGAGCCGCTTTGCGATGGATGCGCTTAAGTGGAAAGAGCTGGTACTGGGGTGCCCCAGCCAGAGATGGGAATAGTATTCCATGTACGGCCGAACCTTCGTCTTGTAAAGTTGCAGGCGGTATGCCGGCATGAAATATTGTCCCACTCTGCTGAGCACGCCAAGCTTTATAAAGGCCAATTTGGCCTTCTCCTCCAAGGGGCCACGAAACTGCACGTCACTCGATATGTCGAAGCCGAGGATTCCGATACTGGCTAAGGCAACAAGGAGAGTGCCTTGAAATTGAGGAGATACGTCAAAGGGGTTCTTTTTAGCGGTTAACGCGCAAACTTGTGTTTTCTGAGGGTTAAACTGGACTAGATTTAGTCGCCCCCAATCCGAGCCTTTGTTCAGCAAAGACTTGACTTCAGACACAAGTTTTTCTCGGTACTCGGAGACGTTTTCCCGGGAAATATTGGAATGGCCGATGTACAGAGCATCACCAGTGTTGTCATCTGCATAGTAATGAATGTTGCAGGTTTGCAACATATCATTGATATGCAGAAGAAACAGCGATGGTGATAGCACGCAGCCTTGTGGAACACCAGCATTAATAGGCTTGTAATCTGATTGTGCTTGCACCGTCTACAAAAACCTTGATGCTCCGATCTACAAGAAAGCTGGTGATCCAATTGCACAATTTGTTGAGAAGCCCATAGGAAGGGAGCTTCGAAAGAAGCGTTTTGTGCCAAACCCGATCGAAGCCCTTCGCAATGTCTAAACTAACGGTCAATGCTTCCCGCTTGGACTCTACTGCCACTGCTCTTCTATGAGTCTGGTAGACCAGAAGATCACTAGCTGATCGACCACGACGAAAACCATATTAGCGATCACTAATCAGCTAGCAGCTCTAAGGGGGATATATCTACTATGGCCGCCACGCTCGTCAGGTTGGTTGGTAACCGCAGTATTTCTGACATGACATTATGACACCCACGGGACGATATGGGGTAGTGGATATACTTACACCAAAATCTCTTTTTCCTTTTTGATTTGTTGCGGTAATTTGTGTAAACAAAGACGCTTAAAAATAATTAAAAAATAATATTTCTCCCCTCTACACTAAAATGTAACGAAATTTTACTAACGTTCAAAATCTACGGCAAATGAAACTTTTGTTATTAATGACCTTGCGCTCCACCTTAGCATCGCGCGGGTGATTTCTGAATCTCGACGACAGCACCACCTAGCGGGTCCAAATGTAAATATAAACCATCTAGGAACTCATTCAAATACATACAAAAATTTCATCAGAATCCGTTTGATGGTTTCAAAGTCTAAAACGGACATAGGTAGAAAACTTTTTTATGTTTTATATAGATAAATTATATTTTATCTGATGGTTAGCTTCTACCGATGAATGAGTTCGACGGGGAAGAACTGCGAGTACATATAATACTAGAGTGAAAGATTAGCGTGATACTGTTATATTTCAGTGTTTCGTACGATGAGTAACGGGAACTGTAGACACTTTTACTGGTGACGAGGCATTCTATCTCGATCCTTAGAGGTGACGAAGTATCTTCAATTTATTTTTGAATCGAGGATAGATACAGATGTTTGCAGGTTATTGCGTCCACTTACTATTAAAAAAATGGTGTGTTTGTTTGTCATTTTTACTTCTATAAGAGAAGTCCATTTCATTACGTTGTTACACATTTGCAACCAGCTTTTAGCAAATAAAGGTGCCAGTACATTTCCACTCATGAGAAAAGAAGGGAGGGGAGGGAGGAAAGATGAAACCTTTTACAGCCTGTAATATAAACTCGACGAAGAGAGCGGTGGTAGCTCAGATGGTTAACGCTCGCCGTAAATGTAACAGAACGCGAGTAACCCGGATCGATCCCCGCCGGCACCAATGAAATTGTTAATTGCAATTTTAAGTGCTGATTTACCACGTGCTTGGCGGCGAAGGAAAACATCGTGAGGAAACCTGCATGTCTGAGGAATAAAGAAAAAAATATTTCGAAGAAATGTGAAGTTCGCCAACATGCATTGGGGCAGCGAGGCAGACACTTACTTGCTCTAAAATCCTCTCAGAAATGAGGGGAGGCCCGTGCCCAGCAGTGGGACGTATATAGGCTGTAACTTTTTTTTTTTTTTTAATCAGGGATGTTAAACTGTATTTTATTTATATCTATTTACAAAATTATCTTACGCGAAGAGTAATGATATTTTTTTTTATCTAGGAAATAAAAGCTCACGCTTTTTGATAGCGTTAACGAAAACGTGCGCTATTTAACAGATGCGCATATTATTTGACACGCCAGAATCTGGCATTTGGACAGACGAGGGGATACAGCAGCGGCTTCTTTGAATTATTTCATTTGTTTTTCAAATAATACTAGCAATGCTATTAACGTTGCGTATATACCATTTAACCACTACTGTTAAGTTGAAAATACTTGTGTTAGAAATGGTTCATGGCAGTAGTTGAATGGAAGATTTTAACCCACAAACTTTTGAGTTCGCGGTTCCTACCCTGCAATTAGGCTATTGTATTTCGTACTATGTTCAAACTTACTGAACTTTTTAGAATAGATTTGTAAATAAAGTTTTTAGATCTGGTCTCGATCTGTTAGATAAAGATCCGCCAGCAGTTTCTTCATTGTACTAGGTTGATAGAATCAAGGCAAAATCTTTGGCAGCAAAAGAGGTCTAGACCAAATTGTAGATATAATTTTCTTTTTAAAATTAAAGAGGTCTTAATACAGTTTCAAAGAGAAATTTCCAAAACTTATTTAAGATATTATTTACATTGATTTAAAATATGCCTTTCTTTTACTTTTATTTATATTGTCGAAACATTTATTTAAGCAAAAACAAAATTAAATCACAATTAATTAACAATAATGTGTGTGACACAAACGTGAGTGATTTTGTTGCTGTGTTTACTTAAAACTAATCCATGTAATAATCCAGTAGGATATATTAATGTCACAATAAACGCTACAAACGTCGACGATAAACGCTTATATAAGCGCGACAGTTAATCTTCTTAATGAATTTTCATAAACGACTCAATTTATTCATGCGGTGCAAACAAATTACATCGTGATACAATGTCATATAATTTATGACTAAGATATACAGTTCATTACTTTGTTACAATTTAAAGAATAGCTATTAAACTTATTTAACTCAAGTCGTAAAATTTAATGAACACCAAATAATTATTTATGCTTGTAAGTAATAACGTTGGTACTTTTCTTTTTAAATTATGTCTTGTACAAAGTAACATAAATGGTCACAGAAAGGAACTTATACATATAAGAACTAAGAGTGGAAAAAGAACACGCGATACCCTAAATAGTAAGAAGATGCAACAACCCGCAAACACCTGCATCTATCCTTGATTCAGAATCAATTTGAAGATACTTTGTCACCTCTAAGGTTTGAGATAGAATGCCTCGTTTCCAGTAAACGCGTCGCCAGTTCTCGCCACTAATCATACAAAACATTGAAATACAACAGTTGTATAAATAACTAATTAGTTATTTTAATTTTAGTTAAGTTTTTCATTTTTATACATATGACATATACATGTAATAATTACAATAGTGTCGTCCAGTCCGAATTTTGGTCACGGTGGTCCATGAATGGCCCAAGAATGCGCAAGCACAAGTGCACTATCTATTTTCTTACTCTCATGGTCCAAAAGGACGGTAAACAGCAGGCTGACAGCCATTCTATTGTATATATAGTATTCTATAGACACAATCATGCTTTCCGAGACACAGGGGTGATATATGTAATAATATATATTACATGAATATCCCACCGTAAATAAATAAATGAGTTTTACGTATTTAAGTCTTACACTAAATTAAATTAGAGCTTATAAATATTACTAAATAGAACATAAGAAAAACAAATAGTAATAAATACTTGAGTAGATCTGAATCTTTTGGTACTAGCCAAAATATTGAATAAAATAAATATTTAATTTTTTTTTCATTGATAACCACGAATCAATGATAAATAACTCAAATAGTTTATATGTTGTAGAGCTGTGCTGCAGTTATATTATGGTGGAAAGCCTTGAGATTAACTGACTTATGGTTGCAGCACAAATGGGTTGTTTCTCACAAAATACCAGCGTAAAATAGCAGCTTAATGCTGCTGTGTTTTGTATGTGTGTAGAGAACCGGAGAGAGGCATTCCATTTTACTTGACAACGTATCCCCATTTTATTCTTAATCAATTACAGATGTAGATGTCTTTGGGCCGCAATATCTACTTACCATCAGGTGTTCTTTTATTAAAATTTAAATCCACTTATCATCATGGGTTGTGTGTCCGCTTGTCACCTATATTCTATAAAAAAGTTTAGTATTTGCTGAAGATGCACTAAATGCATTTGAAAATGCCTTGAAAGAAACACCTAAAAAATAGGGCCAATATTTTATTACGTCGTTATAAATATTAATATCTATTAATTAATAAGTTTTTCGCATTGCGTCAACTTGTCAGCATTTGTTGAAAAGTGCGAGTAAGTCCAAATTTTGTTCAGGTGGACGATTGCTGTTACCGGTGCCCAAGTCATCATTTCTATAGATGCCGCTAACGTTATGGACGCGCCATGCTACTAATCTGTTTTTGTCTAAGGAAAACATGTGATTTTTTGTGTTTTTATATGTATAGCAGAGTTGGTATTTTAAAATTTTTCATAATGCACCTATTCCTTCAATAAATTTTAGGTCCTTCTTTGCAGCTACTAGAAGAATTCTTCTAATTGTTGATATTTCGTTTTTACCGCTACAAACTGTTTATACTATTTATGAGGGCAAACAGTTGGAAATCTTTTCAGCTTCTTTTTCCTGCGCAGCGAAGATAAATTAACTGTGGTCACCATAATATTTGGCAGGTAGGTTGATTTGAGTAGTTCGTTACCCAGCATGATTAGAAGGACTAGCTACTTGTAGTAGGAAAATATACATTTTGTCTGAAAATCCTAGCTTGTTCCTCAGCAGGCTCTTTTTAAATACTCACTTAAGTAGTTTTTGAATGCCCAGTAACCATAAATGCTCGTTGAATTGCTCTATCAACAGGAATTATGAACTTACAACTTTTTTTTCTATTCCTTACACCACTAGGAATGTTCTTACTCATATTTATATGAAAATAATAGCAACTATATATAAAAAAGAAAAGGATTTCGCAACGAACGTATGCAGCGCGTAACGGTTAACGGATTGCTGGCCGTACCGTATTGAGTTAAGGCTTCGAGATCATGAGCGGCATGAGATGCGGGGTAACGGGAGGGGGAGCGCATTCCATGTGGGTTTCAACATCTCAAGTTGATTCTTGCGTGTTGTACTTTGAGCCCTTTGAGCCCTTACTTGAAACCTGGCTCGGATGAAATCAGGGCGTATTTGGAAACCGCTTGAGTAACAAAATCTGATACCTTCATAGAAGGTACATTAATAAATATTATTTAACACTCACTAACGCTTGATTTTTCTTATTCATTAATAAAGCAAGTAACTTTTCCTATATTGTGGTGGTTTGTAAAGCTCCATCACCCATACTTGTCGGTATCATAATAGTCGATACTTCGTACAGTCGCCAATACCAAAAATTCTCATTATTTTAAATAGATGATATCATTCATTTAATTATCCTATAAACCATCTCGTATGTACCTGTTTTAATATAACAAACAGGTGACAGTAATCAGCGTCAAAAATACGAGATATCTGCTAATGCTGTAACGGGTAGATTTTTTAAAGTATGAAAGTAAATAGATGTCATAGAATAACAGTTTTATTAGCAAAAGTAAAACAATTAATTGTGTTGCCACGACCTATCCATCTCTATGTCGTAGATTCGGGCCTACGTTTCACTCGCACTAGGTGTACATTCATAATTTACTGTTGGTAAGAGTAGGTAGACGAGGAGGTACCGACTCTGTGTGTAGTTGGATAGTTGAGGTGGTAAGCTGATACAAGTGGTAGGGCCCGCATATCTGCTAGGTATTCATCAAGCGCATATCATGGAGGTTGATTTAGTCTGGCTGCCTAGGTGAGCCTACCTAGAAAAAGTCCGATAATAGAACTCCAGTTCTATTATCGGACTTTTTCTTCTTACTTTTTTACTTACTCTTTAGTCGGGGTTGATATGTTCTTTCATTTAAAATTTTATAAGTGATCGGACAATGTATGTTCGTAGCAAAGGAAAAGGACAAGGTGTTGCATAGTTTACGATTGCATGAGGACACAGAATATAAACTTAGGGTTATACCATAATCGACACGAGTCACAATTAGTATTGGATAGATCCAAATAATTAAATTAAAGATATTGAAATATGGAGTAATTTATTATAACGAAAAATATTAGATATATGTATTATACTGAAATAGTGTACAATACGATCGGCAATCCGTTTGCTAACCATGGTCATTAGGTATAGCAAATCCTTACTGAGGCCAATGTCTAGTAGTCCACTACTGGTGATAAAGAAAGAAAGAAAAATATTACTAAGAAAATCATTGGTGAAAACATTTATTGGTTAAAATACGTAATGATTTCTTATATTAACGCGAACATTACACACTGATTAAAACTTCTTTTACGGATTTTTTCGCGTTTAATTCAAATTATTTTTTATTCCCAACGTTTCGGGTGCTTTCCAGCACCCATGATCACCGGGTACTGAGGTGGTCTGCAGTTTGTGATCATATCCTAGACGGCCCTTTTACATAATCCATAAATAGCCCACAAATCCTCGCAATAGAACATCGATTCCTACCAAGGATACGTGAGGCTATTGAAATTAAAAAACATCCTAATTTCAATAGAGAAGTAGGCTGGATACTACTACCTGCTTGGGAACCTGTAATTAATAAAATTAAAACTAAACTAAAGCATACCACTGCAAGACTTCAAGACACAGTTAGTTCATTCTGCGTACATCGGACCATAAATAATAATTAAAAAAAGCTGAAGGTACTCCGAGTCAACATTGACATCGGGACGTCGGTCACCTCAGTCCCAGTGACCGTGGGTGCTGGAAAGCACCCGAAACGTCGGAAATTAAAAATAATTTAAAGTAAACGCAAAAAAATCCATAAAAGTAGTTTTAATTAATGGTTAAAATACGCTTAAGAATGGTGTATTTTAATTAGAAAGGCCTATCCCATCCTCCGAAAATTGCATGAGCTATCACTGCCGCTTCTAAACACAATACACGAAGAAAAACACCACCCTCTAAATAAGACACGTGTTTCACCTCTCAACGAGGTATCATCAAATACCTCGACCCTGCGATGGCTAAGCCTTAAGCAATAATATTATAAACTTCTGTAAATGGAAACGAAAGGTAATGCTTGATTCTGTTATTTAACTAAAATATATTTTATTGAATTGAGAACCATGTAGTTGCGGTGTAAGTGTATCTACAAACCCATATCATCCCGTGGGTATCGTAAGAGGTGATAGAGGGAAACTGATGGAGGATTTGGGCACCTATCTCTTCCTGATAAAAAACCAAATAATAATACTGCGGTTGCCAACCCTATGTATATAATTATGGAAAAATCCCCCTAAAAGACAATCTATAGGAGAGATCTATGTTCAACAGTAGATTTTTATACGTGGTAGAACCATGCTGTAGTTATATTAGTTGATCGGCTCGACCGGGGAAGGACCAGGCTCTCACAGAATACCGGTGTAAAATAGTAGCTTAATACTGCTTTGTTTCGTGTGGTGAGTGAAGAGAACCAGAGAGCCTTTTTTACTGGAAACGAGGTATTCCATCTTAGTCCTCACGGGTGACAACGCATTTGCATTTTGATTCGTAATCGAGGATAGATGTAGCTGTCTATGGGTCACAGCAACCACTTACCATCAGGTGGATTGTGTCCCGTTTGTCACCCAATCCTATAAAAAAAGAATTTTAGGCTGGAATGGATGAGATATGTTGGTTGGTAAGCTATCTATATCTAGGTTGCACGATCATTCATTTTTAACAACAGCTACTATTATTTAAACAAGAGAAGAACTAGACTTTATTAGCTGTGACGTGGTAGAGCTGGGCAAACGAATGTTTTTGTAAATTCGAATGGGTGTTAATAATAGTCATCATCATCATCATCATTACAGCCCTTCACAAGTCCACTGCTGAACATAGGCCTCCCCCAAGTAATGCCACAAAGCACGGTCCTGAGCCACCTGCATCCATCGACTTCCTGCATATCTTACCAGGTCGTCACTCCATCTAGTGGAGGGTCGCCCTACACTACGCCTACCGGTACGAGGCTGCCACTCGAGAACCTTTCTTCCCCATCGGTTATCGGTTCTTCGAGCTATATGGCCGGCCCATTGCCACTTCAGCTTACTAATCCGTTGGGCTATGTCGGTCACTCTGGTTTTACTGCGGATATCCTCATTTCTGAGTCTATCACGCAGAGAAACTCCGAGCATAGCCCTCTCCATAGCTCGCTGAGCGACCTTGAGCGTCCTCATACGGCCAGCAGTGAAGGACCACGTCTCAGATCCGTAAGTCATCACTGGCAACACGCACTGGTTGTACAATCTAGTTTTAAGAGATTGAGGTATACCTGACGAGAAGATATGTCGTAATTTCCCGAACGCTGCCCAGCCGAGTTGAATCCGTCGATTGACCTCTCGGTCGAAGTTGGACTTACCTAGTCGGACTATTTGTCCCAGGTAAACGTACTTGTCAACAACTTCGAGCATAGTGCTCCCAACAACTACCGGCATAGGTGTGACATGGACATTAAACATGATCTTTGTTTTGTCCATGTTCATCTTAAGACCTATCCGTTGGGAGGCACTATTGAGGTCATTGAGCATAGTGCTTAAGTCCTCCAGCGATTCTGCCATAAGGACTATATCGTCGGCAAATCGAAGATGAGTGATGTACTCGCCATTGATGTTAATACCGTATCCTTTCCAGTCCAGTAGCTTGAAAACGTCTTCCAAAGCAGCGGTGAAGAGTTTCGGGGATATAACGTCACCCTGTCTTACACCTCTCTGCAGTTGGATAGGTTTCGAGCTCTGGTTCTGTACTCGGATAGCCATCGTAGCCCTACTGTACAAACACTTCAGCACTTCGATATACTGACAGTCAACTTGGCACCGCTGAAGGGACTGCAGCACCGCCCAAATTTCGACGGAATCAAAGGCTTTCTCATAGTCCACATACGCCAGGCAAAGTGGCAAATTGTACTCTTCAGTCTTCTGTACAATCTGCCGCAGGGTATGTATGTGGTCTATGGTACTGAAGCCTTTTCGGAAACCGGCTTGTTCGGGAGGCTGGAAATCGTCGAGTCTGCGTGCGAGACGATTCGTAATGACTCTCGAAAACAGCACGTAGACGCGGCTCAGAAGGGAAATCGGTCTGTAGTTCTTCAAGAGAGCGGTGTCGCCTTTCTTAAAGAACAAGACCACCGCACTTCTGCTCCACGCCTCTGGAGTAGTGCCACCATGGAGGACGGAATTGAAGAGCCTCTGAAGGACTTCAAGTACCGGTGTTCCACCCGCTTTCAGAAGCTCCGCTGTAATTCCATCCTCGCCTGGGGCCCTGCCGTTTTTAAGGTGCTGGAGAGCCATTCTAATCTCGCTTAGACTGACGTCCGGGATATCATCGGAATAGTGTCGGATAAGACTTGCTCTTGGATCGTTACTCACACTTACGTGTGGCTCCAAAGATGATGTGTACAGCTGCCCATAGAACCTCTCAATCTCACTCAAAATCTCAGGTGTCCCGGAAACGATGCTGCCACACTCAGTCTTCAGCTTTGACAGTTGGCTCTTACGGGCAGACAGATCTCTGGCAAAGACTTTGGAGCCCTGGTTCCGCTCGATCGCTTCTTTAATACGAGCAGTATTAAAGTTGCGTAAGTCTCGCCGCATGCATTTGGAGATCTGTCTGTTCAGTTGCCTGTATGCTGTCAAGTCTGTTGACGATTGCAGCCTCATCTCCCGTCTAACAGCCATGAGATTAAGAGTGTGATCGGAGAGTTTTTGTGTTCTTCTGCGGCGGGTCTTGCAGAACTTAGCTCCGACCGCATGGACAGTTTCCACGAGCTTGTCATTCATACCGTCCACTGCATTGCAATCTTGTAGGCACTGAAAGCGGTTGTGTAACTCGAGCTGAAAGTTTTCGGGATTCTGGATTAGAGCACGAGGGGGACGGAGCGTTGACTTCATTAGACGAGACCTCTCCAACTTAACGTTTAGGTTCAGTGTGCCTCTAACCATTCGGTGATCGCTGCCAGTTTTCACCCTTGCGATCACTGAGACATCACTGAACAGTTGGCGTCTGGTCGTCATAATGAAGTCAATCTCATTTTTTTGTCGAACCGTCGGGGCTCGACCAGGTCCACTTCCTGTGGGGCCGCTTCTGGAAGAAAGAGTTCATCATAAAGAGCCCCTCTTTCTCCATAAAGTCGGCCAGCTGCTGGCCCCTTCGGTTCCGTTGCCCTACTCCAAATTTCCCTAACTTCAGCTCACCGCTTTCTCTTGTGCCTAGTTTTGCGTTGAAGTCTCCCATCAACACCGTGTAGTGGGTTTTGGAGGAATGCATGGCTTTGGAAATATCCTCATACATTTCCTCCATCTCCTCATCGGGATGTACCGAGGTTGGTGCGTAAACCTGTATGACCTTCAGCGAATACCGTTTGGTGATTCTGAGTATCAGGTACGCGACCCTCGTCGACACACTCCCAATCTTTACAACGTTGTTGACGAGAGACTTGTGGACGATAAATCCGACACCTCCTTGGGACAGATGGTCGCCCTCCCGGTGATAGAACAAGTTGCCGGATTCGAGAATCACCGTGTCCTCCCCCTCTCTTCGGACCTCGGATAATCCTATAATACTTCAGTGCAACTTGTCTATCTCTTCTTCCAGCTCCAGGATCTTCTCGTCAGTCCTCAGTGTGCATGCGTTAAATGTTGCCAGGTCGAGTCGTCGTAGGTGGCAACCGAACCTCCACCGGAGATTCTTAGCACCCCCTGCCCCGCCATTACCATGGTCGCCACCGTAGCCAGGAATAGCGGGGCCGCCGGGGACTGGGGGCCGTCTATTTGTGTTATTGTTCATGGGGGGTATATTGCCATAGTTGCCACGCTTGGCGAGCGGGTTGGCAACCGCAGTTTTTTTTTTGTGTAATTGTTGTTATCAGGAAGATGCTGCTGCCCATCTCCTGCCTGTTTCCCTCTGTCGCCTTTTACGACACCCACGGGAAGATATGGGGTAGTGGATATTCTTAACCGCCACTACACGGAAAATAATAGTATCTATTAATAAAATTAGTATTTTTAATTGATGTGGCAATGGGCAAATGGCAAAATCATATAGATCGAAGAGCTGACACCGATGAGAAAGAAAGTTTCTAATTAACTGATGGAGAGACGACGTGGTAAGATGGATGTAGGCAGTCGATTGATGCAGGTAGCGCAGGACCGTAATTTTTGAGCACTCCTTGAGGGAGGCATATTATGTTCAGCAATAGACTTGTGAATAGGCTGTGATCATGATGATGATACTTTTTTAATCACTATATAAAAATCGTTTGCTCTCCGTTAGTTTAGCTAAACTCAAAAATGGCTTGATTGATGTGATAAAAAAATTTATGTGTATTTGAATGGGTTGATGTTTTAGATTCGCATTTTAACCCGATAGGTGGCGCTGTTATCGAGATCCAGAAATCACCCTTGCGAAGCTGTGGCAGATCTCTATTTAATCTAATCTAGTTAAAAAATTTAAGTATGCCTACAAATTTTAAAGTGCGATATTTTTAATATAAAAAGGAGAACAATAAAAACCGTTACATTTTTCACGGACCTGAAATTAACGTATATTTATCTTGTGCTAGGATATCTTAAATATAATGCAAATTACATCCATTTATTTGATAGAATCCTTCAGAGGCCATTTGTTGATGGATCTAATGTAATAAATCAAAAGAATCCTGTGAGAATTAAATAAATTGAATTTCCTTGAAGTGCTGATTACAAAGTTACGTTAAAATTGTTTTATGATGTTTCTTTGTAAAAAAAGAAATTTATAAACACAGATAAAAATATGATTAAGTTATCAACTTACTTAGACATTCTTCTTAACTGTATTAATTAATAATAACGAAGATTCAGTGAATGGGCTTCGGTTTTTTTAAAATTTAATATTAGATACCAGCTTTTCTCGCGACTTTTTTGCTTTTGATTTGTTTTTTCAAGATCATTTATTTGTGTTTATTCACGAAATTCGGGTATATTGGTGCGTTTGTATGTTTGTCATAAACTTTCTCCTCAAAAACTTTATAATGATACGTTTATTTTACGTGGCTCAATGATGACCATTATCAGACAAAAGTAGATATTTGGCTATACAGAATTCCAAAAAAGATTTTCATATGAAAACCACCACACACACACCACACACACACACACACACACATATATATATATATATATATATATATATATATATATATATATGTATGTATGTATATATATATATCATCCATCCCCATATATATGTATATATATATATATATATATATATATATATATATATATATATAATATTCAATGATAGTATAGATCAAGTAGGGAGCAATAATTACTGCCAAAGATGTAGCAAAAGCACTTTAATTAATATCTAGAGTTAAGTTCTCGGGTCATAAGGGTCTTAACATCAAGCGTCTTCAATTACGAAGGCCTTCTTGTTTCGAGAGTGTAAGCAATGTTCTACACTATGTGTGTATGGCAATCAGTTATATCCACCAACTTAATGAAGAAGTAATAAGTGTCCGTCATTCACAAATGATAAAATAGTTCTGAAACTTGTGAAGAAGATAACTGGTCAAGGAAACTATATGAAGTATAAATAATAAAGTTAGCCGCGGTGATTAATTACGATTGGTGGATTTATTGCTTTTTTTTCTTCTGAATGAAGTACATGTATTATAAGTGATAACGGGCTGACCATATTGTTCAAAGGACAACCCATGGAGAAGACTGTTTCCCGAGTGGCACCTTAAAGGAAGTTGATGTTTGCTAGTGGCTCAGCGACGGATTCTATGTTAGTAGGGAATTGATACGGCATGTAATCATGATGATTTTAAACAAGTATTTTATGCCCCTAAGTCACTAACTGACCAATAAATATTATATTATATATTTCTAAATGATTTCTTCTTTTCTATAACTGCATTCGACGATTTTTCGCAAACTCGACCAAGTTCTTGTAAAGAGGAACTTTCAAATGTGACATACATTTTCTAATTCCTCACCAGCCATTATTTGGTCCCAAGGGATACTAATAGGGTTAAATTTGTCTGTTGATTCTTGATTCAAGTTGGAATGTAATATATTTTAAAATTTGTCCTAGTTTTGTTTCACAAAGTAAACAATTATTAACGCTACCGGTGTGACGTGAATATTAGACACAAGCCCCGTCCTATAGTGACAAAGTGAGTGATATAGCTCCCATTCATGATTATCCTATATTTTCAAGTGCAGCAGTTCGAAAACATCTAATGCAGCTATGGTTTGTTCCGAGGAAACGTTGCCCTTCACCTTTTTGTAGTTGCCGAAAAGTTTTCAGCCCCAAGGACAAAATTCTTTTTTATTTGTAATACACATTATGTAATAAACATTAGAGGTTATGGGATATTTATTAGCTTTTCAGTCGTTGTTTTTCATAACATATGTATTTGGATTTGATTTATTGTCTTAAAAAAAACTACCATAAAGTTTCAATCTTAAATCTTAAAAGTAACAACAAGGCTTAGGGTCAGTGTAATTGAAGTTATTTTAAATTAAACAAAACTTAGCAAATAACTCTATTATTTGACAAAATAAAGAGCTAAATAAAAGAATTTGCTACATTTTATTACAAATTATTTTGTTCGATGTAAAATAAACGGGAATTTATCTTCCCCTTACGTATTTAAATTATAATGCAAATCATTTTCATTCACTGAATGGAACCCTTTTGAGGCTATTGTTTCTGGGTCTAATATCATTAATCAAAAAAATCCCTATTAATAAATTTCATTGTCTTGAAATCGCTGATTTAAACCAAAATTTCGAGCTTTTGTTTGATGGTTACGTTTTAAAATATTAAAGTGATTAGATTTATATATTTAGTATATTTGACAACGAGACCGACGACATACTCACGCTTAAATTTAGCTTATACCAAACAATGGTTAATAAACCTGTTTTAATTTGTTAAAAAAATATTTTTATTAACCTACAATTGATTATTATAAACACGTGATTTTGACTTACGTCATCAATTGAGGTTGATCGCAATATTTCCACCGTGGGGTACACTATCCTTTCATACATCCATCAAACTCTCAGATCTAGCCTCTTGAGCTAGACTAATACGCCACCACCTTTAAGATTGTTCTAAAAGACATTATAGTCTTGATTGCAAAATTCCCTTCGTGCTGACTCCAACATGCTTGTCTCAACCTATCTTGTCAAGATTGGCGCCCCAGGGTGGTACTATAAACATGCGTAGCTTATTAAAGACTTACATTGCCTTTTTATAACGCAAACAGTAAACAGGATTTTTCGGTCTATGATTACGCGTAGTAACTAAATATGCCTCAGAAGAAGCTAGCATGAGTCCCTCTATTGCGAGTAAGGAAGCCTTTTATATAAAAGGCACCGCCTGCGTTTTTGTGACTTCAAGGTTAATTTAAACAAAATTCCCCATTCTACAACGATTTGTTATGCTCTGTTAGATTTTCGATGTAACATAATATGTAAACTCATAGCGGCAACGATGTGTAAAACACCATCCGTCTGCCAGTTAGTCTTTAGAAGATAATCCAATATAATATTCCACAGCTGAGCCTTTGTGTTATTCTTTGTATCACGTATTCCTACGTAATATTTCTGTTTCTTTGTGGTAAAATATTCAAGTGTACCTTCTGCTGCGGGGGCAACGCAAAAGTTATGTCGAATTCGTACCCACTAAGCTCCATGGTGGTCATCATCAGCATATACGATGGGTCCAGGGATCTCAATTTGGAACGTGAACGGGAATCGAAATCTTTTCTTTATTGGAGGCACGTCCCTAAGGCAGTACTCGTTGTTCCCAACACACTCACAATACTATCACGATGTATCGAGACCACTCATAGCTACCGTGCTCCTCAGTGGTCACATTGTTAGGTTTTCGCGTCCCTCGCTACGAGCGCCTATGACCCCAGAGGTTCGTTTTTGCCAGGGAAATATCACCCTCAAAAGAAGGGCTGTGAAGAGCGCGAAGAGCGCCTTGGCAAAAACAGCGCCTCGGTAAAAAACTAAACCCATTTGGGTTATTTTAATGTAATGGATACAAAATATAACGAATATTTCATAAATAAACAATATTTTTTTACACTTTTCTAACAATAACTTCCCGGCTATGAGATATGTTAAATATTTCACCTTATTCTAAAATGGGGTCGCTGGTGGCAGAAAAAACGGGGATCATAAGTCTGCCAAGCTGCTCCAGTGGGTGTTAACCGAACTCACACGCTATAAAAAGTATTATTTCTCGTACGTTACGTAGCATTATATGTAGGTTTCTTCATGATTTTTCGTTAACCGCTGAGCTCGTGGCAAAATAGGAAGGGCCATAATTATGTCTGTTGAAAAAGCATTGGTATTAAAGGAAAGCAACGTTATTATTAAAAATCTATTTTTTGTCATCACTGTCAGTGGTCAGTGTCAGTTGGTCTTTTTGTTTTTAAAAATAGTATGTGATCGTTTTTGTTAGTTAGATATATAATCATTTCAATAAAATAGGCACTTTTGCGCGGCTTTGCGTCGATTTATTATTCTTTGCAAGTTTTTGTTGCTGAGTAGGTACTTTCAATGTAATGGTGCCTTCAATCGATACGCTGTCAACACTGTTCAGTAGTCGCATGATGGGCATGTTATTAATGGATTTTAAATTGCCTTTTATGTGCACTTCTGTACATACGCGTTCTATCGTTCTAGCATTATAGTATTTTCTTTTAAAGGTAGAAAGCTTATTTTTTGATCAATGATCAAATGATTCTGCATATGGGCCTTAGGAAATTAGCTGTGATCGCTAAGCTTAAGATTGCACTTGAACTCGCAAATTTATGCCTTTAGCAGTAGTTTTCCCCGTCTTCTATCTCCCATATGGTTATATATCAGGATTATTACATTCAAGGTGGTTATAATGCAGTTATATATGAATTATTTATGCCATTTCGGACATTTTGCATCTACATATATCTTCATAGCTAAAATGAAAATACCAAAATATTTGTAAAAATATCTTAACTAATAAATTTAAAATACCGATGAACGATAAACCTTGATGGTTGATAAAAAGTAAAGACTAAAAAATCAGAATATTTAAAATGAAAATAGTATACCCATTAATTAGCATTTAAATAATAGTTACAGAAACGGAATCTTTTTTACTCAAAATAGATTGTTTATAAGTTATACTTACTGATAATCATTTTTTTGTCTAATTATTAATGCTTCGAAAAAAAAAAACTTTGTCCTGGGAAGAACCAGCAAGAGTAGGACTTGTGTTTAAATAACAGCTTACAATTATTTATGTTATACAATAAACATAATACTATTTAGAAATAGCTTGGAAGCGATCACCTTATTCCCAGAGGTTATTATCATTTATGATCCAAAAATTCTTTAAATTATTATATACTTATAATAAACTTAGTTTTATACTATGGACAGGTCTACTTTTGTGTATTTGTTATTATAACTTGTTGTTATTATACTATCTTTCTCTTTCCATTTTGAATCAGCCGTCTTTCTAAATTTAATTACATTTTAAGTGAAAAAATCGGTCGACATGTAGGGTGTGAATGGAATATGACATAAATAGTCCAGTATAATTATACTACCCTACACGTACACGAACATTATTATTCGTGGTAGGTTTTTGTTTTTGAATATTTTGACTGCTTTTTGGTATAGTGGTCGTAAGACCGGACCAGAGCAGAACAATAGACCAGAATCAGTTTTTGGTATTTTCTGGAAAGAAATTGTCAGTAGTAGCCCGGAGTCAAAAGGTGGCGGTGTTATACTCCCGTGTAGCGAAAAGAAAGTAAAGACGTTGATCCTGCGCCTGATCTCTCTCCAGTCCAATCGGATTACCGTTCCGTTGGCCTATGAGAGTGAGGAAGTAGAGAGTGGGCCTGGATAACATTGCTACATTGCATATACTACAGTGGTAGAGCCATGCTGCAGTTATATTAGTAGCATAGTTGTAACACGAATGGGTCTGCTCGACCGGGGAAGGACCACGCTCTCACAGAATAACAGCGTCAAATAGTAGCTTAATGCTGCTCACCATACGAAACACGGCAGCATTAAGCTGCCGTGTTTCGTATGGTGAGTGTAGAGAACCGGAGACCCTTTTAACTGGAAACGAGGCATTCTATCTAAGTCCTCACGGATGACAACACATCTTCATTTTGATTCACAATCGAGGATGGATATAGATGTCCATGTGCCACAGCAATCATTTACCATCAGGTGGACTTTGTGCTTGCTTGTCATCCTATCCTATAAAAAATCATACAGACCCATTTTACTAGAAACGAGGAATTCCATCCCAGTCTTCATGGGTGACAACGCATCTCTGCATTTTGATTTGTAGTAAAGTAAAGTAAAGTTACAGCCTATATACGTCCCACTGCTGGGCACAGGCCTCCCCTCATTTCTCAGAGGGTTTAGGGCAAGGTAGTGTCCGCCGCGCTGCCCCAATGCGTGTTGGTGAACTTCACATGTCTTTTGAAGCAATCTAATTTAATATAATATGTATTACTTGTGAGATACATTGCGTTTTCATGCGATGGCCAAGTCAATCTATATATTTAAAACATAAAAGATTTTTAGCATTGATATGGTCACTATAAAATGTGGTCAGGTTAGCTAATTACATAATAACTTAAAACAGAAGGACCCTTAAGTAGGAACCGAATAAATTAACCGACTTGGTATTACATGGATCTCACAACTTTTTACGGTAGAAGAACTGAGTTGCGAGACTTGGTCTTTTTTACAAGTTCTGTTTTTGATGTGATTATATTTAATAAATACATTTAATAAAAAAAATTACAAGCAACAACAGTTTTTTCTGCTAATTTATACAAAGTAACCGTATTATTAAGTTATTTGAGGAATCATAGTGTCAGAGTATTATTATTATTTAGTATGGTCCAAAGATAACATCGATCTATTTTTGATACATTTAGCGAATGCGTGATGAGGATATTATGATTAATGTATATTCAAGTGTGGGCTCTCTATTATATGATTTCTGTTGTGTTTTTTTTAATAAAGTATGATGAGTATTTCTAAAATATTAAGGTATATTATAAACCATAGTTTAAATGTAATGAAAATCCTTAGAAAACTGTGAATAAACACGAGTATGAAATAATTGCAATTAACAAATTATATTGGTGCTCTGGGTTCTCGAATCCAGATATTACTGCGAGAGATTAACGCCTGAGCTCCCACGGCTTTTACTAAACTGTACTGTACTATAACTGTAAACAATAAATATTAAGGCAGTTAAGTTTAGACAATTAGGTTTTATTACCGTACTTATCGAAATGCTGTTTATAATAATATACCAATTATAGAGTTTCGTATGAAAACGATGTACTTATATCACTCAATATGAAAATGTTCAGTTATAATTTGCGCATTTGACCAGCAGAATATAACGTTTTATTCTGTTACTCGGAAACTGGAAATCAAAGTCATATCTATGTTATTGCGATATATTTTTACAGACATTGAAGCTGCAGTTAAAAAAAATAATAGCAGATGTAATAAAGTGTAGGCACATAACAAAATACGTGTAACGGTGAAAGAATATCTACATACTACCCATATCGTCATGTCGGTGTGGTAATAGGCGAAAAAATGAAACTGAATTAACAGATGGGCAGCAGCAACTTACCAAGAACATATATATTAAGTTGGATAAATTACAATTCAAAATTATAAAAAAACTGTAGTTGCTAACCCTTGGCAGGTGCCAAGCGTGGCTTCAATGTCAAACCATAGGGGACAATCTACGGGGGAGGCTTAGGTTCAACAACAGACATTTATAGGCCGTAATGGATGATGGATGGATACAAGGAAATCGACGTTAATCTTAAAACAAACATATGTGCGTTGTCGCGATGTAATACCTCTTTACCTAATATACAGTGTTATTTTTCAGAGAGTAGCCAAATCTTAAACTTAAATTCAAATATTCAATGTTATATATATGTTATGTTGAAAATACGATTAAATAAGTCTTATACTCTTATTTGAAATTATCTCAAATAGGCAACAACATTTTTGAATAAAACTAAATTTACGGATTCTAGCGATTTTTCTTACCGATCGACCCTTACAACAGTGTGTGTGCGCAGTAAAATCAGTAAAAATAATGCATTACCACACATTTTGAATTTAAAAGATAAAAAGTACAGAATGTTAGAGATTTTTTTAATTAACTACGTTACGTTACTACGTTACGTTTTTATACGTGGTAGAGCCATGCTGCAATTATATAAGTAGTATAGTTGTAGCACGAATGGGTCGGCTCGACCGGGGAAGGACCACGCTCTCACAGAATACCAGCGTAAAACAGTAGCTTAATGCTGCTGTATTTCGTATGGTGAGTGTAGAGAACCGGAGACCCTTTTTACTGGAAACGAGGCATTCCATCTTAGTCCTCACGGGTGACAACGCATCTGCAATTTGATTCGTAATCGAGGATAGATGTAGATGTCTATGGGCCACAGCAACCACTTACCATCAGGTGGACTGTGTGCTCGTTTGTCACCCTATCCTATAAAAAAAACCGTTCTTTACCATTTGCTTATATGACTTATTTTGAACCTTCTCTGCAAATTTGGCCGGTTTTCCAACATAGCCCTGTATAAACCGATAAACAGAATTAATTTGCAGAATTCCTTTGGCACTCTTTCGTCGGAATTCCTTAAACAAGTCGGCTAAATGGTCGGTGTGGTATTTAGAGATGATAGTGTTTTGACCGGTAGTGCGTTTGTTTCATTACAAGTTGTTCGTTTCACGAGTCATGGCGGTGATAGCATTGTTTTCTTTTCTTTTAAAACTTTGAGAATAGCATGCTTATGTAACGAAAATGGGAGTACCGTTACCATTCTAGTATGTCATAAGATCACTTCTGAACATAAGCCTCGCCATAGATTACTTCATGAAGTAGGAGATACTCTCGCGACACTTATACCACAACTATACAGTTCACACTGCCACTTCATGGTATTGGGGACGGGTTCGATTAAACTCGAGACCTCAACTCCATGGAGAATCAAAAGGTCGTCATGTGTATTGCTGTCATAAATAATGTATTTATCATGCGAGATTATAAAATATGCTAAAAAATCCCTACGATAGCGTACACAGGGGGAGGGACTGCCATATTGATTTACATGCAGCCCGGATACAATACCCGTAAATGGCGAATTCATGGAGTAATAATTATTCTGCAGCCAAACTGACGCAGAAGATATTAAATTGTTAAGCATATTTGTTTAGCTTATTCTCCGGCCGCTCGCCCTATGGCGGCCCTTTCTAGAGACAACCCCTTCCCTTTCTCAAAGTAAGGCGTACGAAAACACTATGCGCGCGCTCCTCATATAAACAGCAAATCCATCAGAATCAGATACGCGGAGGCCATGGAGCCCGGAAAATCTAACGCACAAAAACAGCAGTCTTCTTTACTCCCGCGGTGGTTCGGGTAATTTCGAGCGGACACCTCGGATCAGCCACCTTTGGCCAACCAAGTAGGTTCCTCTTTGTTCACTTTGTTTAACGCCAAGCCATTGCTACTAAGCTTCCTCGCCATAACAAGGTTGGAATTTGTTTGAAGGGTGTCACAGGATCTGTGGTATCCAGAACAAATGCAGCATTAATATTTTCGCTTGCCTGACTTACAGTGTTGCTTTTGTTTACTCGTACAAAATTATAACACGAATTTGCCGTTGTTGCCTTATTACTGAACCTCGCGTGTTAAATAATTATTATTAACCCCGCGTGTTATTAAATCCCGATAGGAAAATAATGGGTGCGTTTGGCAGAAAAAAGCGCTAGCAAGCGCTTATAAGCGCTAGCAAGCGCTTATAAGCGCTAAAATAGTTTTCGGCCAGGACACGATTGCTACTTCAGTAGCGCTGACACAATCCGCTATTTTGCTTATTTAATTTGTTTGTTTTGAAGTAGAGTTTATATAAGTTGTTTTGTGCAATATTAGTTTTAAGTAATATAATAACATGAATAAACATATACATGCTATCAAAAAGTAATGATTGGTAAGTTTTTAGTATGAATACTTTACAAACATATATTTAAATTAGGTTAGATTCCCCGGTTAAAACTAACATCGTGTCCTGGAGGAAAATAGCTACTTACGATTTGACAGCGCTTACCGCTTACGAACTTACGATCGCCATTTTGCTTACAAGCGCTTGCTAGCGCTTTTTTCTGCCAAACGCACCCAATAATTTTGTAAGACGATATACCCCGGACGTTCTTAAAGGGTACTTTACCGTCAACCTAATACTACTCCAGTCTGGCCCCTTACTCAGTACGACATACAAAATGACTTGCCCGTGACGAAACACGCTCGAAAGATATTGATTCTTTTAATGCTCAATCGTGTGATTCCAAAAAATGATGTCTTGGATTTCAGCAAACATTGTTAGCGTTTATTGTCTCACGCAAACCATCGTTAAGTTTGCTGTTATATTTAGATGCCATGAACGAAAACTTATAGACAAAATTGGCGATAAATTGAAAGTGGGACAAATATTTGAGAGAACTCCTAACCAAAGTACACGTATGAATAGAATATTGACGTGTAGTAAGTTAGAAAGGTCTGCCAGGATCGTACCAAATGGATGTTAGTAGTCTCTACCTAACCCTTTATGTGATAAGCGTAAGAATTTTTTTTAATGTATGTAGTTTGATTTATCACGTGCTCAGCAGTAAAGAAAAAACTACAAGGAAACCTACGTGCGTACAGAAACGTACGTACTTTATGCAGTTTCTGAAATAAAATCGTAAGTGTTAACAGTAGTAGCTTTTATTTTGTGTCATATATATATATATATATATATATATATATATATATATATATATATATATATATATATAAAGCTTCTAAACCATTCTGTCCCTTGTACTTCATATCAACAAATATTATTTTTACAAATACATAATATAAAGACGCAAACTTTACAACTCTCTATTCTATGCAAGATATTGAAAAAAATACGTAAAAACCGTAAGGCGTTAAAACGTTTTAAGTTTAATCGCCACCGTTCATATAACACATGTTCAATCGAGAGATATTTGTTTGGTTAATGATTCGATTTTGATCCTGGTCGTATTCTGAGACATTTTATGAAAATCATTAAATGCTTTGAATGAGATCTGTCACATTACGTTATATTCGATGTATTGAATGATTTATGTCCTAAACGAAATTTAAAATTAATGTTTAAATTTCATAGGCTGTTTGGCTGTATGCTCGTTAAAATATTGGATCCAAAAGCTGCTGCTATTAGATATCAGAAGCAACTATACTTAGTCGGGTCATAGGTTCTGCCAATTTTTTTTAAATAATAATGTTCTGACAAAACTTATGACCCGACTAAGTATAAAAGCACCACGTTTGGGCACACGGACAACTCTTCTAGAGTATTATCCTAAGAAAAAGTCTGCTAATTTATATTTTCTAAATATTTTTTTTCGGATATTTAGAGGTACGTACTTTGTTCTCGTTTTCTCGTTCAGCTTTGAGGTCGTAGTAATGCTTCACGCCGCAAGTTAGCCTTCATATCTGAGGGATTGGACCCTTATAATCTCATATATAGTTAAGTGAAATTTATTATCGGACAATTGGATGATCGATGCTGCTCACACCATTTGTTGTCAACATTCCACGCATTCGTACTAAACGTTTCAATACGTAATGCAAACGGAAAAAGAGAGGGATAATTTGCCAGCATCTTTGTTTCCGTTTGCTAAGATAGTGAGACGTACTGTTCAAAGACGAATCTAATGACATCTAATATGCTAAGTTCATAAATAGACACGTTTATTCAAATCTCTCTCTCTCCCTCTCTCTCCATATATATATATATATATATATATATATATATATATATATATATATATATATATATATATATATATATATATATATATATATAAACGATTGTCCTCCTTCTGACAGAGAATACAAAACAAATTAGAAACAGCTTGGTAGCGATCACTCTTCGCAAGTGGGAAGAAGATAGCAATCTGATCCCTTATGCCTGATATTTTATTAAAGTAATAATAATAGTAATTATTTAAATGCACCGAAAATTATTACACCGCATTTGGATGTAACACAAGCATATTATGAAATTTATTACTATTAGCTTTACAAATTACGATTTTATAATAAAACAGATATGATTTATAAAAATAATACAATGTTGTAGGTTGATTAAAATATTATTTTTCAGTCTTTGAATTTCACCGTTTTATAAACACGTAAATTACGAATACTCTAGTCAGGAATAAGTTGCAACTTCAAAGGTTCAATTGGTACGACTGAACTGTGCGTGTAATCTGTTCATGGCATCTATATTCAGGTTTAAGATATACGAGTTTGTAAAGGTAAAGGTTGAACTGTACAATTTTTCAATATTTAACTACCCATAAAAACCCACTGTAGAACATAGATTGTCTCAAAGGCGAGATATTTGCTATGATAAAAAGCAATTTTTTATTTTCTATCACCATAATTTATTATATGGGCAGTAGTTGTTAATGGGAAGACAATGTTGCCATATCCTGGTTTATTTTCCTCTGTCGCCTCCTATCACAAACACTGGGTGTTATAAAATTGTGGATATGTAATCGTATTAATAATTGAATAGGAGCCGTGGTCGCTCAGTTGGTTAGTGCTCGCTGTAAATTTCACAGTATGCGAGCAAACCGGGTTCAATCCCCGCCGGCACCAATGAAATTGTTAATTGCCATTTTAAGTGCTGATTTACCGCGTGCCCGGCGGTGAAGGAAAACACCGTGAGAAAACCTGAATTTCAGAGAAATAAGGAAAAATATTTCGAAGACATGTGAAGTTCGCCAACACGCATTGGAGCAGCGCGGCGGACAATTCCTTGCCCTAAAACCCTCTCAGAAATGAGCGGAGGCCTGTGCCCAGCAGTGGGACGTATAAAGGCTGTAACTTTACTTTACTTTTAAAAATTGAATGTTTATGTATTTTTATAATACTGGAGTGACAAGCAAGATAAAAATCCTGTGAACAGTCCATTGACATCAGTAAACAAATTCAGACTAAGGAGGTTGCGACTTAACAAATATATTGTTGCCCCTTAGTTCTAACATGGAATGCCACAGCCTCTCTCTATAATGCATGTTTAATCCTTAACAGTACGTTTACATAGGACGAATTGTCCAATTAGGTAAGTCCAACTTCAACACTGTGGTCAGTCCTATAATAGTATACGGGATTTATAACACATCTTGTCACGTATCCCTCAATACTTGAAAACAAGTTGATACGAGTATACAATCAGTGGCTGTTGTCAGTGATAACATATGGATCTCAAACGTGATCTTTAACTGCTGGCCGTATGAGGAAGCTTGAGGAAGCTATGGCGAGGGCTATGCTCAGTAATTTTCTGCGTGATAAAAATTGTAATAAAGAAATCCGCAATAGAATCAGAGTAACCAATGTAGCCTAACAGATCAGTAAAATGAATTGACAATCAAAAAAGCAAAAGTGTAGGGGAGATATACAAAAACATTGATTTATATAACCCTAGATCAGTAATAACCGCGCCAAAGCGTTGCAACTGCACATATGGCCACAGCCATATGCCTAGCTAACGTGAGTTCATTGTTCAATGTGACGCCGACAGAGTTGAGCCACGACAAAAATGGGTAAATGTGTAGTGAAAGAATGCTATTCAAGGTCACAAAAACGTAATAAATCAAGCGGCATCACTTTCAACACATAAATTTTTAGTTCTTGTTTTCATATAAACGTAAAAAACCTCAAATAATTAAATAAAATTATCGAATATTGCCATTTAGGTTCAATGTTGCCAATTTTCCGCATTTGTGATTATCCTACATTAATGGGAGACTATATAATTAATGGAGTAAATTAATTTGTTACCTCTGATTTTAAATATTTTGGAAATTATAATAAAAACTACGTTTTAACTTTCATACAAAATAATTCGTTATTCTTATTTTAGTTTTTCCATGAATTATCTATTAAATACATTTTATTACCTATTTTATATTAATAATTTTATATTATTTATAATTTCATTTAAATTTTATATTTAATATATTTTATTAGATACCTATTTTATATTGTTTGATTTATTAGAACCATAAAAATACGTTTTATTTCATCATTATGTTTACTTCTATTCATCTGATAAGCTTTGTATCCCTTTTTTCTAAGGGGACCTAATAAAGATTTTATAATAAAATATACTTTTCTAATATAAAAACAATTAACTGCAGCTTAAAAAAAGTCATTTTTATTGCGTATTTTAGGTAAAATTTCATATAGTAAGCCACACCAACCCGCCATTGCATGTTTGTGTGTCTATCTTTATCTAATCTTACGACGACGACATTGTTTTCGCAACTTGTGTAAGTGAGATAGATATATGTTTACTTAAAATTGTTATTAGTTTCAAAGCTACGTTGTCGCCTACGAGCACTTAACCCTAGGGTTAAGTGCTCGTAGGCGACAACGTAGCACTTAACCCTAGGGTTAAGTGCTCGTAGGCGTAACCTACGAGCACTTAACCCTAGGGTTAAGTGCTCGTAGGTTGTCGCGTTTGGATAGTGGTTACACTTTTTTCGACGCTCGGTAATGTGGTTTGCTCCTCTAGTGTTCTATAACTCCATGTACAAAAAGCTGAAGGATGCTGGTGGCTTAGAAACATGTTTTGTGGCACTCCTTAGAAGACTTCAATGTTCAGTAGTTAATTTGAAAAGGGTTGTAATCAGGGTAATGGTAAATTTTTAATACTAGAATGTACGAGTTGCTTGTTAGCAGAAAATTTTTAAGAGGATGGTATCTTCCCAGATAGGTATAAGTTGGAAAAGAAGATTGCCACTCGGGACACTGATCGTGTATTTGTAATAAATGCTGTCATGCTCCTTTGCGTGTTCAGAGAAAGCGCTTTACTTAAACTATCTGCTCTCTTCTTTAATTACTAGTGACACTAATAGTGTGTCTCTATCGATTTAATTCTAAAAATAAACGCAGGCATAGCAACGACTTAGTGATACTAAAACAAAATTTTTGTAGCAACCTAACAAATATAAATAAATCCTATTGTACGGATTGAATATTGATTTATAGTGGCTTTGTGTTACGTCAAGGACTCATCTGTCAAATTCAATAGAGAGCGGTGGCATCTGGTAGAACTGCGCGCTTATCTTAAATTTCTTATCTTATAAGGAAACCGATTTCGTCTGGCAACACTGAAATTCGAATTACTTACCGCGTGTTCAATAGTGAGAGAAATCATGAGAAAACCTGCAGCCTGCATTTCTGGAAAATAGATATTTACTTGATATGTAAATTCTTTTAAAACGTATTGGGGCAGCGGTGAGCCCTCTTATAAATTTCATTTCAGAAATGAAGGAGGACATGTACAAGACTCCCTCTCAGTTCCCAATATACATAAAAATAACATATGCAAGCATCTCTTTCTTCTAAATCCCTAATGGTATTACCCATTTATCTATTTCTGCCGATAAGCCAGAATGAAACCAGTTTTTGTATTTTGTTTTTCTATTTTTCCCTTTTAAGAAAAACGTAGCCCTTGAACGAATATTTTCTCGTGTATCGTGAAGGCATATATACATTTATACATAAGTACATAAATTTCACAATAAATACATCCAGATCCGGAAAAAATATTTGAAGGCCATACGAAAATTTGTTTCATGAGAGATTCGAACCCACGACCCAGAGCGCTGTAACTCAACGCTAAGCCTCTGCGCCACGGAGCCATCAAGGAGCTTTTAAAGGCATTTAAACTCAGTCTACAGGTATACGACGTGATACAGTGTCCAAAGTCTGTATTTGTTTACTACCATGTAGTTCGATATCTCTTTTGTCACTCTACAATTATGTTGTCGTCCTAAAAGAACCCACTACCCCGTTAGACATCGAAGGTGTTTAAGAGACTACTGTGATAAATGCCAGAAAATGCAATCAAAATTGCAATTGATGCCGGTATACGTTACATTAGATGTAAATTAACCAGGCTGTCAATGGGAAGTAGAGCCAAAGGATCGAGACGGCTGGTGCTGCGATCGCCAAGCAACAAATACTTCCTATGGCGGGAGGCCATTGTTCAATCACAGCTGGACATGAGCTTTAATGGGCAGATTATGATGAGGATGAAAGTAAAAAGAAATTTAAAAGAAATTTAAGATCACTATCATCGTGTAGATAGCATTTTTTTATGGAAATATCTTTATTACAACAATCTTAATATCGTTATAGACCTAGATCCTGAAAAAGAAAATATGATGAGGATGAAAGTAAAAAGAAAGTTAAGAGAAATTTAAGATCACTATCATCGTGTAGATAACATTTTTTTATGAAAATAACTTTATTACAACAATCTTAATGTCGTTATAGACCTAGATCCTGAAAAAGAAAATCTTTTGAGACTGTTGCCAGTTTTTTCCTATTTTTGACAAGTTTCAAAAAGTCACCTACCTACACCGACAGAGAAAATAACTCTATGCCCGCATCGGCAGTACCTACTTAATAACGCGTTTTTATCTCTGTCTACTACCTTAGGTGAAACTCGCACTTGTGTGATTGCGTAGCGAGACGCTTGTTTGAAGTTAGTTACCTGAATTAATAATGATAGTATTCAATCTTATTATGTTCCATTCCACGCCCTGCTGGTCCCCTTTGTTGTCGACATTAAAGGCATTCGAACCAAACGGTTTGCTTTATCGTTTATTATGCGTATAACAAAGGAGTGCCTTCTGGAAGGAATCAGTCTTTCCATACGATTTAAATGTGAGTGTCTTCAAGGCAAGAGTGAATAGGCATATGTTAAGCTAGTATACTTTAACATTTTTGGCTGTATCACCATTTACCATCAGGTGGGATAGGAGTTAAGAACTGGTTTACAATAGTAGTTTTAAATCGGTCATGTATTTTACTTTTGAATTAATGGTTGTCGTATATTTACACATGTAATCTCAATTACATCATTTACACAATAATGTGAATTAGTCAATCCGAAATAATTCGATGCTTGACTTCAAAGTTTGTTCTCGCTTTGTGTACTTGACTAAAGTTACAAAAATTTCGGGAATCAAGGAAGTGAAACAACATTACTATTTAAAAATGTATTTATTGCTTTTTGAAGTATTCTCCGCGAAATATGACACATTTTTCCATACGATGGAACCAATCATTGAAGTAACCATTACATTCGGAAGTTGGGGTCTCCAATATGGCCGTTTTGTAGGCGTCCACAACTTCTTCAGGTGATGAAAATCTCTGTCCACGCAATTTATTCTTTATTTTAGGGAAAGTATAGGAATCATTAGGGCTTAGGTCGGGGCTGTACGGCGGATGGTCTAATAATTCTGTGTTTCCTTGCTCTAAAACCTCTTTTGTTCTGTGTGCGGTGTGAGAACTCGCATTGTCGTGATGGAAGATGATGCGGCAGTTGCAGTTCTCTTTACGGAGTTCAGAAACGACCTGTGGCAAACAAATACTAGCATACCATTCTGCATTAACCGTTCTTTGTCCCTCAAGAGGAATCGTCGTAACATGGCCGGTTTTGGTGAAAAACGTGGCCACTATTTTTTTTTGCAATACTCCGTGAACGAACAATTTTTGTTGGCTTTAACTCATTTTCGAGCACCCAAACTCGTGACTGGTTTTTTGTTTCGGGTTCGTACGCATATATCCAGGATTCGTCACCTGATACGATGTTGTGTACAGCATTTGAGGATCCTGCGTCGAATCTTTCGAGAGTTCTGATGCACCAAGTAATGCGAGCCGCTTTTTGCTCTTCACAAAGCGAATGCGGTATCCATCGGGAAAACAACTTTTTTACACCTCATCGTTCATGCAAGGTTATTTGTATTTGACTCATGCTAATGTCTAAAGTTGCCTAAATTTCGCAATATGTCACATGTCGGTCTCAGCTTACGCACAGCATCAACGTTTTCTTGGGTGACTGCGATTTTTGGACGACCTTGACGGGGATCATCACTAAGCTTGACACGTCCACGTTGAAATTCAGCAAACCAGCGATAAATTGTGGTTTTGGATGGGTCTTCATCACCAAATGCAGAAATCATACGGTCAACACACTGTTTTTGTGTTAAACCACTTCGAAAGTCATAATAAATCATCGCTCTTGATTTTTCTCGAGTCAATTCCATTTTCTCAACGACTAAACTAGTTTGACAAAACCTTGTGACAAGACCTAGAATCTTTTTTCAAATAAATAAATGGTTTTCGATTTTTAAAACTAAGGAGTTTTCAATTAAAAAGATTTTAATATGACAGGAACAGTGGAAATATTTAGTGCAGCCTAGGTATACAATCTGACTGATCGTTCTTGAGACTAACGTGTACAAATATACAAATTCTTAGGCTTATTATTATTATTATAGTTATAGATTTAATCTCATATCATGCAACCATATTATTATATTGCATTCTCCACATTTTTGTCTTAGTTTTATTGGGCTAGAAGAAATGAATTTATATTTTTTGTCTGTTTTGACACATAGTGTTTGCTTTTTATATAAATAATTATTTTTGTTTAATAAATTTAATTTTTTTTAGTCTGCGACATCCAGTTCTAAGCCATACTTAAAGTTTCAAACCTGATTAGTTTAAAATCCATTACAAAATATGTACTGAACAATAATTATTAACAAACGGATGGACAAGAAGTGAGTTGATTATTGATGAAGAGAATTATAAGCTATAGGTATTGAAATATAAAGTACAAAATATAAACTTTAGATAATCGGGAAGGTAGTTAAAATAAAATTGCGAAATTTATAGTGAGCATACAAAGTGTGAAGGGGTTATAAAAACGTGTTACGTGCTGTCATTGTTGAATTTAGATTTAAAGAGACCTCGTCTTCACCAACCTTAGAGTAATTACATACATATATATGCATATAGAAAACCTACAGTTCTCCGTAAATTAAGTTAATGTACTTCTTTCGCTTTTTCTAATTTAATTTTCGAATAAGGCAAAAATAGCGGTGTCGTCACATCGAATAGTGTGCAGTTTCATGGTCACTTGAAGGGAAGGCCTAATTGGCCTCTAAAGAGCTTGGTGTGCTCAGCAGAGCGAGACAGTATTTCATGCCGCCGGTACATCGCTTGCAACATTACAAAGCACTGGTTTGGCCTCACATGGAATACTGTTCTCATCTCTGGGCTGGGGCACCCCAGTGCCAGCTCCTTCCACTTGACCGCATCCAGATTAGAATTTTCCACGACTGAGTTCTTTTTGATCGGTGCCATTCACTGGCGCTGCGTAGGGATGTTTCCTTAGCGTTTATTATCGTATCTACCACATGGAGTGTTTTGAGGAATTGTTCGGATTAATTCCAGCCGCCAAGTTTCACGAACGCACATTGCCTTGAAATTTACGATACCATCCTAATCCATCCATCCTATACCATCTTAATACTTGGCGGTCTACTACTGTTCGTTTTACTAGAAGTTTTCTTCCTCGCATAACTTGTCTGTGGAATTGTTTACCACTGGCGAATTTTCCGGACCGTTACAACTTAGGAACCTTCAATAAAAGAGCAAAAGGCCAGCAATGCACCTGCAATTCCCGTGGTGTTACAGTTGTTCATGGGCGGCGGTAGTCACTTAGCATCAAGTGAATCGCGTGCTCGTTTGTCTCTTCTTCTACAAAAATATTAATTTATTTATGTCGGTATATTAAATATATTCATGTATAATTTGCTTTTATATATTTGTTCAGCCCAATCCGATGATAATACTCTATTAATACCCCGGAATAATAATAAAAAGTGTAATTTATAATTTTTTTGTAATTTTAATCAATGTTCTAAAAATAATAACATATTGGTATTATATAATGCCCGTAATTTTCGAAAGAAAACAATTAAGCAAATAATTAAATAAATGAAAGTTTTGCAGATGTTTCAAAGTAGAGAAAACTCACTTATATTAATACAAACAAAGAATACGTAAGTTTAATTTAATAACTTAAATTCATATCATTTTTAAAAAGTAAAATTTTATCTTATACATGGTTCTAGATAGTGGCGTGGTTTCAGCTTGGGGTAAATCTAATTAAGCCTTACTCGACGGTCCAGACGAAGCGGCGTCGATCGACACGAGATAATTCAATATGATAGCTCAATTTTTCCGAAAGAGTGTACTTTTTTCTGTCTGAGAAATTTAGCCTTAATAATATTCTACATAGCACTTTTAAGCTATTGCATAGCTTCTATCGCGGGCCTTGAGCGCGGGGACCGAATCCAGAAATTTATTCCGTAACGAAAAAACCTCACGCTCCCCACTCCGACGGGCACGGAGGTATAGCTTGAAGACCGTGCATTGTCTAACGTCGTTTTTTTTCGGCAGTCTTCGACACGGTGTTTGTGTGCGTGCAACTAGACGTATTGTACGACTCTACGAAGCTCGCAAGAATCGAGACGAGCTGCTCCGAAATCGGATGAATACATAAGCAGCTGTTTATGAGAAAGTATATAGGTGTATAGGTATTTATGTACAACAGTGAATAGCTGTACTTGTAAAATTTGTGTATAAAGTGTTTTGAATATGAATGAACAAAGTGCATTTATTATTTATTCATTTAATAAAAGAAAAAAAAATGTTTTCTTATCGGTCACCACGCTCAAAAAGTGTAACTTGAATTAATATCAAAGAAAAAAAAATACTGCATACATAAAATAAATAAATAATTATAATTGCATAGTTAATACAAAATGCTATGCAATAGCTTTACCGCGGCAGTCCCCGAGTGTAACACGTCTTTTTTTTGTTGATACTGACTACTTAAGACACTCGATACATAAATGAAAAGTAAATAACGATTTCTATGTTTTGTTTGAAAAGGAAACTTAAAATTCTGTTATATAGCCAATTGAGATATTGTCAACTAAAGCAAATACTGCTTTTATAGCAGCAGTGCACTTGTACGTTATGATGCAGAAGTAGTGTATTGTTTATTATCAATGACCTTATACGCAATAATATAGAATTTGTGATCAAAAATCATCTTTCAATTGAAGGCAAAATGTAAATGTAGTAAAGAAATATTATAAGTGTAGTGACAGCCTATGTCCGTACTGCTGTCAACCACAGGCTTCATCTCGGTTCTGAGAGGGATATGGAGCAGTTAGTCTGCCGCACTGCCATAGCCGCTTTCCAAACGGTCTTTTCCTAACCGGGTCCAGCGGTTAGTAAATCGGCACTTAAAATAACAATTTCATTAGCGCAGGCGGGAGCTGCGCTCCAGGTTGCTTGTCTAATATGCAATATACGTCACATGCTTATTACCATCATATTATGACTCTACGGTAAAGCTTAAAAAATCTCTTAAAAAAGTTTAATCCACCGGTGCTAAAACAGAGTGTATAGAAAAATAAAACCCTGACTACAGAAGCCATCATATCAAATTGATTACATCATTTTTGGTTCCCTCAAGTAAGCTTTTGCTTTATATTAAAACATTTTTATACATGGAAGAAAACTACTTTCATGGATTTTATCGCGTTTAATTTAGTTGATTCTATTCTATTTTGCATAAAATAATACTGGTAATGAAGACTTAGAGGTCATACGTCTTGTAGGTAGGTCATACGTACATCACACATTTCGTCCATGTTAGGCCGAAGCTAAACTTCGGCCTAACATGGACGCTGAAATTAAATCTTCAGAAAAGTTACTTTAACGCATTGAATAACTTACGCAACAGAACTGGGCTTATGGTTCTCCGCGCAGATAAAGTAATGCTACGGTTATACGTCGGATTATAATTTTCAAATACAACTACTTTTGTCAGATGAACGTACGAAAGTTTAAAAAGGTCAAAAGAGACCCTACAACTAATAAGCTTAAAACAACTAGCGATTGGATTAAGAAATAATCCGAGAATTTGAATCTAGACGTTAATTTTATAATACCTGCGTGTGCGTCGGTGGTTTGATGATTTGTTGTAAGAGTTACCAAAAATACACAAACTACACCCTCCATTACGAGTTACGACCAATAGTGAGTTTGATCGATGCGATAACTTACAGAATTGCCCAACACATAGCTAAATACTATCACTTTGACATTCAAGATATTTTGTGCATTTGATAAATTTATGAAGTAGGATGTGAGCAAATTGATTTTTTTAAATACGTACATTTTTAAAAAGTCAAATATAGGAACACGTGTGTACGGTGTGTACGTGGTGTGGAGCATCTGTCTTTGAAGTTGGTGGAAGGTAGAGGATAGTAAGCTCATTAATTACTTTAGTATTATTAAAAATCTTTTTTTAAGATTACTCTTATTACTCTCTTGCGACTATTGTCGAATAATAAGTAACTTGGTCGAGGACGCGGCAATAACACTCATGAATTCCTGGGTTTGAATATAACAAGCATAAAACATTTTAAGCTTATTTAGAGTGGTTAACACTCGTTAAATATTATTATTAGTATTAAGAGCACACATAGAATTTTATATAGAAATTCATGGTAAAAGTAAAAACATTATTCTTAGCACACTTTTTTATAGAATATCGGTAACAAATGAGCACATAGTTCAGTGGGTGTATGCCAATGCACCACAACACCCACTGAACTATGTGTTCAGTGGGTGTTGTGGCGCATTGGCATAGAGCTGTTTTTTCATGCTGAAATTCATTGCGACAGTGGTTATTTTTCGATCAAGCTGACTTTATTGTGCAACCATAATATAGATGCAGCTTGACTTTTGACTCTTGAACTTACAGATGGAGCCGCAGCAAACATCTTATTATTATTGAAATAGATTAACATAATCTAAAATTGACCTAAAGAGGAGATCGGAAAAAGAAAGGTGTCTCTATTTTCAAAAAAAAGGAAGATAGTAACTTGAGAGAAATGGTTACACCACTTAGCTCTTGCAAGCAACGTTGAAAGATGTAACCCTACTTATCACGCTGCTGCATAAGCGAGTTGGTAATACAGTGCCGCTACTTTCACAGCCTCACAGTGTAAATTAATTACAATAAATCAATTTCTAAGCACAGAAAAGATACTTCTACCTAGTATTCGAATTTGTTATAAATAGTTCTAGGTAATAACCTCTGTATGACGTCATTGATGAGAATTTTTTATGTATATTATCTAGTTATTATTAGGTAGCGTAAACATATCAATTAATATAAATAATAAAATTGTTGTGTTCTTGTGAAAATCACGAATACAGAAAATACAAATATTTGTATGTTACAATTCGCTCACTCACAACAAATTGACTACTTTTCTAGAACTCTCGCGAGACAGAAAACCAGCAGCAACATTTCGAGACGCTGTCCTAGATCTGCCAAAGACTGATATAGCCACTATCTTATTAGATCTTATTAGATAGTGCTATATAACATTGGCACGGCACCATTTCAGTTACAATTATGCTATAACTAAAAGTAGTGTAATGTTTACCTGTGATATCTGCTCGACAAATTTACACATTTTTATCAACATACATAATATCGTGCACTACATGTACACTTTACGCGCGTTTGAAGCAAAACTTATTAAAATTATTTTTAATAGATATGACTTTAAATACTATATATGTATTTATTAACATTTAATTTAATGATTTATTAATAGTCTGTAATGTGTAATCTGATGATGTAAAACAGTTAGCCTTTTGGCTTCCACATTTTAATAGGTATAGGACCCGAGGTCTTTTAGGCCGCGGGTCGTAAAAAGTTTAATATAAATCATTTCGCATCGTTACTTGTGTAACGATGGCTCCTATGATAGTGTACAGTGCACGTGGTTAAGTTATCTAACGGCCGTCCGTTGTATAACTCATGTCGTTAGATGTTCTGGGAAGTGAGAACCGCCCAGGGACGCGGGTGTACGGTGTGTACACGGTATGGAGGAGTGTGCGGCGCGCCCGTCTGCGGTCTCGCTGTGTCCCATCCATTGTCTTAACAGTGTTTGTGGCACGAGGTGAATGTGTAGTATCTATGTGTGACGGGCGCTTGTGAGAATCTTGCAGAACTGGAGGTTCAATTTAAACGTTCCTGGGCCTCCGGAGGCTTTGCTTAACGTTTGGTGTAGGAGCGTAGGTTGCTGCATTTATCACTAGTGGGTTGGGATGTGTCTCCGCGCTCTCAAAGTATTTCCTTGAAATATTCAGAGATAGTCAGAAGTTGACAATCTCCGTGCAAGTCCGAGTTTCGCTGGTACCACCGAGCTTCAGTGGCTATGCGAATGAATGTATTTTGGATGACTTAGAGATCGTATAAATGTTTGTGAGCCGCATGTGCGAAGACTACGCTTGCATAGGACATGATAAGTCTTACACAACTTTGCAAAGGTGGAGCTTATGTCTTAGTGACAGTTTGCTCTTAATGTTAACCGGAGGGTAGAGGCGACTAGTGACGAATTAAGCACGATTGTGGGCGGTGCGAATGTGTTTCGTGAAGGGCATAGAGTGGTCGAATATTACCCCTAGGTATTTGGCGTTTAGATGCCACGGGATCTGGCAGCCGAATAGGGCGATCGTGTCTAGAGATTGTTTCGGACTTAGGTTATGAAGATTTAATGAGGGTTTCCTTTGAAAGTATATTGTTATACCTTTTTGAGGGTTCACTTTGATTCTTCGTAAGCAAAACCATTCACAGAAATTTCTTGCTGCAACGAGCGACGTAAAGTGCCGTGTCGAGGAGTGCCATCTGCAAAGAGTGAAGTGTTGACAACTGGGTCCTTCGGGAAGTCTCTCGTATAGAGTATGAAGATGAATGCAGAGAGAACGCAGCCCTAACGGACTCCAGCCGTAAGAGGGTTCTTGGTGGAGCGAATTACCTCTATACGAATACGGAAATGGTGGTTGGTAAGGAAGGAAGAGCGCGAACTCGTCTTTTTGGTCTCTGAGCACGTTTACGTTAAAAACGCGACAGTCAGAGAGCATGGCTTAATTCTACCTAACGTTTGAACTGCCATTGTGGTTTTAACTAAGGTATTTAAGCGCTCTGGAAAGACCAGATTGCGTCGAGTATTTTGAGTGGCATTGGCATTGAGCTTGTCCTGTGGGGTATTCGATCCGCGGAGTTTGCGGGTGAAGGATAGTTCAGCAACGTTGATGTTGCTGATGAAGCTACAGACTAGGGAGAAGTCAGCGGCGAAGGGTAATGAGCATTTTGGGATAGGCTTGGGTTTGGCGACATGGAGGGAGCAGCAATGGCCGTTAGGGGAATAGTGCCGGAGGCTTTACCCACATATTGGGTTACGGAGAAGAAGGCGGGACGGGGGCGGGCTTGGTGGCCGTTTGGGGCGCAGTAGAGGCCACCGAGATTAGTACGGGTTTGGAGGCAGGCAGCCGAGAGCGCAACACGCTGGGCATTCGCACGTCTGGGACGGCCTTTACCTCCGCGCTGTTTTCGTCGCGCCGCTTTGGAAAATGCGATTTTTGGTGGGTATTGGGTGCCAAGTGTTTGACATATTTAAAATTGTTCCTGAGATTTTAATGTTAAAATGTAGTAAATCTAGGATAATCAAGTATATAAATGTACCTGTAAGTATATAAATCCACCAGCATTGTTTACTAATAATTTGTTTTTCACTGCACAACTTAAAACTTATTATTTCCACTTCACTGTCACCTGACATTGACCTTTGAATAACCTTTAATTGAATACTCATAATGGATTTGCTTAAGAAGTCAATTGAAGAGCTAACGCTGAATTTCACTACACGTGTGGATAAGTTCCAGAGGGAGGTCAGAACATCCATCCCTGCAACAAGCCCTTCTTCCAACATTAATGCACAATTTAACGCCTTAAGGGGATTTGTTTTGTCAGCACTAGAAAACTTACAACTTCAGCTCCAGCTTCTCTCTAGGAATCAAGATGAAATGGAGGTAAGGACCAGGAGGAAAATGTTGCTTGTGCACGGTGGGCCTGAAGCCCGAGATGAAACCCCAGTTCATTGCACAAGTAAGATATTATCGGAGCGATTGATTATCCCTGAAATTACTGTGAGCTCTATCACTAGATGCCATCGCTTAGGGCAACCTCGTGGCGACAAGCCTCGTGCGCTGCTTGTGAAGTTTCGAGATCAGGATCTCCGTGATAAAGTCTGGTTTTCTAAAACCAAATTAAAAAAAGGGTAGCGGAGTTACTCTATCCGAGTTCTTGACAAAGGGAAGTCATTAGGCGTTCGTTGCTGCTCGGAAGCGTTTTGGCGTATCCCAGTGTTGGTCACAAAATGGATATGTCGTGGTGCTTGGGTCCGATGGCACGAAGCATCGGATGTACACCGTGGCTGAGGTGATCGCCGTTCCTGATGCAGCGTGTGGTGTTCCTACTACCTCATCTTTGACTGCGACGACGGCGGCGATAACAGCTGCGGCGGCATCTTCTGCTCCTAAGCCCTGTATTACTACTGCTAGGGCTAGGAAGACGACTAAAAAATGAAGGTGGCGTGTTTTTCTTGTAGTTTGGCTTTTACTCATGTACTCCAGCAGCTCAATTCATGTATTTTTTGTAACTTTTGGTTATCAGGTATTAATTTAGAATTCTTTGCCATATATTTCAATGACATACATAAACACTCATGCCTGTCACCCAGAGGGGTAGGCAGAGACTACAGACTTCCATTTGGCACGATCCTGACACACCTCTCTTGCCTCCTTCACATCCATACACCTACGCATACATGCTCGTCGGTTTAGGGTATTCCTAATTTGGCCCGTTTTCAATAAATCGCCAATTTGGTCGATAAATTTTCGCCTAGGACGTCCCTTTCCGACTCCGCCATTCACTTCTGCACCATAAATTTTCTTTTTCACTCTTTATTTATTCTTCTTCTTTTATTTCAATGACATCATTTCTAATTGGTTGCACTAGTTCGAAGCACGTGTTTGGATTAATTGTTTGTCCTAATTTCTTCTTTTTATTTTTTATTTTTATTGTTTACTTTAAGACTGACAGTTGTTACCTGTAACCATAGATTACTGTATCAATAATAGAGTACTGTAACCACAGAGGCTGACAGAAGCATTCTTAGACGTAGACAGAGAATTCTTAGATTTATTTTTACTTTTTATATTTTACTAGCTTGGCAAAGGCATCTATAATCATACTGCCTAGTCCGACGTTTATAATTTTTTTTTACAATTTATTGGTGTTAGCCTAAAAGATTTTTTTTGTTTTGTTTTGGGAATTTTAATATTAAACTGATTGTTTTATTTTATAAGTTGTTGTTGTGTTATATGCTTTCTCTTTCATGCTGTTGGTGGTTGTAATTGTGTGGGTACCGTTCGATCTTGCATTTATACTTTTTATATTTTATTTTTTATTGTATATTAGTATTTATTTGTATATTTAATTAGTTTTCATGTTATCCTCAAACATTTGTAACGATAGTGATTTGTTTCTGTCGGATCGGAGCATCAAGGTCGTTGTAGACGGTGCAAGCTCCGATTGCAAGCCTATTAATGCTGGTGTTCCACAGGGCTGCGTGCTATCGCCCATATCAATGATATGTTGCATAACCGTAACATTCATTGCTATGCAGATGACAGCACTGGTGATGCTCTTTACACCGGCCGAGCCAATATTTCTCGGGAAAACGTCTCCGAGTGCCGGGACAAACTTGTGTCTGAAGTCGGGTCTTTGCTGAACAGAGTCTCGGATTGGGGACGACTAAATCTAGTCCAGTTTAACCCCCAGAAGACACAAGTTTGCGCGTTAACCGCTTAAAAGAACCCCTTTGTCGTATCCCCTCAGTTTCAAGGCACTCCCCTTGTTGCCTCAGCCAGTATCGGAATCCTCGGCGTCGACATATCGAGTGACGTGCAGTTTCGTGGTCACTTGGAAGGGAAGGCCAAATTGGCCTCTAAAAAGCTTGGCGTGCTCAGCAGAGCGGGACAGTATTTCATGCCGGCACACCGCCTGCAACTTTACAAGGCGCAGGTTCGGCCGCACATGAAACACTGTTCCCATCTCTGGGCTGGGGCTCCCCAGTACCAGCTCCTTCCACTTGACCGCATCCAGCGCAGAGCGGCTCGAATCGTCGACGACCGAGTGCTTTCCGATCGGCTCGATTCACTGGCGCTGTGAAGAGATGTTGCATATCTTTGCGTATTTTATCACATCTATCACGGGGAGTGCTCTGAGGAATTGTTCGGATTAATCCCAGCCGCCAAATTTCGTGAACGCACTACACGGCAAACGTCCCGATACCATCCACACCATCTCGATGCTTGGCGGTCCACCACTGTACGTTTCACAAGGAGTTTTCTTCCACGTACAACCTCTCTGTGGAATAGTTTACCACCGGCGATTTTTCTGGACCGATACGACCTGGGGACCTTCAAGAAAAGAGCTTACTCATTTCTAAAGGGCCGGCAACGCACCCGCAATTCTCCTGGTGTTGCGGTTGATCATGGGCGGCGGTAGTCACTTAACATCAGGTGAGCCGCAAGCTCGTTTGCCCCCTCTTCCATAAAAAAAAATACTATTTTGATGGGTGACTTTAACACCTGTTTACTTAAAGGCGACAGTCGGGCTATAAAACTTGAGTCTATAATTGAAGCGTGTAATATGCAAATCCTACACCTTGCTGCTACTCACAAATTTCCTAACTGTACTCCTTCCCCTCTGGACTTAATTATCGTGCCATCTTCAAACTTAGTTTTCAGGCATGGACAGTGTCCTGCTGATGCATTCTCTTATCACGATTTACTTTTCCTTTCGTATAAACTACGCCCTCCTAAAATCTTGGAAAAATTCTGCGACGTAATTTTGGAGGAATGGATATTGACCAACTTTGCGAAGATACTCATAATATTGACTAGTCAGTGATTGAGAGAGCACCATGCATTGATGATAAAGTGGAACTTTTCAGTTCCCTTCTCACTCATCTATATGAAGTACACGCGTCAATGCATCATGTTAAACTCAATCACTTACCTGCTCCATGGCTCTCTGATGATCTGAAAAGGCTAATTTTGAAGAAGAATGCGGCATTGTCAAAGCTTGAATCGTATTTATCAGACATAAAATTAATTGAATGACGTATTTCCTCGTTCTGTTGTTTAATCTCCCCCATACGTCGTTCAAGAATTATGGAATATTTACTGTGTGCTCATTTTTGAAAGACGTAAACAATGATAGGAATGTGTCATGAATCATACTTAATTCATTCGAAGTATCATTACTATGTTTTCTTTTCCTTGGAGCGGTGTTTATATAATACTCCTTTTCTTATTAGTATGAATATTTGGTTCGGAGTCGCTGTGATGTTGTAAGTTTGTTTGTTCGGCGCGCCGATGATCTTCATCCCCTGCAACGGCGAGCGGTTAAGCGGCATTACGGGAAGTACCAGGCAAGTATAGATTAAAAGGTAGTTATCGCAGAGCTTACACTTATGTGATTAAATATAGTTATCCTCGTTCCACAAGTATGATATGAGTCACTCAGTGTGCGAGAGCGTCGCAGGTAAGGCGTAGGTATCAGCTTAGTTTGGACGATTTAGACGCGGTCGGCTAGGGACTCACTGTCTCTGTGGGCGTTCGCGCTGCCGTTTGTTGCACGTTGTGACGAGTCGGTATTTAAGAACACCTTTTTGCACTTATGATATCTTATTATTTTAATTTTAATTTTCACAACAGAATTAAATTTATTTTATGATTGAGACAAAAAGTAATTTACACTGTCTTGCTCTTTCGAGGTCCAAAGGGGAAGGATTACAATTATTTTGACATTTGAAACAAAAGGAGATTTCTGGATCTCGACAACTTTAATTAGAATTAAATTAAAGCTACAACCTATATACGTCCCACTGCTGGGCACAGGCCTCCTCTCATTCCTGACAGGGTTTTTTGAGTTTAAGCGAAACTGACGGACAACAATTGATTTTATGTATAAAGATTACATTTGTAAATAAATGATAATAATCATTATTAGTTATGAGCTATAAAAAATAGAATTCTTTAAAATTATATTCATGTGTAAAATAAATACGGTAAGTCATATAATATACATTGAAACTGACTAAATCTTTCTTTGAAAGTGTATCACTTCTGTCCGAAGAAAAGGTCACGACCAATGAAGCCTTACTTTAGTAACCGCTTATCTTTGTAATCAAGAGACTAAAACACTAGAGTTTGAAATCTAATTTAGATCCAAAATATAAAATCATATATAATGGATTTTAAAATAAGGTTTGATTATCATTGTCACCATGTTTCCAATACTATATCCTACCATAACTTTAACCATATTACCTTCTATTCTAGCATAATATGTGTTATTGCATAAACTTTACGTGGTAGAGGCATGCTGCAGCTATATTAATTGTATAGTTGTAGCACGAATGGGTCGACTCGACCGAGGAAGGACCACGCTCTCACAGAATGCCAGCGTACCAAAAAACTTTTACATTGGCCGACGGAAATTTTTATTCTTATAATTTTTATTCTTTATTATTTTCTTCTTCTTTACCATAAGTCCTTAAATTTTCGTATAAGTACTCTCTGGACATCAGCCACTAGGATTTACCTTAAAATCACGCTTGACAGACCGGGGTAATGATTGAGCACCAGATGTCTCACACCCATTTAGGCAGCAACCCTTTACCGGTGTGAGTACTAAACGACCTTTAATAGTAAGCTATAAGATTTTCGATAGTCACCTCTAGCTTGCGTCAAAATGGGGTGATAGATTACACAGCTTCCACAAGGTTAGGTTAAAAATATTATTTGTCATTACCAATATTCTCCTTATTCTAATAAAATAAAGAAAATTTGCTCGTTAAGAAAGTATATAGTATGCTGAGCTGTATGTAGTTTTATTTCATGTGTAGCTTTCGCGTAAATATAAGAATAAGATTTCAAATAAATAGTTTCGACGTAATGCGTAACGGAAAAAGTCGAGTGGTATTTTTCAGACTTTATTCTTGTAACATTTCTCCATCAAGAAGTGTAATTTAATTTTGAAAGCTTCGTTTGTGATAGGAAATATAGATATAACCTTATGATGATGAAGGCATTTGGACTTAAACTAATCAAATCCTGGCCAAGTCCAAGCATTAATGCGTAATAGCATTTATTTTTACTGTGAAGGGTACAAAATTTCTTCCATGTAGTATGACATAATGACTTTGTGAGTATTTCAGATTTAGTAATATCTTGTCATGACAAAGGCAATTTTCTAGGTTGGCTTTCCAAAATTACTCTTCAGGATATGGAATAAGATACGTGCCAACGCCTAATTTCTTAATAAAGGATTTTTTTTTCGGAAAGATTTCATCAAAATTTTATTACAGTTCACATTTAAGTTTCAATAGATTCAATTTTTGAAAAAAATTCAATTCGGCTGGACTTGATATTTATTTATGCATATTGTTTTGCTAGGTTAAAACATGTTTTAATAGCATTTACTAAATTATAACGTTATATGATTTTTTTTTAGTTTTTGAATGAATTACCTTTTGTTTTTTTTTTAAAGGATAGGGCCCATATACATCTACATCTATCCTCGATTACGAATCAAAATGCAGATGCGTTGTCACCCGTGCGGACTAAGATGGAATGCCTCGTTTCCACTAAAATAGGTCTCCGGTTCTCTACACTGGCCATACGAAACACAGCAGCGTTAAGCTACTATTTCACGCTGGTATTCTGTGAGAGCGTGGTCCTTCCCCTCCTTTATAACACGGACTAGCTGCATGCCAGAATAAAACGAAATTAATATAATTATTTAATGCTGCTGTGTTTCGTATGGTTAATTATATAAATAATTATTCTGTGAGAGCGTGCTCCTTCCCCGGTCGGCCAACCCATTCGTGCTACAATTATACTACTTATATAACTGCAGCGTGGCTCTACCACGTATAAATTGTATTTTCTTGTTTTTATTTAACACCACACCGAGAACTTATAAATTTTTAAATATTTTATATCAATTTTTTACTTTGTATTTAGCATATTACTATGTTGTGAAACTCGTAAAGTAGTAAGTTCTGCAAAGACGAAGAGTCTAATACACTTTGTATCCTAAAGAATAGGAGTCCCCTTTAAAGGAAGTAGTTCTCTGCAGTAAGCTCGGCGGAAATTAAATAATTTTTTAAAAGTGTAGGAAATGACTATCTATAAAATAGCAATTAATAACTGAGATTTTGGTTTAAAATGGTGACATAACATAATTAGGTAAGGGAAATAACTTATAAGATTTTTTTAATGATAACCTAATTTTTTTTAAAGATAATTTAAGCCTCTTGATAAAATGAAATCGAACAATTTTTTTTTAATTATATTACTGTTACTAATAAATTTTATTTATCGCTGAGCCCAAAACACTCCAGCAACCAATATTAATCATTATGTTTTTGTCCTTATTCCCGATCCGGGCAAGAATTTAATAATTTGGCCAGTAAAAATTACAGTGAAACAGTAAACATGTTTTCTTGTTATTCAACAACAAAATATCATGCCAGTTTTATACAGATAAACAATTTTTACTTTAGTACATTTACATACATTTACTGAGTACTGAGAATAAAAAAAATTGCGGGCTTTGTGTTATTGGTGCCTAATAAGGCAAATAGGTAAAAAATTGAAACTGTAACAAATAATCCTACAATAAAGTTTAAATAAATCTGCGGCTGACACACAGATAACTACGAGCATAAAGTTTGACTGGCAGTGGTAGTTTGGTGACAGCAATTGATTACATGCAGTGGAAATATTGCATTTATTGTATTCTTTTTTAGCAAACAAAATTTCGTTTCGTTTATAAAAGAACATAAGTGATGACAAATGTTATTTTTAACCTAACCGTCTGGTAGCGGTGCAATCTATTACCCCGTTTGACACGTGCCAAGATAGGGTGATAGATTGAGATCCTCTTGCTGCAACCATGTGGTTGTAGCATGAGGTTACTATGTGAAGCGCCAGGAAATTCTTATAGCTTAATCTTAAAGGCGGTATGACTATCTCGTTTACACCAGTCGTTTAAAAACCAGACCAGTGACGGGATGCTGCCTCAACGGGTGTGACATCTGGTGCTGCAGTCGTCACCTCGACCTGCGGCAAGAGTGATTTAAGGTAAATCCTAGAGGCTGATATCCAGAGTGTAATTACGAAAATTTAAGGACTCTTATGATAAAGAAAAAAATAATATTAAATTTATAAGAACAAAATTTTCCGTTGGACAATGTAAAAGTTTATGCAATAAAATATATTATGCTAGAATAGATGGTAAGATCACCGATACGGTTATAGGTGTTGTGGCCGTGGAAGGAAAAGGGGAGATCTCCCGCCAGGCAAGGTGTTCTGCCCGAGGAGCGGCCAACGCTCCATGTGATAGTTCGGAGATGTTCTATATATGCTGTTTATGATTCGGAATGTTGATAGCGTGATTTAGGCTTCGGTATGTTGCGCTTGCTTCAAAGAGGACTTACAATCATCCTCTGCTGAATTATTGTATGGTGAACCTTTATCTTTGCCCGGAGAATTTTTTGAGCCCAGTGCCAGCGGTACAACGGACGTAACCGAATTTGCATCCCGCATTCGCGCGTTTGCTCAAAAATTACGTCCAGTGCCTATGTCTCACCATAGCAATAAAAACGTCTTCATTTTTAAAGATCTTGCCCACAGCAACCACGTATTTGTACGTGAGGACGCATCACGTGGATCCTTGCAGCCTAAATACAGCGGTCCTCACAAAGTCCTCACTAGAAGCAACAAAATATTTAAGGTCTTGGTTAACGGGAAGGAAGTTACGGTTACAGTTGATCGCCTCAAACCAGCCCATATACTATGTGACGCATCAGATAAACTCGATGTTAATAATGCTGTAAAAACCACGAAAGAACACATAACACGTTCAGGACGTCGTGTAAAATTTACCGATTTTTATCGCCCTTAGCCAGGTCTCTGGAGGGGGGTGATGTGGGGAACTTGCAACTCATACATAATATATAACACAAATATACATTCACACACACACACGCATTTAAAAAACTACATTTTACACTAATAACACAACATCATACTTACCAGTTGGCCGACGCTCATAGGTTCGATCCCGGTGGTGTCATCGATTCATTACCATAAAAGGTGCTATCTCGTGAGGCAACGGCTCCTTGAACCTTGATCAGTCAGTTACGTACTACGACGGAGAGAGTTTGTCGCTTTAGCTTACGGACGCTTGCTATTAAAATATTTACGTGTGTAATAAATCCTGTTAACTCTTTTCTCTTAAGCTTTTCTTTATATCTATAAGCTTGTTTCTTCTTGTAAGTGTTGCATTATCCTTCTGACTATATAATTAGTGGTGTGACTTTGTATTTCTGTGCAATAAATATGTTAGTGTACGAAGTGTTGAACATTATTTATCTATACACATAACAACAAACTCCTCACTCACTACAGTGTGGTAGGATGCAGTATTGGAAACAAGGTGACAGTCATAATGAAACCTTACCCAAAAATATACGACATAATTATGTTTCTATATGGGGCCTGGATTGGATTTAAAACTCTAGTGTTCTAGTCTTTTGATATAAAGGTGTGCGGTTACTGAATTAAGACTTCATTAGTAGACGAGACCTTTTCTTCGGACAAAAGTGACTATTGTAAAAAAAGATTTAGTCAGTTTCAATGTATACTATACGACTTACCGTATTAACACATGAATATAATTTAAAGAACACTATTTTTTATAGCTCATAATTATTAATGATTATTATCATTTATTTACAAACGTAAGCTCTATATATAAAAATCAATTGCTGTCCGTTAAACTCAAACTAATGGGTGGTGGTTTAGATTAGAACCTAGGTGATTTAGAAGATTCACATTTGAACCGTGTTAGTTGCGCTGTTGTTAAGATCCAGAGATCATCCGGGCGAAGCCGGGACGGATCGTAGTAATTTAAAAAGAGATTAAGAAAACGTATTGTTGCGCGCCTAAGTTGAAGTCTGACACTAGCACCATCTAGTGTCGGGTAACAGAGCGAGGAGAGCTCTTCAGAAAATGAAATGATTAATCTTCTAACAAACAGCGCCATCTAGTATCTAATTGAAGAACTAAGCTTTCTAGAAGCCTCACACTCGAACTTTCTGCGTCTGATCGGTCGGCGCCCGTATCTACGGGAATATTCTGGATGTTTAGGCGTAAAAGTGTATTTTAACCCGCTGCATGCCACGATCGGGGCAGTATTGAATTTGGCGAGACAAGCGAAGCTTCGGAGTGAAATAAAGTGAATCAGTGTGATTAATTATTAGTGTCTTTTAAGTTTTAATTAGTGTAAAGTAAATTAAAGTGTTAATTTTGGTAATTCTATCGGCAGTTTTTATTGTCACGAATCCTAAGCTCGTAACAGTATTAATAAATAATTAAATTAAATGTTAAAAAAGTAAAAAATACTTTTTAAAATAAGTAGAAATGTATCTAAGGACATATTTACTAAAAATAATATTAATAAGTTATGCTTCATTCGCTTAAATATAGTTTTCGATACTATGAGAATGTTGATAAAAATGTGTAAATTTGTTGGATAGATATCACGGTTAAACATTACACTACCGTTATTTTTAGCATATTTGTAACTGGAATGGTGCCATGCCAATGATTTTGTAGATAGTGCTAAATCAATCTTTGGCAGATCTAGGACAGCGTCTCGAAATGTTACTACTGGTTTTCTGTCTCGCGAGAGTTCTATAAAGGTAGTTAATTTGAGTGAGTGAGTTGTAACATACGTATATTTGTATTTTCTGTATTCGTGATTTTCAAAAATACACAATAATTTTAGTATTTATGTTTTATTATTTATTATTGATAAATAATAAAACAAATACTTTCTACGAGGTTACACAGGTTTACAGAGGTTTACAGAGGTTATTAACGAGAACTAATATATTGGGATATTTATATTTGGATATTAGGTGGTGGGCTCTATATTATATATATATATATATATATATATATATATATATATATATATATATATATATATATATATATATATATATATATATATATATATATATATATATATATATAAAGATCGGAATCATTCACTACCAATATTTAATCATTGGTAGAGAATGATAAAACATGGATCAATGCACGTAAAGCTATATAGGCTGTAGCTCGAAACCTCAATAAGGCTTAATGAAAATACTACCGGTTCGTAAAATGTCAAAAGATTGATTACATGACAATTAAGCTGTGCCCATTTGAAATATTTTTAAAGTTATTAAGAATTTTGGTGGATTACAAAGTACAAATTGGAGTACGATGTAGAAAATTGTTATGACTATGTAAATTTATATCATTGTTTATTACGTGTACGTTGAAGTTTCAAATAGTTTATTAATAAATCATTTTAATAAAATGTTTTACAAGGACTATAGATGCTAGTCATTATTTATATTGTCTCATAAATTTTTATTCTTATTTTTCTTCTTCATCTACCCGTAAAAGTAAATTGTTGGGCATGGGCCTTTCCCGCTGAAGGGCAAGTTTTACTAATTTTACATTCATATTTGCATAGTCTGTCTAAATATTTTATGTAAAATTATTTAAATTCTCATTTCAGTATAATCTAGTAATATTTCTGGGTTGAAACCCCTTTAAAGTCCTCACATCCGATATGGATCACGGTCGAATTTCAAACAATCTTCATATTCTTCTCCTTCTGCCTTAAAAATGTACTGCTGGAGAAGGGTCGCTCTTGGTTTGGGTAGAAGTTGCCACAACCATCATGCAAACGGCAAAGCAAACGGAATGGCGATTAGTATCCTATACTATTAAACGAGCAATTCTTGTATATATATGTATATATATATATATATATATATATATATATATATATATATATATATATATATATATATATGTATATATATATAATCGGGATCTCGGAAACGGCTCCAACGATTTTCATAAAATTTAGTGTCCAGGGAGTTTCGGGGATAATAAATCGTTTATTTTTAGAAAATGTCTTTTTGTCCGTGTTTTTAGGCAATGAAAAACTGTTACAATATCGTTTAAATAAGAAGGTAAATTTTGACGGATTGTTAGTGATTATAAATAGCTTAATTGGTATAATGTCGGTCGGTCACAGAATCTTAAAACCCCGGTTCGAGCCCAGACTGACCGACCGACTTTTTTTAATTTTTTTTTCATGTTCTTTTCTTTCTTGAGAAAATCTATTTTTTCGAGCCCTTGTTTTAGTATTTTTAAAAACACGAAAATTTAAATTAAAATAATTGCACTCATGATTTTTTATTCAAATAACCAGTTCCGTTTTTTCTGTTATGTCGCTAAGATCAAAAAATATTATTTATATTTCATCAGTATGTAATTTGTATCTAAATATAATTTCCAAAACACATGAATTAAAAAAATCGAGCGAAAAATACCGAGCAAAGCTCGGTCAACCAGGTACTTATTTTATATATGTCATATTATTTAGATTATTATAGTGTTAGTACCAAACGTCATGGCTAAATGGAATATATAGGTTGGACAAAATGGAAAGCATATTATAACGCCGCCATCACGCGACAATGATACTTAACAAAAGATTCTATAAATTAAAAAAGAAGTGTCCTGTTCATAGCTAGGGCTATGATGTAGAGTAGGATGCAGTGTCAGGAGGTACGTGGATAACCTCTACACAACTAGACCTAAAAACAAACAGTTTGTGTTAATTTGACAAAAATTCGATTGAGATTCAAAGCTAGTGATCGCCAGCTGTATTACTCTCTGATATTGTTTTTATACGACCTGATATACATCACATATACACACTCTAAAATATTTCTTATGTGAGTATTAGGAAATAGTTGCATGGGTCAAAGGTCGACCTTTTTTCTCTGCACTCAATGTAACCTTTTGATTGACAGGCGAGTCTTTATTGATAGACTGATAGCATAAAATCCGTTTAAAGTTGAAGTCAAAACATTTTCAAAGTTAGTATACACACAAAACTAATTTAAACATATTCATTGCTTACGTACAATTTAAAATTTGTTCAATTTATAAACAGAAGTTTGTATAGTATAATCAACAAATCATTGCCCCGGGAAGTTATTTATCAAAATATTACAAAATATAAATCGAAATGTTCCGTTTTTCATTTAGCACTGGTCATTGCAAGCTATAAATATTCGGGTATGGAATATTGAAACAGTGTTCGCAACTAGTACGAAACCTTTTATCACGTTTATTTGCCCCTGCTGCATTCAGTTACCCTAGTTTTACATTGTACACATATAGACCATTTATTTCTGGTCTGCTATCATGAGGCTTATTATTACCATCTGACATTAAAAATTGTTAAAAAATCTATTTTTTAATTTTTTAACTCAATAATTATGAAATGCGCAAAATACCTTGACGTCAAAGACATACATAGCGAATTATGACTACTATTTAATTTAATGGAAAGATTATTCGTAGCTATATCTATCATATACGATAGTAATTTTTTTATGTATATCACACATACAGCAGCTTATAGTAATAGTCCGAGGTCCCAGCAGGCTGTCCCTATTGTTAATAAACGTTCGGTTTCGTGGTGGTGGAAGAGAATCCATAACCCACACTATCATCCTGTGGTTTGCGTAACAAGCAACAGAGAGAAAATAAATAGGAGATAGGCAGCAGCACCCTAATCAATTAGTATTGATAATTCTCTGTTGATGAAATAATACTGTCGAAATGTATTTTAATGAATCATATAAAATTAAAGCTTTTTTCTTTATACGATGAATTAATGTTGTCGATTAAAAATGATTGAAAGTAAGGGTTGCCTAAATGTACGCAAGATTGAGGCCAACTTAGCGTAACACATTATCCATCGGACAAGGATTCAATGAATTTATACTCGCATGTCTGTTATCTACGATTTTCTTATTTTACCATTCCGTAACTGTCTTTTGAAATAATTTAAAATGCTTCTCGTTAATATCGATGATCCTAAAAATAATCAAATAAAAATCTCTTAAATCAAAAATTTGAACTTTAACCTTTCGTCTGCATTTGGGTAACCCTATGCCATATTATTTTAATCATATATGTGAAAAACTCATAGAGAAAAATCTTTATGACAAACAAAAAAACACGAAGGTAATTTCATGTGCGTTTTACGGAACAATAAAAACAAATGAGCAAAACCCACACTTACTTTTAAATCTAAAAAGCAGTTTTATATGTTTTTTTAATAAAGAGCTATTTGACCAGAAATAGCAGCTTTACATCCATTAATTGAAATGTAGCTGTGAAGTAGCTGGGTGTTCTACACAATCGGAAGGTCACCATTATATCAACAATTCACTCGCAGGCTACAACACCCCAGTAAATTTGCTAGGGGTATTAGATTTTTTGTGATAGAGAATCTGGAAACAAAGCTTGAATGAATTAAGTGTTGTCGTTGTAAATAAATCTAATGAGGGTCGATTGTAATATGCTAATAAGCTATTAGACTGTTTTTAATTGTACGAAAATTTTGAAATTAAATACTTTTCAAACCTTCATTTTTTTTCGCTATTCTGTATCCTAACGTACTCGCGCAGCGTTGCAGTAATGTTTCACAGAGTAATATCATGACACATACATGGACAAATAAAATTACTTGAAAAACTTGAAAAAACAGGAAAAAAAGTCGTACCGAAGACAGGACTCGAACCAGGGTTCTACGATTTCTGGACCGCCCCACATCCCATTTAAGCATTTTTAATCATTAACATTTTGTCAAAATTTACCTTCATATATTATATCAATTTTTCATTTCCTGAAAACACGGACAAATATGAGAGCGTATTTTCCACTAATCTTAAACTATACTTTGATAGGTAATAGATATCTCTTGTCAATAACTTTTAGTTAAATTATTAATATCAATTTAATTAAATTTACCATTATTAAAATGAAACTATAACTAAGTTTACTTCCCTGTGGCCACTCCTGTATGTAAGATAATGGTGATAGCGTTGCTGCCAATTACTCTAATTTTTTACGTATCCATGATGACAAAAAAGATTAAAATGCGTTTCAAACTTAACGCTTATCAATGAACAAATGACTAATTTTGAAAAAAGATTTTAAAGTTTTAAAAATAAAATTAATTTGTAATTAGAATTCTTAGTCAAAAAAACGAAAAACGTTGCTGTTGCACGTATGGGTCGGCTCAAACCGGGGTGGTACCACGACCTCACAGAATACCGGCGTGAAGTGGAAGCTCCGCTTCCTCGTTTCGTCTGGTGAGTGCAGGTGGCCGGAGGCCCAAATCCCCCCCCCCCCCCATCAACATGGTAGCGGAATTAAATAATGATAGACTACCCCAGGAGGGTACCAGCACCCCTGGAGAATCCCTCGCTGAGCATCCAGGACCATGTTTCTCCATTTCTGAGCGTAGGTGCTCAGGCTGCCCCGCGTATTCTGTGGGGGGGGGGGGGGGGCAAAATTCCGCTCAAGACTACAACTGCTCTGGGCAAACGGAGAAACAAGACCAAGGTGACCCCTGCCACGCTGTCCGTGAATTTCTGCAAAATCGGGGGACTTCACTCTAACCTAAACGCCGTCCACTACCATCTCGAGACGGCGAGGCCGGCTCTGCTCTTTCTGACCGAGACGCAGGTGTCCTCTCCGGCTGATGTCTCGTATCTCTCCTACCCGGGGTACAAACTGGAACACTCCTTTGTGCCTCGGGCTGGAGTTTGCGTTTACGTCAGAGAGGACATCTGTTCTCGACGCCTCGGCAGACTTGAAGGTTCGGACCTGTCCATCCTTTGGCTACGTGTAGACAGCGACGACCATCCGCGCGTCTACGGGTGCCTCTATAGGTCCCATAGCGGTAATGCCGAAACAGACCGACTCTTCGACCACGTCCAAATGGCTGCAGATTCGTTGCTACAGCAGATCCCCTCCGCAGAGATCGTGATCCTCGGCGACTTTAACGCCCATCACGCCGAATGGCTTGGAACAGATCTCCCCGCGTGATCGGTTAAACGTGAAGTTTAACCGATCATGCGGGGAGGGGATCATCTGTTCATGATTTTGCCTTGGCATATGGTCTGACACAACTGGTTACTTCGCCTACGCGGATTCCAGATGTGGAGGATCACGCCCCTTCCCTGTTGGACCTTCTGCTGACCTCTCACCCGGACGGATATCCGATTTCCGTCGACGCCCCTTTAGGCTCCTCGGACCATTGTCTGGTCCGGAGTGTGGTGCCACTCACGCTGAAATCGCGGCTACATTCTGCAGGCTGCCGCCGTGTTTGGCACTATAGGTCAGCCGATTGGGATGGGATGCGGTCTTTCTTTGCATCCTACCCTTGGGGGCGGGTTTGCTTCTCGCCGGATGATCCCAACGTTGTTGCGGATTCTATTGCTGATGTGGTACTTCAGGGTATGGAACTTTTTATTCCTTCGTCTGTGGTGCCCATTGGAGGCAAATCTCAGGCATGGTTTGGTCGCTCCTGTAAAATAGCATCATGCTATAAGCAGGAGTGCTACCAAGCCTGGGCTGATGCATCATCGTCCCGGGATGTAAACACCAGCGCTCTAAAAAAGAAGTATAATTCCGCCTCTAGGTCCTTCAAAAGAGTCATTGCCAAGGCAAAGTCAGAGCAAATAGGCAGAATTGGCGAGAAACTAGTTCGCCTTCCTTCTGGAACCCGTGCATTCTGGACTCTCGCCAAGGCTGTCCAGGGGAATTTCTGTCAGCCATCTCTTCCATCTCTGCACAGGGAGGACGACTCACTGGCCCATACCGCAAAGGAGAAAGCCGATCTTCTAGGCTCTTTCTTTGCGTCTAACTCGACTCTCGATGACGGGGGGAGTACGCCGCTGACCATCCCGCGGTGTGAGTGCTCCATGCCGGAAGTGCACTTCACACAGCGCTCGGTTTGCCAAACACTCCTCTCCCTGGACATCCACAAGTCGAGTGGGCCTGACGGAATCCCCCCAATTGTGCTGAGGGCGTGTGGCACCGGTTTTAACGCGTCTTTTCCGGTACTCCTACTACCCAGGCGTAGTCCCAAAATCATGGAAGACGGCCTTTTTTTTTTAGGGATCCCTAAAGAAGGCGACCGCTCTAACCCATCCAACTACCGACCAATCGCCATCACCTCCTTGTTCTCCAAAACAATGGAGTCCATTGTAAACTGCCAGCTCATGAGGTACCTTGAAGATCACCAGCTGATTAGTGACCGCCAATACGGTTTTCGCCGTGGTCGGTCAGCTGGTGATCTTTTGGTCTACCTAACTCACAGTTGGGCGGAGGCAGTAGAGTTCAAGGGGGAGGCATTGGCCATTAGTTTGGACATTGCGAAGGCCTTCGATCGGGTTTGGCACAAAGCGCTTCTTTCGAAGCTCCCTTCCTATGGGCTTCCCGGGAAATTGTGCGATTGGATCACCAGCTTTCTTGCAGATCGGAGCATCAAGGTCGTTGTAGACGGTGCAAGCTCCGATTGCAAGCCTATTAATGCTGGTGTTCCACAGGGCTGCGTGCTATCGCCAACGCTGTTTCTTCTGCATATCAATAATATGTTGCATACCCGTAAGATACATTGCTATGCGGATGACAGCACTGGTGATGCTCTTTACACCGGCCGAGCCAATATTTCTCGCGAAAACGTCGCCGAGTGCCGGGACAAACTTGTGTCTGAAGTCAAGTCTCTGCTGGACAGAGTCTCGGATTGGGGGCGACTAAATCTAGTCCAGTTTAACCCCCAGAAGACACCAGTTTGCGCGTTAACCGCTAAAAAGAACCCCTTTGTCGTATCCCCTCAGTTTCAAGTTACTCCCCTTGTTGCCTCAGCCAGTATCGGAATCCTCGGCGTCGACATATCGCGTGACGTGCAGTTTCGTGGTCACTTGGAAGGGAAGGCCAAATTGGCCTCTAAAAAGCTTGGCGTGCTCAGCAGAGCGGGACAGTATTTCATGCAGGCACACCGCCTGCAACTTTACAAGGCGCAAATTCGGCCGCACATGGAATACTGTTCCCATCTCTGGGCTGGGGCTCCCCAGTACCAGCTCCTTCCACTTGACCGCATCCAGCGCAGAGCGGTTCGAATCGTCGACAACCGAGTGCTTTCCGATCGGCTCGATTCACTGGCGCTGCGAAGAGATGTTGCATCTCTTTGCGTATTTTATCGCATCTATCACGGGGAATCTATCTGAGGAATTGTTCGGATTAATCCCAACCTATTGATGGTGGATGCCTATATTAGGCCATGGAACGCCCAACAATGTGCATTTGTTAAAAAAATATATCTTTATTTATGGTTATAAATCGCGGTATTCATTTATCCTAAAACAATGGGAATATTTTTGCACAAATTAAAAGTACCGAAAAGATAAAAATAAAATTAGGTAAATACGTAATTCATTAATCTGTGAATAAAATAAAAAATGTTGCCAATCGCAAAAATCATTAAAAAAATCGATTCCCCTTTTCGATCGATTACTTATGGAGTCATTATTACAATGCTTATATAATTTTTCGATAATTATTACGATGTTATGATATAGGTTTAAAATAACCGTTGACAATGGATATTTATCCAAAGCAGTCAATACGCAACCGTTATTAACCAATTGTTTATCCGACTACAGACGAAAAAGGATGGTTTTGTTTTTACAGTGTGTGTGGGTTAGGCTATGTTGAATCGTTTTTTGCTATGGTGCTTAAAACGTAGGATGCATTTTATTATTGAGGGCGCTACTATCAAAGAATATTTTATTCGCTAAACTCGTAAAGTACTTGACCAACTTTGAGAATTCTTTCACCACTAGATTGTTATGTATAATTTTAGATATCCAGTATAGGGTTAATTTTATTATAGAGGGCGCTACTTTCAATGAATACGTTTTTTGGCTAATCTCAAAAATTACTAGACCGATTTTGAAAATTCTTTCACCATTACATTGCTAATGAGGGCGTTAGCTGTGTGATAAATTTATATTATTACAATAAATGATTGGGAGATTAATATTTTCTAAATAAATAAAACTAAGTACTTACCTAAGATGTTCAAATTCAATTATTATTTTTACAATTTAAGAATCGTATTTACACACTTTACTTACTCAGATTGATTATTATAGATAAAGAGGTAATAAATCTAAAATAAAAGAGCTCCGCTTAAACGAAAACACTATTTATTAGAATAAAACTAAATGTTGAAAAAAGTGGTTCAGTGCGAGTCGGACTCGCAGGCCCATGAAGAGTTCAGTAGTAACAAGCATATATTTTAAATCGAGTCAAAATACCACTATCATTATCGCCAGCAACAAATTATTTTGTTTTTCATAGTGTTTGTATAAATAACAAAGTTGTTTTTGCGGTTCTTTAAAATGTGCTACTTGTATCTAAAAAAAGGACTATAATACATTATGGGGGTTTCTGTGGTTTATTCATTACCAAAGAGAAAAAACTTATTGCGCAAAATAGGTTTTTATCCATTTTAAGTCATCAAAAGCGGCAGTCAACCGTTAAAAACTAAAACAACCGTTGTTATAGGCTCGGTTGAATTCATTGACAACCTTCACATTTATAGTTACGATAATTAAACAAGCGAATTACTAGCTGATTTACCAAGAATTCTTTAGAGTATAACAAAACGCACAAGTTAACTGTTATTATTATCTGTTTTTAACATAACATTTAAAATGGAATCATGTTATGATAATTCAAGAAGTTAATTTCTAGCTGATTTACCACGAATTCTCTAAAGCATGACAAAACAATACAGCACAAGCTAACTGTTCTTAAAAATACATTTGAAATAGAGTTTCAATAAATAAAGGAAATTATATTTTAAAAATCGTGCAGAACTTAAAACGCGTCAAAGATTATTCTTTTTATGATATTATTAATCGAATAAAAATCGATATCATTTCATAGATTTTATGACAGTTAAGTGGCAACATCGAATCTGACATGTAGGCCGCTGTCACTGTTATGTCACAAGAATTCAATTGCGTGTTGTGTTATTTTATTTTGTTGGAAAATGCAATTGTTGATCTCTCAACAATTGGTTCGAACACAGCAGGTAAATAGTTGGTACATATCACGATGTGGCATGTCTTCCTCTAAGAAATGCTTTATAACTGAGTTTACTTGAATAATATCAATATAATAATTGTAGCTTCTTTATTGAATGAATATTAAAAATATTGAAAATTAAAATACTGAATCATCTAGTCCGTCCTCGTTGCAATCTGAAGTGAGTAATGTATTGCACCCAGAACAACAAAGCTTAGATCATACATCACACAGTGTACTGCTTACTAATTATTTAAAAGCACAATGTTTTTTACCTGGTTGTAACAGTTCCATCAGCATTGCGAGTATGTCTCTTTTGTGATTAACTACATTTTGCGATAACAAACATACATAGTGACAATTACTATGTATGTGTGTTATACTTGGTAGAACCATGCTGCAGTTATATTAGAAGTATAGTTGTAGCATGAATGGGTCGGCTCGACCGGGGAAGGACCACCCTCTCACAGAATACCAGCTTGAAATAGTAACTTAATGCTGCTGTGTTTTGTATAGTGAGTGTAGGGAACCGGAGACCATTTTTACTGGAAACGAGAAAATGATCTTAGTCCACACGGGTGACAACGCATCTGCATTTTGATTTGTAATCGAGGATAGATGTGGATGTCTAAGGGTCGCAGCAATGTCTCCAGCAGATGGTGAATCTCAGTTAATGACAAGATATGCTAATAAATCCAGAGCCGTGACTATGTGTCGATATGGGTAGTAGAGGTGGTGAATGGCATTTTTAAAACTGAATTTAAAATATTTCATCAAAATTACTTTAACAGGACTTCTACACATTTGATGATAGACTGCTGTGGCTTCTGCTATAGTTAATAAATTCCACACAAAAATAAGGGACAGGGATGATGCGGCTCAAATACTTGAAATAGTTCATCAAAATATGGAGACAAATAATGATTTTTCTGAGTATGCTAGGGAAAACAATCTAAATAGAGCTAGGGCAGGCAGACTTTAGAAATATAAATGAAGACTTTAAAATGTTAGGGAATTTCCTGTTTTAACTTACAGCGACTTAATATTAATTGCTTGTGTCACATACCAATTAAAGCAAGCTCGCTACTATTATGGTGAGCATATAAGATTTAATGGTTGCTACCGGATAGAACTCTGTAATAACCAGAGGAGCAGCATTATGGAAGGAATAAAGTTAAGCCCTAGCTGATCTTTACTTAGGGCTAGAATTGCAAGTCATCACTATTAGTCGTAAAGTGTATTTTATTATATAAATTCTATATAATATCTAATATATAAATTCTTTTTTCAATAGAGAAGGAGGCTTGGTACTACCACCTGCTTAGGACCCTGTAATTAATGAAATTAAAATTAAACCCAAGCATACCACTGCAAGACTTCAAGACACAGTAAGTTCATTCTGTAGATCGGACCATAAATAAAAATTAAAAATCTGAAGGTACTCCGGGTTAACACTGACATTGGGACGTCGGTCATCTCAGTCTGCCGTAACCATGGGTGCTGGAAAGCACCCGAAACGTCTGGAATTAAAAATCAAAGAAATAAAACGCGATAAAATCGATAAAAATAGTTGTTAAAAAAACTGCATTTGTGAAAATAAAAACTTCAAATATTTTCAAAACCCCGACTTTTTTTAAAGCAATTCCTTTACCATTTCATTGTTTTAATTACATATTATCATATCTATATGCTTTTATATGTGGGCACTCATGGCCGAAGTGTCTATGAAGAGTGGGCATTCCCCTTTCCTGAACGCACTACACGGCAAACGTCTCGATACCATCCACACCATCTGGATGCTTGGCGGTCCACCACTGTACATTTCACAAGGAGTTTTCTTCCACGTACTACCTCTCTGCGAATAGCTTACCATCAGGGATTTTTCCGGACCGATACGACCTGGGGACCTTCAAGAAAAGAGGTTACTCCTTTCTAAAGAGCCGGCAACGCACCCGCAATTCTCCTGGTGTTGCGGTTGATCATGAGCGGTGGTAGTCACTTAACATCAGGTGAGTCGCATACTCGTTTGCCCCCTCTTCTATAAAAAAAAATTATTTTGATCTAAAATGGCCAGTCTGCAGAACGGCAATTTCATAGATTAATATATTACGAGTAAATCTTATATATTACGAGTAACATAAGCATAGTTTTATTTAATAATAATTAAATAAAGCTTTGCTTTACTCCTACACTCATATTGAAATGATTTTTTTGTGTAAAATGTAGAAAAGGTATAGGCGGGCATTGAAAAAATAACAATAAAATCACAATGTCTGTCATTACTCTGACAGTAAACCTTTTGCGATTCGATTTAAGGTGTATTAAAGCTGTTTGTTACGATATTGCTTCTCTTTTAATGATTGGATATATTCCTCCTTACGACCTTTAGGTCGTAAATTATTATGGCGAAGTCAGAGTCCAAGGTTTTATACATTAATTGAAATCAATAAAATTAACATTAAGCGAATAAGATCATTTAAAGGTTTTATTTTGAAGTATCTTTACACATAAAATATCATTGAAAAAACAACAAAAAAGGAAGAACATAGTATCAACTTATAGAGAACTGAATTGTGGGTTGCGGGTATAAATATTATGAATAAGTCTCATATTATGAGTATTAAATTTTTAAGAAAACTGCGTTTAAAGCTCACGAATAGTTTTCTGTTACGAGTAAGTCTTATTTTATGAAAATTCAATTTTTAAAGAAACTAAGTTAAAACAAATAGTTTTCGAATGACATTTTTCTAGATTTAAATAACTCAAGTGAATTTACATAAATCTCAAGTGGAAGATTTAAACTCATACCAAGAAATGACTAACACAGATTACAATAATGAAAGTTTCTCTAATAACATAAAGATAAATTCATATAAAGGACACTAAATAAAAAGGAAAAGACATCTTCTAATACTTGATCTAGTTTAACGAACACAACTTTTCAATTACTGAGCGTTAGAATACGAGCTAGTAACTTCCTTTTCCATGAAAAAGACACAATAGTTAATAAGCAATCGAAATGTTCATATATGACTTACGGGAAAGTTAAATAGTTAATTTATAAAATTAATAAATATTAAATTTAATAAAATTACTATTTATTAATTTCTGAACCACCATAGCTATATGTTTTTGTTATGTGAAGTTAGACAGAATATTCTTTGCGTGGTGTGTATTTTAAAAGCTTAGTTATTAAACTATCCTTTGTTATGGTTAGTATGTGACAAAAAAGAATAAAAATTAACCTTTACCACGCTTAACTTAAAAGAATCACGTCCATTTATAGTGTCCTTTCCATAAGAGGATATTATGCACTTCTCTTTATATGGCACACAAACAGATTAATGACAACACATATGGGGCCGGCATATGTTCGGCAACAGTTTGTTGGGTCGTAAATAATGACAATAAATTTTAATAACAACAATTATGGAACAAAAGACATCTGTCAAACTTGTTGTCTCGATGCTACTCATCGAGATTTAAGTATGTCATAACCGGTTGTTGGGCGCGTTTTAACACTGACTACAATACAGACACAACTTAGTAGCCACACACTACATCAGGAGCTTGCTGGAAGTTGTGCTCGAAAATAATCGCGCCGTATACGATTGGTACCGGGCTATCATCACGGGTAACTCACGGAGCTATGTTTAGTCGACATTACCATTTATTTACCAGAAACTGACATTACCAGAAATTCGCATAACTAAGATTACAACAGATCTGCTAAATTGAGAGATGTTGGAAAAATCTTCAAATTCTCAGCATGTCAAAATTTGAATATATTCTAATGACAAGACATATTACAGACACACTCACATAAGATACATTGTTCTTGTTAATTGAATTACTTAATTCAATTATTCAATCATTCACTCCTCCATCGATTGTCCAAAACTACTTAGTTGTGGACAATCGATGGAGGAGTGAATGATTTTGTGAAGATAAGTGAACTCAGAACACTCTCTACGTTTATCTAATTTAGTAACTCCAAACTAGTTCACACTTTCAATATACGTTAGCAACCAACGGAATTAATTCATGTTTACGACAAATACCTCGCAGAAAATATCTCTGAATTCGTTCAATATTAGCTGTTTGTACACTATAATAAGCAGAATACTGAGGCATATTCAAGGATTTGTGTTACAAGACTATTAAAATATATATTTAGTACCAGGTTGACCGAGCTTTGCTCGGTATTTTTCGCTCGGTTTTTTTAATTCGAGTGTTTTGGAAATTATATTTAGATACAAATTACATACTGATGAAATACAAATAATATTTTTTGATCTTAGCGACGTAATAGAAAAAACTGAACCGGTTATTTGAATAAGAAATCATGAGTGCAATTAGTTTAATTTAAATTTTCGTGTTTTTAAAAAATACTAAAAAAAAAGGGCTCAAAATAATAGATTTTCTCAAAAAAGGAAGGAACTTGAAAAAAAAAATTAAAAAAGTCATTCTGTCGGCCTGGACTCGAACCATGGTATTACGATTTTGTGAACGACCGTTATACGAATGAAGTTAGGTATTTATAATCATTAACAAATTGTCAAAATTTACCTTCTTATTCTAACGATATTGTAGCAGTTTTTTATTGCCTAAAAACACGGACAAAAAGACATTTTCTAAAAATAAATCCTAGCTAGATCGATTTATTGCCCCCGAAACTCTCTGGACACAAAATTTTATGAAAATCGTTGGAGCCGTTTCCGAGATTCCGATTATATATATACATATATACAGGAATTGCTCGTTTAAAGGTGGGATTAAATTAAGCTCTATTTAATTAAGTATTCTTTTCAATTCTTTTTAGCCGCGCTAATAAAATTAACTTACTGATAACCACAGTGTACGAGTATTATATAATCAAAGTCTTCTTTATGATCTAATTTTGAGTTCAAACATAGCAATATTTTTATCAGTAAATGGTTGATTATTCATATGGTAGACATACTGAAGTCGAGTTTTCTTGGTTGTGAATGTTACAGAAAAACGTTTAGCTGCATTCAAATACATTTTATTACGAGAACACAAGAGAACCAAATGTAAGTATTGTTAAGGTCACGTTGCAGTAAGAAGCTTCAATGCCTAAATTCCAGTACTTACTGCGAAATTTGTATTAAAATTTTTTCTCGTTCTTATTTTAAAGTTATTTATTTAAAGAAATGACAAAATAAAATCTTTGTTTCCTTTAAGAAGTATCGAAATGTTTATTTATATCTATGGGTCACTGTATCCACTTACGATCAGTTGGACTGTGTGCTTGTTTGTCATCTTTGTTGTGTAAAAGACACAATCGAACTTATTTAATACTATTTAAAAATATGTATATAGAATAATCTAACTCTTACCACTTTAACATACTTGAGCGACTGAAGAATCTCTGTATTGGTTGTTATTTGGAATTCGTAAATATAACCATGTCTCCAAATATCGCACTAAACTCAAATGGTTAACTGAATTCACGTATTCTTTGCTCTCCACTACATCTTGTTTAAAATATCAAGTCCACCCTATCGAAATGAACATTAAAAAATTCTCAGCTCCTGTAATAATTTTACCTTATGGTCTAAAGAAAACCGTTCCCTCGAACGTCCTTTGCATTCCTGTACTTTTTATTCTCTGTTCTTGGAGTAAACTATAATAAAACGTAACGTAACTTTCCGGGAAGTCAGCAGTATGTGAACATGTTCAAGATCGACCCTGCCATTACATTAGATTTGATAGACCACAAATCCTCGCAAAGGAACGCTGATTCCTACCTGAGATGATTCGCAAGGCTATTGAAATTAAAAAAAAAGCATTCTAATTTCACTACCATCTGCTTGGGATCCCACGATTTAATAAAATTAAATCCGAACCCAAGCATACCACTCTGTAAGACTTCAAGACACCGTCAGCTCATTCTGCGTGGATCTAAACCAAAATTAATATCTAAAACTTAAGGCAACCGCGATAACCATGACATCGGGACAGTCCCTCCCCCCCCCACCGTGACCACAGCCATAATTAAAGCTGGTAGTTAGGGTGTAAATTCCATTCAAGTATGACTCTCTACCCTTAATACACGCTTAAATTAAAAATCTAAAAACATGTTTTTAATTTAATTTACTACTATTGTCGTGCATATTTAAAGTAAAAATATTTTCTGGTTTCATTTTCATTTTGAGGAAGCTAAAACCTTATTATTACAGATTAGAGGTCAAAACAAAACTTGTAATATAAATCTTTTATAACACTTTTACAATATTAAAATCAGCAATTAATGATTTAAGGTAATATCTAATTCCTAGCACAACCACTCTCTACGACCGTGCGAGCCAAAGTGACCCTGCCACCTGCTACGGCAACCGGCTTTCTGGGCTCAAAACGCCGCCACCGCGGTGATGCAATCATTAGCCACGCCCCCTGTCTAGTCATCATCGCGTAACATTATATATTTGACAAAGTATGGCTCAGAGAGAGTCTTTCGGTATCCTATAAGATGCATTTCGAAAGTGTACGCAGGAATTACATGTTTTAATTCCTCCTTATCCTTTCCACCATTGGACCATCACACAGTTGGCGGGTCTTCATCATCTTGCTGTCGATATTCCACGTATTAAAACTACACCTTTTTTTGCCTCATCTTTTGTAATGCGTACAGCAAAGTAGTGGACTAATTTTCTGTCTTTCCATCCGAATACAATCAGAGCGTCTTCAAGGCAATATGTTTTTGAATTGTAAATGGGCTTTTGTTACAGTGATCTTTACCATCTAGGGCTTCATCACCACTTCATCAGGTGGAATTGTGGTCAAGCACTGGCTTATAATTAGTAAAAATAATAATAATATTTGCTTAAAATAAAACTATTAAACTATTTGAAAAAAAAAAACTAAAACAAATGTTTACGTGGTAGAGCCATGCTGCATTTATATTAGTACTATAGTTGTAGCACGAATGGGTCGGCTCGACCGGGGAAGGACCACGCTCTCACAGAGTACCAGCGTAAAATGGCAGCATAATACTGTTGTGTTTCGTATGGTGAGTGTAGAGAACCGGAGACCCTTTTTACTGGAAGCGAGGCATTCCACCTAAGTTCTCACGGAGGACAATGCATCTGCATTTTGATTCGTAATCGAGGATAGATGTAGATATCTATGGGCCACAGCAACCACTTACCATCAGGTGGACTGTGTGCTCGTTTGTCATCCTATCCTAAAAAAAACGATATTCATCATGAGCTATTAAGATGATAGTTGTAAGAACATTAGGTCATAGTTATGATGTCAAAAGCTTTTTGGTAAGTTTTAAAAAAGTCTGCAAAGATTTAGCTTATTCATATATCCGGCAGTGAGGGAAAACTGAGCTATAAAGTTTAATTAATAATAACAATGTTCTCCAGATCGTAGTTTGCTCACGGCGACTAGTCTTAACAGAGATTAGCCATCTGTGCAGGATTATAGTACCCAAGTGCATGTGCATTCTCTATTTTTTCACTTTCATAGTCTGATGGGACGGCAATCCGACACGACTGGAGAGAAATCTGGCGCTGGACCAACGGCTTTGCTCGCTTTCCGTTGCACTAATTGGCAAGAGACCAAAATTAAATCACAAATTTATTTATTCCTACCGGGGATTCTAACCCCATAGATAGGACCTCATGAACAGCAGTCAGGTTTACGACAACTAGTCCGAGGAGGCAGTCAGTTCCATTACATCCGTCAAGCTTCATACGTACCGGTCAAACTAATAAAAGCGTGTTAAAAATTAATCTTAGGGAATCCACTAATCCATACATCCCATGTTATGTGTAAGAGGCGACAGATGGGAATAAATAGGAGGGAAGCATCAGTATTTTCCTGATAGCAACTTATAACAATAAAAAATACGTTGCCAACTGGCCTGAAGAGCGTGGCAACTATGGTAAATCAATTATGAGGTAATTTATGAGGAAGTGTATGTGTATCGGTGGACTTTTGATAGACTGTAGTGATAATGGAAATTAAAGAGTTGAATATGGAACATTAGTTGTATATGTATGGAAAAATATTAAAAAGAAGCAATTTAGTAACATATGTAAAATAAAGGTAGGTTTTTCTAGTTTAGTATTACAGTTAAATTGCGTGGTTTCGTTAATGTTTTTTCAATATAAAGTAAATAAAAAAAAATCTGTTCAGGTTAATGTTTGCGACACTTTAGTATGAGATAACGTAGAGTAATAAATTCTGTTCACATTGGAGAGTTGAAACCATCATAGAATAGATCAGAAGATTATACTTCACTGTTATTGTTATAGCTATTTTACTATACTAACACGAAGCTTTGTTGTCCCATAATTTAGTAATTTTAACTCTAAATACACCACTTAAAAGCGCCCAGAGAACTGACGAGAAAATTTATATTTCTTAGTCTACTCAAAAGGGTAACAAAGCTAAGTTTTTAATGGAAAATAATAACACACTTTAAGAACTAATAATAATTATTTTACACATAAAAGCTTCTAAATTAACGGCTGTAATTCTGCTATACTCTATGCATTTTTTTATTTCTTTTTAGTTCTTCAAAGTACGCGTTTACTTTTTATATTTTTTAAGAATACCGGCGTAAAGTAGCAGTTTAATACTGCTCTGTTTCGTATGGTGAGTGTAGAGATCCGCAGACCCTTTTTTTACTGCAAACAACATCTTAGTCCTCAGGGGTGACAAAGCATCTGCGTTTTGATTCTTAATCGAGGATAAATGTAGATATCTATTGGCCATATCATCCACTTACCATCAGGTGGACTGTGTGTTCGTTTGTCAACTTTGTTCTACATGAAAAAAGATATTGAGGTACACCAGATGACAACGTATACAGCAGTTTTCTGAACGCGACCTCATCAAGCTCTGGTGAATCTTATTCGCATTCTGATCTTTAGATCTAAGTTTTATTTCGAAATTTTGTCGCAGCAAAATATGTGTATATTTGCGTAGAGTATTTTTGCATTTTCAACAACATCCTTTACATGTAGGTCTGATATGGACATTAGAAAATATCTTCGTCTTTTCTATGTTCACCTTGACGACCGAGGCAGATACAGATTGAGGTCATTTCGTATAATGTTATAGTAATTATGTCAGTGATTCTGTCATAACTACTATATCTACGGCAAATCGAAGAAGAGTGATATATTATTCATTATTAATGGAATAATATATATAATTTGGTATTCATCAATATCTATCCCGAAAAATATTTAATTAACATCAGGTGATTCTTTAACTCAAAATAAAACATGACGGAAGCTTGGCAGGCAAGTGGGCAACCGCATTTTTTTATTATTTTTATGTTATCAAGAACATAAGTATTCCTTTGAATAAAACTAAATTTACGGATTCTATCGCGTTTAATTAATTACTTTTACATATTTTTAATTCACGACGTTTCGGGTGCTTTACAGCATCCATGGTCACGGGGGGGAGGGGGAGGGGACTGAGATGTTTGACGTCCCAATGTCATTGTTAGCCCGGCTACCTTCAGTTTTTGAATATTAATTTTTGGTCCGATTTACGCAAAACGAGCTTACAGTGTCTTGAAGTCTTGCAGTGGTATGCTTGGGTTTGGGTATAATTTTGTTAATTAGGATGTCTTTTAATTTCAATAGCCTCAGGTATCATCCTTGGTAGGAATCGGTGTTCTTTTGCGAGGATTTGTGGTTTATCAAATCTGATGTAATGTTGGGGACGACCTTGAACATGTTCATAGACTGTAGACTTCAAAGAGCGTCGGTGCTTTACGTCAGCTATATGTTCTTTCACGCGGGTTTTTACGAATCTTTTTGTTTGACCTATGTAAGAGAGACCACATTCACAATCTAACTTGTACACTCCTGCATCTTGTAGAGGGATATTACACTTGATAGATGGTAAAAATTTACTAATATTCTTCGGCGGCTTGTAGTATGTTTCAATGGAAGCTCGTTTCAAGATGTAGCCAACCTTGTCTATGACTCCTCTGACATATGGTAGTACAGCAGGTACACGCTCGACTGTGGCCGGCTTCACTCGGTCACTGTGACGTAGGCACAGGATCCGAAGCTTGTTGTCTTGCAACACTTGCTTGACATGCTGAAGCTCGGCAGCCAGATGTTTTCTGTCACAGATCCCTCGTGCTCTCTGAAACAAAGATTTACCCACGGTAGCTAACTGTGAAGGATAATGGTGAGATTCACCATTTAAATATCGATTGGTATGGGACTTTTTCTATACATAGTGTGACCAATAGTGTTATCAGGATTTCGAATGACTAAAACATCTAGGGAAGCTAAAGAATTATTTGCTTCTAACTCCTATATGAATTGTATTTTAGAGTTTATAGAGTTAAGGTGGTCTAAAAATGCAGTTACTTTGTCAGATGGTAAAATTGTGAAAGTGTCGTCTACGTACCGCTTGTAAAATCTTGGATTTACAGGAGCAGTAAGAAGGGCTTTCTCCTCGAAGTCCACCATGAATATGTCGGCGACTATGGGAGATACAGGTGAGCCCATCGCCACACCATCTACTTGCTTGTAGAACTCTTCCTTCCACAATAGATAGCCAGGTGTGAGGCAATGTTTGAGTAATACTGCATATTCAGCAGGCGTGTTGTTATCTTCTAGCTTCCTAGTTACAATTGAGATGCAGTCTTCAATAGGTAGGCATGTGAATAGTGAATGAACATCAAAACTGACCATAGTTTCATTGTCAGCGAGATGTAGGTCTTTTATCTCACTAACAAAATGGTATGAATCCTTTGTGTGTGCTCTGTCTGGTATGTCCTCTCAGTGGTAACCGTATTTTTGCCAAGTGTTGTGCCAGCTTATAAGTTGGTGAATCGATCTGGCTCACTATAGGACATAGAGGAGCGTTTGGTTTGTGTATCTTCGGTAACACATACAACCTCGGTGGTTTGGTACATGATGGTATTAGCGAATTCTTAACAAGAATTTTTAAGAAATCATTAGAAAACCTGAAGGATGATATAGTCGCCACTGCACGCTATCGTAATCATTTGTTGTATTTTTAAAATTTTCAATATTTTTATTTAGTAGTTCTAGTACAATATTTTTGGGGTTATATTCATAATTATTCCTAAATTTCAACCACATCCAATTACTATCAAATTGGCTCTTTATATTTAGTTTTAAATTATACACCTTAAACCAACACACTTTAAAGTCATAGTTTATTTGACTACGATTATAGAGAAAATTAACGATTTGTCACAGGCATGTATGCAAAGCGCGAAAAGGGAGGACCAAAACATATTTGCTATTTAACTATGGCTTGTTTTTAAGAAATAACTGGCAATCCGCCCCGTGTTCGCAAGCTTGATTATTGGATCAACAATAGTGCCACCTACCGGGTCCAATTATACATTTAAACCATCCCACTCGAATATGGACCCACTCAAGTACACACGAAAAATTTCATCAAAATCGGTCCAGCTGTTTATACGTGGTAAAGCCTTGCTGCAATTATATTAGTAGTATAATTGTAGCACGAATGGGTCGGCTCATCCGGGGAAGGACCACGCTCTCACAGAATATCAGCGTCAAATAGTAGCTTAATGCTGCTGTATTTTGTAGGATGAGTGTAAAGAACCGGATACCCTTTTTACTGAAAACGAGGCATTCCATCTTAGTCAACGCATCTGCGTTTTGATTTTTAATCGACGGTAGATGTAGGTGTCTGTGGGTCACAGCAACCACTAACCATCAGGTGGACTGTGTGCTCGTCGTTTCGTTTCGTCGTCGTTCGTCACCCTATCCTATAAAAAGAGCCATTTTTGTGTTTTTGCGTGACTAACGGACAGCAATTTTTATTGACTTTTATTTATATACAGAGATGATAATCTTCAAACTATACTGTATTATTTTCGAGCATATAAATTTTGAATATTTGGGCTATCATGTGAAGAAAGAAAGTAACTATATTTTATATATTTATTTATTTATTTTATTTATTTATTAGGATTACCAACAGAAATTACAACAGTAATACAAATATCATTTTCATAACATATTAAGTACATTATAATTGTATTTCTTTTTATAGGTAATCAAAACATGCATTGATTATGTAGTAAATGAAAGGATTATAAGAAAAAAAAACTTGAACTACATCATTGAATAAATAAATTATTTAAAAGAAATAGAATTATTTAACAATATTATAGATAACTTCATTATCATATTGTTACGAGCTTGAGGTTCATGACAATAAAAATTGCCGATAAAATTACCTAAATTAACACTTACACAAATTTAAACTTAAAACACTAATAATTAATCACACTGATTCACTTTATTCCGCTCCGAAGCTTCGCTTGTCGCGCCAAATTCAATACTTCCCCGGTCACGTATTGCCGCGCCTTTATATAGAGCTCTTCCACGAAAACATCCAGAATATTCCAGAATATTCAAGTAAATACGCGCGCCAACCGACCAAGCGCAGAAAATTCGAGTGTGCGGCTTCCAGAAAGCTTAATTCTTCTGTTAGATACTAGATGGCGCTGTTGGTTGAAAGACGAGTCATGTATTTTCTGGAAAGCTCTCCTCGCTCTGTTACCCGACACCAGATGGCTCTAGTGCCAGATGTCAACTTAGCCGCGTAACAATATTAAATTACATTAACCACATTATAGAAAACAAAAGCAATTCCAATATTATACTTCCAATATTGTACTTCTTAATTAATTGATTCATTATTTTTAAAGAAATTGATTAATTTTGATTTGAAGGTGGATAAATTATCGCAAGTAATATCGAGGCCAGAAATCTTCGAGGACAGTTCGTTATAAGTGCGAGCCAGTCTGGCTAGAGGGGAATACTTTCCCAAGTTAGATCTATAAAGAGATACATTGAAAAAGGCTTGCGGTTTCCTAGGCAGTCTTGATGGCACTTTAAAGTTAAATAATTGAACTATCGTTGGATAATCAACACTATTATTGAGCGTTTTGTATAGGAATATCATGTCTGAGATGCTTCTACGTGATTGTAACGATCTGATGTTAAATTGCGCCAACTGTCTTTCGTAGGAATTATTAGATTGATATTTATTCGAACGGTACGCAAGATGACGTAGCAGTTGTTTATGTATTCTTTCAATTCTAATGCTATGAATTTTGTAGTGCGGATTTCAAATTTGACTGCAGTATTCCAGTTTACTTCTAACCAGACTACTAAAAAGTTTGATTGTAGTAGAGGGCTGCATGAACTCTCTGGAATTCCTCAATACAAAACCCAGTATCTTCGTAGCTGAGGTGATTATGCTATCGATATGGTTGGTAAATCTTAATTCGCTGTCTAGTATAACGCGTAAATCACGTATCGCTCGAACCGCAGTCAGTTTTTCAGTATCAATATAGTATTGACTTTGTATGTAATTATGTTTTCTGGTAAACCTAATAAGTCGACATTTTTTGCCATTGAGAAACATTTGGTTGTTATTACACCTATTTTGACACAGACACTTAATTATTCTTTTCAACTTAATGATACGTTAACTTAATAAACTTGACTTGAAAGCATCAGTCAGTGTGTTTAATGCAACCACAACACTCATCTGAAAATCTGATTTCATTGCTTTAATTGACGACTGAATTTTCAGTAACGATCGGAAATCTTGGAGGATATCAATGAAATCAGTTAAACTCGGAGAATAAATAAATATAAAGAAATTTTAACGAAATGAAATGGAGCAAGCAAGCAAGCAAGTTCAGTGCAAGCAGTTCTTTACTTGGAACTGTATTCCGTATACATCAAACTAGCAAGCTACAACCATATCCACATCATATAAAATAAAGTAAAATATTACAAAAAAAAATAGGAATTTAAAAGTTAAAATTTGTAATAATAATAAGTAATTTTAATCAAACTAATGCCTTTTATATGAAAATTTATATAAATAATTTTGAAAGCCGAAGCAATGCTTTGAAGTGAGACCAAACAACATGATCCAATATTGACGATGGAGATGGTCGCTTGGTGGTGGATGTAATCTAAATCTAAAATACTAACATATTTTAGATTTAGATTAAGGTATACAAAACCAAACAGGGACGTAATTTAAGATGAGAATCCGCTAATGTCGCGTATCACCTTATGTCATATTATCGGATTGCTTATACTGTGTCAACTATTACAAGGCTCTTAAAGCGATTGAATAAAGTTATTTAAGATATTATATCCCATGCTTTCAAGGATATTGCTAGCATTTTTACTATCAGGCTTGCTGTAGTTGGAACAGGAATGGCTCCGGAACTGCACTGCGAGTGTAGTAGTGCATACGAAAAAAATCACGTATGAACCGTGTTGTCATTGCTACGCAGCCGTGTTAGCCTGTAATCACTGCCACGCCGCTATTTTCTGTATACTATCCTTATGTAATACCCTATGTATAATTATTATGTCCGTGTGTATGTGACTGAACTCCTCCTAAACAGCTGGATCGCTTTTGATGAAATTTTGTATGTGTGATTTACTTGATTCGAAAATGGTTCAGATCTACAACTGGAACCGATTGGTGGCGATGTTGTCGAATGTTTACAGAGAATTCACAGGTTATTTTATTATATTAAGGGAAAAAGCTTCACACTTATTCTGTGATATCTGAATAATAAATTTTATATGTCCCAACTCTTGAAAAGAACTTCAAGCCGAAACACGGTTTACCCAAAATCTTTTTTTATGTTTCTTACTTTATTCCCGCCACTGTTATTAATTTATGGCATTTTTTAACTCAACGTTGAGAATGATATTGTTAACAAGATTATATTAATGTGAAAAACAGACATCTGAGTAGCTTCGGCAGTGATCTCGGTGACCCAACTTTTATTTAATGAATACACAATCATCATTCATCATCATTACAGCCCTTCACAAGTCCATAGTCCAACATAGGCCTCCCCCAAAGTATGCCACAAAGCAAGCTCCTTAGCCACTTGCATCCATCGACTTCCGGAACTGAGACGTGGTCCTTCACTGCTGGCCGTATGAGGACACTCAAAGTCGCTCAGCGAGCTATGGAGAGGGCTATGCTCGGGGTTTCTCTGATTGATAAACTTATAAATGAGGATATCTGCAGTAGAACCAGAGTGAACGACATAGCCCAACGGATTAGTTAGCTGAAGTGGCAATGGGCCCGCCATATAGCTCGAAGAACCGACAACCTTTGGGGAAAAAAAGGTTCTCGAGTGGCAGCCTCGTACCAGTAGGCGTAGTGTAGGGCGACCCCCCGCTAGATGGAGCGACGACCTGGTAAGACATGCAGGAAGTCGATGAATACACAAAACTAAAATAAAATATTCTGATTGTGCAGGTGTGGGTGCGGTAGAAAAACAGATCGTCTAATTTAAGCTTCTGAATTACCAAAAAATCGAACTTTGCGATAAAGATGGCAGATTCCTCGATAATGCTTCGCAAATTAACTATAAATATGCCATGGCAATAAATACACCATAAAAAAACATGAAATACAAAATATAAGATTCTAAAAATGCCACTATTAATATTGGTTGTTGTGTTTGCAATAACACACGTTCGTAAGCGAGACAAAAACTGATTTATTCCTTTACATAACTACCTACAAATACAATAATACAAATACCCACAACATTGGTATTATACGAGTATATCTTAATATGGAATAAGTACACTGGATGACGGACGTTCAGTCAAAAAATTAATCCTTAAATTCTCACACTTGTGAGCACCTTTTTCGCAGAAATTCTCTAGGTTTGTGAAATAGTCATCTATTGCACAGTGTTCTCGTAATATACGAGAAAGAGAGACAAATTAGCATAAAGTCCAGTTGTTGTTAAGTGGACACTGTGGCTCGAAAACAACATTTAACTTCAGTTATGATTTGGAATGGATATGCATTGTGCATATGCATTCCAAATGATTGTATAGTTCACCTGTAAGATGGAATTCCCCGTTACCAGTCAGAGAGTTTGTACATCTAGATCCTTGGTTAGAAGCCCAGCCGAAGCCAATTTTTTTTGCAAAATGCAAATTGTTAGTCTGGAGGTCTGAATGTAAAGTCCTAATCCACTTCCAATCTTATTCATTCGCCTAACATTAATGTGATACCTCGAATTTGATGGTTTTTCTATTTCACATATTTTTTAAGCTTTATAGAATACAAACCAAGATTTTGGTATATTATTTTTAACTATATGACCATGGATTGCATAAAAGTATAACACGATATCATGTAATTTCCTCGATAGAAAAAAATTGCAAAATAGACTCTAATTAGTTACATTTCTTGATGACACCGCAATATATATATACGAATAAGTTCATGGAATTATTTTTAAGGCATAGTTAATAATCATATCTAAGTTCTCACGGGCCATTTTAATACATAACGAAGTTTAGTTAAAAAAATAAAAATTATGTTTGGCGCTTACTTAGTTTTTGTACGAGCGTGTGGTCGGTATAGCTTTCTCATAATTTATGTATTAGGAAGTCATTGCATCACTTTCATTCTGACACTCCCTCAGTCGTCCGTGAGCTTCATCGACAAAGGAATAAGCCTCGCCCCCAAAACTACGGTTTATTTTCGAGGTATCCTTATCGAGAATAATTCAAGTTAAGCTAGTTCGGATGACAAGAGACAGAAGATGTGAAAATCTTAGAGGTCTATTTGAAATAGGCCGTGTAACCACAGACGATAATTAAAAAAGAAAGTAGTTTGTGTTTATGAAATTTAAAAGTAAGCAATAAAGGATTAAATATTTATTTATTTGTTTATTTATTATTTAATTGTGTTTTTATTTAATCCTTGCTAACTTCAGGTACATAAACACCTATAAAATTTTGATATTTTAAACACTTATAAAACACTGTGTTGATAGGTATGTGTGTAATAAACTGTGGTAATGGTCTAACATTACATGTTAAATTCGTGCCCTTTTTACAAAGAATGGGAACGTGAATTAAATGAACTTCCATATATAAGGGTATACTTAATTTAAGCACGCACGCAATATTTTTCCTTTTTATCGCTGGTCTTTAGCATTATATGATTTACAACCACTGACCTGCCCTCTCTATTCATTATTTAATTGGCTCTTAATCTACTACATCTACAGGTTGAAGTGTAATGTACTTTCTATTTGGGACTATTGACTTTAAAGTGAAACAAAAAATGAACTGTTGTAAACCTTACGAAATAATAATATTACGAATAGGGTTAACAACACCTTTACACCTAAAATAAAACTATTTATACGGATTTTATCACATTTAATTTATTTATTTTTATTTCCTGACGTTTCAGCTGCTTTACAGCATCCTTGGTTATGGGGAGGACTGAGATGTTTGACTTCCCAATGTCATGTTAGCCTGGCTATCTTCAGTTTTTGAATATTAATTTTTAGTCCGATCTTCGCTGCTTTCAAAACATATACGAGTAGCTGACATGAAGGACCGACGTTTCGGAAAGTCTGCATTCTGTGGACGTGTTCAAGACCGTCCCCACCATTAAATCAGACTTGATAGATCAAAAATTCTCGCAAAGGAACACCGATGCCTACCAATAAGGATGGCTATTGGAATTAAAAAAAAAAACATCAAAATTTCAATAGAGAAGATGGATGGTTGGTGCTACCATCTGCTATGGATCCTTTAACAAAATTAAATCCAAACCCAAGCATACCACGACGATACTTCAAGAAACTGTAAGTTCGTTCTGCGTAGATATAAGAAATATCCGTATAAATAGTTTTATTTATGGTTAAAAGCCAATAATAAATAAATAATAAAATGTTTATTAAATTTTATGTTAGAGTTTGATATAGTACTACACAATTTGACATAAGGATTAAGCAAAAAATTCTTTGCAGTTTCTTTTCAATTCATGTATAAACAAAAGATATCCTCTAGATTCTTTTGATGTATATATTCAGTTCTCGCAAGTTTTTTCATTAAATAGGAGCATTTTTATTTTGAGCTGTAAAACAATATATTTTTATTCTTTAATGGAACATTCGACTATTCATCGAAATTTTGCTTTGTATTTGACACGTTGCGTTTGGAGCATAAAAAGAGTTTTATAGTTAACAGTGAAATATTTATCATTTCTTGTTTTGTAAATCCTCTGAATCCGCGTGAAACCATTATTCTCTCCAGCAAGGTTCTTTGAAATCATGTACAATGCATTGTTTGGATAGCGACGCTTAAATTGTTCTGGTTGTTGGGGGCCCGTTTTTGTTTTAAAAGATTATTGCAACGTGTGATAACTTCTACGTTTTATAAATACAAAAGATTTCTTAAATAAATTCTAAAATGAGGTCTTTCAAAACGAGCCGGGTATAATATGTACATAACCTCAAAAACTGAAAAAATTACGTGGAATACGGGAAAAATACATAAAATTTCAGTTAATAATAATTAAGAAAAAATAATTCCCACGTAAGTTTCGAAGCTGGTTTTTACTTTTTATTTACAAGTTTATTTTTTACCCTTTTAACCCTAAGGAAATATCACAAGTTCAATGTACGAACTAGAATGTCATCTTACTAGTTACATTAAAACCGCATCGACCATTTTTAAGTCTAAAGTTAAAAGTTAGAGTTACAGCCTATATACGTCCCACTGCTGAACACAGGCCTCCTCTCATTTCTGAGAGGGTTTTTAACTTTAGGAGAAGTATAATTTCTCCAAATTGATACCTGACCACATCGGAAGTATACAACTTATTTAATTTAAAAAAATGTTTAATTTGATTCAAACGCTTTCCAAAAATTGATAAACATGCTTAAAACTTTTATGAACAAGGTTATTTATTACTAAAAAAATAATTAGTAATCCAAATAGCTCTAGCTTACAATAAAATAATTATATGTCGAAATATTTCTAAACCATATACGAGTATAAACGCTTTAAAAAAAAGAGTTTTGAACTTTGATTGAAGACGACCTTTAGTAGATATCGGGTTCTTTTTTATACCAAATACTAGACGTACTAACTATAATTGTATTGTTAAATTGTATCATATAAATATTGGTAATACTAGAATAGTTTAAGGATGTGTATTGTACGAATTAGCTTAGTTTTATATTAAGATTGTACTGATAAAGAGGATAGTTGGAGTTCTATAACTGCGAAGGGCTATTTTATTGTTATTATCATCATGCGTTTATATGTATGTATTACGCGTAGTAGAGCCACGCTGTAGTTTACACGTGTGGATAATGCATATGACATCACAAATGCTATATGAATCAGGCAGTCAAATTACTTCCTTGCATTGAACGAGAAATCTAAACATGTACCATATACATAAATATCTCCTGAAAGCGTCGATATTTTGGTTGGCCGAGCTAGTTGACGAGAGGGACACGAAATTAAATTGTGATAGATAATGTTATCTAATATGTCGAGAGTAAATAAAACAGCAATATCTTACAAGCCGCAATCTACATTGACATCGATAGTAAGTAATAAAAAATGTAAACTTTAAGCAAAACACTTTCATTATAATTAAATCCATTTTATGGTAAGTAATGAAAAGGGGAAGACTGAAAAAAACTATTAAAATGTGGTAATAATTTCTAAGCGTATTATAGTAAATAATAATATTTTGTGCATGGAACAGATATAGTGTGCATATTTCTCAAACATGTATACGAACATGTATCATAATATGAATAAATAAAAATCAAAATAATTTGTTTATCATCCTCGCCATGACTGTAATCAAAAGTAGTAATAAGAGTTATATATTGCATACTCGACAGTTTTATATTACATAGACGATGTGAGAATACACTATAAGCGATATTACGATGACTACGAATCAGATAACTCGACCGAGAAAGGACCGCCCTCACACAGTACCTTCACAATACCATCGTAAAATAGCAGTACAATGTTGTTGTGTTCCTTACGCTGACTGACGGGAACCGGAATCCCTTTTTACTGGTTGCGAGGCATTTCATAATAGTCCTCGGATGTAATAACGCCTTTGAATTTTTAATCTTAATCAAGGAAAGACGAAACGGTTCATTACTACTTCTATAGCATAATCACTAAAACATCTCGACACAAAAGTGTTTGTAAAAATAGTTTTAGTTTAAAAAGTAACACGGCCTTAAGGAACTTGTGTCTACCCTACCGTATTACTGAAATCCAAATCAGTTAGTCATTACATTAAGTAACGAATTTCTTCTCCATCAGTTGTCGGTTAATCGAGCTAATGGGTCGACCCATTGCCACTTTAGCTAATTGCTTATTGATCCCGTTTGTTGTACTAGCTTAAAATTGATTTATTTGATTGAATTTTTGGACGAATGGGTGATCTTTTTTCTGCTTAAGAGTCCGGGCTGGTGGGTACCATCTTCTAACTCTTCTTTCGAAATGTCTTTATTTTTTTATGTAAGAAATAGAAATTTCTTTTATCGTCAACATGTTTTATAAAATCCTACTTTTTTGTATTTGCTTTTTTCACGCTTGTAGATATTCAGCAGAAAGAGCTTTCATAAAAGGCTACTTCTTAGAAAATTCCTTAGTAGTAGCTTTTACTGTAATCGTATTTTTTGAAATTAAAAAATATAAAATAGAAGTAGCTGTTTATTTTCAAGTTGACCCTATTCCTGCAGTTTAATAAAATATTTATTTTTTTAATTTTTGTGCCAAAAGTGTAGTTTGTATTTAAGGGCTAATATGTATTTCTTGGTAGGTACTTAAGCAATAACATAACCTATACATATACTATAATGTAGCACAAAATCAAGCATGATTTTTCACCGTGCACGCGATATTACCGCGGATTAAATACTTGTTTCACCGGATTAGGTGTTAATCTAAATGTAAAAACATTAAATTTAGATACATAGACATCTTTTCTTTGAAGCAATAGTTTGACAGTTTCTTTTTTCTTTACATTGAAATTTATTTTATACATGTGTGTTATTTCACGAAGTTAAATTTAACAATTCGACCACAAATTTTTGAATATGTTCCTTTTGAATATGTTTGTGAGCCCGAATAAAAGCAATTCAGATTCCATCAATAAGGCACAGTAATTTTGTTAATAGTTCTAGATTCGTATACGTCATTGATATTGCGTAAAGGTTTAAACACATTTTTTTCAAATTGGAACTCTTGGTATTCAAAAATAACACAACTTTTTTAAGAAATCATTATTATAAATTTAGTGATATTGCAGAAATAACAAATGACAAAAAAAGAAATTAATAAATGATTTTGATAAAAGGCCTTGCTTTAAATACAAAATTTATAATGCTCGTGTGAATTTAGAACGAGTCAAACTTACTACCTATTACATTCTAAAATAGTTTAACGACAATATCAGTGGATAGTTTTATACTTCACGGTTTCATCATAATCATTATTACAGTCCATCACACGACTACTGTGAACTTGACCATAAACCTCCCCCAAGGAATGCCATTAAGCACGGTTCTGAGCCACCTGCATCCATCGACTTCCAGCACCTCCTGACCAGGTCGTCATTCCAACGATCTTCATAGAGTACAGATACATAATATAATTAACGACACCAATTTACGAAGTCGCGGGTACTACTCTATTGAATTGCATGTATCGAGTTGTTCCAACGGTTTTCGTGAAATCTGTTAATTTACGCTTATTTCAGGAAGTTCGCGATTAGCTGCATCATACGTCAATGAATAATTTCGATGCATGTACTAGGTTATCATTAAACTCAGCTTTTTACTCTTGGCGCCAAATTTAAGTGGGTAAAAAGTGGAAAACCGTACGGAACTCCTGGATACTTTCTCTTCTAATGCAGTTCATGCTATACTCACATCCGAAAGCTGGCTTAAGCCAGAAATCTCTTTCATGTCTCATAGTATTACAGGTTATATTGTACTCCATAATGACCGACTGGTGAAAGAGGCGGAGATGTCGCTATCTATCTGCGTAATAACTTACCTTATAAAATATTAAACACATTTTCTTCCCTATATTCCGGTCCAATGGAATACATTTTTGTTCAAGTTAAAGTGTTTCTTGGAGTTGTCTACTGTCCACCTTGAGTGAACTACTTTTTTGATTTGGAAGAAAATTTGTTGCTTTTCGGTTCTGTATACACACATCACATTATCATGGGGACTATAACACTGACCTATTTGGGGTTTCTCTTAAATCTTCCAAACTGAGGTTGACCATTTTGTCGCATCATTTCACTATTTTGTCTCTAAATGCAACACATCACGACTTCCACTCTTCTGACACCTGGATCGATCTTATGGCCGTCTCCTCCGTTGATCATGTTGTCAATTATAGATAATTCCCTGCTACTGGATTTTCACGGCATGATCTGCTTTATCTGTCATATAAATTAAAGTCTCCCAAGCCTTTATCTGTGTCTATCTTTATTCGAAGTCTTGCTAAAATAGATAAAGACAAGCTTAAATGTGATGATATATATATATATATATATATATATATATATATATATATATATATATATATAACCGGTCATCTGCATATACTGCTTCCAAAGTTGATGAAAAAGTCGACTTATTTAACAGCAACATATTAGGACTATATAATGAACATTCTCTTAAACCTGTTGTTCGACTGAGGCGTCCTTCTGTTCCATGGATCACAATTGGGGTAAGAATGGCTACGGCTAAAATCGGTAGAACTTTCAGTGCGTTTGAAAAGAATCACACTGATGTAAAGTGGCAAGCATATAAAGCTGCAAGAAATCAATGTAATCAGGTGGTGAGAGCTGCTAAACGCCGATATACCCGCGAACAAGTACTTAATTATTCTTCGGCTGATACATAGAAGTTTCTGAATATGCTTAGATATGGAAAATGGCAATTTGATCATAATAGAATTAACTTTTCTTCTGAGGACTTTAATCGTTATTTATATCTTCTCAAATAGTTTCTGATATATTTAGCTATTTTTTATATCTTCCATGCCTCCTTATTTTCATGAAACTTTTACCTTTTATAAAATAGACAAGGACGAGGTACGCAGAGCTTTTTCTTCTATTAAATCGAAAGCCAATGGATGTGATGATGTGAGTAAGGTTATGGTTTTGCACGTGCTGGATTCTGTTTTACCCGAGATAACCCATATAATTAACTTTTCGCTGATGAATGGTGCTTTTCCAACTCTCTGGCGTAAAGCCTTTATTATTCTCATTCCGAACCGCTATATCTAATTTCAGACCAATTTCTATCCTGCCTTTGCTCCCTAAGGTTCTGGAAGCTGTTGCTCATAAACAGATTTCTTGTTTTGTTTTCTCAAAGAACATTCTTTCCCCACATCAGTCTGGTTTCTGCTCCGGTCATTCTACAACTACTGCTCTTCTCAAGGTGACGGACGACATCTGTGAGAGGATGGAAAAAGCAAAACTGACTATTCTCATCTTAAATGATTTCTCTAACGCATTTAATTATGTCGATCATGGTATCTTGTTAGCTGTTCTTTCTCATTTGAATATCTCGTCTTCGGCTCAGGAATGGTTCTCATCATATCTTCGAGGGCGCCAAAATGCCAGAGGTTGACTTGATGTGACAATTCTGGCTATAGTGATAAAGATTCTAGAAGTTATAGTCTATACTAAATTTCACGTCTACTATTCCGTTATCGAACTGATGGCTCCAGATTTTCTCACAGCATATATGCAGTAGAGACACGCTGCATCGTATTATTTCTGCTTATTACTTATTTTTGTTGGCTCTACCAGGGAAGGACCACGCTGACACATAATATCAGCTTAAAACATTATAAGTACAAAAATTATCTTAATCAACTGAGAAGTTATGCTCAATTGCATAATTCCTCTGGAAATCTGACTTTGATGTATATTACTCTACTGTACTATGCACCGTGAAGAGGCATTCTGAGAATATCCACTAGCCAATATAGTCCCGTGGGTGTCTTAAAACGGCAAACGGGGAAAGAAGCAAAAAGGTGGGTATAAAAAATGTAGTTGCCTGTTACCGCCTGTAAAGTGTAGCAACTATGGGAAATATTCCCTTTATAAGATAATCTATGGGGAAGCCTATATAGTTAAGCGGTAGAATAGAACAGGGTCCAACGATGCTGATGATGATAACGAGAGATTCGCTACTTCAGTTTTGTTTTGTTTTATACGTGGTAGAACCATGCTGCAGTTATATTAGTAGTATAGTTGTAGCACGAATTGGTCGGCTCGACCGAGGAAGGACCACGCTCTCACAGAATACCAGCGTAAAATAGTAGCTTAATGCTGCTGTATTTCGTATGGTGAGTGTAAAGAACCGGCGACCCTTTTTACTGGAAACAAAGCATTCCATCTTGGTCCTCATGGGTGACAACACATCTGCATTTTTATTCGTAATCGAGGATAGATGTAGATGTCTATGGGCCACAGCAAGCACTTACCATCAGGTGGATTGTGTGCTCGTTTGTCACCCTATCCTTTAAAAATATTTGTAATATTCCTTGAAAAGAAAATATTTAAAACGATCAAGCGTAGTTCGTAGGTTTTGTAGGGATATTCATCACGTTGTTCTATTTTAAGAAATAATATACAAGTACAGTAAAAAGCAGCTGTGTCATGCGCAAATAATAAATTAGGAAGTGAAAGCCTTAATTTTCAGGTAAAAGCAAAATAAAATAAATTAGCTTTACTGTAAACACAAGGCGCAAAGGTGGTCTTTTTTAAGCTCACGCAGGAATGAAACGAGCGACTACGTAATATCTACAGAGGGTAAAGAAAATTGTACTCGCAGCACGTTAATTGGGTGCTAAAATAAATATTTAAAAAGGGACGCGGAGACGTGGGTTTTGACTTTCCAATTAATTTAATTAACAAAATCCAGGAGAAGGAAAGTTGATTTATTAAGGAATTTTTTGTAGACTCGATACTTACGTAAACTTTTAATTATGTTTTGTAGCATCAAATTTTAAGGATAGTCGAGTTAAAATAACTTACAATAATGATTTTAGCGGCTAGCTCAGAGCTGCGGATGTGTGCGGAACCACTCCCGCAGCCTTGACTATATCCTGCAAAAGTGGAATAACATGGGTTTCTAGTCTGCGGGAGTCCGCCTTAATCTCTCCTTGCCCTCGTGAGACGGGTATATGCAAAATTTTATATAGGATAAAGGTGGTTAAGAACAGCGTTTTGTAACATTCCTTGTTAGAGACATGTGATAATCTTGAATTAAAATAAACACTATGAAATCTAAGATTTTTCACGTAATTATTGAAAAGATAAAATAAATTTGTAATGTAATAATACTTAACATCATTATGTGAGCTGTGTGAAAAGGATCAATATCGCAAGGCTTATTAGCTTAAAATATTATTGCAGTTTTTTATTAATTAATATTTACGACGTCTCTAGGTGATAGTATCTACTCCTTTTCTGCCTTAGAGTCCGGAGTTCCGGTCTAAAAGGATTACGGAGTCGGTATAATGACAGACTGTGAGGCATTCCATTTTAGCCTTCAGATGTGATAACGCGTCTGCAGCCATTTTTGTTTGATGTCGGCTGCAGGTGTTCGTGGTCTGCAGTAGCCATTTACCATCAGGTGGACTGCAAGTCCGTTTGACAATTCAGTTTTATAGAAAAAATATTAATAATTAAAAAAGTTAACTTTGTAATTATATTCGTATATTTTATTTATAGCTTTATTGTTTTCAGGTACTCCGAAAACTATAAGGTGATGGAGTTTTGCCATGGGCCAAAGTGAATGTGCAATGAAGGTTTGTTCAAATTAATTAAATAAATTGTAGACATTTTAAGATAAATTATCTTATTCATAATAAATATGTATAAAATTGTTGGAGGATGCTTTATTATTCGTGTAACTTATGAACGATTTGACTGTTAAAGGCTATATTAAAACAATATATTTTTATTTTCAAAAGGAAGGTTCAAGTTTCTGTCAACTTAAAATATTTGCAATATTTTAAGAAAAACATATAATTTTGACCCGAAAGTTGGCGATGTGATCAAGTTATTAATAAGTTTTATATTTACACCGTGTAAAGTCCAGATTGAATTTAGATTTAAGCTTATTGCGCCACCTACCGAAAAAATATTTGTCTATTCAACTAGTATTTATAATAAATCTTCATACAAAAGTGTACAACTAGTAAGTGTTGACTTATGACACCGAACCAAGGTCTTTTACTGCACTGATCTCTGCCCCGCACCGTTCACCGTTCTCCGCGTCATTTAATCTCTATCTACTATAATAAGCAGCAGAAAAGAGGTAGCAAATATACCCCACAGTATTGAAGAACGAAATTTATTTAAAGGAGTAAATGAATAATGGCTCTGGATGGTCCAGTGCTCAGTGATGGATGGAATAGGCTATTATAAATCACTAATTATTTACTTTACACGCTAAGTTTTCTGTTATACAAGTTCAAAAGAAGAACGGACCTTTTATAGTTTTAACTTATATCAAAGTTCATGCAACTTTAGGTATTGATTGCCCTGCTGTGAAAAAAAACACCGTGGTTTCCTAACTGATGTTTTCTTTCCGAGCCAGAGGAAAAAAATAATTCAAAAGCGCGTGAAGTCCGGCAACAGGCATATAAGTAGTGCGTCGAAGTAGTTCATAGTTCAAGAAGTTACTTTATGATCCCTTCAAAAATGAAAAGAGGCCTGTGTGCAGCAGCCAGCAGTACATCATATTATAGGCCGCAACTTTACTTTGTTAAGTAAAGTGTGACCAAGGTTTGCTTTGGGACAATTTTTGTGTGAGTAAATACTCATTTAATATAAACTTTGGTATACTTGCATCGAATCACCACTATCATTTTAATCCTATTCAGACTGTAAAAATTATCGGACTTTTATGTGAATAATTTCTAAGCTCACTTTTTAAGTGTGTTAAAATAATAGGTATAGGAACAAAATTGTATCTTTATTTTGAAATTACTTTGTTGTGACAATGTACAATTTGAAACAAGGTTAACATATTCTTGGCAATGAACGAAATAGAGTGAGCCAAGTCTTCTACATGATCTTATAAAACATATTGAACTTAGTACAAGAATAAGCGCTACAAATGTCATTAAGAACAAAAGAAAAGTTGATTTATTTTAAGTTAAGTCGGCATAGGCAATAATATTAATGCACATTGAAATACGTGGGAGCCGTTCAACCTCCAGAAGGCGCTTGACATAGGCGCGTTGTTTTCTCCAACTTTGTGGAGCGGTGGGTAACAAACGAGTGCTTAATCTACCTGATGGTAAGAGTTGTTACTGTGACCGATAGATATCCATATTTATCCTCGATTAAGAATTAAAATGCAGATGAAATATTGAATAAAACTATATTTACGGATTTTATTGCGTTTAATTAACTAGTACCCGGATGACCGGTTCTTTTTTTAAGTTACATTTAGATACAAATTACATGAGTAATATTTTTTGATCTTATTGACATAATAGAAAAAACTGAACTGGTTATTTGAATGAAAATCATGAGTGCAATTAGTTTAATTAAAATTTTTCTTATTTTTAAAAATTACTAAAAAAAGGGCTCGAAATAATAGATTTTATCACAAAAGAAAGAAATTTGAAGAAAAAAAAGTCGGACCCAGGATGGAACGCGAACCACGGAACTCCGATATCACGCCCGACCGACATCCCACCTGAGCTATTACGATCATTAGTCAAAATTTACCTTCTTATATTGTAGCAGTTTTTTTATTGCCTGAAAACACGAACAAAAGGACATTTTCTAAAAATAAATCCTAGCTAGATCGATTTATTGCCCCCGAAACTCCCTGGACACTAAATTTTATGAAAATCGTTGGAGCCCTTTCCGACATATATATATATACAAGAATTGCTCGTTTAAAGGTATAGGATGTATAAAATTTTAACTTATTTTTAAGTTAGGATAATTTTTTTAATATTAAAAAAATTAGGCTAGGGTTTGGGCTTAATTTTGTTAATTATGGGATCCCAAGCAGATAGCAGCACCCATCTATCGCCTTTATTGAAATTAGGATGTTTTTTAATTTCAATAGTCTCGCTTATCATCCTTGGTAGGAATCGGTGTTCTTTTGTGAGGATTTGTGGTTTATCAAATCCGATGTAATAGTGAGGACGATCTTGAACATGATCACAGAATGCAGACTTCCCGAAGCGTCAGTGCTTCACGTCAGCTATATATTCTTTCACGCAAGTTTTTATGGATCTTTTTGTTTGACCTATGTAAGAAAGACCGCATTCACAATCTAGCTTGTATCCCAAATTTGCAAAGTGTTTGCATAAACTTAAGAAATCATCAGATGCAATATTTTATTTACATCCGTGAGGACTACGATAGAATGGCTCGTTTTCAGTAAAAAGGGTCTCCGGTTCTCTACACTCACCATGCGAAATTTGCCGCGTTAAGCTGCTATTTACCGCCAGTATTATGTGAGAGTGTGGTCATTCTCTGGTCGAGCCGACTCACTCGTGTTACAACTATACTACTAACATAGCTGCAGAATGGCTTTACCACGTAGAAACTAACAGAGTGCTAATAATAAAATCGAAGCTCTGAAAGTCTGCCTTATCTGAAAGAGCAAATATTTATTTTAAATATTTTTATAATTGTATGGAAATGATGCAATGTGGTGGCGGGGTAGGAATGTAATAATAATAATAATAATAATAACATTTCACAACTATCACACAACGCCATCTAGTCCTAAGCTAAGCAGAGCTTGTGTTATGGGTACTAGACAACTGATAAATACTTATATATTTCTAAATACATAAATATAATAGATAGATTACACCCAGACACAGAACAAATGATCGTGCTCATCACACAAACATTTGTCCTGGGTGGGAATCGAACCCACGACCTCCGGCATTGCGGTCAGGGTTACTAAACACTAGACCAACAGGCCTGTCATATCCGTAACCCCATATAATGGTCCCGTAGACGTCGTTAGAGGCACAGCGTGAAACAAACCAAGAGATGGCAGCAGCGTTTTCCCTATAACAATTACGAGATAAAAAATTGATATCGACTTTGTCTATTTGGTTTAGTGGTCGTCAACACGGTTGCTGATCGTGACGTCGCTAGTTCTAATTTCGGGTCGGTTCAAAATTGGTTATAGAGTTTTTCTGTCAAAAAAGCTCTCAGTAGTAGCCCAGAGTCAGAAAGACGGCAATGTTTCTCCCTCGTGCCTCGGAAAACATTTACAGTCATTGGTCCTGCGCTTGATCTACCTCCCGTCGTGTGCCTCTGTTGAGACTAACCGCCGTGATCGAAATTCGGTCTGGAGGACAATATTAGAAAATAAAAAACTATGGTTGCCAACTCGCCTGCCAAACATGGCAACTTTAGCAAATATCCTTTATAATGAAGCAATCTACCGAGAGGCCTATGTTCAGTAATAGACTATGATAGTATGTAATGGTTGGATGGGAGTTAAATGAAAGGATTAATAATTTAACACATAATGGGTGTCAATTTAAGAAATGCTTAATGCACTAAAGACAAGAGTGAATGAAATGAACCTGAGGCTTTTTTATATAATAAGAATGACAAACGAGCACTGTCTACCTGATGGTAAGTGCCACACTTTAGCCTATATATATATATATATATCTACATTGATCTTCAATTAAAAATCAAAATTCAAATGCATTGTCACTCCTGAGGTCTAAGATGTAATGCCTCGCTTCCAGTAACTTTTTACTTCTACTAGTCTTCGGTTCTGTACACTCACCATACGATTCACAGCAACATTAATTTGCTATTTTACGCTGGTATTCTATGAGGGCGTGCTCCTACCCCGGTCGAGCCGACCCATTTGTGCTATATCCATTAGCTGCAGTGTGATTCTACCACATGTAAAAAGCGCTACATCACTATTTACTAACAGGTAGGATTGTGATAAATCACTGACTTGTTATATGACATGAAATGATCGGATGGAAATGGTGTTTACTATATTAGCATTACCCTGTGGTAGAACTTCTTTTGTGTTTAGAAGTCTGTCTCAGTAGGTGAAATTGCTCCTTTACAACCCTATTTTAAAAAAAACTATCTAATTAGAAAAGCTTGTGAAACTCGGCCTTAAACTATGGTTTAAGAAGAATCTTCGTCACTCAATGAGTTCTTTAGGCTCGCTTTCATTTTATTAAATGAAATAAAATATTTATTTGCGTTTGGTTAAGGTACACTGAAGATTTTTTGTTAAATTCTACTTTATTTCGCTTATATTCCGCGGGACTTTTTTTTAACGTACTCAAGCTGCTTGGGAGTGAAAAGCGATAAAACAAGTTTGCTGTGCTGCTGACTGTTGATTCCAAATATTATATTCATGAGTAAGTTTTAAAGAGAAATGTGTTAAGTTAGCATTTCATCTAACACAAGAGAATATTCAGTGTAATTGTTTAATACTGCATTCATTATCAACTCCACTCTAGTGTGTTGCTGAATAATATATGTTATTTACTGGGGTATTTATTTAAGTTTCTAATATAATAACCCTTTCCACTGGCACTATCCGGCTTCGCCAAGAGTCATGAATATCTAGTAATTATGCTCATAAAGTTTATTTCAGAGATTATACGCTTTCCACAAATGGCTGCAGTGTTAGTAATGAACTTTGTTACCGTACAATTATTGCAGACGAAAGATTTTTTCTTTAATTGTGATCTCATATTAATATCAATCAAGTTGTTTTCTTTTAGAAATAATGCAACAATGTTATATCATGTAACTATAAATAAATCGGCACCATTTTGCTATAAATTAAAATTAAGAATAATGTAAAATGTCATAAAATATTTAAATTTATTGATTTATTTATTATGCTGATATAAATAATTGTCCTATATATATATGATCCAAAAACAAACGACAATTTTTTTAGAAACATATATATCATATATACAAAGACTTTCAAAGACCTGTAAATAACGTTTTGTTACAGTAAATATATTACATTATGTTTCAAAATATGTGTTTTATTACTTTCATTATAATAAATAAACTTTTTCACACAAAAGAAAAAATTATACACATTATTAAAGCATTTGTTATGTTAATGTATATTAACATAGAATTCAAAGTAATGTCGAATTAGTATCCAATATTTGTAAAAAATATTACTATGATAAAGAGACGCACATTGAAATAATTACTAGAAATCTTTACTTTTTACCTTTATTCACCTTTCATATTATTATTATGTTTTATGAGATTTTAATAATTATTTTAATCTAAGTATACTAAGTTATAAAATACTTTAAGTTCATAATTACAGCTCCTCTGTAAAAAGTAGGAGGTATCCTCAAGGAATGCATATCTTACCAGTTCGTTACCATTTTTTTCTTCCTTTTTTATGTATTTAATTTATAGTAGTTGTCAGTATCATTAAGTGTATTATTTTTTTATGTAAAATAGTTGTTAATAAATTCTTCAACTCTTTCAGGAAATTCATGTTTGATGGCGCAACCTTGTGATGTTGTATTTTCACCTCTAGGGTTAAAAATATCAGGTGACTATAAAGTCAAACCAAGTAGAACTAAGCGTACTGGATATCACCGATCACAAATACTGGCCATTTTATTTCAGGTCTTCCAATTTTTGATATTGTTTTCCTCCAACTCTATCAGAAAATGATTCCAGAAGAGATTTTAAGTGACAAATTTAGTGATGAAATTCTGTACACCGCAACCATAGGGCGGCAACATACATATAACACCTGATTTTTTTATCAATTTCACAATTTCATCAGAAATAGGTTTCATCCCATATTTGCAAAGTACTCAAGCTTAATCACATTCTCGAAAGCTAAGCCGAGAATACATTATGAATGAGGAAAATTCTTTCGGATACATTTTGGCGCAATTTAATTTATACAGAGAAGCGTTATTCAAAATCTATAAGACATAAAAAATATATTAGATTTGATTCTTAACAAGAAATAGAATTGCGATTTTTTATAGTTTCTGTGTATTTGTTTTGTTTGTGTATTTGTTTATATTTTATTTTGAATCTAGTATTATTATTTTACGTGGTAGAGCCATGCTGCAGTTATATTAGTAGTATAGTTGTAGCATGAATGGGTCGGCTCGACCGGGGAAGGACCACGCTCTCACAGAATACCAGCGTGAAATAGTAGCTTAATGCTGCTGTATTTCGTATGGTGAGTGTAGAGAACCGGAGATCCTTTTTACTGGAAATGAGGCATTCCATCTCAGTCCTCATGGGTGACAACGCATCTGCATTTTGATTTGCAATGGAAGATAGATGTAGATGTCTATGGGCCGCAGCAACCACTTACCATCAGGTGGACTGTGTGCTCGTTTGTCACCCTATTCTATAAAAAAAAAAAAAAATATTTTATCTGTACTATTATAACAAAGAGTGAGTTTGTTGCATCTCTTTGCGTATTTTATCGCATCTATCACGGGGAGTGCTCTGAGGAATTGTTCGGATTAATCCCAGCCGCCAAATTTCGTGAACGCACGACACGGCAAACGTCCCGATACCATCCACACCATCTGGATGCTTGGCGGTCCACCACTGTACGTTTCACAAGGAGCTTTCTTCCACGTACAACCTCTCTGTGGAATAGTTTATCACCGGCGATTTTTCCGGACCGATACGACCTGGGGACCTTCAAGAAAAGAGCTTACTCCTTTCTAAAGGGCCGGCAACGCACCCGCAATTCTCCTGGTGTTGCGGTTGATCATGGGCGGCGGTAGTCACTTAACATCAGGTGAGCCGCATGCTCGTTTGCCCCCTCTTCTATAAAAAAAAAAAAAAAAAGTTTGACTTTTGTGAGCTTGTGTACATGTGGATTGTAATTTCCGGAACCACTTCACTAAATTCAAATTATTTTACCAAAAGATACATTATTACAGACAGATATAGGTTATATTATGTGAATATATTATAATAACAATTAATGATGATGATATTTATCCACTAAGTCGGAATAAGTTGTGCCTCTTGAGAGCTTTTATGACGTGCGCTGTGTCATTAGTTAAAGTAAAAAAAGTAAAGTCATGCCGACCTAACTAATAATCGGCCAATTTCAATTCTGTAAGCAACTCTGTAAGATTATAGAGTTCTTACTGCAAAAAAGTACTGCATGCTGCATCAAAGTCAAAGTGGTATAAATTCGTCCATTTTTATCTCTCGCGTGCCCAGTATTTATGAACGACTTTTATTCTAATTTAAATAAATTATTTGTAATTTAAATTTTATGTTAATAAGTTTTATTAAACATACATATAGTATGTTTTTATATATTTGACTTAGATACATTTTAAAATATTTAGATAAAAATATAATTAAAATGTAATTGTGATATAACATCATTTAATACTATTTTAAATAAACAAATATAATACACAAAATAAATGACAAAATTACAAGATTGTTCTCTATATAATTTACCTATTTAACAATACAATTTACTATTACCTACGGGTCATTCTACCTATGTTTATTCTATGATAAAAAATAACCGCGCGAACACAGAGTAGCGCACATTTTTTGTTTGAGATAGCTGTTCTAGTACGTAAGTACATATTACTTCAATGGATAAAACATATACTTTTTATTTAGTTTGTTTTTAATTTAAGTACATAAATATAGAACATTATTTTCAATAATTTAACTATGATTTTTGAGATAAAATTAAAATGCACTTTATGACTCAAAACCATCATTCTATAAATTCGTACCAACACTTTGTACCCACAATTCAGAGTAATATATAATAAACCAATATTAATAACGCAAATACTAAATGTAACTCGAAAATACTTGTACAGATTGTAATTTTTGTAACGATCTTTAAAAAAAATGTGCACTATAGACGTGATACGTTCAGAAACAAACATAAAGATAATACTAAAAAGGAGAGAAATGTACTAAATTACTTATTTTAGTCCTAGTAGTACCAGCCATATCACGTTGCTTCCTGTAGCTGCTTTCAGTTTAACCTTTTTATATCAGCAGAGGAAACCCTTAGATACCATCAGTTAAAAACAAATATAGAGTAAAGAGTTTTTTATATTCTCTTTATTTTGCCTAAAAATGCCCGTTAAAAACAGGAAACTAAGTTTATCAGTATTAAAATATTAATTAATACAAATAAAATATGAATTACATGGCCAAAGCCTTTTTTATAACTTTTTAAGCTTAATAAAATGCCATCATCCTGCAGGCGCAGTATCAGAGTCACTGTTTGATGTAAAAATAAATGTATATCCTATATTTCTGAGAAACAAATTCATTCTCACGTTACGAAACATGACGTCAACTGCTAAATTGGACATGTTTGTGAATTTTCCACTTAGCTAGGAGTACGACACGAAATCCTTTATTAAGCTTGCAGAAGTTTTTTTGACCTAATTAGTGCATGCCCATAAAGTATGACATTGACAGGTACTGTCTGTACTATTAAGAAATTTAGGACTTCATAGGCGTGATTTTTACTGACAGCTGTCGCAGAGATCAAGCTATCTTTTATGAACTGAAAGCTTATGCTTAATCTTCTGGCAAGAGTTACCTTTTCCTTTTTATATAGCGTCATTGGCACGTTAGCCAGTTATCTGTATATTTCGTTTCAATGCAAGCTTACGAGAAATATAGAGGACGATTTGATCTTAAAGACATGTTCATAGATTCTTCAAGAACCTTGAAAAAAAAACTGGAGGGTTTCGTATTTGGAAGCAACACAATTTTTGCTGGGCTGGAGCCATCCATCGCCGTCATGGAAAAAAATCTAGCAGGTCGAGTTCCGTATTTGAAGCTGAACTTGAACGACTGCAACGTGAGGCTGATTCCTGATTGTCTGAAAAAAGGACGGGCAGATGTAGGTGTTGTCACGAACCTCCCAACAGCAATAGTGAGCAACAGTGTATTCAGACGATTTTAGCCGCACAAGAAATAGAGCAAATGGGAAGCACAATGCAAAACGGTTACCAACTTTAATGTAATGCAAGAGGCAATTACGGAAATTGCAGTGTAACTCTTGAAAATTGACTGTGGCTTACCTGCATGACTCTAAGCAAGCAAAATCGGAATGTTGTGAGAAACCTTTTGGGCAATTATTTTTGGTGCCATGGCTGAACGCGGTATTATCACCGTAGCGTTACCCCAGTCTGGAGAAGAAGAATTGAGGACCGTAATGCAACAACAACAAGACAAGAAAGACAACGGGCTTTCGGCGGGCTAATAAGCTTCAAGTCGGGCAATAATAGGCTAGATTGTGCGCACCGTAAGGATTCTACCCTTAAAATTGTCGCTGGGACAAACAAGTATTTGTCCAACGTAAGACAGCTCAGCCAGAAGAGTTAATTGCATAAATTACCAGAAGAGGCTCTATAAATCACCTACGTAGAATAAACTAAGAGTTTTTTAAGGGTAGAATGACAAACGACCACACAGTCCACCTGATGGTAAGTGGTTCCTGTGGCTCAAACATCTACAGCTATCCTCCATTACGAATCAAAATGCAGATGCGTTGTCACCCGTGATGACTAGGATGGAATGCCTCGTTTCCAGTAAAAGGGGTCTCCGGTTCCCTACACTCACCATGCGAAACACAGCAGCATTAAGCTACTATTTTACGTTGGTATTCTGTCAGAGTGTGGTCCTTCCCCGGACGAACCGACCCATTCGTGCTACAACTATACTACTAATATAACTACAGCATGGCTCTACCACGTATAAAAGTCAAATTAAACCGACGTTGACGCCTTTTGACGCCACCTGAGGACATAAATTTTGGCAAGTCGATGTACGGATTGCTCTAACTATAACTCCAGACGGCGTAGTTTAGGCAATCTATAGGAACCCGAACCAAAAAAGTCTAGGGCTCAATGTACTGTATTCATGGTGGTTAAAGGCGTTTAGCTGTATCATACTGTGTTCGCTGACAGTTTCAGAAAGCTCTAGACCAAAAGTCGTTCCCGAGTCTCTTCACTATTGAGGTTCAATCCTCCTTTGGTCCTCATTTGGTTTCTAAAGGTCAGGCTTCCGCAGACTCGAGTAATTGCCGTACAATCACGCGTCTACCTACTCACTGGACATCTCGACTTGGTACAGGTGTTACTCTTAATATATTAAAATTACGTGTTACGTAGTTTGTCCGCGATGAACTACTAAACTACTCAGCCGATTTTGATCAAACTTGCGCACCGTGTGCAATTTGGTCCAACTTGAGGGTTAGGATAGTTTTTTTTGCCCATGAGTGAGCCACAATTTTTTTTACGGATTTAAGGATGTTTAATAGGTAATGACAAAGGGTCGTCAAAAAGGCAGAACAACGTCTGTCTGGCAAGCTATTATGTTTTATAACGCAGCTGCATTTTGATGCTTAATCGAGGATAAATGTAGACATCAATGGGTCACAGCTTTCACTTATCATTAGGTGAACTGTGTGTTCGTTTTTCACCCTTATTCTATAAAAAAAAATCCAATTGTATTATTTAACTCTACTCACTGTGATATACTATGTTTCAGAACGGGTGCGTTCCTTTAAAACTGGCAGTTTAATGAGAATTCACAGGTCTTTATAAGACATGTTTCACTTGCTTTTAGACAAAAAATCCTTTTGTATTCAAAGCCTTTTCATGAGAAGGACGATGTTTCAATTTATACTTTGATGTTTTTTGGCTCAACAATGTCGCTTTCCACCGATTTTAATACAAACAAGCAAACGAATTTCGACTACGACGTCATTAATAAAATTAATTAACGTTTGACTTTGCTTTAATAATGTGTGAGTCTAATACTTTTTATAAAGCAAATATGAGTTTTCTTTTATCTAAAGCCTTATATTATATTTTGTAGGAGTTCTATTATTTAAAAAATGATTTTATAATATTATAAAAGGAGCAACGTATAATGTTGTTTGAAATTCATAATGGTAAATAGAATTTAAATATATGTTATAATTAGTAAAAATATTGAATTAAAAATAACAGTCACTGTTTGTCAAAAGTCCACTGCTGAAGAAGGCTACCCCATAGATAGCCTTATAGAAGGCAAATTTGCCATAGTTGCCACATTTTGCATGAAAGTTCGCAACCCCAGTATTATTTCTGCAGTTTTAGTTCCAGTCACCTTAGATGATCCGAGAGCTAAACGAGAGCCGTTTGCAGAGATGATTACAGGAATAATTTCGGTCGGCATACCATCCCACATGTCGCCGCGTGAATAAAGTCTAGATATTTTGTTTTCTTATATGTCTGAACTTTACTGATGCGTCATCACTCCTGAGAATTAAGATGGAATGCCTCGTTTTTAGTAAAAAGGGTCTCCTATAATCTTCACTCACCATACGAAACAAAACTGCCTTTAGCTGCTATTTTACGCTGGTATTCTGTGAAAAAGTGGTCCCACCCTGGTTGAGCCGACCTTATGCAGCTGCAGCATGGTTCTATCATATAAAAATATGTATAATCCATTTAACAACACTTAAGCATTGGATCTAGTTAAAGTTGACTTGGAACCTTTTCTTTATAAAGCTGAGGTGACAAACGAACCTACAGTTCACCTGATAGTAAGTACGGCTACTGATTCATGGATTTATGAAGCTATAAGGAATGCAATGGGCAATATATCAACTCTTAATCGAAATATTAATCTTACCCACAAGTAGTGTACCTCACTTTTTAACGGATGAGGAAGAAGTCAATCAAAAATTTACAAACACGAATTATTTGCGATAGACTGCAGCATCACCAGAAGGAGAGTCTTGGTTCTGCAGCTACGATGAAAATACTCTCTGGGTAAAAAGATCAGAAAGATTTTGACTAAGCTCAATATCCTCTTAGTATACTTTCTTAGTTGGTTAAATTTGGTAAATCAGTCATATCTATATCAATGATAAAATTTTATTTTATTCTAATTTCAAGAGTTCTGGCGAGTGGAAATTCATAATACTGTGTTTTCCCTTATTGTTTTTGTTGTTTAATTAACCTTAATGTATTGTGCCGAAAGTCTGTTGTCAGAAGTAGTGGGGGTAAAATGTATATTGTAGAAATGTCATTATGAAGGAAGTTTTAAGTTACTCTGAATAATAAGATAGCTAAATGTATGATAGGGAAAATGTATGGTTTGCAAGGTTTTGTAACAGATTTAAAAAGAAATGCGTTGCTGGTTTGGACGCATAGAAGCAAATTCTTCTTTGTTATTGCTTCTTCGTATAGCCACAATAGCTAAAATAAAAGCTTTATAAGCGGTAATCACGAGTCCTATAATTTTAACATCAATACTTATACAATAGTAGTCAACGCCTGATTAAAAGGTTTTTAAGCCGTACAACGGAGACGTATACTTCCCGTTCTTGTTAAATACGTAACTTTTTCTTTAGTAATTATTCGTTCTGTTTTATTACTACCTCTATTAAAAAAAAACATCTTTGCAGTTCACATGCGGTAGAAATGAAACCTTGAAATGAAATGTATACAAAAAATAAAATTGACGTATCTGGTAGTAATGTCAAAATAACAGCATTTTACTAAATTAATATGAAAGTATACATTATGGTACTTATAACAAAATACTTTTTATTTTTTGTCCGTCTGTCTGTTTGTTTGTTCCGGCTAATCTCCGAAATAACTAGACCGATTTTGACGAAACTTTCAGGAGCAGATGGCTAATGTTATAAGGAGTAACATAAGCTACTTTAATTTTAGAAAAAGAATTAGGACTCCGCGCAAAGAAATTAAAACCCACGAAATCCCAATCGCAATAATTTCCACGCGAATGAAGTCGCAAGAAACAGCTAGTGAAATATATAAAAAATATTTCACGGCAAATTATTTATTTACCCTGGTCGTTTTCAGCCACAAGTGCTGCATAAAATGTGAAATGAAAGTTTAATTTTATTTTTAGACTAAATTTGAGTATAATAAATTAAATGAATATTTTAATTCGAGTAAACTTGCTTTGTAATAGCGTCATTTACTTTATTTAATAGATAAAATTATTTTATCGAACAAAAAATGAATGATTCTTAAGGTGTTACGTAAAATAGATTGCCTAACGTAATGAATTCGCGGATTGTTATAAATTTTATTTATTTATTTATTTATTTATTTATTTAAGAAATTTATGATTACAAAGATTAATAGTTTTAGTGTAAACATAAACTCATTAGAGTTTTTCCGTACACCATTACTGTCGACACATTATTCTACATAATTAACACTTTATAATACATTACATTACCAAAGTTACATAAATATTATTACCAACTTAAATTAGGTGCATTAAATGTTATGTTTCTAATTGACAAAACTATTTATGGGAACAAAAATACAAAATAGTCTTAGGCGATGAGCGTAAAATCACATGGTGAACTTATTACATTCTGTGAATAATCGTGACACAGGAACATATATTTTTATAAATTTATAATAAGATAATATGTTGGTAAAGTAAACCAATAATATAGAACGAGAAGTTGTTTAAAGTGTTACGAGTATTTAGTAAGAGTTAATTGTATATAAAAAATTTTAGTTTATATTTTATGTTTTTACGTGTAATGACGTCTTTCAAAGATTTAGGTAACTGATTGATTAGATTAGGTATAACATAGTTTAATGTTCTTTTTCCGTATAAGTTATTATATCTAGGTAATTGCAGTTTTAGATGATCAGTTTTGCGTGTGGAGTATAATAACTTATCTACCTTTTTAAAATTATCAGTAAAGTAATTTTCGGTTAATAATGTTAGTTCAACTTTGTCGTGAACAGTGCCGTCTTTAGGATCAACGAGGCTATGGGCCAAGGTACTGGCTGGGGCCTATGTAAGGGATGGAAAATCCTTAAATTTTATATCTAATTTTGCTGCGAAGAAATCGAGAAAAAAAGTTTTTTAAGCTGTATATAATTACTGTTATTTTAGTGCAAAAATAAATTTTTAAACAAATTTTCTAAATCTTGTTTCTATTTTACCAAGTGTGTGATTTGATATTTTTCTTATTATGTTATAAAATTTGTTGTTGTATATCGAAAATTTTCAGAATTGTGGGGCCCCTGCCTACCTCGGGGCCTCGGGCCCGGGCCCTGCGGGCCCTGCCTTAAAGACGGCACTGGTCGTGAATAGGTATAATTTTACAAAATGCAAATAGTTTTCGATAATCATCTTTAAAATTAATTTTGAGATTATTAGGGACTATCTGTTTTAAAATGCGCAGCTGAAGTGAGTATATTCGATCTAGATATGTTTTGTAGGTTCTACCATAGCTTGACAAGCCATATTGTATAACAGATTCAGCTAAGGATTTATAGAGCATTAAAGAGGTTTTGTAAGGTATTTTTTGTTTGATTAATGTAAATTTCGCTAATATTCCTCTTAATATATCACAAACACGATTTACATGCTCTTTCCAGTTTAGCCGATCGTCAATTATTAGACCAAGATAGGTGTGCTTATTTACAATTTCTATGGCATCGCAATTACAGGGTGTCGAATTGTTAGTATTTTGTATATGAAGGCAGTGATGTGTGTGCGCTATTAGTTTAGGTATAAAAGAACTTCTGTTGTGGCTTGTACTTATATACATAAGTTTAGTTTTGGCAGCATTGAGTACTAAACCGACGTCGTGTGACCACTTCGTCAGTGTGTCAAATTCTTTTTGAAGTTTCATTAGTACCTCCTGTATACTACGCCCAGCAGCTACTAAACAGGTATCATCTGCAAACTGATAGATCTCACACTGTTTAATTAAATTAGAAAGATTGTTTACGTAGGTGAGAAAGTGTAAAGGTCCAAGAACAGAGCCCTGTGCTGTGCCTTCAGTTACCTGGACAGGGAAACTAAGAGCATCACCAACTTTTACTCGATAAGATCTTTCATGGAGATAATTTTCACACCACGCTAGTAATTTTCCTCTAATTCCGCTATTATTTAAGCTTTCAATTAATTTGTTGTGTCTTAGCGTGTCAAAAGCTTTGCTATAATCAATGAAAACGACTAAAATGTGCTCTTTAGAGTCAATATGCGTGTACAAACTGTCTGTGAATGCAGAAAGTAGTTGTGAGGTATTCTTTTGAGGTTGGAAACCATATTGTTTGCTAGTTAATATATTATTACTTTCATAGTACCTATGGATTTGTGCGCTTATATATTTTTCGACTACTTTGTCTATGGTAGGTAATATCGTTATTGGTCTATAATTCTCATACTCAGTCCTACTACCTTTTTTGTATATTGGTCGAACGATTCCATTTTTTAATAGGGGAGGATATTTGCCCGTAATAACGCTTGCATTTATTAATTTAGCAATAACTGTTTTGATTTTTCCGCACAGCAGCTTTATATCAATGGCTCTTATCCTGTCTGCCCCAGGGGCTTTGTTACTGCTTATTGATTTAATTATATTTTCCACAGCTTTAGAATCGGCAGGGATAAATCGCATGGTTACATTTGCAGTAGATTCATAGATTGCTTTGTCAAGCAATAATTCCGAACATTGCGGAATTATTTGTTTCACACTATTGTTGAATGTACTAGCAAATTTGTTCGCAATGTCTTTACTAGTGCAGCCATCATTACCAAAATAATTATGAAGTGCATCATCAATTGAAGACTTAATCTTGCCCGTCAGCCTATTTAAAATCTCCCAAAGATTTTTAGAGCTTTGTTTATTTGAAATAATATCAGATTTTGTATTTTTATTTTTAGATTTGTTAATTAGCTTATTTGCGTAGTTTCTAGCCTTATTATATTGTAGTTTATTTACTGAATTACTAGTGTTTTTTATCCATTTTAAAAATAACTCGTCCCTATACTCACATGCTCTAATAATTTTCTTATTTATCCAGTTATTATTTCTTGTATTATTTGTTTTAATTTTTACAGTGTAAGCCGAATTTCTATAACAATCCATGAAGTTTGTGTATAAAGAATTGTACATATTAATTGGGCATGTCATATTGCACGTAGACTCCCAATCAATTTTTTCTAATAATGTAAATAGCTTTTGGTTATTAATGCAAGTTTTATATTTTGAGACAGGCTGTGTACGTGCTCCAAGACAAGCCAGTATTATAGTCCGATGATCGGCTAGTGTTGTTCCAACTGCTGCAGTGTATAGGTCTTGTGTGCGGGATCGAGCGTAAATATGATCTATACATGATTTACTTAGTTTTTTATTACATAATTCGATCCTAGTATGTGCTGTAATCCCACATAGAAGGCCTAAACTGTGCAGCATATTATTGTATTTATGAGTTATAGGGTTTTCCGATTTCAGGTTTATGTTAATGTCTCCTAGTAAGTATAAGTCAATAGATTTTGAGCATTTTTTGATAGTATTTTGGAGTTCGTCGATAAAGTGATTTTTGCTACAACTCGGGGGACGGTAAATTGCACAAATGTTCGCAGTATAATTAAAATGAGTGGTGATATTTAGTAAAATGTTTTCAAAATGTGTAGTTTTTGTTGTTATTATGTTACATTTGTGTTTGTTACTTACGTTTAAGATGATACCACCACCCTTTCTTGTCTTTCTTAGGGCTGTGAACATTTGGTAACCATTTATATGATACAAGCAACTAATACTATCCGTTATGTTAGCCTCCGTTAGAATAATGACGTCTATGTTTTTATTAGCAGTAAGTATACATTGTTCGAGCGTGGAGAAGTTTTTTACGATTGACCTTATGTTAATATGGATACATAGTAAGTTTATATGCATATTAGGAATATTACACAGGAAATTATTTATGTTTAAACAATCTGACAGTTCATTAATATCGTCTTGTACGATGTCCAGTGTAATAACTATAATTTTTGTTTAAATAAATGAGTAATAACTACATATTATTAGGGCTTAATAGATGGCTTGTAATTATTATTAATAGTTAAAGCTTGTACGTCCTTCATTGTTCTTAAGGTATGGATTTTTGATTTCTCATCCTTTCGTGCCTTTACAAATCCCTTTTTAAACCATACATACTTGAAGTTTTGGTTGATTTTTAGCTCCTGTTTAGCTTCCCATAGTATAGCCTTGTTAGTTTTTGTCATGGCCTCTCGTATGTATAAAACATTATTATTGTTTCTGTCGGAGGGGCATATGTCACCTACCGTGGTTTTGATAGTTTTCGCTGCGGTCATCCATTTTTCTCGGGCTTCTTCGTCCTGCAACTCTACTTTAATATTGAATGGTTGGTCTTTTCTTCCAGGTAATCTCCGAGAACTTTTGATTGCTTCGAGGGGCTGTTTGAGCTTCAAAGCAACATTTTCCACTAATTTATTGACCACTTCTGAGCTTTGATAAGGAACGTTGGCTATTTCTATATATTTTATGAGCTTTTCTTGTTCAATTTCTTGCAAACGTTGTTCAAGGGCACCGACACGGATTTCTAGATTAATATTCTTGTTAGTTAGCTCCAAATTCTTCCGTTCAAGGGCTTTTATTGTCTGCTTGAAAGCATCAATACATTCGACTACTTCGTCTAATTTCGCACTATGAAATTGAAAAGATTCATTTAAGTCGCGCAATTCATTTTTGATAGTTTTTTCAACTTCCTTAGTTATATTATTCAGCAACTTTTTGGCGTTTATTTGGACAGGCGTATCATCTTCTTCGACGTCTTCTTCAGGAATGATTATGGATGAGTTTCGCCTCGGTGATTCTCGCTGGCATTGGAGGCAAGTCCACTCCAGACTCGAGGCCGCCTTTAATGCAGAAATCTGTTTCGTAGTTAAACCACTGCATCTGGTGTTAAGATGCACAATCCTTTCACACTTGCTACATTCCAGTCCAGGCATGGATTTCGTAACCGTTTTTTTACACACATCGCACTTTGACATTTTCTGTAAGAATATATTGTAACAGGGAAGTCAATAAAGACTGAGACTGAAAGATCTCTAGGAACAGAGTTATCCAGATAAGAAAATAAATCACTGAGAGCGATCCGTATTGTGTGTCTTATCCGACACTAATTCCAATCAACAACTACTAAATTTATAAATATAAATCAATTTTATAAATTAATTTATAAATATATTGTCATGACAGCTTGACAGATTCATAGAGTATGAATCTGTCAAGCTGTCATGACAATATATTGGATAAATATTATAAATATTTAAATGGATTGGTATATTAAGATAAATTACTCTAAATATTTATTTTCATTTATTTAATAAATACGTTAATTTAATAAATAAATAGAATTTATACAAACCGTCTTTATAGTATAGCACAAAAAGGAGACCGAGATAATAGAAAACACTGTATTTAAGAAAAAATAATATCCATAGTATTATTTAAAAAAACAGTAGTCGAACGGCGGATTCGAACTCATAACCTTTTTAGTTCGCGATCTATACTGTATTCTGTCTCATTCTTTCGCAGGTTAAAGAGACAAACATATGAGCCTATAAGATATAGGTTCATATGTTTGTCTCTTTTTAGTGTCACTTTTTCGTTTCATCGAGTTTCAAATGACAACGATTCTGAAGAAGTTTTAACTTCAAAAAAAAATGGAAATGTAGTAAAGCTTTTTGATCTATCATCATTATGGCCCATCACAAATTCACTTAAGTCAACTATGGCTTCTTCCAAGAATACCACATTAATCACTCATGAACTCACTCACTTGGAAAACCGACTTAAGATATTCACGGATTGTATTAATTGATATCGTGTTTGCTTTTTGTCATTTAAAAATTGGTAGAATTATTCGTAAATAGTTATAATAATATGTATGATGAGTAATGATGAAGACGATGTTCTCCTCCATGTCAAGTCGACCATGGTAGCAGTTTCTTAATAATGGCGGAAGCTACCAACTATGCACGACATAATATTACGCCTTAATAATCCTGTGCAGTTTTTAAGTTACCTATCAAACATGTTTACCAGCTCTTGAGAAATACTTGTATAATAGTTGGCGCGATCGGCGAAGAACCACGCTTCTACACAATCGGTACCTGCTCAAACTAACAGCTCAATACTGTATTACGCACGGTGTGGAATAACATGGAATCGTGGCATTTTATGTTAGTCTTAAGAGGTGCCAAAGCATCAGCATTTTTATTCTAAATCAGGGATAGATGCAGACGCCTATGAACCACGGCAACCACTAATCAACAGGTGGACTGAATGCTCGTTTTGTCATCCTTATTCTATAAAAAATAAGCCTTGTGGTAACGGCGTAAGGGAATCCTCCAACCAATTTTGTCCCATACTTGTCGTAAGAGACTGTAGGAAATAACGGAAAAACCTTTTGACTTTTAATAAATAGCAATATAACCATCTAGTTTATGCCAGATGTAATATAATCCGGCAGTTAGATATAGTAGCGATAAAGGATCGAGATGTTTGGTACTGCAAATCTTTCGATGATGATGAAGTAGAAGGTAGCGTTTATAACTTATGTACATTTTATGACAATAGATTCTGTAGTTTTCAGGTTGAACTTTGCATAAACAGTAAGAGTAAAATAATATTTGGAAGCTTAAAATGCTAAAGTTGCATAGAATAGAAAATGGTACTGCTTGTCGAACTTAGATATTTGATTCATGTTAGATAAGTCTCCCAAATCTCTCTTCATTATTGGAGGCAAAGCTGCATAGGATTGAATGCCGGTGCAGCGAGCCAGTTTGTTGATATATATCCTATATTACATATCCTTTTTCATTTCCATTCTATCATTGAATTTGAAGACGTTACATTTCATTTCCTACCTGTGAAATTTCGAAACGTATTTGCTTAGTGCTATCGAGTCAAAAATAAATCACAAAGAAAAGTTAAAATATTATTAAATACTATACACTTCATGATTCACTATACCTACTACTCGTAGTATCTTAGTATTTTATACCTACAGTGAAGCCATACTGCAGCTTTATCATACATAGCACGTATGGGTTTGCTCGACCGGGGTGGCAGGACAATGCTCTAGTACCAGCGTAAAATAGCAGCTAAATGCTGGTGTGTTTCGTATAGTGAATGCGGTTGAGGATAAATGTAGATGTCTATGGGCGATAGCACTCCACTTACACAATATTTCTGATACAAGCACACACACACACACACACACACACACACACACACACACACACACACACACACACACACACACACACACACTCATACACACACACACACATATATATATATATATATATATATATATATATATATATATATATATATATATATATATATATTATAGTAAAAGTGTCATTAAGTAATCGATGATTAATACAAGCAATGGAACCCTCAGAAATTTGTCATTTTTATTTCCTTAAAACAAAGGTAATTTTTAAAGGTTAAACAAATAACTATTGTCACAAACTGCGCCCTTCAAAGGTTTTAGCCGTCAACGTCTTCGAAACAACCTCTTCGAGGAAGAGAGGTTCATTAAATTACTCTAGTTATTTTGAGTGCACTTAACTTCGCTCTGGACGCAACCGGACATGTTTCTGGGTTCATTATACCATATTTTGTGATAGGGTTTTCCGTAAAGAGGGCATCTAGTTAAGAATTTAAATATTTATTATGGGTATGGAGACCCAAGTGATGCAAATCAATTTATAAACGCATTTCTTCAGAGAAATTTTAAAATAATCATAATTATATCATAAGATAATCATAAAGTCTCACGCATAGGCGTGCAACTTAGAACATTATTTTGAGAACAAAATGATATTTTTTTTGTGCTGCCATCTACATTCCTAAGCACTAGACTAAATTAGACACACCACGCCACTACCTACGCAGTTAATGGATGGTCAATGGCGGACACTGATAGTTGAGGTTAATTTGATATTAATATTAATTTCAAATTATTCTGATTCCTCGTTTGTTTATATGCTTTCTTGTATTAAAATAAATATTTGCGACCCAGTGTTTTTTTAATGTGTGCAAAAATGTGAAGAAGAAGAAAAATGGCAATGTGTTTTTAAATGTGACCAAGTAAGGACTTTTTTAACAACAGCTAACAGCTAATATCTAAGAAATTGAAGGTTCAAGGCACCTCCACGGATTGCCTCATAGGTACTATTTGCCATAGCTGCCACGCTTGGCAGACGGGTTATTGCCCATCTCCTGTTTCAGTTTACCTCTCGCCTCGGAATTAATGATTATATTTTATTATTCCAGATGTTTTACACTATGTTCCGAAACCAGAATACCTCACTAGAAAGGTTTCAGCAGTTGAAAAGTATAGCTGGAACATCTAAAATATAAAACCGATCGTGAATTTTACTATAACTACCGCATTTGCGATCGGCACTTTGAGGACCGTTTTCTATATCCTTGAACTAAAAGACCTTGGTAAGTTTATCAAAAACTTTCTCATTGTCATGTTAATTAGCAATTGTTTTAGCAGTGCAGACTAAAGAAACTCACTTTCATGATTGTAATATTAGTAAAGGTGAGCAAGCAAACTTTATGTTTTTACTTATTATAGGTATGTCAGTGTATAGCTTGACTGCGACAACTACTACAACCCCACCTGATGGTCAGTGGTTATAAAGCCATAGATAGTAAAGCACTGTCTTATCAATAACTAAAGGATAGGATTGGATAGGATAGGGGTAGGAATAAATTCCGTTAAAGTAAATGTTATTGTCCCAGGTAAACGTACTCGTCAACAACTTCGAGCATAGTGCTCCCAACAACTACCGGCATAGGTGTGACATGGACATTGAACATGATCTTTGTTTTGTCCATGTTCATCTTAAGACCTATCCGTTGGGAGGTACTATTGAGGTCATTGAGCATAGTGCTTAAGTCCTCCAGCGATTCTGCCATAAGGACTATATCGTCGGCAAATCGAAGGTGAGTGATGTACTCGCCATTGATGTCAATACCGTATCCTTTCCAGTCCAGTAGCTTGAAAACGTCTTCCAATGCAGCGGTGAAGAGTTTCGGGGATATAACGTCACCCTGTCTTACACCTCTCTGCAGTTGGATAGGTCTCGAGCTCTGGTTCTGTACTCGGATAGCCATCGTAGCCCTACTGTACAAACACTTCAGCACTTCGATATACCGACAGTCAAGTTGGCACCGCTGAAGGGACTGTAGCACCGCCCAAATTTCGACGGAATCAAAGGCTTTCTCATAGTCCACATACGCCAGGCAAAGTGGCAGATTGTACTCTTCAGTCTTCTGTACAATCTGCCGCAGGGTATGTATGTGGTCTATGGTACTGAAGCCTTTTCGGAAACCGGCTTGTTCGGGAGGCTGGAAGTCGTCAAGTCTGCGTGCGAGACGATTCGTAATGACTCTCGAAAACAGCACGTAGACGCGGCTCAGAAGGGAAATCGGTCTGTAGTTCTTTAAGAGAGCGTTGTCGCCTTTCTTAAAGAACAAGACCACCGCACTTCTGCTCCACGCCTCTGGAGTAGTGCCACCATGGAGGACGGAATTGAAGAGCTTCTGAAGGACTACAAGTACCGGTGTTCCACCCGCTTTCAGAAGCTCCGCTGTAATTCCATCCTCGCCTGGGGCCCTGCCGTTTTTAAGGTGCTGGAGAGCCATTCTAATCTCGCTTAGACTGACGTCCGGGATATCATCGGAATAGTGTCGGATAAGACTTGCTCTTGGATCGTTACTCACACTTGCGTGTGGCTCCAACGATGATGTGTACAGCTGCCCATAGAACCTCTCAATCTCACTCAAAATCTCAGGTGTCCCGGAAACGATGTTGCCACACTCAGTCTTCAGCTTTGACAGTTGGCTCCTTCTGGCAGACAGATCTCTGGCAAAGACTTTGGAGCCCTGGTTCCGCTCGATCGCTTCTTTAATACGAGAAGTATTAAAGTTGCGTAAGTCTCGCCGCATGCACTTGGAGATCTGTCTGTTCAGTTGCCTGTATGCTGTCAAATCTGTTGACGATTGCAGCCTCATCTCCCGTCTAACAGCCATGAGATTAAGAGTGTGATCGGAGAGTTTTTGTGTTCTTCTGCGGCGGGTCTTGCAGAACTTAGCTCCGACCGCATGGACAGTTTCCACGAGCTTGTCGTCGGACCTTACCTAGTCGGACAAATAGTCCGACTAGGTAAGTCCAACTTCGACCGAGAGGTCAATCGACGGATTCAACTCGGCTGGGCAGCGTTCGGGAAATTACGACATATCTTTTCGTCAGGTATACCTCAATCTCTAAAAACTAGATTGTACAACCAGTGCGTGTTGCCAGTGATGACTTATGGATCTGAGACGTGGTCCTTCACTGCTGGCCGTATGAGGACGCTTAAGGTCGCTCAGCGAGCTATGGAGAGGGCTATGCTCGGAGTTTCTCTGCGTGATAGACTCAGAATACCAGCATCAAATGGTAGCTTAATGCTGTTGTGTTTTGTATGGTGAGTGTAGAGATCCGGAGACCCTTTTTACTGGAAACGAGGCATTCCATCTTAGTCCTCATGGGTGACAACGCATCTGCACCTTGATTCGTAATCCAGGACAGATGTAGATGTCTAAGGGCCACAGCAACCACTTACCATCAGGTGGACTGTGTGCTCGTTTGTCACCCTATACTATAAAATAAAAAAAAGAAATAAAATAAATACCAACTTATTAATTGAACTTGGATTGGTAAAAATTTCGTTACAACTCCATAGAAAATGACATAAAACTAGCTGCATTATAACTGTATTGTTATTGTGAACTGTAAGAAATAAACATTTTATGAAGAAATCGGATAAGAAAGTAGATATTGTTGTCTCAATCAAAGTATTCATACAATCAAAAAGCCTGATACAGTTTCATTTGTAATTCTCTTGGTTTATGCGGGCGACCCTCAGGATAAATCAGGGCAGTTGTAGTAGATTACCTAATCGGTATAGTTTTCGATTATTACTTATGACATAACTTTAAACAATTTTTAATAGAAAAAAAGCATATATCATAATAAAAATACATGTGTAACTTAATCTTTTTGCAAATTTTAAGTATTTGACTGCTTTATGCACACATATCGGCATTTTTCAAGGAGCACCATTTTTTATTTTTAGGTTTAATGATTATAATGAAAATACATTAATCTATTCCTTAATACTATAATAACACTTGACTGCCTCGTTGGTCTAGTGTCATAAATGCAATTTGATCATGAGATCCCGGGTTTGAATCCCAGTTCGGTCCAAAATCTGTTTTTGGGTATTTCTATCAAGAAATTCTCAGCAGTTTTAAATTTTTAAGTTAGAGTTAAGAAATTGGAAATAGTAATAATGACCAGTGCTTGCGCATACACTTTGTGCACTGTAAAATTTGGTCTGGAGGACATTATTATTATTATCATTATATATGTGGTATGTAGCAGTGAATAAAGCAAGCCCAATAAAGAAAGTTTTGTGTTAGTCATATACTTTCACCACTATTACAGGCTTACATGCTGAAGGATTAGAAATGGAACCCACACCACATATACTGAATGTACTTCACAAGATTCTGCCAAGTTCACATGATAATCCTATAAGAGGTATTTAATTTATTATTTAAAGGAAAGGGACGATCATGCAGCTCACCTGATGGTAAGTAACTATCACCGCCCATGAAGAACCACAACACCCGGGGGCATTTACAAAAGAGTAGGTTCTTTTCGTTACATTAATAATTAGTAATTACTGTAACTATATTCTATTACTATACCAGTAAGTTTTCCGTGTGATAAGTTAAAGATTACTATAATAGTAACAACTACAACTAATAATGGTTCAAATGTAGAAAGCGGTTACAACTCTTGTATTTATAACTTCGAAAGGAGGATGGCCAAATTTCTATAGGAGCTGGACTTTTTTTTCATGTCCCAAAACAAACTATAGTTAGATTGGTTTGTTTTTATGTTGTAAACACAATCACGTTTAAAAATAATATCTAAATAGTCACGATTTTTTATAATAACGTCAAAAATATTTTTAAGGCTAAATCAACAAATACCTCTTACTTTTTTATTTATTGACCATTTTGTTAAAATATAACATTGGTTTGTCAAAATTACAATCAATGCAAATGATATTACATTACATTAGATTATTAAAATTACAAATTAAAATTCATCTACATTTACATGTCAAGCAAGTCAAAAAATGAACATTTCGTATATTCTTCTATATTGTAGAAAGCGTGATTCAAAAATTATGTTTTTGTCAATTGTCAAAACGCGTTTAATGGAAGTCTTTATTTCTAAAGGCAATTTATTGCACATTTTAATTAATAATGAAAAACCTTGCTTGGCCGCTTTATCCGACTGCGATGTAGCCTAAAAGTGTAAGCGATAAGTGAGGGGGGTAATTAGCGTTATTAATCAGTGTTTAGCAGTGGTTTTAAAAAAAATGATGACAATTTATATTATTATATATTGTTATTTACCCATATATGGATACATTATCATGAGGGATAATAATATTAACATAATCACATCCTTAAGTGGCAATTGCACCTCATGACAACATCCTCGGTTCACGTCAGTGTTTGTGTGACACCGGCACTCCTGCTCAACATGTTGAATGTTAAATTAAATTAAAGTGGATGTTTCTCAAATTAATTGAATCCTGGTATTTTCAATAATCCTATAAATAACGTAACCTGATGATTACTTGTTAATTTAAAATTTTTGATATTAAAATTATGGTCGATTAATTATTTAACTAATTAATTAATTACTCAGTTCAGACTGTCTCGTTGGTCTAGTGGTTGTAGTAGTGCGACTGCTGATCATGAGATCCTGGGTTCGAATCCCGGGTCAGACCAAAAAATTAATTATTGAGTTTTCCGTCGAGAAATTCTCAGTAATTGCCCGGAGCCAGGAAGTTGGCGGTGCCTCACCCCATGCCTCGGAAAGCACGTAAAGCCGTTGGTCCTGCGCCTGATCTCTCTCCGGTCTTGTCAGTTTACCATCCCATCGGATTATGAAAGTGAGGGAGTAGAGAGTGCACCTGTGCTTGCGCATACACTTGGGCACTATAATCCTGTCCTGCGCCGATGGCTAGCCTCCGTTGAGGCAGGCTGCCGTGGCCGAAATTCGGTCTGGAGGACATTATTACTCAGTTATTTATATAAGGAAAACATACAGCTTTTTAGAAAAATACATGATGTGTGTACAATTAAATGTGAGTTTTAAATTAGCGAAAACAATTTCCACAGACATTCAGTTGCACTTAAGCAGTTATGCACAGCTTAAGTACAAAAATACATGAAACTGTCTAAGTTAATTAAACTATTTAATTAGACTTAAATATCAAATACATCACTGTAATGTTCCTGTAAAACTAACCCAATTTTTCGGAAAAGGTATAGATATGAACTCATTATATCTTATATTCTATTATACCTTATTACGTGCCAAGCTTCAACTATGTTATGGTTGTAGCACGAATGAGTCAGCTCGAATGGGGAAGGATTACGCTCTCACAGACTAACAGCGCAAAATACCAGCTTAATGATGCTCTGTTTCTTACAGTGAGCGTAGAGAATCAGACCCTTTTTACTGGAAACAAGGAATTTCATGGGGTAGGGGTGACAAGCGGTGTCTGCATTTTGATTCTTTATATATTATATTATTAATTTAGGTGTCTATGAGCTTCAGCATGCACTTGCCGATTGCACTTTGCTATTGGAATGTGTGCTCCTTTGTCACCCTTATTCTATAAAAATACAGATTCTTGGAATAGAAAATGTATTTGCTTAAAAACATGGTACATAAGATGGTCAATGACGTGGAACTGATTAATAATGATTGATATTAATCCAGTACATAATAAATCAGCATAGTAGTTGATTTGATGTCTACATACTAATTGAATTGAATTAAAATTAACAACTATTCATAAAAACGTGAATAATTATAGTCTTTGAATACCAAGTCCTTTCACACATGAAATGAATCGTCATTAGGTGCGTTCTGAAACTATTATTTGAAATAATTTTGAACAGTTACAACAATAGACATAAATTAATAACTTTTTTTTGTGGCTACTTAGAGAGTTATACCTTAACAATAAGGTATTTTACATAAATATTTCATATTGGGACGCTGTAATTTCGTTGTCTGGTACGATTTGGCCATCCTCCTTTTGTTATCACTGAGCCGCAAGCCATGCAGTGGAAATGCTACATTTTTGCACTGTGTACACTGCAGCACTGCGCCAGCTCCAAAAGCATTCTAATAGCATATTGCATAATATATATTATATCATTTATTTATTATTTTATCCTAAGGCACAACTTGCAATTCAAAATCATTTATTAAGAAAGGAGAATCCAATACAATTTGATCTATGCCGTCATTGTTTCATTTGATCTCTATATGCATACCTGATTGTCGTACTTTTTTCAGGTACATTGATTACAAGAAAGGTGTACAGATGTGAAAATGAAAAAAAATAATTAACAAAATCATGATTTTAAAAAGCAAAATTAGAAAACAAAAATGTCAAATAAAAGCAGCAATGAAAATGGCGAAGACAAAAATTGTTTCCATATCTTTTTTAACTTCCTTAAATCTCATTGTAATAGGTAAAACTTTGTTTCACAGCATATATGTTCTGAATAATGTTTTAGACACTTTTTATAAAATCTTTGATTAAAGGAATTAAATAAAATCAAACAAATGTGACTAACTTCAGTCAGTCAGTAATATCTGCAGTATCTTTGCTCTCTTGGGGTAATTAATAATGTTTTGAAAATAAAATCAAAACAAAGTTGTTACAGACAAATATTTATTTTACATTAATTATTAATTTTTCAATTGTAAAGACTTACTTGCACAAAATATTAGACCATCTGATACACGTTGGTTAAAATTCGTGCTTTACTCTTAAATTTAGGTATTTTGTCAGGTTACACTGAGTTATCTGTCAGCTTACATGTCCATCATTCAGTAGTTCATTTTCTCCCGCATTAATATCTAACTGTAATTATTATTTATGCTCCCATTTAGTTTAATTTAAGTTCAAAATTAATTTGAGTTCAACACATTCCTTGGGGGCAAATTGTGAGGAAGACTTTAATAAAGTTTTAAATAATTTGGATTGCCTGCTGGCAAAAAATGAATTACACCTGCCCCCAAAGGAAAATAGAATTAATATAGACTATAGTTCAAAAATTGGCAGGTAATGATTCGCAAGAATTTGCAAATAAAATTGTCACGGAGACAAAAAGGTATGTGGAAGGGCAAGTTATTAAAAAGTCAAAAATTAAAGTTTGCAAATCATGTTTTACATGTAATAATGAATTGTGTGATACAACTCCGCCACAAGTAGACAATTACATTTTATCTGTGGATGTCACGCGAAGATCACTTATGAGACCTTCCCAAAACTTTTTAGTGTGTTGAAAATGTGATTAAAATAATAAAAAATGCTTTACAAAACGGCCCCTACAGTGGTATATGTGATAGAATTAAATTATTAATAGATCTTGGTGTGGAATTCGAATTTTTGTCATGTAAAAAGCATAATTTTTTACGTGGTAGAGCCATGCTGCAGTTATATTAGTAGTATAGTTGTAGCACGAATGGGTCGGCTCGACCGGGGAAGGACCATGCTCTCACAGAATACCAGCGTGCAATAGTAGCTTAATGCTGCTGTATTTCGTATGGTGAGTGTAGAGAACCGGAGACCCTTTTTACTGGAAATGAGGCATTCCATCTCAGTCCTCACGGGTGACAACGCATCTGCATTTTGATTTGTAATAGAAGATAGATGTAGATGTCTATGGGCCGCAGCAACCACTTACCATCAGGTGGACTGTGTGCTCGTTTGTCAGCCTATTCTATAAAAAAAGAAAGCTTAAAAACCTTTATAATTAATTATATAATCAGTTTAATTATTCACAGCTGGTGCATGAATGTCATGAAAATATTGCAGTGTAGACATGTTAAAATTGATGAAAATGACAAACTAAAAATTCAAGCTAAAAAATACTATCTGACTCATAGATATTTATCTCTATATCACATTATGATGTACTTTTAACTTTCTAAACATACTAATTGAGATGCTTATGGCGCTACTCCTTGCGAACGACCTTGAGCGGTCGGTTCTATACAATCCACGCGATCTCGCTACAATATATCGCGTAATAAATACGCTCAAATTTTTGGAATTATTTAAATTAAGAAAGAAAGACGAACTTAAGAAATAATATAGATTTTTAAATTATCTATCCAATAGTATGTAATGTGTAATCCTCAAATGATTAGAGCATTGCCTTTAACAACAGATGCATGTTATCAATAATTTTATTCATTTTTAAAAATAAGTTTTAAATGTGTAGATAACACATAAAAACTAATTAAAACGTGGAATGTGATGATAGGATATCGAACACTTTAATAATGTGCTTTTGGATGTAGTTTATTTCTCATAACTAAAGAGATAATAGTCTCTGAAAAACACACTTTCGCAAGGTTTTGATCGGGGCCTTAAGTAAAGTAGATAAATAATCACATAAGCTGTTTGATGACACCTTAATTTTGATATTTTGGAGAGAAAAAACCTAATTATAACCACTTCTATTTTTGGTATTTCTAAGAGTTTAAAAATATTTTAATGTTTGAAGTTTTATTTTATCATTATTGATTTTAATATGTCTGCCTTTTAATATTTTATTTATAATTATTACACAAGCTCTTAGGCCATCTTTGAGGGTCTGAACTATGTATAATTATTTTGATCATCAAATTAATGATAAGGGTCCTTACTTTTTTGTTTATGTCATGTTAGAAATTCAAATTTGATATTTATTAACAATTTAATGATTTAAAATATCCCATTTCCGGGGAATCATTGGTCAAATGTTTTTAATTATTTTTGTTATAATCTTCAATACATCGTAAAGTTTTGTGAAAGTCACAAAAGCGTTTTTCTTGAAACATTACAAATTTAATGAATTTTCTTGGTGTGGAGTTGTATTACAAAGGTCATTATTACGTTATTTACATACCTACATTAATTTTCATCTTTTTATAACTTTTAAAATACAAATATTTTAGTTTTAGTTTCTGCAAATTTGCTAACTGCCAAATTGTGAGCAGTAAAATTTCTTTTAATTAGTACCTCTTTCTTTGGAGTGGAGTACATTTTTACCAGTAAATATTCCAGATTTTATAATATATTATTAGCATCTTGCTAACAACTTTTCACCAAGGAATAATTTAAATTATTGAACAACAGTGTATTGAATACACTTTAAATTGTTGGCAAGTAGGATTCGTGTTTTCTGCTTCGTGGTTTTTTTACTAAGGAGAAAGTATTCAGCAGAGTTTTAGTTAAATTAACACATTAACTAACTTAATATGTTGTTATCATATAGATATTGAAACAAATCTTTTGTCGTATTAACATAAGATATTGTTCAATTTTTATTTATGGAAACTGTTTAAAATGATGACACACACTTCCATCTCTTTTTTAACTTCCTGAAATCTCATTGTAATAGGTAAAACTTTGTTTCACGGCATATATGTTTCGAATTATGTTTTAGACACTTTTTATAAAATCTTTGATTAAGGGAATTAAACAAAATCAAACAAAAGTGACTAACTTCAGGCAGTCAGTCATATCTGCAGTATCTTTGCTCTCTTGGGGTTAGTAATATGTTTTAGTTGTAAAAACTTATTTCCGCAAAGTCTAATACCACCTACTATTACACTATTACTAATACACGTTGGTTAAATTTCGTACTTTACTCTTAATTTTAGGTGTTTTATCAGGTTACACTGAGGTATCTGTCAGCTTACTTATCCATCATCCAGTAGTTCATTTTCTCCCGCATCAATATCTAAAAGTAGTAATTAATTTTAAATGCTCCCATTTAGCAGTCTACTATGTCATGCGTATAAATCTTAATTATTTTCAAATAAAATTTCCCCTTTCGATAAGTGTAGGATCAAACAAAGAGAATTATTTCTAATTTTAAATTTCAAAAGCATTCTTGCTGTTTTTTGTCCTATTAACTTAATTATTGCTTACTTTGGTATTAATTGTAAATTAATCATAGAGGCATTTAGAAAGGGAATGGGATGTACAGATCAAGTCTTTTCCATGCGCATGATCGCGGAGAAGTTTCTGGCCAAAAACCAGAAGGTTTTTTGTGCGTTCATGGACTTGGAAAAGGCCTATGACAGAGTGGATAGGGATTTGCTATGGCAAACACTGAACTCATTTGGGTTGAGCGCTGGCTTGATACGGGCATTGGAGTCTCTTTATAGGGACTCTAGTGCTTGTGTTAGGATCAACGGGGTCTACTCGGAATGGTTTGATATCCATAAGGGTGTCAGACAGGGCTGTGTGGCTTCCCCGTGGCTGTTCAACCTATTTATGGACAGTTGTTTGCAAAATTTGAAAGTTGAAGAATGCGGATTAAGAATGGGTGAGTTAACCGTCAAATGCCTTTTGTACGCCGATGATCAAGTTATTCTTGCGTCGTCGGCGGCAGAGTTGCAAATGATGGTTACATTAATAAACGGATCATTAAAAGAAAGGGGTATGAAAGTGAACGCAAGTAAGACGAAGGTTAGACGAAGAGTAGAATAAACGCAGTAGAAATGCGGTCGTTAAGGAGTATGTTAGGGCTGAATCTGAATGACAGGGTAAGGAATTGTGTAATAAGAGAAGAGTGTGGTTTGCAAGATGATGTGGTGACCAGGATTAAGAAAGGAATGCTTCGGTGGTTTGGTCATGTGGAAAGAATGAATGAGGAAAGAGTGACAAAGAAAATTTATGGTGCAGAAGTGAATGGCAGAGTCGGAAAGGGACGTCCTAGGCGAAAATTTATCGACCAAATTGGCGATTTATTGAAAACGGGCCAAATTAGGAGTACCCTTAACCGACGAGCATGTATGCGTAGGTGTATGGATGTGAAGGAGGCAAGAGAGGTGTGTCAGGATCGTGCCAAATGGAAGTCTGTAGTCTCTGCCTACCCCTCTGGGCGACAGGCGTGGGTGTTTATGTATGTTATGTATATGTAATCATAGACAACATTTAATCATGTTTGTTATAAATCTTTTATTATATATATTTTTTTAATTACTGCCATCGTAGCATTTTTGCAAAAATCTATAACAAATTGATAGCTTAATATGAGCTTTATCTCCTTTATCATCAAACCAAAACATGTTTATGGTTATATTCTCACTCTTAACATCCTCAGTCTTCGGAACCTATGACAGTATGTCCGTCTTGAGGACAAAGTGAACAATTTCCTTAAAAATATATATCTTGTAAGGCTTTTTTCTTTTTATTGAAATTCCTAAACAATTTGTCTTCAAAGTTTTATCATCTTCCACGACATTCATGTTTTACTTGTACTAACTGCATATTCAGGAATTCGTGGGTGTAGAATAAAACTTTGGCTATTTTTGACTATCAGAATTCCCCAATTTATTAGATTGATTATAATTTCGCAAATAGTTTATAAAGTCGTATAATGTATGAGTATGTTATAATATATAAAATGCTCGTTTTGTAATAAAAAATATAATGATTACACATGTAAAACAATGGTAAAGTGGGCATAAGAAAGTCACTTTTGTAAATTATTTGTATTTTTTAAAATTGTGGTTATTACACACATTTAAAAAGATTTGTTATGTTACTAAAGTATGATAACATTATCAAGTTCACATTTTAAAGATTAATAATGCTGCTCCAAAATGTATCTTTTTTATTAAATTAATTAATTTTAAATACTAATTCATAAAATTATGGAAGAGGAGCAAACCTTTGGAGAGGATTCAATTACCAATGTGCTCTTAAATGGGAAGGAGTTGAGTCTTGTGGATGATACCACTGTTTCCCTGTATTAATATTGGGGTCATGTGACTGATATTGAAGCCATATTTTGATTATAAAAGAGAGCCGCACGGTCAATTTTTATCTTAAATTTTAAGGAGCCTTTTAAAAAATTTAAAGAAATAAACACATTAACTTTGGCATAGCAATATATTTATGAAAATGTAATATAATATGTACGTACATAAAAACATAAATAGCTTTCATAAGAATAAAGAAAACACCAGGAACAAACATAAACTTGTAATACCAATTACTAGAATCCACTGAGTCAGTAGTTCTGTTATGGGACAATGTATTATACGCTTTTACAACAAAATTTCAGAAAAAGTACAAAATTTGTCAATTAACAAAAATGTTTTATTAAAGGAAAAATGTACAAAACTGTTATAAATAGCTTTCATAAGAATAAAGATGTTCAAACTTTAAACACTAGGAACAAAAATAGGCTTGTAATACCAGTTACTAGAATCCACTGAGTCAGTAGTGCTTTATAGGGCAATGTATTATACGCTTTTACAACAAAATTGCAGAAAATGTACAAAAATTGTCAATTAACAACTTGAAATGTTTTATTAAAGGAAAAATGTACAAAAAGTGTTATAAATAGCTTTCATAAGAATAAAGATGTTCAAACTTTAAACACTAGGAACAAAAATAGGCTTGTAATACCAGTTACTAGCATCCACTGAGTTATAGGGCAATGTATTATACGCTTTTACAACAAAATTGCAGAAAATGTACAAAAATTGTCAATTAACAACTTGAAATGTTTTATTGAAGGAAAAATGTACAAAAAGTGTTATAAATAGCTTTCATAAGAATAAAGATGTTCAAACTTTAAACACTAGGAACAAAAATAGGCTTGTTGTAATACCAGTTACTAGAATCCACTGAGTCAGTACTGCTTTTATGGGGGCAATGTGTTATACGCTTTTACAACAAAATTGCAGAAAATGTACAAAATTTGTCAATTAACAACTTGAAATGTTTTATGAAAGGAAAAATGTACAAAAAGTGTTATAAATAGCTTTTATAAGAATAAAGATGTTCAAACTTTAAACACTAGGAACAAACATAAGCTTGTAATACCAGTTACTAGAATCCACTGAGTCAGTAGTGCTTTATGGGGCAATGTATTATACGCTTTCACAACAAAATTTCAGAAAATGTTCAAAATTTGTCAATTAACAATTTGAAATGTTTTATTAAAGGAAAAATGTACAAAAAGTGTTATTATAATATCAAAGAATACATAAAATAACTCCTGGGTATGAGGTGATCGCAATCATGCTTGTATGTACTATTAAAATTTATTTAAAAAATGATATTGTAAAGTGAAATATGTTTAAAAAAAGTCACGCTGGGTTTCTTGTTGGTTCTTCCCAGGACATTGGTATCGGTGGTAAATAAAACACGATTTCCAATAAGTATTATGTAATAATCTATATTTAATTTAAAAAAATGTTCTATTCTCTGTAATATAAGATATTTACTAACTAGTAGGGACATTGTATAAAGAAATCAATTGATATTGTGCAAATACTGTTAAATTTAACACATCTAATGTTATTCAATAACTAAGCAAAGAATTTTTAAACAATAAACGTTTTAAAAATAACCTGTTTTTTATTTTTTGGTATAGGAACTTACAATTACCACGAGAAACATAAACAACTATTAATTACATTGCAGCACTTGCGCAATGTAATTAGTGGTTGTATATAAAATAAAAATATTAAAGTGCAAAAAAAAAAAGGGCGAGCCCAAAGCACCAATATTTTAACGCCATCTATTAGGCAAAACAAGAACTTTAACTAAAATTTAAACTTGAGTCGCACATCTATCTCTAGTATATATACAGTAATCTATGGTCTCACGTCTCTCATATAAAGAGGCAAGCAGAGATTACAGACTTCCGCAGGATTCTGACGGAGCTAACTTGCTTTCTTCACATCCATAGAGCTATGCAGACAAACTCGTGGGTTTAGAATACTCTAAATTTGATATAAATTTAGTCTATAAACCGTCCATCTACAATGTGTCAAATACCATAAATACAATAAAGCACATACATGTGAGATATGATATAACAATAAAGAGAAAATCTGGTGCACTTTAAATAATAGTTTCATCCATGACGCCCAAATTTTACTACCCCACATTAGGGTAGAAACTTTCACAACATTGTGATGTGCCATACGTGCTTTTATTGAAACATTCTGAATTCCCATAATAGAGTGAAGAACCCCTGTTCTACACTCACTCTTGGTTCTATACCTTTGTAATGTCTACCATTTCTGCAAAACACACATCCTAAATACACAACCTCATCCACTTGCTGAATCTACTCCCCTTCATATCTTATTTCACATGTTGTTTTACTTTCTTGAACCATAACTTCCGTCTTATCTACGTTTACTTTCACTCAACTATTTTTGATGATATGTTCATTAATGTAAACGTCATTTGCAACTCGCCCACTGAAGATGCCAATATGACATGATCGTCCGTGGACAAGAGACATAGGAGGGCTAACTTATTAATTATTACCCCTCTTTCTTGCACTTTCAAAGTTTTCAAACAAGAGAGAGACACACTGCAGCTACATTTTAGTTTTAACACGATTGGATTGGCTCAATCATGGTAGGATCTCGCTCTGCGTGCAGCGTAAAATAGTAGCTTAGTGCTGCTTTATTTCGTATAGTTAATATAGAGTACCGGATACCCTTTTCACAGAAAACGAGACAAGCACGAATGATGCTTATAATATTTGTTAATATACATAATTATTACGTTTCATATGCCTTTGTTCATTTAAAATAGTTTTTATCATGTTACCCGCGACTTCGTTTGAGTTAAAAAAAGACTTAGGGTGTTTGAAATTTCTCTAACGGTACGACTACTCCACAAACTCAAAGTCACCCAGCTGGCGATGGCAATAGCAATGCTTGGAGTTTCTCTAGTGGATAAGATTCGTAACGAAAAAATACGCCGGAGAACCAAGGTCACCGACGTAGCCTTCCGTATTTGCAGGCTGAAGTGGCAAAGGGCTGGTCGCAGAAACGATAGCCGTTGGAGTAGGCGTGTCATAGAGTGGAGGCCGCGTTTAGGTAAACGTAGTGTCGGACGTCCCCTGGCTAGATGGAGCGACGATCTGCGCAAGGCGGCTGGCAGCAACTGGATGCGTGAAGCCGAAGAATGGGTTAAGTGGCGTGTCTTGGGAGAGGCCTATTTCCAGCAGTGACTGACGCAGGCTGATAATGATGATGATGAATTTCTCAGGATACTTAATTGTGTCACTGCTGTGAAATCTACAAGATGATACTCCATTTGAAAGCGTGTATAATATTCTAACAATACTGTATTAACCTTGGAACTATAATATTTTTATGGGATAAAATAAAATTTTCGGAAAATTATATTTAACCCCACGGGTAATGAAATCTATAGTAATAACAAAACTGCATTAAAACTTAATACACAATATTAAACATTTAACAAGATTACCGTTTTGTGTAAAATATTTTCAACCATTTAATAATTTCATTTTTAGGATTTTTGTTCAGTTCTAAAACATGATTTTCATAAATATGTTTTAAAAATATCGTCCAAGGTCCCGTCAACACCCTCCAATTTCATTAACATTTTTTTTCTTCTATACTTTATACCTTCATACTAGCCCATATAACAATAGGTTTAAGAACGATTAAAAATTGCGTATTGCATTATAATAATACTAAATTATTCGTCCAAATTTTCAAATTACTAAAACCTTCATAATGTTTTCATAACAATTGTATAAATATTATAATATAATTATTAAAATAATAAGTATTAAAAAAGATACCGCTGGGTTTCTTACTGAAGTTTTTTCCGAACCAGTGGTAAAAGTAAAAAATGAATTTCACTAAGAATCACATGTAACCAACATTGAATAAAAATGATTCTATCCCTTATTTAAATGACATTTTTCCATGCAAATATGAATTCATCTCGCATAAGATAAAGTTTCGTACGAACTGGAAATATAAAAAAAACATTCTTATTGAATATTATCGTGATAAAACTATTGTCCTGATTTCATACATCTACGTCCAGCAGTTTGACTGTGCGTCATTATACAACATTTTTCATACAAACTTTGCACCCTCGGTTTAAAACCTTAGCAGTAGATTAAAAAGATACACTCTATTTACCCTTTTAGGAGTTGAATTTTCCGAAATCCTTCTTTAATGGATGTCTACGTCAAAAAAGACAGCTGCTATCCAAATTTCAGATTTCTACCTCAAGCGGTTAAGGTTTTGCGTTGATAGATGAGTCGGTGACTCAGGACATCTTCTTTTATATTTAAAGATTAAAAAAATAGATAGAAGATAGATTAACCGTCTTGTACGTAGTTGAACTTTTTGGGTTGAAAATGAGAAATCTCTAGGTCAGTGCTATTTTGACAATCTTGTTTTAAAACTAATCTGACAAACCTATGATATATTTTTAATTTTTTACAAGTCTGAAAAATGTCATCAAACTTGATTTGATTATATTTAAAATTTGATCCAAAATATTTGTTATAATGCACACTCTGGTAAAACTTGCCTTACCCGAAGCGATACTCGCCATGTCGCATTTTCTCAGATAAGATTTAAAATTAGAAATGCATTGGATCGGAAAGCGTACGTCGGAAATACTAAAATAAAAATAAAAATAAAAATAGATTCTTAGATTTATTTCAAATTTGACAAAAGTATGATCAAATTTACGACAAATCGAAAGGTTGCAGTCCTCCATACTGCCAAAAGCTATATTTTATAGTCCGACATTAAATTTATGCTAGACATGGAAATAAAATAGATCGAGTTTAAAACAAACAATTAGTGTTTTTTTTTCACAGGCGGGCCTTCATCTTTGTATTGACTTCGTGTCTTGCATGTGTTTATGTATTTATAAAAATCAATTGCTGTCCATTAGTGTCACTAAATATCAAAAATGGCTCTACCGATTTTGATGAATTTTTTGTGTGAATGGGATCTTGGATGGTTTAGATTTACATCCGGACCAGGTCGGCAACGAGATCCAGAAATCACCCTTGTGAAACCGGGGCGAAACACTAGTATTTCATACAAACGTAGTCATCTGTTTTCTTCCTGAATAGCTACACAGCATTTTTTAACGATACAATCATTAAATATCACTGTTATGATTCTTTGTTATTGTTTCATATTAAATATAAATTACGTGTCACGTTGTTTGTCTGCGATGGACTCCTATACTACATAACCGATTTTAATAAAATTTGCACACCGTTTGCAGTTTGGTCCAACTTGAGAGATAGGATAGGTTTTTGCCCACAATTTTTTTTTTGCGAATTTAAGGATTTTAATAGGACATGATCAATTGTAGTCGAAAAGGGCAGAACAACGTCTGTCTGGCAAGCTAGTAATTATTTAAAAACTTGAAACACTCAAAATTAACTGAAATTGTTCAGCGGAGATAGCTAATTTTAGTATCGTTAATCGTTGTTGTGAAGTCTACAGTCTAAGTTACACGAATGTCTTGTGACTTTATATGTTTGATGTTTTTTTCATAAAACTGAAGCGAATAACAAACTTACCGTCAAACTTCAAAAAAAAAGAAGGCTACCGACGGGTTTTCACCTCCTAGGTCTAATATGGAATGTCTTACACCCTGTAACATTCTATTCTACGAAGGAATTACACCAACTCTCCATATCTTTCAGGTCAGAACACAGCCATGCAAGCACTGCTAGTAATAAGTGAGATTGTGTTACCTGCCCACACGGTCTCCTACGGACAGAAAAGGAAACTTAGTGAAATTATTCATGTATTATGCTTATATTAAAATTTTCATTTTCATTCATTTTTATAGTCTTTATTAGCAATAATCGTTAAGATTATAGAAAGTAAATTACATACCCAGCAAACAAATTTACGAATATAAAAAATTATAAAAAACATACAGTTATAGCTCCAACCCTTTTTCTATTACGTTAAAACATCAGTTCAACACTTTTTATAACGTTGTTAAAAATACAGAAAATTCGTCTATGATTCAAAAGTATAATTAGTCCCCTCTTATGATATTCTTTGAATGAAATTGAACGACGGATTCTCTTGCACAATGCGCATTGATGATTTTTCTCTTCCACATTTTTTTAACAAAAATAATATATTGTACATATATAACAGCGTCAAAAATTTATTGATAGGCCGAAGTTTACTTATTAATTTCTTTGAATTCGTAGATTTGTGATTCGTATATTGATTTGGAGACCGTCTTCTATAAAACAAATTAGTATCAGAGCCAGTAACAATTCCTTTTAGCAAAATACTATACGACCTTATGCTGTGAAAAAACTAGTTTATCTGTTTAATTGGTGAAAAGACTTCTGATCTCTTTTATAGCATATGATTCAGAACCAAAATTGCTTGCTAGTTTAGTTATATAGGGGATACATTCGCATCTAGAGAGATTCCAATAAAATGTAATGCATTGTATGTGTGTTTAAATTGATGACGAAATAATAAAAATCGAAATAATATGAATGGCTACTAATTCTATACAAAAAACAAAATAAATGCTCTTATTACATATTTTATTTATGTTAAATATATTAAACATTAGTAGTTTCTCAATCTTACTAAAACATATGAAACACTACTTATAAGTAGTATAAAAGACGGTATGACAAAATGTCCTCTAAAGGTTAGCAGTAATCAAACAAAAGATGTCGCTACGTGTTGTAGTAATGGCAGTGTGAAAGTCGACCAGAGGTACCCGTAATGCTTTCTGCTTTTTAACGACATAATGCACAGTCTCGTTACAATTTAAATGCTTCAACATTTACTTGCTACCTGTGTACATACATTAAAACACTTTTAGTTTGTAGAATTTTGTAACGTAAAAACAGGTAATATAAACTGGTTTTACTTTTATATAACAAAGGTATCTTGTGAACATATTTTTAATTATGAGGCGGTTTCTGATGAATTTCAAGAACATTCTAGTCAGTTAGTATTCGAAAGTTAAAAGATTTGCCGATACCCATTACAATAAGTACAGAGCCGATAGCCTTACTAGTAGACTCTGAGGTGGCTGACCGCTTAGCGGTGGCTGACCGCTTAGCGGTGGCTGACTGAACGCTTTTCTAGTGTAGTGGTGTTGGGAGGAGTGTTGGAGTAAGTGAGATTAGTTGTGACTTGCACTATTACTAAGTACTTGAATTTAAAAAAATAGCGTAGTTTACAAAAAATTCTTCATCAGATTATGACGTTATTGCCTTGTAACTATATTAAAAACAAGACAACACAAATATTAAGAATTTGAAGATTTTATAATTGTGTGATTGCGTGTTCTCAGCGATGGCTTATGGATTTGAGACGTGGTCCTCTACTGCTGGCCGTATGAGGACGCTCAAGGTTGCTAAGCGAGCTATGGAGAGGGCTATGCTCGAAGTTTCTCTGCGTGATAATAAGAAATGAGGATAACCGCAAAAGAACCAGAGTGACCGACATAACCCAACGGATTAGTAAGCTGAAGTGGTAACGGACCGACCATATAGATCAAAGAACTGACAACCGATGGGGAAAAAGGTTCTCGAGTGGCAGCTTCGTAACGGTAGGTGAAGTGTAGGGCGACCCCCTCACCAAATGGAGTGATGACCTAGTAAGACATGCAGGAAGTTTATGGATGCAGGTGAGTCACGACCGTGCTTTGTGGCTTACTTGGGGGAGGCCTATGTTCAGCATAACATACATAAGCATGCTGTGTTGTGACCACTACCAGTTTTTAATTTTATCATACAAAAATATTTAATGAGGATTACAGTCGTATACCCAAATAAACATGAGAGCATAAAATCGCACATTTTACATTTTTGCGATTTGCGAAGGGACGTTGTATCTTTTTGCATTTTCTTTCGCATTTACAACTGGGACTATGACTGGGTAATGGAGACGGCTATGCTCGGAGTTTCTCTGCGTGATAGACTTAGAAATGAGGTTATCCGCAGTAAAACCAGAGTAATTGACATAGCCCAACGGATTAGTAAGCTGAAGTTGCAATGGGCCGGCCATATAGCTCGAAGAAGCGATAACTGATGGGGAATTCTCAAGTGGCAGCCTCGTACCGGTAGGCGTAGTGTAGGGCGACCCCCCACTAGATGGAGTGACGAACTGGTAAGATATGCAGGAAGTCGATGGATGCAGTTGGCTCAGGACCGTGCTTTGTGGCATTACTTGGTGGAGGCCTCTGTTCAGCAGTGGACCTGTGAAGGATTGTAATGATGATGATAATGATGAATACCAAATAAATAGCAAAGTATGTTTAACACGCGGAGTATAGGGTACCGTTGTAACGAAACAATTTTATATTCAAATCTCTAAATGTCAAGTATTATTTCGCTACAACTCGCCGACGGGAAAAGCAAAGGAGCGTTATTTCATACTTAACTTCTTAAAATACTATATTCATATACCAAATATTATAATATCAAATAATATATAATCATATAATAATGAAACACTATAATCGTACAGTAGTCTAAGATGATAAACACACAGCAAAATAAAATCCGCACATAAATGTTCAACTTTTGCTCTAAGAGATATTTTTTGAATGAAAGAAAAGACAAACAAGCATAAATCTCACCTGATGATTAATGATCACCATCGTCCGTGAACATCTGCACTACCAGAGGAATTGCAGGAGAGTTGCCGTCCTTTAAGAAGAGGAGGCTCTTTTCTTGAAGATCCCTTAGTCATATCGGATTGAGAAAATTGCTGGCAACAGTAAAATCCACGGTATGGTTATGCAAGACAAAAATCCGTGTAAAAAACTATTGAGATGATGTGGTGGAATTTCTGATGATGTGGAATTCAGCATCTGGTATTAATCTGAACACTCATCTGAGTACTCCCAGTAGTATATGCGAAAGAAAATGCAAAAAGATACAACGTCCCTTCGCAAATCACAAAAATGTGAACGACTGTAATCCTCATTAAATATTTTTGTATGATAAAATTAAAAACTGGTAGTGGTCACAACACAGCATGCTTATGTAGATGTTACCTGCATAAATGTGCTGTTGTAGTAAGTTAGTAATTTTAAAAGACCAGACATTTTATTAAAGTAAAGAGGAAAAATCGTGTTACAAAGTTCAGAGCTCCAATATCATTGCAAACATTAGCAGCGACGTAACATTATCGCGTTGTAAACCGGAGATTTAACGACGCTAGGGAAGGTATCGTTGAATGGTATAGCCATCACATAAAATTGCGACAGAAGACATTTTCTTTGTTGTAAATGAACTCAGTAACTTTTAAAAGTGATAAAAATGAAAATAAAAAAATCTAAAATTATATTTAGTGAACAGTGAACACAATACCTGGCTACTTCACTGCCATCAGCCTGTTTACATCACTTTCGTGTCAGAGCTTCCTCATTACCAAACAAACTTTACAATGAACTACGTTAGTAAGGACAAAATAAGTGGCTTTTATTTGTAAAGAATTTGAATAAATCTATTTCACTTGATGGGGTTAGAATTGCAAGAAGCAAGTGAGATCACTTTGTATTTGAATGCTTCCATTTCGTCATCTGTATTACAGGCCTTCACAAGTTCAATGCTGAACATAGGCCTCCCCCAAGTAAGCCACAAAGCACGGTCGTGACCCACCTGCATCCATAAACTTCCTGCATGTCTTACTAGGTCATCACTCCATTTGGTGAGGGACTCGAGAACCTTTTTCCCCATCGGTTGTCGGTTTTTTGATCTATATGGTCGGTCCGTTGCCACTTCGGCTTACTAATCCATTGGGCTATGTCGGTCACTCTGGTTCTTTTGCGGATATCCTCATTTCTAAGTATCACGCAGAGAAACTCCGAGCATAGCCCTCTCCATAGCTCGCTTAGCAACCTTGAGCGTCCTCATACGGCCAGCAGTAGAGGACCACGTCTCAAATCCATAAGCAACCGCTGAGAATACGCAATCACACAATCATAAAATCTTCAAATTCTTAATATTTGTGTTTTTTGTTTTTAATATAGTTACAAGGCAATAACGTCATAATCTGATGAAGAAATTTTTGTAAACTACGCTATTTTTTTAAATATTATTTTTAAATTCAAGTGCCTAGTAATAGTAATGGGAATCTTCTTCGGGTATGCTCAGCTGTTGATGCATCTGTCTCGTGCTCTACAAATATGTTCTTACGCTAAACACCTGTACTAAACCAAGTAATAGTCGATAGTCGGTTATTCGATAAAATTTGTACTCGATGCAACTCTAGTTGATAGCATCTGTACAATATGAGGAAACAAAGTGACAAATAAATGTCACGTCGAGGAAGTATCAGTTATATATTTTAATTTACTATTTAACTTGTATGCAATTATCTTAAAAATATTTAATAGAACTCGCTCAGTGGAGAAGCTAGAGCTCCAAACTAGAGCAAGCAACATTGTTGGGGGTAGTGGTGTTGGGAGTAGTTGTGCTGGAATTAGTGGTGACGGGATTAGTGCACGCAATTGAGGGAGGGCGGGAGGTGCTCTTCAATCTAGGTAGGACACATCATTGTATTTAATTTAACGGATGGTTGCAACGTAAATATTAACATATTTATTTCCTTTTTTTATGATAGGTGACAGCAGTATCGCTAAGGCTACGAGGTCATGACCTGTGTAAAACAAAGGAGCGTGCAGGAAATTCGAAATTGTTTGAAACAGTTTACGAGTTATTTTATTAGTTGATATTATTGATTGAGCTGTTTGATAGTGTAAGCTCGGCTTTTCGGCTTCCACGGAGGCCTTTCCGCTAGGCGTGCTAACAGATTAAGAATTGAGAAGGTAAAGGTACATTGAATAATTGGATCTAATAGTCGTTGGCTATTGAAATTATTAAGCTATGTAAAAGTAACGCTATTATAAAATTACAAAGAAAATAATTTGGACCGTAGACGTAAAAAATTACGGTGAAACTTACTACTGTTACTTAGCTTAAAAATCAAACCACATCTACTTAAATAATACTTAAAACGGTAAGACGACGCGGGACGTACAGAATCGCAAGTTAATATATATAAAATTTATTTAGTTAATAAGCAAAAGTCCTGGAAAGGAATAAGAACATTACAAACGTATATTCATGTTATTTCTTCAGGCGGTAAGATTTCTTATTATACTAGGAGATTTTCTGGTATTTTGTTTTCTCTTTTGGCTAATTTACAATTACAGGCGTGATTCAATGTATATTTATTATGCTGTGAGTCTTTCTGGGTTAGTTTCAAGTCTTTCATCTGTTTTTAGCATCAAAAACATAACTTCTTAATGAAATTATATCATAACAATAAAAAAACCCTAGAGAGTTTCTTGCCGATCCTTATCTTGATAGTCTTGCTAATTAAGCAAACCGGTATAGACTTGTCCATTCATAATGAGTTTTAAGCCGGCCTTAATTAATAAGAATGTTTTTAACTTTGACTTCACCTTTGACTTTACCTTCGACTGCAACTGCTGTGTTTGAATAGTAAAGCCGAGACAACGTGTACAGACTTAGTACAACGGGTGACAACGCATATGGAGCCTTTTTTGTTTGAAGGCATTTGCAAGTGTTTACGTCCGGCAGTATTAATTTATCATTACGTACACGGCATACTACTACATACCTGTTGATTACTTGTCCTTATTAATTAATCTACATTTGAATATTTATTAACTTTTATCTAATTTTACAGGCCTGATATCATTTTACGCTCAGCAGGTAACTTCCGTGCCAGCACAATTTAATTACAGCTTTTTCATATTCAGCGCGAAGTTGTAGTAGTTACTTTGGTAGCAACTCTTGAATAAATTAGAAGGAATTCAATTGTTACTAGTAACGTTGCGTACTATCGTTTTACATTTTTGAATCGTGCTTGTTTGACGAATTTAACAAGAGATTTTTTTAATAAACTGGGGTGACAAACGGATTTACAGTCCGCGTAATAGTAAGTGGCTTCTGCATTCCATGTAATCCAGTCCAATCCAAATAAATTCAAACGAACAAGGTGACTAACGCGTTTTTACTTCTGAAGGCTAAGGTTCTTCACAGCCTGGAATAATACTGGGTTTCTATACCCTTCAGACTAGAACACGTCAGTATAAACACTGCTATTTGCCCGACATGTGTAATTGGAGGGGGGGGGGGGGTATATAAATAAAACGTACATTGATGGAATTCAGTCTAAAAAGGAGTATACCTCCAATTCATATAGTGAGAAATAACGTGCACTTGTGCCGTTGTTGTTTTGCTTCTTTTTCATTACGTTTTTTTTCAAATTATTATAACTTAGAAAATAGACGCTATAATTAAACCTTAACAAAAATTGTTATTATATTTGAATCTTATGTCAAAATTCAATGGAGAAAGAAGAGAGATAGGTGACGACGAATGACTCACACACTCCCTTAAAATATAACTCCAAGTTTCCATTACGTAATGCAACTAAGTGGTTAAGTCTAGAGGAAATTCACGCATGTTTTACATTATACATATATTTGTCCGTGCTTTGAAGAGTAACTTATTTGACGTAATAGCGGATACTCTGTGTCGGGAAAGTTTGGTTACGAAGTCAGAGTTACGAATCTTGCAAATTGTCAACGAGTGTAACGAAAACGTTGTAGGTACAGTGTACACTGCATTCATGGGACAAATTGTTACTTTGATCTACTAAGGTAGTTCATTACAATTGTTATCTGAACCTAGGACATAAGGAATGCGAATTGTTACGGTCCTGAGCCTGCATCCATCGACTTCCTGCATGCTTTACCAGTCCGTCACACTTACTCACTCAGACATTTATAAACTAGCAAGCATTACATGAATGTTAATTATCTAAGCAAATAATTAAGCATTCTACCATTCGATTACTGTCTTGTACAAGCTCGTATCAATTTAAGCTTTTTCGTTCTTACTCGTATTAATAGCGTTCGTAGTTAACTTTTAACGATTTAAATCTTTGATGTGTATATTGATTACAGAAAACGGGTAAAGGTTGCATTCGTAATATATATATATATATATATATATATATATATATATATATATATATATATATATATATCAGAAGCGTGGATCTACCACGTAAATTTATTTAAAATAATAGAAAACAGAATTGCAGTAGTTTAAGCTTTAAGGCAAAATGCTCTTTGACGCGTTTTTCTTTATATTTCGTGGCATTGGATTAAAAAGGTTTATTTATTTGTTTGTTTAAAAAACGTTACCTCCGCACTAGGATTTTCTCCTGTATCGTGGGGGCAGTTTACAAACACAAATTTCACAAGGACAAACATCCAGACCCGAAATAATTACTTATAGGCCGTACAAATACTTGTTCCGTGCGGGATTAGAACCCGCGGCCCTTAGTGCTGTAACTCATTGCTTAGCCATTGCGCCACGGAGCCGTCAATGTTGTTGTTTGTCTGCTGCGCTACCACATGCAAGTAGTAAAGAGCAACACGAGGATAGACGTAGCGTTTTTTCCCGAATGCAGAACAGTTTGTCATTTTTTGTGACGGGGGGGGGGGGGGTAACCTACGCACACATAAACAATCGTCTGTTACTACGAAAGTCACAAATAACAATTAAAACAATAAACCAACAATTTCACACACATAGATACATTATCGCTTGGTGACGGCGACAATTCGGATAAAAGCTCGGACCAGACGGTCGACCGCTCTGCATATTGTATGAGGGCGAGCGGCCTATGTTGGTAAACAATTTTAAAAAACACAAAAAAGTAAAAAGCAAAAATATAATGATTTCTTAAATTTACGCGAACACTACACATTGAATAAATAGCAGAAATATAGCTGACGTGAAGCACCGACACTCCGGGAAGTCTGCAGTCTATGAACATGTTCAAGATCGTCCCCACAATTACATCAGATTTGATAAACCACAAATCCTCGCAAAAGAACACCGATTCCCACCAAAGATGATACGCGAGGCTATTGAAATTCAAAAAAACATCCTAATTTCAATAGAGAAGATGGATGGCCGCTGCCATCTGCTTGGGATCCTATAATTAACAAAATTAAACCCAAACCCAAGCATACCACTGCAAGACTTCAAGATAAGCTCGTTTTGCGTAGATCGGATCGAAAAATTAATATTAGAGAACTGAACGTAGCCGGGCTAACAATGACATTGGGACAACATACATCTCAGTCCCCCCGTGACCATGGGCTCTAAAGCACCCGAAACATCTGGAATTAAAAAAAAAGAATTTAAAAAAAATAAGTAAAAGTAGTTAATTAAACGCGATAGAATCCGTAAATTTAGTATTATTCAAAGCAAAAATATACATATACGAAGGTAACGGTTGACTGACGGTTAATTGACGCCACAGATATCTTTTTGCAGCAAGAAGCAAAGCTCTTCTTACTGAAAATTTTGGCATTTTAGTAGGGCGTCAATTCAGCTGCGCAACTATGTAGATATTGTCTAGTTTGCAGTACGACTACTAACTAGACAATATTTAGATACTTTATTTTATACATTATTGTACGTATAAACCACATGGACTTATACTTCGACGGAGGGGAACGCTTGCGTATGGCTATTACCCTCTAGTCCACCGGTAGCCCGTATTGCTATGGCAAGTAGTGTTAAGTAGAATGAGATTTAGATATGTTTGTCATTTTGATGAGTCGTCTTGAAACTTGGCGGGATATTTAAAGTATGACTTGTGTTGTTGTTGTGTTTGTATCCCTACCCAACAAAGTATGATAATATAATAGTATGATTCAATGCAAAGTTTAAAAAGCGATTGACTATCGTCCATTTTCAAAAGATTCTGACGATTTATCAAAGTTTTTTCCTAAATAACTGCATTGTTACAATTTTGTGTGGACGAAATGTTTTTAAAAATGTTATTTTATCAATAAAATAAACAGGTAATATATAAAGTATATTTTATAAAAATAAAGACGTTATAGCTTTTAATTTTAAAACAGCCTTTTTGCAAAGTTATCGTAACATAAAATTTTAAGTATGGATGACAGAATATTGACTAGCATATCCTTCTCAACACGACTTGCAAGTAAAATAGGGAATGAATAGCAGACCATGGAGTCTCATATCATGAGTTATCTTATGCTTATGTAGTACGGTAACACGACATATAATTTTTAAAATACCTTGCGTATAGTTAAGAAGGGGTGAAGAGTTTTAGCGTTACTTCAGTTCAGAATTAACGGCTTTTAGGAAAACTACCATAGTATTATTACATACATACATCATAGCCACAGTAGTTTATTAAAGCCGAGGATAAGAACGGATCAAAATGTTTTAGCCGGTAGGAGTCCGGCACAATTCCTTTGCGTAAACACAAGACTTGCTCAAAAAAAGCTTATGTTTTTTTATTCAAAACGGTTGAGTAAGGGAAAATACAAGCTTACTCAGCACCTGCATTTTGATTCGTAATTGAGAATATATGTAGATTACTATGAGCCACAGCAACCACTTACCATCAGGTAGACTGTGTGTTCATTTATCACCCTTATCTTATTTGCGCGATTTTTTTTTACAATATATTCCTGCAGAAGGAGATTTCACAATAAGACAATGATCTTGTGTATTAATTTCCTGACGCTGTTTGCGTTCGTATTTCACTCAACTTCGTTCGTATTTAAACTCAAGGTAAAAAATAGAATTGTATATAACAATCGGTAAGTTTGTGTTGTTTGCATTGCACATGCTTTTATAATTTCAATAATTGATTCGGCATAATTTGGTTCAGATCTTAGGTTAGCATATGTCTATTTTTTCCGTTATGAAAATTTTTCTTGACATGTCATCTTTATAATCTCCGTGCTTTTTTAAAACCACTTTTATTTTAATATTATCTACTACTTAAATCATATATTTGTGAAAATGCCAGCACGTTATATGAAAAAAAAAATTAATTCACAAAGGTGTTTTAACCAATTTTGCGTATTATTATCTAATGATTCGTCTATGAATTTGTCAAAGAGGAAATAATTATAGCTTTTATAAAACATCATGTATCCATGATTAGAGATCACGTGAATTCTTGGAAATAGTAATTTTTTAGAGAAATAGTCATCCGAGAATTTGCATTGGATCAAAAAACTATATTAGTTTCGGAGTTATTTCGCATCCCGTTATAACCAGTAAGAATAATAACTATAAATGTCATGTTGTACCAAATAACTCCGTGTTTCCCAGTCTAAATGATTTTACACAGATATGGAACAGACAGAAAAATCATTATAAGGTGAAAGTAACAGAAGAACATTATAATTTTTGTTTGAAACTACGTACCTAAATACATTCATTTTAATAGCTGTACTCTAAAAATTCTGTACTCGTAGTAAATTTTGAAAAAATACACTGTGAAAGTTCCTTTAAACTGCAAACGTTTTCATTTTAGCATTCCTTTGGAGGAAACATTTTCACAGCGCTTCAAATAAATAAAAAAAAACCACTAAAGGCGCTTCGTCGTTCTTTGGTATGTACCGAGCTCTTTGGTGGAACGCATTAAGAAACATTAGTTCAGTCACAAAGGGCGGTTAGACAAAGTGTCTTCTCGGAGGTGAAGTTGGCGGTAAGTGACAATAGAGGTGTTGCAATAAAAACCTCGGAACTCACGATTAGACATTTCTTTAGTCCATTATATTCTTTAAATATTGTTGCTTTAAATGATTTACTTTGGAAGAAATAAAATACTATGTCTTTTGAAATATAATTGTAAAAATGTTTTATTTTTCAGCCTTTCGTCCGACGTCCTAGAATGAGGATTATGTATGCGTGTACGTATAATATATGTAATGTTTATGATTGTCTGTTCCTTCGTGACCTCTTTTGGCCTAAATGACTTGACCAAATTTTAAGCGTGTCATGTCACTAGATTTAACTGTACCATTGAAGCGGATAGTCAATAAAAGATTACAGCAGTGGGGTTCCCCACTGTCGTTTTTTTATTTATTAAAATTTATAATATATTCATTAAAGGCAAAAACCTTTTACCTTTGATTAATAAATATCGTCCGGAATTGGAGGCAAGAACTGATTTCCTCCTAATGTTAATGCTGTTTTCCCTCATATTCCCTCTAAAACTTTTATATGTAGAGATACATTTACATATTTAATTCATCTCTAATGACGACAACACATTTATTGCATCCATTAATTAGCAATTCACATGCTGTTCCTAATTTAACTGTTGATCTCTACGGACTTTCAAGCTGAGCTGGTTCTAGCTGAGCTTGGACTAAGTATAGCCATTCACCGAGAAAATGCAGTCGGAGTTCTTGGCATGATACTACGATGAGTAGGACTGTACGATAATTAACCCTTTCGCTGTTCCGTGTACTACATATAGGTCGTTGCTATAGTCTTACTATTGAGTCTGAAAACCTAACAGTGAAAGTGTTAAGTTATTAGTTTTATTTATCATTGTAATTTTTATGTCATTTGCTCGAAATATTTCTTTAAATCGCCTAGTCATGAAGGTTTTTATGATGTTTTTGTAACGCTTAGTAAATCACAACCTCAATGTTCAACGGTGTTCGAACTCTTATTCCCCAGAAGATATTATTTATTTAATAATGATAAATATGTTCGTGTTTGACATGTGTTGGCGGCGTAATAGAATCCATCATTTGATTTCGTCCCATAGGTGTCATAATAGATGACTAAGTGAATGCCAGAAATTATGGCTTTCGATAGCTTGTGATATAACTTCCGTGTACACCAGACGCAAAATATTCAGAGTGTCAAAGGTATGAGACGTCTAGTACTGCGATCTTTAATTCTCCTCTTAACGACATGCGTAACCATTAAGGCCGATCATATCTTTAACAATAGAGGTTCAAGTGGAACAATGGACCCTTATTTTATTATCTTTCCTTTGTACGGTTCCGTTCATATCCCGATATTACCATATATGACAGTTTTACCAATAATAATGTTAAACAATGAACGGCCGAGCCAATATTTCTCGGGAAAACGTCTCCGAGTGCCGGGACAAACTTGTGTCTGAAGTCGAGTCTTTGCTGAACAGAGTCTCGGATTGGGGACGACTAAATCTAGTCCAGTTTAACCCCCAGAAGACACAAGTTTGCGCGTTAACCGCTAAAAAGAACCCCTTTGTCGTATCCCCTCAGTTTCAAGGCACTCCCCTTGTTGCCTCAGCCAGTATCGGAACCCTCGGCGTCGACATATCGAGTGACGTGCAGTTTCGTGGTCACTTGGAAGGGAAGGCCAAATTGGCCTCTAAAAAGCTTGGCGTGCTCAGCAGAGCGGGACAGTATTTCATGCCGGCACACCGCCTGCAACTTTACAAGGCGCAGGTTCGGCCACACATGGAATACTGTTCCCATCTCTGGGCTGGGGCTCCCCAGTACCAGCTCCTTCCACTTGACCACATCCAGCGCAGAGCGGCTCGAATCGTCGACGACCGAGTGCTTTCCGATCGGCTCGATTAACTGGCGCTGCGAAGAGATGTTGCATCTCTTTGCGTATTTTATCGCATCTATCACGGGGAGTGCTCTGAGGAACTGTTCGGATTAATCCCAGCTGCCAAATTTCGTGAACGCACTAAACGGCAAACGTCCCGATACCATCCACACCATCTGGATGCTTGGCGGTCCACCACTGTACGTTTCACAAGGAGTTTTCTTCCACGTACAACCTTTCTGTGGAATAGTTTACCACCGGCGATTTTTCCGGACCGATACGACCTGGGGACCTTCAAGAAAAGAGCTTACTCCTTTCTAAAGGGCCGGCAACGCACCCGCAATTCTCCTGGTGTTGCGGTTGATCATGGGCGGCGGCAGCCACTTAACATCAGGTGAGCCGCATGCTCGTTTGCCCCCTTTTCCATAAAAAAAAAAAAAAAAAATTTTGGAGGTCCACCGTGTTCGATTTGAAGTGACGTCATTTTATTTTTCGCATTCTTCCCAGCAAACTCTTTCACATAATACCCATATTATGAGAGTGTATAAAAATAACTAGTCCGTTATTTTGGTCAGTCCGCAATACTGGATTTTAATGACGTCACTTAGATAGGCGTAGTTTTAAAATTCAGTTATAAAATTTGACCAGAACCCAAAATAGTAATCGGAGACTCCAAAACTCTAAGATAACAAAATTATAAGCCGATTGGAGCAAGTACTTGATCGCCAACTTAGATCCGCCATCTATAATTTCTTTAGTGCCGGCAGTTAACTCTACCTGACCCTTATTGCCCTACAACATATCCCTAATCTTTGCCGAATTATAAATCTTACTAAAATTGGTATGGCAGCAATTTTGTATTCTGCCTTTTTAGCCATGGTCACATTTCAGTTTCATCTTTAGATCCACTATATGTCATTATAATATTGCACTGTCATATTAGACGTACACCATATTGGATTTAGAATAACTTGACTTTACTTATTTTGTTTCGCTCCTCGAGCCCTTTCATTTAATATCCATATTATTAGGGTAACTATGGAAATTATAAATTCGCTATTTTGTAACGTCCACAATATTAGATGAAAAATGGCGGAATTTAATTAATTGTGTATTGTCTTGGAAACCAAATTATTGCGCCAAGTTTTAGCCCGATAGGTTCAGTGAAAGTGGGTGAAATATTGATTGCAAAATTCCAGGTCCTACATACAAGTGAAGTTAAATATAAGCCTTTAAAATAAAATAATAAAGGAGTTACCTTCGTGAACACGATATACTATTATTTTTTTATTTTTTTTATTACACATTGAGTCGCACCAACTCCAGCACTTTCGGGTTGTGTATCCTACCCCTCATCACCTTCAACATGAACATCGAATCACGAATTGTCTTCTGACTTCGAGCTCGTAGTACCCTACCATACCGAGCAAAAATAGAGTAGAATACAACAAGGGATAGCCCGGGTATATTCCAAATAGTTTCAAGTACATGAATCTAATACATTTATTTTGGATCCGCTCTAACATAAATTTGTATTTGACTTCATGGGGAGACCAAATGACCGCGTCACACTCTAAGTGACTCCTTACAAATGCATCCATATAGCGCTCTCAGAGTCCTGACATTTGTGAAGTTACTTAAGGATTATTAGCTTATATTATGTAGATTGCTGAGTCATGGTGCGAACAAGGGGTGGTGGTAGATTTTACGCCGCTACCATACGGCGAGGAGCCGAGTCTATTTTTTTCGGCATTGTCGCTCGTTTAGCACCACCCGGGGGACACGTGTAGGGTGGGCCTAAGGTTAGGTGATCGAAGCCTACGGACGCGAGCGACTCATCCTCCGATATTTTGAAAATGGGCCACATTAGAAGGACCCTTAACCGACGAGCATGTATGCGTGGATATATGGATGTAAAAGAGGCGAAAGAGGTATGTCAGGATCGTGCCAAATGGAAGTCCGTAGTCTCTGCCTACCCCTCTGGGTGACGGGCGTCAGTGTTTATGTTATGTTATGTTATTATGTAGATTGGAAAAAATTAATTCCATATTTCAAAATCTTTAACTTAAAAAGCTAAAAAAACCCAGATAAAGAAAGCCACAAAACCCAAAGTTCATTAAAATTAGATAATGGGTTTACACCTTACCACCGAGTTTAAAATAGCGTTTTGTAATTGAAACAGGGGTGTATAGTTTAAAGAACTATACCGTTTCAGTTACAACCTATAAAAAGCCCGCTTATGAACACAGACCTCCCCTATAGATTGAGTCATAGAGGGATATTTGCTATAGTTCTCCCGGTTGGCAGGTGGTATCGCAACGGTGGTAAGTATTTACTTTCAGTGGCTCTCCTAGTTTGTTTCTTTCTGCATATTACGATACCCACGGGACGACATGGGGTAGTAAATGTTCTTACGCCGCCGCTTCACGGGAGAACTCTCTGTTGTTCAACTATTTCTTTTCTCATAAACTATTTTAGGCTTAAACAACATTCTTTCAACTTCGTTTCGTTACCTGCAAGGTATTACATAGGTAAGGTATGCGAAAAAAAAAACACGAAAAGTTACAATAGCTAACAATATTTTGTAGTAAATATAGAAAACATTATTAAGAATACCCGCTAACCCAAATCTTAGCGTGGGAGTCGTAAGAGGCGACCGAGGGAAACAAATCAGAAGATATGCAGCAGCGTCTCCATAATAACGACTAAAATAATACTGTGGTTGCCAACCATTCGGGTTCGGCCAAGCGTGGCAACTATTCAAATTATAACTCCTATGAGGCAATCTATTGATACATCCTATGTTCAGCAGTGGGCTTTAGTAGTGCGTAATGGTAAAAGACAGAAAAGATTAAAAATAAAAAAAATATTCAATATAAATTACAGATAATAGTTATTAGTCTTCTTTTACTATAACTGGTCCTGATAGAAAATATTGTCCTGTTCGAACCAGCAAGAAATCCATCGTTACTTTTTTATAGTAATTTACAATGCATTTATGTTGTAACCGTATAGCAGCAGTGTATGAACGGTCGGCTCGACCACCCGGTCAAACCGACCCATTCGTGCTACAACTATAATATAGCTGCATCGAGATTCTACCATGTAAAGAGTGTGTCCCTCTTACGACACTCATAGGACAATATGGGCGGTGTAGTGGAAATTCTTACACTGCTACTATACGGTTACAACATAAATGCATTGTAAATTATTATAAGATGGTAACGATGGATTTCTTGCCGGTTCTATCGGGAAAATAACCATGCTCTAATAGAATACAAGCGTAAAATAGCAGCTCAATGCTGCTGTGTTTCGTATGGCGAGTGAAGAGAACGGGAGACTCCTTTTACTGGAAACGGGGCATTCCATCTTAGTCCTCAGGAGTGACAACGTATCTGCATTTTGATTTTTAGTCAAAGATAGATGTAAATGTCTATGAAGTAATAACGACTAAAAAACTCCGTGCTCCTTTGTCATTCTTTTTCTATAAAGAAAACACAAACCAGTGAGGTGGCAGTGTCTTAATAACAACTAAAAAATAAAAAACTGCGGTTCCTAAGCTTGGTTACTATTCGAAATATCCTCCAAAAGAGACTATGTTCAGCAGTGGCCTTTGATAGGCTGAAATGGTAAGGTAAGGTAAGGGTTGTTGTAAAAACCAGAGGATGAATTCAACAAGTTCAAATCAAAGTATTTGAAATTTCTTGATTAAATGCATCGTTACGTTGACTCTAAAACAGCGTTGTAAAAATGTTATTGGTTTAAGGTGAGGTTCATTTTAAATGTAAATGGTTCATGGTGTCGTAAAAAGCAACAATGGGAAATAAAACACTTGTCGTCAGCGGTGGCTTTCAGATGCCAACTCAAAATAATTAAAAATAAAAACCGGCCAAGAGCGTGTCGGGCCACGCTCAGTGTAGGGTTCCGTAGTTTCCCGTCCGTCACGATAAGTGTTCCCACTTATGAGTTTGTGGTAAAAAAGGTGGTAAAAAATTAAAAATCCATTATGTTCGCGCTCCAGCAGCGCTCCGCGCTCCTGCAACTGCTCCCGGTATTGGGTACTGTTGTTTCCATCCAAGTTCAAAATAATTTTCCTAGAAAGTCCTTATAAAGTTCTACCTTTCAGATTTTTTTCATATTTTCTAAGCTTATGGTTCAAAAGTTAGAGGGGGGGGGGGTGGCACATTGTTTTTTACTTTTGGAGCGATTATTTTCGAAATTATTGACATTATCAAAAAATGATTTTAGTAAACCCCTATTCATTTTTAAATACCTTTCCAACAATATATCACACGTTAGGGTTGAAATTAAAAAAAATCACTTTCCACTTTACATATAGGGGGGCTACCCTAATAAAACATTTTTTTTCAATTTTTATTTCACCACTTTGTCAGCGTGATTGATACACATATTGGTACCAAATTTCAACTTTCTAGTGCTAACGGTCACAGAGATTAAGCGAGGACGGACGGAAGAAACTATAAGGGTTCCTAGTTGACTACGGAACCCTAAAAACTGCGATTGCCTACTCCCTGTCTTCCTAGCGTGGCAACTATGGCCAATATTCTACCAAAGAAAAAGAAGTGCTATTTTCAGTAGCTAAATTTGGTAAGTTGTTATGAATTAATGAATAAATACGACATGATGGCAGTCTGTTTGATTTTGATTATACATGAAGAGGATGCAAATAAACATCCGAATATTGCTCACTAATTTGGAATGCTCATTAATCCCTACAAATTAAACTGCTTTAAGTCCGTGAATAAAACCGGTATTTAAATTAAGCACCAAAGCAGATTTAATTTATGTACTTATTTGACATTTCAACATCATCAAATCTGATTAAGCATTAAATAGATAAATATAAATAACAAAGAACTTAACACGAATAAAGTAATTGTAAATATAATACCATAAGTAAAAATTGTCTAATATCTAAAAGTAAAAAAATGTTCAAAATGTGCCCAGCACTGCAGTCTCCTCATTTCTGAGAGGGTTTTAGGGCAAGGAAGTGTCTATAAAAAAAAAAAAAAAGTGTCCGCCACGCTGCCCAATGCGTGTTGGCTAACTTCACATATCTTCGAAATATTTTTTTTCCTATTCCTCAGACATGCAGCTTTCCTCACTATGTTTTCCTTCACCGCTGAGCACGTGGTAAATCTGCACTTCAAATTGCGGTTGCGGTTGCGTCCAATTGCGGAACCCGGATTACTCGCATTCTGTTATATTTATCGTAATTGCTAAAAGTGATTGCAAATAATGTGTTCTATTTTCCAATTTCGAGACATATCTTATAATTTTGCTAGTGTTGCAAGCATCGACTCATATGTGAGTAGTTTCTGTAAATTAAACCCAAAAAATAATGTTGAAAACTATCTCCACATGCATAATGTGACGTGTAAAGCATCATAAAGTAATCTGTACTTCTCAAAAATTTTAAAAAATTTTCAAAAAAGTCATGTGATATCCGCTAATACTTCAATGGAGTAGCGGTGGATTCTGCTCCAAAAGCACTAATAGTCCAAGAGCCCAGTGCCTCGAGACACAACTTATTTTCTAAAGGATAAAATGTGGGGCCGCGAGTAGTGTTTATATGTGGATTGAATGCCAGCATACCCGATAAGTTGGTAAGACAGCCAATTCACAGGTACCAGGTGAGAAAGGTAACTAAAAATAGGGTTAACTTAACTTCGATTCTAATGGTTGATTTTATACATGTACCTAAATAATTAAATATATTTACAAAATAATATTGAACATTGCCAGACATTTTCCGTCGACCATAACTTCCGCTAGACTCTTCTCCCAAAAATATAATAATTTACTTATATTCTAACGTCTGGTTTTTATAAATGCTATCTAAGGGACTATTTTAAACATATACTGGTTCAGATAGACCAATCGTATGGGCCAAACATCCCCCTTACTTATATAGAAATTTTCCACAAGTATACTAATTTTGTAATTAGGTGTTCTGACACCGATATCGCAAAAATATTGTTGGGTAATATGCATAATTTATATATATATATATATATATATATATATATATATATGTATATATATATATAGTATATAACACACACTGGAAATAACCAAAGATATATTGACACAAAGAAAATTTATGAGACTTACGACCCACGTTGTGTAGCGTTTACCTGGATTTTATGCTCTCACTGGATGTGAATAAAGTCCTGTTTTCTTAAAGAAAGGAAAACAGAGATCATTTAATATAAAGATATCATAACGAAGATATTTGAGTATCAGCAAACTTTTATAGGATTCAGCGAGCCAGACTTATTTATAAATACAGATATATAACAAGTTATATTCAACAAAATACAAAATTTCCTCTGTAACATTTACGTTAGTGGAAAACTGGACGTAAATTATGCCCGGATTCGGCTGTTCATAAATCTATACAGTGTTTTATGTAAATAAGGAATTAAACTACAAGAAAATTAAAAAAAAAACTTTAATGTGAGCAAACTACCAGCATGCAAATATGAGCCTTTCCTACAATTTCTTTAAGCAAATTACATTGCAAGTATTTAGAATAATGCTCAAAAAACAAACCTTTCAATGTACTCCAGAGTACGACGGATGGACATAGGAAGACAACCGGTACCAGTTTCATCGGTTTGATAGTGACCATTTATCGGGTTTTGTCAGTGAGTCGCTTCAGCAAAATACAAGTATCTTATATTGACTTCAATTTCTGAATTTAGTATCTTCTTAGCTGTTTGTTTTTTTTTTAAATTTGTTGATTTGGTTTTATAAAAGAAGCTGCTAGTAACGATAGCGATAAAGATATAAATGACGGTCATGATGATGATTTTAATATAGAGGATCATGATTTGTTTGACGATGAAGATTCTAATGATGCTAACAGACATTGGTCATCAAACCAGGACGATTTAGTGACATTAACATATTTTTGAATAAATATTATTGATAATAATACTATTATACATATTTACCGTAAACTAACATACATTTTAAGCAGTTTCGTCATCTTGCTGGTGCCACTATCATAAAATTCGTTTATACTGCCTTGTATCAGTCTATTATTAACTATAGCATAATGTCTTGGGGGATGCACCAAGAACCCATATTATTAGGCTAAAACGTGCACAAACACTCATACATAAAATATCTTGTAAAAAACTTAGATTATTTTCAACAAACTTACTTTACAAATTATGTGACTTGCTCACCATACGTCAGCTCTATATTTTTGCGAAAATATTAAATCACTCTAAAACGGAATATAATAAATCCAATCCTATGTTAAGCAAAAGATTTGCGCATCATGTATGCACAGTATCGGTTACAAATTTATTATTTGCTGAAGGATTTCTCAATTACAGAGGTCCAGTCCCATATATTCTTGCTAACAAATTATTAAATATACATTTGTTAAATAAGAGAGCAACAAAAATTTCCTTAACTAACTGACTTAAATCATTAAACTACAAACGGACAGAAAAACCATTTGCACATATTGTTCAAAGATATATTACACACTCATCCACCACCTCATACACCACACACATACACACACAACCGACACATTAAATATCACTTAAGACAACTACCTACGTTTATTAGTATTTAAATATGTTTTCTTTTTATGTACACCTATTATCTCTTAATAATTTTTAAACAGTTTCTCCAAACTGAACAAATCTATTTTAATGTACTTTTATTACAAGTAGTTGTAATTTTTATTACGTTTTACAGTAAGATCATTCTATTGACGGAGGGGCCTGGTGATTCCATAACACAGGGCAACCTAGTTTGGGCACAAGTCTCCCTCTAGATCTTATTTAGTAAGTATTTATAGCTGTTATTTGGTTGTATAAGTTTATTATTATTTAATTTATTGTAGAGTATATTTCATATTGATTATATAATACCAAACTTCTTTATAGAAAAGTAGTCTATATATAAGTTTTTATGGGTTAAAGTGTTGTGAGTGGGTGCGGCCTCATGAGACCGCTAGGGTTTTGACGGAATATGGCCGCGGTCTCTTGCGGCTGCTAGGGGTTTTTAGGCTGCCAGTGGGTAGTGGTACTTTGAGAGGTTAAATAACATTTATAAAAATCTGAAGTTAGAACAACATTAACAATAACATTTATAAAAATTATAAGTTAAATCGCAATGTTTTTGGGAGCTTTGAAGCATCTTACGGAAGTTATGGTCGACGGAAAGTGTCTCGCAATGTTAAATATTATTAAACATTGCGTGGATGTGGTTTCGTAATATTTTATGGAAATATATATAAAAATCGACCATTAGAATTGAAGTTAAGTTAACCCCATTTTAAGTTACCTTTCGCACTTGATATCTGTGAATTGGCCGTCTAACCAGATATGCTAACATACAATCTACATATGAACATTACTCTCAGCCCGCATTTTTAGGGTTCCGTAGTCAATTAGGAACCCTTATAGTTTCGCTTCCCTCCTCCTCCTCCTCTTCCTTAATCCTCGCTTAATCTCTGTCACCGTTAGCACTGCACTAGAATTTGGTACCAATATGTGTATCAATCACGCCGACAAAGTGGTAAAATAAAAATTGGAAAAAAATGTTTTATTAGGGTAGCCCCCCTATATGTAAAGTGGGAAGTGATTTTTTTTTTAATTTCAACCCTAACGTGTGATAAATTGTTGGAAAGGTATTTAAAAATGAATAGGGGTTTACGAAAATCATTTTTTGATAATGTCAATAATTTCGGAAATAATCGCTCCAAAAGTAAAAAACAATGTGTCCCCCCCCCCTCTAACTTTTGAACCATAAGCTTAGAAAATATGAAAAAAATCTGAAAAGTAGAACTTTATAAGGACTTTCTAGAAAAATCATTTTGAACTTGGGTCGAAACAACAGTACCCAATACCGGGAGCAGTTGCAGGAGCGCGGAGCGCTGCTGGAGCGCGAACATAATGGATACCCACATTTAAACTCATAAGTGGGAACACTTATTGTGACGGACGGGAAACTACGGAACCCTACACTGAGCGTGGCCCGACACGCTCCTGGCCGCTTTTATTTACTTAGAAAATAGATTATGTCTGGGGGCACTGGGCTCACACTATCTATTATGTAGGTTGTGGAACATATGTAAATATTCTTTCAGTTTTACAGAAAAATGAAGATTTTATTTGATTATTAATAATTATTTCATATATACTGAATATTTAAGAGCCAACTTATATTATATATAGTGCCAAGAAATTTGGACTGGTTCGGATTAAGATTAGCTGTCGCGACTGGTTTTCACTCCATAATTTTTTAAATTGAATCCAAAAGTACTTAAATTTTTAATAACCCATTATTGCAAATTCATGGAATTATAAATACCGTAAGTTAAAGTTAAATTGTCTTACTTATTCAAGTCAATACAATTCAAGAAATGCTTAAAGTTGTTCTCTCTCTCTCTATCTATCTATCTATCTCTCTTCACGTAATGGCTATAGATAATCAACGATTATAAAATAAATAAGATCGATAATACTACGAAGCTAAGCAAATCTAATTTAATATGTTCAAACATCCTTTTCAAGCGAAGTTTTAGTTTTTTATTTTATAGGATAGGGTGAAAAATGAGCACACATTCCACCTGATGGTAAGTAGTTGCTGTGGTCTATAGATTTCTACATCTATCCACGATTACGAATCAAAATGCGGATGCGTTGTCACCCGTGAGGCTAGATGTAATGCTTCGTTTCCAGTAAAAAGGGTATCTGGTTCTCCACACTTAACTTAAACACAGCAGCATTAAGCTTATATTTAATTAAATAATACTATATAATTATAAGTGATAATAAAAAAAGATTCAGCTTTGATTATGTAACTAGATACTGTGGCTCGTTCGTCACTAGCGTAAAATAATTGAATTTTAACAGAATGTCAACCTTTTTAGAAATGTAACGGCCAAGTCCTTGCATGGTGATTGGCGAGAATATCAAACTCGACTTGCGACAATGAAACTCGATTTAATTGCGTGTCATTACAAATTTTCATTTTTATTTAACAGAAATATTATTAAATTTAGAATATAAAACGTTAATTAAATAAAATTTTATAAAAACTTACTTAAAGTACATTCAGAGACGCATGAAACCGATGGGGAAGAAAGGTTCTTGAGTGGCAACCTCGTACCGGTAAGTAAAGTGTAGGAGACGGAGGGGAGATGTAGTAACGACCTGGTTAGGATGCAGGTGCTTCGTGGCGTTCGTTGGGAGAGGCATATATTCCGCAGTGGACTTGTGAAGGACTGTAATGAAAATAATAACAGTCTATTAAGTCTTTCCGGTTTAAAATAACTTAATAATAACTAGTCTACTACTATACTGTAGTAAGTAATTTTTATTTTTTCAAACTGTGCCATGAAATTGTGCAATATAATATGTATGTTACACAATGGTATAGTTACATACAGTTTTAATATGTATTTTACTTAGAGCGCCTTATGATAGTACCTTAGATCTCCGTCATTCAAATGTTTTAGTAATGATCCATATAACGTAATATTTTAGGGTTTGTAATTTAATGTGAATATATATTTTTATTATAAATTTTAAGTTTAACCGCATTGAATGAAACTATCTTTTGAATAAGTTGAGTCATTAGGTGATAGATTGAGTTGTTTATGCAGAAGTCGAGTTATTCGTCGAATAAAGCTTATCTGATGATTGAAAAATTCATTTATTTCTTTTAAAATATAATTGAATATAACATAAAATTGAAAAATGATATATATATATACATATATATATACCAGGCGGTCCCATAATGAACTGGCCTGATATAGTTCAACGCGACATGTCGCTACATGTTGTGTTGCATTAAATAGTACGTTTATCGTGCACTTAATATAAGAAACATGCATCGACATGAAATGCTTAGTCGTAGTTTAACAGGCATTTGAATAACGAGAGTCGCGTATTTTTTCAAAATGTCGAAAACTGAGTATCGAAGTGTCACAAAGTTTCTGTTTAAAGAAGGTTTATCCCCTGCCCAAATAAAAGAACGATTGGATGGCGTGTATAAGGAGTCTGTCCCCTCCTATAGCACAGTGAAAAATTGGGTGAAAGAGTTTCGCCTCGGGAGAGAAACCGTCGAAGACTTTGGCCACGACGGTTGACCTGTGGAAGTGCTCACTTCCGAAACGATTGCTCTTATCGAAGAGGAGGTTCTGAGTAACCGCCGTTAGAAGATTAGAGAAATTGCAGCAAGGCTTGGGCTCTCTAAGAGTACCGTTCATCGCGCGATCCACGAACATCTTCACATGAAAAAAGTGAGTGCAAGATGGGTACCGAAACTTCTTTCAGCGGTACAGAGACAGGAAAGAGTGCGCTGCGCTTCGGAGTTTTTGGATCTTTGTGGCGAAAATCCAAAGACTGTGATCGAGCGGCTAGTGACTGGTGACTGGTGAACTATGATCTTGTATTATGATCCACAAAGCAAGCGCGAGTCAATGGAATGGCGTTATAAGGGTGAAAAGCCCCCTAGAAAGGCAAAGGTGCAACAATCGACTAAAAAACTGATGTGCACAATATTTTGGGATTTTCAAGGCATTTTGATGGTGGATTTTAAAGAACGTAATACAGTCATGAACGGCGAATATTATGCTTTTTTAATATATAAATTACGAGACAAGATAAAGGAAAAACGAAGAGGTAAGCTGTCTAAAGGTGTCCTGTGCTCCATGACAACGCCCCTGTTCATACCGCTGGTGTTTCGAAGGATGCAGTTCGTCAATGCGGGTTCACAGAAGTTCAACATCCACCTTACAGTCCAGACATGGCCCCGTCCGACTATTATTTATTTCCAAATTTAAAGCGGAACTTAAGAGGAAGAAAATTTTCAAGCGATGAAGAGTTGCAGGCGGCCGTCTTCAGTCAATTTGAGGATAAAAAATGTAATTATATTTATAAAGGTTTAGAGATGTTGATTCACAGATGTCAGAAGTGTGTTAGTATTCATGGTGATTATATTGAAAAATAAAATTGGTTTCGTTTCATTTCCTTCATTGGTTCATAGTTAGGCCAATTCATTATGGGACCGCCTACGTATATCTATCTATATATATATATATATATATATATATATATATATATATATATATATATATATATATATATATATATATATATATAGGTACTACTCGTAGTATATATAAGTAATCTTATAAGTACATAAACTTTCAAATAATAATATCAATAGTATTATGTAAATTCTATTTATTTTTAATACTTTCTAAGAATTCAGATGCTGCCACGCGTTTCTACGAAGTTGGTCATACTCGCCACGCTGGACACTGTGGCATGTGTGAGCAACTCCATAGAAAGAATGCTGCTTCTTATCACAAGTCTCTGGGAATTGTTTTTGATATTCTTTGGATGATTCTCTCGTTAGTCTGTCAAGAACATGCACCACGTGCAAGTAAGTTTGACATATGGAGTAAAATTTTGTATGTTTACCTTTATATTTGTATAATTACTTAGGAGTATTCATTGTTTTTATTTATTTAGTGGAACTTATTTTATTGTTTATATGTCCAAGCACATTTGATACATTCAAAAGAATCCCCAGTCACGGAAAAGTTGAGAAGGGGTAGCCTAGCATATTACGGGCATATCATGCAAAGGGAAGTAATGCATAAAACAAAAATTTTGGCTATGATAGCGAATGGATATAAAAGAAGGGGGAGGGCAAAGAAAATATGGATGAGCTGTATTAGGAATGATATTCGTAAGAATGTAAGAGGTAAATTTGCATTGCCTATGGCACGTGGTATAAAGACAACAAGAAGAATATCTTGTTCACATATAGTTACTCCTAATTTTAACAGAATTTAGGGAAGAATTTACTAATGATTTCTTATATTTACGCGAACACTACACATTGAAATAATACTAGTTTTAACGAAATTTATCGCGTATATTTAACTTTTTTACCCGACGTTTCGAGAGCTTTACAGCACCCATGGTCACGGGAAGGACTGAGATGTTCAATGTCCAGCTGTCATAGTTAACCGCGGTTACCATAGATTAAAATTTTAACTTTTGTTCCGATCTACACAGTATGAGCTTATGGTATCATGGAGTCTTGCAGTTGTATGCTTGGGTTGGGATTTAATTTTATTTATTATAGGATCCCAAGCAGATGGTAGCACCCAGCCATCTTCTCTATTGAAATTAGGATGTTTTTTGATTTCAATAGCCTTGCGAATCATCCTTGGAAGGAATCGGTGTTCTTTAGCGAGGATTTGTGGTCTATCAAATCTGATGTAGTGACGGGGGCGATCTTGTACATGTTCACAGACTGCAGACTTCCCGGAGCGTCGATTCTTCACATCAGCTATATGTTCTTTGACGTGGGTTTTAATTGATCTTTTAGTTTGTCCTATGTAGGAGAGACCACATTCACAATCAAGCTTGTACACTCCTGCATCTTGCAGAGGGACGTTACACTTGACTGATGGTAAAAACTGACCAATCTTCTTCGGCGGCTTGAAGTATGTTTTGATGAAAGCGCGCTTCAAGATGTAGCCAATCTTGTCAGTGACCTCCTCTAACATATGGCAGTACAGCAGGTACACGCTCGACTGTGGCCGGCTTCACTCGTTCTCTGTGACGTAGGCGTGGGACCCGAAGCTTGTTGTCATGCAAAACTTGCTTGACATGTTGGAGCTCGGCAGCCAGGTGTTTACTGTCACAGATCCCTCGTGCTCTCTGAAACAAAGATTTACCCACGGTAGCTAACTGTGAAGGATGGTGGTGAGAATCACCGTTTAAATATCTATCTGTATGGGTCTTTTTTCTATACACAGTATGGCTCAAGGTGTTATCAGGATTCCGAATTACTAACACATCTAGAAAAGCTAAGGAATTGTTTGCCTCTAACTCCATTGTGAACTGAATTTTAGAATTTATAGAGTTAAGATGGTCTAAAAATGCAGTTACTTTATCTAAAGGTAGAATTGTGAAAGTGTCGTCTACGTACCGCTTGTAGTATCTTGGATTTATGGGAGAAGTAAGCAGGGCTTTCTCCTCAAAGTCTTCCATGAATATGTCGGCGACAATGGGAGATACAGGTGAGCCCATCGCCACACCATCTACTTGCTTGTAGAACTCCTCCTTCCACAATAGGTAGCCAGATGTAAGGCAGTGTCTGAGTAATACTGCATATTCTGCGGGCATGTTGTTTTCTTCCAGCCTTCTAGTTACAATTGAGATGCAGTCTTCAACAGGTAAGCATGTAAACAATGACTGCACATCAAAACTGACCATAGTTTCATTGTCTGCCAGACGTAGGTCTTTAATCTCGCTGACAAAATGGTAGGAATCCTTTATGTGTGCTCTTGTATGTCCCCTGAGCGGTGAGAGTATTTTCGCTAAGTGTTGAGCCAATCTGTAAGTTGGTGAATCGATTTGGCTCACTATCGGGCGTAATGGAGCATTGGGCTTGTGTATTTTTGATAACCCATACAACTTTGGTGATTTGGCGCACGTAGGTATTATCCATTTTACGTCCAGATTTAATTTTTCGGAGTGTTTCTTTATGAGGTCACTAGTTGTTTTTAGTGTGCTATTTGTTGGGTCGTTTTTAACCTTTTTATAAGTACTTACATCCGACAAAAGTTCTTGTATTTTAGAATTATAATCTGACGTATCCATGACCACCGTGGCGTTTCCCTTATCTGCGCGGAGAATCGTAAGTTCTGGTTTATTGCGTAGGTTCTTTAACGCTATAAATTCGTCTCTGGGAAGATGCGGTTTAGGCACTGAACATCGACGTAACATAGACGAAATGTCTTGACGTATCGCCTCCAAATCTTCTTTCCGCATATTGTTTTCAAATAAACAGTCCTCGACACTACAGATAATTTCTTCGTACGGTAATCTGCTAAGAGTTATAGCGTAGTTTAGTCCTTTGGATAAAACCTTTATTGTTGCATCATCCAGTGTTTGTTTTGACAGATTATAGAACGCGATTAATCTATGATCTGTGTTTGTCAATGGTTGCTTTTGGTTCTGGCATTGATTCGGATGTTTGACATTTGATTTGGCCGTTAATTTTTGATATTTTTCTATATGTTTGTTTTGCATTCGTTACATTTACTAATTTCGCGTTTATTTAATGTTTCCATGCAAAAATTATAATCAAATGTCGTAAAAACTTTCTTTAATTCACTGGATGATGTGTCTATGGATTATTTATGTCATATAGATCGGAGCGTTTTTGTTGGATTACCGCCCGTAACAACTTTTTACTTGCCTGATTTAAGATCTTAGCGCTTCCTCGAATGTCCTTTTTGGTGGATATTTTGACACACGTAGGAATGAGATTATGGTCTCGACATCTCTTCAAGAAATTTAAGGCTGTTAGATATCTTGCGCGCTTAGTCTTTAGATCTTCTAATCGGCGTATTTTATTTGCAATTACCAGTCCGTACTGGTTTACATAATGATTTCTTATATTTACGCGAACACTACACATTGAAATAATACTAGTTTTAACGGAATTTATCGCGTATATTTAACTTTTTTACCCGACGTTTCGAGAGCTTTACAGCACCCATGGTCACGGGAAGGACTGAGATGTTCAATGTCCAGCTGTCATAGTTAACCGCGGTTACCATAGATTAAAATTTTAACTTTTGTTCCGATCTACACAGTATGAGCTTATGGTATTATGGAGTCTTGCAGTTGTATGCTTGGGTTGGGATTTAATTTTATTTATTATAGGATCCCGAACAAGCCGGTTTCCGAAAAGGCTTCAGTACCATAGACCACATACATACCCTGCGGCAGATTGTACAGAAGACTGAAGAGTACAATCTGCCACTTTGCCTGGCGTATGTGGACTATGAGAAAGCCTTTGATTCCGTCGAAATTTGGGCGGTGCTACAGTCCCTTCAGCGGTGCCAAGTTGACTGTCGGTATATCGAAGTGCTGAAGTGTTTGTACAGTAGGGCTACGATGGCTATCCGAGTACAGAACCAGAGCTCGAAACCTATCCAACTGCAGAGAGGTGTAAGACAGGGTGACGTTATATCCCCGAAACTCTTCACCGCTGCATTGGAAGACGTTTTCAAGCTACTGGACTGGAAAGGATACGGTATTGACATCAATGGCGAGTACATCACTCACCTTCGATTTGCCGACGATATAGTCCTTATGGCAGAATCGCTGGAGGACTTAAGCACTATGCTCAATGACCTCAATAGTGCCTCCCAACGGATAGGTCTTAAGATGAACATGGACAAAACAAAGATCATGTTCAATGTCCATGTCACACCTATGCCGGTAGTTGTTGGGAGCACTATGCTCGAAGTTGTTGACGAGTACGTTTACCTGGGACAAATAGTCCGACTAGGTAAGTCCAACTTCGACCGAGAGGTCAATCGACGGATTCAACTCGGCTGGGCAGCGTTCGGGAAATTACGACATATCTTTTCGTCAGGTATACCTCAATCTCTAAAAACTAGATTGTACAACCAGTGCGTGTTGCCAGTGATGACTTATGGATCTGAGACGTGGTCCTTCACTGCTGGCCGTATGAGGACGCTTAAGGTCGCTCAGCGAGCTATGGAGAGGGCTATGCTCGGAGTTTCTCTGCGTGATAGACTCAGAAATGAGGATATCCGCAGTAAAACCAGAGTGACCGACATTGCCCAACGGATTAGTAAGCTGAAGTGGCAATGGGCCGGCCATATAGCTCGAAGAACCGATAACCGATGGGGAAGAAAGGTTCTCGAGTGGCAGCCTCGTACCGGTAGGCGTAGTGTAGGGCGACCCCCCACTAGATGGAGTGACGACCTGGTAAGACATGCAGGAAGTCGATGGATGCAGGTGGCTCAGGACCGTGCTTTGTGGCATTACTTGGGGGAGGCCTATGTTCAGCAGTGGACTTGTGAAAGGCTGTAATGATGATGATGAGGATCCCAAGCAGATGGTAGCACCCAGCCATATTCTCTATTGAAATTAGGATGTTTTTTGATTTCAATAGCCTCGCGAATCATCCTTGGAAGGAATCGGTGTTCTTTAGCGAGGATTTGTGGTCTATCAAATCTGATGTAGTGACGGGGGCGATCTTGTACATGTTCACAGACTGCAGACTTCCCGGAGCGTCGATTCTTCACATCAGCTATATGTTCTTTCCGTGACCATGGGTGCTGTAAAGCTCTCGAAACGTCGGGTAAAAAAGTTAAATATACGCGATAAATTCCGTTAAATCTAGTATTTTTTCAATGTGTAGTGTTCGCGTAAATATAAGAAATCATTATGTAAACCAGTACGGACTGGTAATTGCAAATAAAATACGCCGATTAGAAGATCTAAAGACTAAGCGCGCAAGATATCTAACAGCCTTAAATTTCTTGAAGAGATGTCGAGACCATAATCTCATTCCTACGTGTGTCAAAATATCCACCAAAAAGGACATTCGAGGAAGCGCTAAGATCTTAAATCAGGCAAGTAAAAAGTTGTTACGGGCGGTAATCCAACAAAAACGCTCCGATCTATATGACATAAATAATTCCATAGACACATCATCCAGTGAATTAAAGAAAGTTTTAACGACATTTGATTATAATTTTTGCATGGAAACATTAAATAAACGCGAAATTAGTAAATATAACGAATGCAAAACAAACATATAGAAAAATATCAAAAATTAACGGCCAAATCAAATGTCAAACATCCGAATCAATGCCAGAACCAAAAGCAACCATTGACAAACACAGATCATAGATTAATCGCGTTCTATAATCTGTCAAAACAAACACTGGATGATGCAACAATAAAGGTTTTATCCAAAGGACTAAACTACGCTATAACTCCTAGCAGATTACCGTACGAAGAAATTATCTGTAGTGTCGAGGACTGTTTATTTGAAAACAATATGCGGAAAGAAGATTTGGAGGCGATACGTCAAGACATTTCGTCTATGTTACGTCGATGTTCAGTGCCTAAACCGCATCTTCCCAGAGACGAATTTATAGCGTTAAAGAACCTATGCAATAAACCAGAACTTACGATTCTCCGCGCAGATAAGGGAAACGCCACGGTGGTCATGGATACGTCAGATTATAATTCTAAAATACAAGAACTTTTGTCGGATGTAAGTACTTATAAAAAGGTTAAAAACGACCCAACAAATAGCACACTAAAAACAACTAGTGACCTCATAAAGAAACACTCCGAAAAATTAAATCTGGACGTAAAATGGATAATACCTACGTGCGCCAAATCACCAAAGTTGTATGGGTTACCAAAAATACACAAGCCCAATGCTCCATTACGCCCCATAGTGAGCCAAATCGATTCACCAACTTACAGATTGGCTCAACACTTAGCGAAAATACTCTCACCGCTCAGGGGACATACAAGAGCACACATAAAGGATTCCTACCATTTTGTCAGCGAGATTAAAGACCTACGTCTGGCAGACAATGAAACTATGGTCAGTTTTGATGTGCAGTCATTGTTTACATGCTTACCTGTTGAAGACTGCATCTCAATTGTAACTAGAAGGCTGGAAGAAAACAACATGCCCGCAGAATATGCAGTATTACTCAGACACTGCCTTACATCTGGCTACCTATTGTGGAAGGAGGAGTTCTACAAGCAAGTAGATGGTGTGGCGATGGGCTCACCTGTATCTCCCATTGTCGCCGACATATTCATGGAAGACTTTGAGGAGAAAGCCCTGCTTACTTCTCCCATAAATCCAAGATACTACAAGCGGTACGTAGACGACACTTTCACAATTCTACCTTTAGATAAAGTAACTGCATTTTTAGACCATCTTAACTCTATAAATTCTAAAATTCAGTTCACAATGGAGTTAGAGGCAAACAATTCCTTAGCTTTTCTAGATGTGTTAGTAATTCGGAATCCTGATAACACCTTGAGCCATACTGTGTATAGAAAAAAGACCCATACAGATAGATATTTAAACGGTGATTCTCACCACCATCCTTCACAGTTAGCTACCGTGGGTAAATCTTTGTTTCAGAGAGCACGAGGGATCTGTGACAGTAAACACCTGGCTGCCGAGCTCCAACATGTCAAGCAAGTTTTGCATGACAACAAGCTTCGGGTCCCACGCCTACGTCACAGAGAACGAGTGAAGCCGGCCACAGTCGAGCGTGTACCTGCTGTACTGCCATATGTTAGAGGAGGTCACTGACAAGATTGGCTACATCTTGAAGCGCGCTTTCATCAAAACATACTTCAAGCCGCCGAAGAAGATTGGTCAGTTTTTACCATCAGTCAAGTGTAACGTCCCTCTGCAAGATGCAGGAGTGTACAAGCTTGATTGTGAATGTGGTCTCTCCTACATAGGACAAACTAAAAGATCAATTAAAACCCACGTCAAAGAACATATAGCTGATGTGAAGAATCGACGCTCCGGGAAGTCTGCAGTCTGTGAACATGTACAAGATCGCCCCCGTCACTACATCAGATTTGATAGACCACAAATCCTCGCTAAAGAACACCGATTCCTTCCAAGGATGATTCGCAAGGCTATTGAAATCAAAAAACATCCTAATTTCAATAGAGAAGATGGCTGGGTGCTACCATCTGCTTGGGATCCTATAATAAATAAAATTAAATCCCAACCCAAGCATACAACTGCAAGACTCCATGATACCATAAGCTCATACTGTGTAGATCGGAACAAAAGTTAAAATTTTAATCTATGGTAACCGCGGTTAACTATGACAGCTGGACATTGAACATCTCAGTCCTTCCCGTGACCATGGGTGCTGTAAAGCTCTCGAAACGTCGGGTAAAAAAGTTAAATATACGCGATAAATTCCGTGAAAACTAGTATTATTTCAAGAATTTACTAGTTGACATCTGGATGAAATGTAAAGTATATTTTATATAATACGTTCATCCTGCCGGCTTAACTCGTTCTTTCTTCATCTTTATTTCACAATATTTATTTAATAATGACATATATTAAGCACTGGTATATGATCTATGCTTTATACACTAAGATCCTCTTCTATACGTCATGAGATATTTGAGTTTGAACTAATTTATTATAATTTTTATACTAATATAAAGATAAGAAACAAAACTAATTTGTTGTTGCTTATTATTGTAAAATAACTCATTTTTATTCCAAGTTAATTGGCCTTATATGAATTCGAACCGACTCTGCTTAAATGGGCACGGATTCTCTTTGTATTTTCAATATCTTGGTAATGAGATTCACAAATCCACGTCACTGAATTTCAACGCCGGAATCAGACTTCTGCTCAATTTCTGCTTAAGATCTTGATTAATAAACAGGTAACCATTTAAATCTAAAAATAAAAATATGTTTGTCTATTTAACAATAATAATAATATTTTATTGTTATGTGAGACAGGTGCTGATTTAAAAGGCATTTGTTGCTTTCACACTAAAAGTCGTGGCCGAATAGTTTGGTTTGATCGGAGAAATTCACGCTTGCACAGAGTGCCAGCATATAGTAATATAATGCTGCTGTAGTTTGTAAGATAAGTATCGATAACTTGAGGTCTTTTGTATTATTAACAAGGCATTCAATGTTATGTATTTTTTAATTAGTATTAAAATGTTGGACTTTTTCGTGTTTATGGACAGAATTTTTAGGCTATTTTTAATCTGTCTCAATATTAGGCTTTTGTTTCATTTTATCCTATCATAACGATATTATGTAAGCCTGATTTTGTGAAACGCTTTAATACCGTAACATTATTTAGAGAATGTGGAATTTATTCGCCGGAGGCTTGTACATACTAGCGGAAGTAAGTAGCTAGGCGTAAGCGGTTTATTGGAACTTCAACGAGAAAATAATGTTTAATAATAGTAGCTTAGTTTCAGAGCGCCATATAAAATGCATGTTTCATTTAAGCAAGATTTTGACTTATAAACTAAATTAGTCCATTTTTTGAATTTCTCTCTTTTAACTTTTTGAGATTCTTCCTTTAAATATTATTTCTTTTAATTTTATATGAGACTGTTATGACAACAATAATTTAGAATTTGACACTCAACTTATCTGAAGAATTATTATGCAGATATCATGTATCGAAAGCGGGAGTAGAATTCCATGGTGAGAACAATTAGTATCTAGTTCTTAGAACTCAAAATACAACACCACGAAACACATCACAAGTGTTCAAATTTGTTCATTTATTAGTCTATAAGATAATGAGATTGGTAAGTAGATACTTTTCATATATGTAAAAGCTATTACTTTTTAAAGCAATGTACTCCCAGACCGAACTGAACTGAGACTAGCTATCTGCGCAAGATAAGGTACAGAGTGCACAATCATTTATATATATATATATATATATATATATATATATATATATATATATATAAATGAAATGAAATTAATGAATGATGATGACGATGAATGAAATCCCCTTGTTTTACCCAAATTTCATTTAAGCCATCCGGGTTTTCTTTTTAGTCTATATTTTTAACAATATCTTCTTATAATATAATAGATTCATTGTAAGATTCAATCACGGTTTATTTTAGTCCTGATAAAAATAGCTTACATTTAGTAATTTGCTTGTAAAGGGAATTGCAAATCTGGTTTTCACGAATATGAGGTATAAAATCTTGAAGGCGTGTGATCGTAACCTTTCCATATTTAAATCTGTTTATGAAGATCTGCCCAATGAGCTCGAATTTTTTATCATACTCTTATTTTTTGTTACGAGTACTTACGTCTACTTTAAGTCACTTCTTTATTCGATGACGATAGGAAAACTTAATAATCTAAAACTTATACTTAGTGCATCATTCTCACAGAAGGCAGTCAACATTATATTTCTTATAAAATTATTAAATTTCAGTCAATACGTTACACAGCAAAATTTTATATAAATGCAACGCATTTTCAAAGTTATATTTTGAATTGTTTACAGAAAATCTACAGATTAAAAAATCCACGGTTAATTTTGGAAATAAGTCCAAACAAATTTACCCTGTTCATTTTCGTTTTCATGTCTAAATTTTCTGTAGTTATTCTAATTCTAATTTTAAATTTAATAAAACTCTTCTAATATCAATATGCATAAGTGTCGGCCGTGTAGTGATCGTAATATCCACTACTTCATATCATGCCGATGATCATGAGTGTCGTAGAGGCAACACTGGGAAACAAGTCAGGAGATGGATAGCAGCTTCTACTTATCCCTTTACAACCGGACAAAAAAGTTAAGATTTATTGTAATTTATGATATAGGTCGTATTTATAGAGCAATAAGCTACCTAGGAAAAATACTGAAAAAAATCGGAAAAGCTAGGTTTTCCTGAAAATTGCCTGCACGTTCGTGCACTTTAGGATTAGTTTTACGCACATTTGCGGATTTGTGTGTTTATTGAGGTAATTAGACAACATTTATGAATTAAATAATTATTTTTAGAAAAATTAATTATTACTATAATAATCAGTCTTAATAATTATTATTAATTAGTATCAAAATAAGGAACATTTTCTTACTAAACATTAACTTAAAATTTTTATTTAATTAAATCACAATTAACAAGTAATTAAACGTTAAGTAATCATGAAAATTTAACAAAAACAGTAACAATTATTATCTAATAACATTTTTGGCATATTATTAAAAAAGTAAATTAAAAAAAAACAATTAGTTACAATGAAATTTTTTAAAGCAGTTCTGTCCTCGAATTACACAAAGATAAGCGTTACATTTCAAGCAACGAATTTTTGTGCGGCTTCTACATGTTTCTAATTAGCAAAATCTAGGCGATTTTAAATCATCGAATACCGGCAAATGATCATACCCATCGTACCGTAGTGTTTGCCGATGGCATTAGAGCTTTTTTAAATTTCCTCGGCATTATGTTTTCAACTTCCTCCATGCCTTCTGTGCGACATTTTTTAGGAAAATTTAGTAAGACCTCAGATATCTCAGGACGAAAGTCTAATAAATCTAGTGTATTATTCCGTCTGTAATTATTGGAAGTGCAATCTATTTTGTAAGCACGCCAAGCGTTGACTAAAACTAAATCATAAAAATGAATGAGTACTTTTAGTGTCCATTTCCGAGTTTTTATGAATGTTCGGTAGTATTCAACCTGTTGATCGAGAACATCCACTCCTCCCATGTATCGGTTATAATTTTGAATTATTTTTGGTGCAGTTACGTCAACATAGGTGCGAGTTTGCTTATCCCACCTTTTAACCATTTCAGTACAGTTATACCCAGTGCAGTTAGAAGCTATCAATACAGATTTATTGTTTTTTTTTATTTATAGGATAGGGTGACAAACGAGCACACAGTCCACCTGATGGTAAGTGGTTGCTGTGGCCCATAGACATCTACATCTATCCTCGATTACGAATCAAAATGCAGATGCATTGTCACCCGTGAGGACTAAGATGGAATGCCTCGTTTCCAGCAAAAAGGGTCTCCGGTTCTCTACACTCACCATACGAAATACAGCAGCATTAAGCTACTATTTCACGCTGGTATTGTGTGAGAGCGTGGTCCTTCCCCGGTCGAGCCGACCCATTCGTGCTACAACTATACTATTAATATAACTGCAGCATGGCTCTACCACGTAAAAAAAAATTTGTCTTTCCACTTTACCAATACTGTAGGGTCCACCACCCCGACGATACATTTGACTATCCTTCTTGAATTTTAAACTAGTCTTGTCCGGTATTCTATTCGCCATGATAGTTCCTGTGCTGTGTAGGTTCTGCTTTTGTAATTTTTCTATTAATGGAATGGTTGCAAAATGTCTGTCGTGATTTAAACAACTTCCTTCGGGAACGCTTCTTGATAAGTGCAAAACTACGGAGGGTCCAAGACCAAGATTAGTGTCCACAAACATTGTCCTAGCCCCTTGATAAATGTCAAAGTCTAACATAAGCCCATCACTTGTTGTGAGGACATAGTTTTTGAGACCAACTGGTCGTGGTTTATTTTTAACAACTTGTCTCAATGGGCATCGACCAGTGAATGGAATCATCTGTTCGTCGATAGAATAGTACTTTGAAATCCTTTCTTGCTTGTGACAACCATTGCGAACTTGAGTTATCATAGGTTGTACTTTCCACAACGGATTTGTCGCCTGTTGAGGTGGTGCAGTATCCGTATGTATAATGCCTACTACATGCAATGCATTTCGCAGTTGTAAGAATCGCTCACCGCTCATTTTGCTAGTTATTTACTCTAGGGAAATGCCACTACGCCAGTATATAGGCAGCCTTGGGAATGGAATACATCCCATTAAAATATGAATACCAAAAAGTTTCTGTATCTCAGATTTCGTAGTTTTTAATTCACTCCCAGTCTTTCTCAAACAGTATAAATTTGTGCAAGTACTGACCATTTCAAAAATCTGGTCATCAAAGTAATCTTGCACGTAATTAATTGGTTGTCTTACCGATTTAATAGGTCGTTCGGGGTACGTATGCTGTTTATCTTCAAACAAAGTAACTCTCCAGCGACTAGGGCGGGAACCAGAGCGACACGGACGTTTAGCAGTCGGTACTACGGAAGAAGGTGCTGGTACGGACTGGTCTGGTAATAGACTGCCTTCCACCTGGTCATATTTTTGATTTTCAGCAGGATTTTCGGGTAAATCAAGGTCAAATAGATTGTCCAAGACAGCGTGATTAAAAAACGGTTCCTCGTCGTCGGAATCGTCAAACACTCAATGTCCGAATCATTGCCGTCACCCAATACTTTTAAAATGTCTTCGTCACGCATGTAGCCTAAATAATTCACAAATAACCACTTAAATTACATAGTACAACGAAATAAAATAACACTGTAATTTATATTAAAAAAGTATAAAGTAACACCTAAAACGCACGAACGTGCATCTTTAAATTTGATGCAGAATAAATGAATTAATAATGAACATAATTAAAAAATACGTAATATTGTTGTGAGTTGGTTTATTACTAATAGAATTAAATAGTTTAATAATAATATTCCATTAAAACACGAGAAAATAATTATACTTACTTGAAGCGCCTCGCCCGCCAAAATACGCTGCCATTTCCAACGAGTCATAACTTGTATTATTATGTTTTTTATTAAGGATTATATCATGCACGAGCGACCGATGTCGGTTGCGTTCGGTAAAATAAGTTATGGGAAGCGCTAGATTTTTTCAAAGTTAAATGCACGCTTGACTATGAGTCGGTTGTAAAGGGTTATAACGCAGATAAATAAAAAAACCGCGGTTGTCAATCCGCTTGCCAAGTGTCGCAACTATGGTAAATATCCCCTACAGGGCAATCTATATGGGACGCTTATGTTGAGAACGTAAATATCATTAACCGTAAGGGTATGTGTGTCGGTTGTCAAAAAAGAATATTTTAATATTTTTCATAATACGTCTTTTTTATAGTAATATCTTATTCTTCAGTCCGAAAAACTCATACTCATTATTGAACATGAATTTCTCAGGTTATTGGGAAACTTGCTTATCAGGTTAATCGAAGTACCAGATGCCACGCACTTTTGTCGCTACAGCCTTGTAGGAATGCACATTGTTATTTGTCGAAAGCCTTAAGATTTTTCTTACATAGCCTTACGATACCAACGGAACGAAATGAACATAACACGGAAATATACTATACTAATATAAAATATACTATAGTTTAATGCTGCTATGTTTCGTATGGTGAGTGTAGAGAACCGGAGACCTATTTTACTGGAAACGAGGAATTCCAACTCAGTCCTCAGGGGTGACAACGCATCTGTATTTTGACTCTTAATCGAGGATAGATGTAAATGTTTATAGGCTACAGTCTCCAGTTACCATCAAGTGGACTCTATGCTCGTTTGTCACCCCAATACGTACTTTACGATAGAGAAAATATATAGTACTAGATTACAACTGATGTGTGATACCAGTACGCAGGTACAAAATTTCATATACGACTTTTTGCTTCACTTTATATGGTGACTAACGATGTTTGTTAAATACTAATATGGTAGGTGACAGGACTTTTTTTACTTCCTAGAAGTTACCTGCCCAGGTACCATCCTCTTACTTATTTCTGTCATCAAACACCTTTTTTTTGCGGATGGAAAATCATCTAATGACGCCTTTCGCTCTGGGTGGAGCGTAAGGGAGTGTCAGACTTTTACTGACGAAAAACCATCCGTGTTCCTTCAGTGCCCTTACGTTCCGGAGCCGCGGTTTCTCTTTCGAACAGCCCGCAGCCCCGGCAGGCGTCGGCCCTTGCGGGCCCCTACACGCTGCTGACAGCTCTTTGAGGCGCGCGTGGAACAAAACGCGCCGTCGACACGGCCTGTCGTCGTTAGACGGACGGACGGCGAGCTACCCATTGCTCGCCGTCCACAGGCCCGCGCCTACGGTGGCCGGGGGCCACGACGTAGCCCCCGACACCCGGGGCGTCTCCCGCGGTGGCCGGGGAGGAAAGCTGCTGCTCTCTCCTTCTCCCGCTCCGCCACCTCCTTCGCTAGCATCACTGCTTCGCAGAAGGTGGTGACGGCATCCCATTCGGTCTCGCTCCGGACCCTGGCTTCGACCAGGGCCGGATGCGAGAGGTCATCAAACACCTGAACTTACACTACTGTGGTACAGTCTGAAGGCCATGAAAAGTCAGAATAATTACAGGCCGTGAGGCGTTATATCATAGTCGTCAGAGGCGACAACGCATTGGTAGCCTTCTTTGCTTTACGTTAGTTGCAGGTATCCATGGACAGTATAAGAAAATGCTGTATAAGAAATGCACTTATCCAATACCTAGAAAGTATTTTTAATTTCCTCTGTTTTTATCGCTTAAACTATTCGTCTTGTGCTAGCAGTTTCAAAAAATCCAACATTTTATCTCAATTCCGTGGTTGTCGTTAGTATCAACTAAATTAAATGTTTGGAAAATCTTGTGGTTTCCATTAGATGACAGAATAAGATTTCTCTTTTATATAACATGCAAAATAATAAAACCTTTACATCTCCGGCAAAAATTATAAGTTACATTCAAATCGAGAAGTAAGAAGATATATGATTATGGCTGCCTTTAATAAATTGTCATAGAGAAAATTCAGCCTAGTTGGTTCTATTCACACCTGATAGTGCTAGTGTTCTTTGAATCTCATTGAATTAAAAATTAACTCGGAAAAAGGTCATAGTACTGGCTCAGACTATTTACAAAGCATTTTTTAAAGATATTTCTCCTGAACTCTTTTAGTTTTTATTTTTAATTATATTAAGCCAGTACTTGACAATAATTTCACCCTGAGTTGGTGATATTCCGGACGGGAGACGTGGAGCAGCGCCATAGGCTTAGAGGCCGCTGATGATTTTTTATTTATTATTTATATTATATGACGTCACGCATTTTATATATATTTCAGTTTCTTAGAAAGTACGGTTTTATTCGACATATTCTGCTAAGCAATTACATTTAAGAAAATTAATACGCACAGACATTAAAAAAATACATGAGGCTATGCAAAGCTAATTAACTTACCTCAAAATTTCGATAGAAAACCGTAAAGCGAATGTTGTATCACGATTATAGTGTATTATAACCCTAAATGTTTCATTTTCTCTCAATATCTCTCTCTATCTCTCTTTTTCAATTCTCAAAGCCTTTTCTATTAAACTTTATTCAAATCAGTGACAATAATTAGTTTTTAAGTTGCGTTTTATAAGTTAAATTAATTCATTACAATCTAGCTTTGTCAACTGCTGAACATCTTAAAGTTAAAGTTACAGTTTATTTACGTCCCACGGCTGGGCATAGGCGTCCATTAATTTCTGAGAGAATTTTAAGGCAAGGACGTGTCTGCCGCGCTGCACCAACGTGTGTTGACGAACTTCACATATCTTCGAAATATTTTTTTTTCTTATTTCTCAGACATGCAGATTTCCTCACGATGTTTTCCTTCATTGCTTGGCGGTGAGAGAAAACATCATCTAAAATTGCAATTGACAATTTTATTGGTGCTGGCGGGGATTGAAGCTGGGTTGCTATCGTACTGTGAATTTTACAGCGAACGCAAACCATCTTAGCAACCACCGCTGAACATCATCAAATTAGCCAATCAGAAAATTATCAATAAGCAGGCCATAGTTGCTACGCTTATCAGGTGGTTCAAGTGTTCTTTGAATCTCATTGACTTAAAATTAACTCGGAGAGAAGGTCATGGTAATAAATGGGACTATTTACAAAAGATTTTTTAAAGGTAATTTCTCCCGAATTCTTTTAGTTTTTAAGCTATTGCATAGCTTCTATCGCGGACCTTGAGCGCGGGGACCGAATCCAGAAATTCCGTAAAGAAAAATCCTCACGCTCCCCACTCCAACGGGCACGCAGGTGTGGTGTGAAGGCCGTGCATTGTCTAAAGTCGTTTCTTTTCGGCAGTCTTCGACACGGTGTTTGTGTGCGTGCAACTAGACGTATTGTATGACTCTACGAAGCTCGCACGAATCGAGACGAGCTGCTCCGAAATCGGACGAATACATAAGCAGCGGTTTATGAGAAAGTATATAGGTGTATAGGTATTTATGTACAACAGTGAATAACTGTACTTGTAAAATTTGTGTATAAAGTGTTTCGAATATGAATTGTATTGTACACTGTTTATTTACAACTTATCTTGGCTCGTCAACGCACCACCACACGTGTTACCGGGCCGGCTGTCGGACCGAGACTCCACTTTTGTTACCCCCACCTTGTGACGTATGCACTCGAGACAAGTTGGTATATATACATATACTACATCCCTTCCTTGTTTTATTAATTGAAAATCATTATTATCCCTTTCTAACCTTTCATCATTATTTCCAATTTTTAAATCCTTGTTCTGTCCACCAAGAATTTTCCATCTTCCTCCAACTTTCTTGAAGTGTACTATATTCCTTCTATACACTTGTCCCGTTTCGTCGTTACGTACATCCACATCTTCACCTACACTCCGATGCACCATGTGAGGGACTGGATCGTAATTTAAACTTAATTTATTATTTTTATTAAAGTTTCTTTTATATATCTTATATCTTTTATATATCGTATATACCTTATCTCCTGGTACTAAATCACATGCTTTTGCCTTGCTCTTCTTATCTGCATATTCCTTTCCCGCTTGTTCCTTTTCCTGATCCCTATCCCTGACCTCAGAGTCTTCAAGTTTACGAGTAATATCTGCAACCATTGGTATTTTATCACGGAACTGCTTTTTAAAGAACAGTTCCGCTGGAATTTTTCCGGTCACATTATGAGGTGTACTATTGTACATAATCATATAATCCAACAAACCCTCCTGCCAGTTCTTTTTCTCGACTTGGCATATTTTATGGCGCTTTAAAATCTCTTGATTCTGATGCTCAACTTCTATATTTTGCTGAGGCCAGTAGAGTATTCTATTATACAAAATAATATTTCTTTCAGTGCAGAATAATTTAAAATCTTCACTGCAGAACTGCCTTCCATTATGAGCAGATATTGTCATCTGGTTACCCAATCGACTGAAAATTTCTTTAAGATTTTGTATGATCTCCGTACTGGTGATCTTGCGAGATATCTTCACTTCTTTATACTGACTGAAGTAGTCCATAACAACTAATATATCATCACCGCTTGGTATAGAACCCATCAGGTTGATAGCTATGTCCACCCACGGCTCACATGGTAACTCTCTTCGTTTTATTGAATTCGGAGGATTTGGTGCCGATACAAGGGTGCAGCCTTTACAAGACTTCACCAAGTTCTCGGCATCTTTATAGTACCTTGGCCACCATACTTTGGTTCTTAGCCTAGCCTTTATTAACACTATCCCTGGATGTCTTTCATGGGCTGCTGTTAGGAATAGGCTGCGTAGTTTCTTAGGGATTACTATTTTAATCCCTCTCAATAAAATTCCCTCATAAACATATCTCGTTTTGAAAAATTTTGTAAGTTTTCACTCCATCCCATTTATTACTTTACAAGCCTTCTCTCATCTTCAGTATTTCCTGATCTTCTTTTGAACACTATGATATCCTTCAACGTAACAGCTACAGGTCTTGTACAATCTACAATTTGGTGTATTTGAAATTTCGGTCTAAAAATTCCAAATTGGCACAGTCTTGATAAACAGTCTGCGGTGTTGTCTTTCCCAGGTTTGTAAATGACTTTAAACTTGTAAGCTTGAAGATGTAATATCCACCTCTCAATTCTAGCACATGGTTTGGACTCGGGTCCAAATATGATCTCAAGTGGTTTATGATCCAACTCAAACTCCTTGCCGTACAGAAATATATTAAAATGTTCTATTGCCCAAACAAGAGCCAAAGCCTCTTTTTCTGTTTGGCAGTATCGCCTTTCGCAATTGGTTAACGTTTTATGACCATAAGCAATAATTCAAGGTCTTTTACTGTCTTTTACTGTCTATTTGAACCAACACGCCCCCTAGCCCTACTGGGCTTGCATCTGCTATGACCATAGTGAGATCCTTAACGTCGTAATATCCTAGAGTAGGAATTGTAGAAAGTGCAGATTTTAATTTGTTAAATGCGGTCTCCCGCTTTATTCCCCAGAGCTCTTTTAACTCTGATACTTTCCCCTGCTTATTTCTTAACAATTCTTTTAGGGTTCTGTTACAGTTGCTAAATTTGGTATCCATTTTCCAAGTTTATTAGTCCCAAAAAGCCTGAAGTTCACCTACCTCCGTAGGAGGTCGAAATTTTTGGATAGTTGATACGTATTTTGCTAATGGTTTAATGCCTTTGTCTGATAGTTCATGTCCTAGAAATTGCACTTTTCTTAATTTAAATTAGCACCTTCTCTTTCATGATTCATTTTATTTTTCTTACGGTTTTTTTCATTATTGTTATTTTACTTACTTGGTGTTTCCTTTTCAATTGCTGTCTTGTTTTACAATATTGTCTAAATTGACCTCTTAATCCACATTTCAAACAGTCTTTATCTTTCGCTGGGCACTTACTATCATGGGAAGCATGTCTTGAACTCCCACACCTCCCGCATTCAATTGTTTGTGTTTTGTTGTTGTCTCTCTCTTTTTGACTTGTATCCACTTTATTAATCCCTTGATTTACGCCGTTACTTTCAAATTCTTCCATCTGTCGATTAACTGCTTCGAGAGCATTTGCTTCTACCACTATATTACTTCTAAGTTCCCTAGAGGAACATTTCTCTGTTATTTGGTCAATAATTTGATCACCCTTATCTCTAAATTTACATTAATTTGCTTATTGTCTTAATCGTATTAAGAATTTACCGAATTTTTCATTTTGTTCTTGTTTAATCAACCGAAATAGATGGCGTTCATACATCATACTCTGTTTTGGTGCAAAAATGCATCCAGTTTTTCTATAGCTGATGCCCCAAGGTAAATAAAGAGTGCACGTTTCCAACGCTCCTATCTAGTACCTACAGATGAAGGTTCCCCCTCACAATCAAATTTCTCCAGTACGAGTTGCGATATGTTGAAATTTTAATGTACTAAATTCTTTACTATTAGGACTACCTGAAACCAAATGATTCTAAATTCAAGCTTGCTTGCTTGAACTTGTCCAGTATTCCGTTAGAATACACCAGTACAATGTCAATTAAATATTGTGATGTGTCAATTTAATGACCAGCTATGCTGCTAAAATATCATAGTCAGTGTCAATTTAATGACCAGCGATGCTGCTAAAATATCATGATCATTGTCAATTTAATGACCAGCTACGCTGCTGAAATATTGTGTTCAGTGTCAATTTAATGACCAGCTACGCTGCTAAAATATCATGATCATTGTCAATTTAATGACCAGCTACGCTGCTAAAATATTGTGTTCAGTGTCAATTTAATGACCAGCTACGCTGCTAAAATATTGTGTTCAGTGTCAATTTAATGACCAGCTACGCTGCTAAAATATCATGATCATTGTCAATTTAATGACCAGCTACGCTGCTAAAATATCATGATCATTGTCAATTTAATGACCAGCTACGCTGATAAAATATTGTGCTCAGTGTCAATTTAATGACCAGCTACGCTGCTAAAATATTGTGCTCAGTGTCAATTTAATGACCAGCTACGCTGCTAAAATATCATGATCATTGTCAATTTAATGACCAGCTACGCTGCTAAAATATTGTACTCAGTGTCAATTTAATGACCAGCTACGCTGCTAAAATATCATGATCATTGTCAATTTAATGACCAGCTTACGCTGCTAAAAACATGATCAGTGTCAATTAAATGACCAGCTACGCTGCCATTATCTCATAAATGTCTGCTTGATTTATGCCAATTTAATGGCCAGGTGTTGCCTGCTGTAATATTTTTTTTTCATTTTTGATAAATTAATTTGGTTGAAATTTATGACAAGCCTATCACGGATTGGAATCGAAGGAGCCATTTGTTAAACATCATAAATTTAATTCGTTAAACATTTGCCAAACCGACAGGGAATCGAACCCGGCACCGCACAATACAATATTCAATCTCAATATATAATAAACTAGGCACAAATAATTTTTTAGATATTTATTGCTTGTTTGAATTTGAAATTAAATTATGATTTTACGATGATATAATGTAAAAATTTTAATAAAATATGTTATGTATAATTTATATGAATTTTATTTTCATTTTTTTTCTTTGTTTCATGATCTTATTTAATTTTTTTTAGGAATAACCGCGGTTTATTGTTCAGTTTGGAGGTAACTGGATTTTTTTTTCTATCAAGAAAATTTTACGGAATCGTGTTTTCGTCTAACATAGTCCTTAACATTAATCCTCAACTTTACCATATATTTATTTCAAAATTAATGCTGCAATATTTTCGGCATAACGGAGGATCTTGCTAAGCCACTTAAGGTTATATTTCCCCTTAAGGTCGGTAATGTATAGTGCGATATGCATTTACATTTTGAAAATTCGGGTAGTTATCACATACATAGTCTAAAATCCGTTCAACGTCGTTTGTGTAAAATTATATCTGATTCCATATTAGGACAGCCTCTAAACTCATATATCTCTTAAATACCATAACACCATATAAAGTACAAAATAAAATTAGAAGTAATTTTATTAACCATTTACCTTCATGTGAATACATCACGAGGTTCAGTGTAGTACATTTAATATGAGTAATTATCATGTTAATCCACATTACAAAGTAAATAATGCAGTAATATCATAAAATTACAGCATGAAACACTATAAAATTACACTGTGTACAAAATTTCTGGCAATAATTATAAAAATAAGTTATTGATTTTTTAGAGACTTGTTTATTCCTATTTTCCTTTTATTTTTAACTAAAAGTACTTACCGTTTTCCTCGTCCCCACATGTATTGTACACTGTTTATTTACAACTTATCTTGGCCCGTCAACGCACTACCACACGTGTTACCGGGCCGGCTGTCGGACCGAGACTCCACTTTTGTTACCCCCACCTTGTGACGTATGCGCTCGAGACAAGTTGGTATATATACATATACTACATGAATGAACAAAGTGCATTTATTATTTATTTATTTAATAAAAGAAAAAAAATTGTTTTCTTATCGGTCACCACGCTCAAAAAGTGTAACTTGAATTAATATCAAAGAAAAAAAATACTGCATAAATAAAATAAATAAATAATTATAATTGCATAAGTTTATACAAAATGCTATGCAATAGCTTTACCGCGGCAGTCCCCGAGTGCCACACGTCTTTTTTTTATTTTTACTTATAATAAAATCATACTTACGTACAAACATCAGCTTAGAAGTATATATAACCCTAAATTAATTATAGCTAAAACTCATAATATGTATGGCGATCATCAAAATAAGATTATTATTCCTAAATTAATTAATAAACTACCTAAAACCTTGAAGGAAAATATCAATCCCAAAAATATTAAATACAAATTAAAAACATACTTTTTGAATCAACTAACATGATATAACTAAAAACTAACATACTTACTATATGTAATATAATTACCATATGTATATTCCAAAAATATAAAATAATATTTTTTCCAAACAACCTGTATACTACTCTAACTAAATAGCCGCTACAACTCATCCGTTATTTGTATAGAAATGAGCGAACTACCTTCTTACTCTAAATAATATTAAAATGTTTGCGCTCGAACGACGGCGAACTGCAGTGTGCAGAAAAATCTTATATAGGTTTATGTTGTACTGTATTTATGAACTTTGTTTAGTATGTATTTTAGTTGTCGTAAATAAAAAAAAATAAGCCAGTGCCTTACAATAATCCCACCCTGAGGTGGCGGCGTAAGAGAATCCAACACTTCATTTCTCCCGTGGCTGTAGTAAGTGGCGACTATTTTTATGCCAAAGTTCTTAAGAATTGATAGCGGTATACTCATCTAGCTTACGCCATACATAAAATATCCCGACACGTGACGTTGGAGCAGCGCCATAGGCATACAGGCTGCTGATGATGATGGTAGTTATTGTTATATTATATTACATCATATGTTCCGTATATATTTCAGTTTCTTAAAAAATAAATCAGTTTTTATTCAACATGTTCTTATAAGCAATGACACCTAAAAAAATTAATACGTACAGACATTAAAAAAAATACATAAGGCTATGCAAAGCTACTGTTAATTAACTTTCCTCGAAATTTCAAATGTTGTCACCGCTTAATTAAATTAAGAAAAAGCTTGAAGTGTTATTAACTGGGGTTTTTCTGTAAAGCTGCTTTTTAATTGTAGCAAGAAATTTTATTAATAACTAAATATAAATAGATTATATCCAACAAAACCTAAATTTATTAGTTTTAAAGTTAAAAAATTATAATTTGTCAGTTTATTTACTATTTACTTTTGATGTTAACATTTAATAAAATAACCAATTAAATGTTTGTCATTATACTCTAAACACACACAGTTCACTTGATAGATAGTTTTCTCGATTAAAAATCAAAACGTAGATGCCTTGCCACTTGATTGGTGTGTTTGTGGATTAAAATATAGTACCTTGTTCCTAGTAAGAAAGGTTAATAACGGCTACAATACGTCAGCAGTATACATCTATCTATATAAAAAGATTTTCATTAAAAGTTACCGCATAAACAAAAAAACTATACTTAACTATATTTGATTCTTGAATTCATATTGTATTGCTACACCTACATCAAATTCTCGCCACTCTATGAGTTGACTGTAGAGACTGCCTATAAAAGCCTATATTAAATTTGCCCTTTGTATTCTTTTGTATAAGGTATTGCAATAAAGAATATATAAATATATTTTAAAACCAAACACTTTCTTAAGAAGTTAAATAAAGCTTTAACAGAGATTGTACATAAAATTCGTATATATTATATATGTCGTAAAACAATGGCATTCGTAAAGTGGCGTAAATAGTAGGGGACGCTTGAGCGCAGCCGCGGAAATGGAAATACTACCACTTTATAAAGAAAGGACTACTGTACACATTTTTTTATGGTACTTAATTCAGCTGTATTAAATGAAACCAATTTTATATGTTTATTAATTTTATAAAATTTTGTCTTCCTGACGTTAAAAGAGACGCCATGTTTATTTGATTTAAGTAGTAAAATATAAACTAGAACGCAGTCCATTTGATGGTATGAGGATCTTGTGGCCCTTAGATACGTATACCTATCCTCGATTTAGAATCAAAATATAAACGCGTTGTTACCACTGTGGACTAATATAGAATGCCTCGTTACCAGTAAAAAGGGTTATGTAAACTCACCATTAGAAAAACAGCAGCATTAAGCAGCTGTTTAAGGCTGACTCTATGAGTTTTCTTAATAACTGCAATCAGATTGAGTCAGCAGGTACATTTATTCGATACTTTGATGGTGGTTTTGATTTCATAAACACTAAAGTTTTAAATTTTAAAAATATCATAATTATTAAAATGACAACGTATTATTGTACATGTACTAAGTAATTCAAAATAAATAAAAGCAAATTGTGATTTTTTTCGATTAATTAATGAAACGTTACTGTGGTTAACTTATAAAACAATGAATATATATATATATATATATATATATATATATATATATATATATATATATATATATATATATATATATATATATATATATATATATATATGCATATATACCGTATGCTGTCAAATCTGTTGACGATTGCAGCCTCATCTCCCGTCTAACAGCCATGAGATTAAGAGTGTGATCGGAGAGTTTTTGTGTTCTTCTGCGGCGGGTCTTGCAGAACTTAGCTCCGACCGCATGGACAGTTTCCACGAGCTTGTCATTCATATCGTCCACTGCATTGCAATCTTCTAGGCACTGGAAGCGGTTACGTAACTCGAGCTGAAAGGTTTCGGGATTCTGGATTAGGGCACGAGGGGGACGGAGCGTTGACTTCATTAGACGAGACCTCTCCAACTTAAAGTGTAGGTTCAGTGTGCCTCTAACCATTCGGTGATCGCTGCCAGTTTTCACCCTTGCGATCACTGAGACATCACTGAACAGTTGGCGTCTGGTCGTCATAATGAAGTCAATCTCATTTTTGTCGAACCGTCGGGGCTCGACCAGGTCCACTTCCTGTGGATAGGTCTTAAGATGAACATGGACAAAACAAAGATTATGTTTAATGTCCATGTCACACCTATGCCGGTAGTTGTTGGGAGCACTATGCTCGAAGTTGTTGACGAGTACGTTTACCTGGGACAAATAGTCCGACTAGGTAAGTCCAACTTCGACCGAGAGTTCAATCGACGGATTCAACTCGGCTGGGCAGCGTTCGGGAAATTACGACATATCTTCTCGTCAGGTATACCTCAATCTCTAAAAACTAGATTGTACAACCAGTGCGTGTTGCCAGTGATGACTTACGGATCTGAGACGTGGTCCTTCACTGCTGGCCGTATGAGGACGCTCAAGGTCGCTCAGCGAGCTATGGAGAGGGCTATGCTCGGAGTTTCTCTGCGTGATAGACTCAGAAATGAGGATATCCGCAGTAAAACCAGAGTGACCGACATAGCCCAACGGATTAGTAAGCTGAAGTGGCAATGGGCCGGCCATATAGCTCGAAGAACCGATAACCGATGGGGAAGAAAGGTTCTCGAGTGGCAGCCTCGTAGCGGTAGGCGTAGTGTAGGGCGACCCCCCACTAGATGGAGTGACGACCTGGTAAGATATGCAGGAAGTCGATGGATGCAGGTGGCTCAGGACCGTGCTTTGTGGCATTACTTGGGGGAGGCCTATGTTCAGCAGTGGACTTGTGAAGGGCTGTAATGATGATAATGATGATGATGATATAAAGTTATGGAACATTTTTTTACATAATTTTGCATCAATTTTAGTACTTTGTAAGTATATAATTTGAATATGACCCAAGAGCGGTGCCGTGTGGAACAGTGCCAGGAAATTCTATTGAGACACAAAAGAGAGACTACTGGTGTCATACTTATTAAAGCATTGAAATACGTGAGTAAAATATGCTTTGAATCACAAAGCCAACTTTAAACTTTTAAGAATAATTATAATTTATAACTACTTACATGAAGTGAAACGACTTTGTCGTTAGAGTCGGATAAGGAAAGAGCTGTAGTGTATTCATATTTATTCTATTTTAATTATGATTTTAAAATTATGTTATGAAAATTAAGTTGATGAAGGAACAGTTTAATAAAAATGAGTTTAAAGAAGAAACAGAATATAGCTCAACCCAACGCATCAATCCACTATAAAAGGAAAATATGTAATACCTAAAATATAAACTATTTCGGTATGCCCACGAGACGATGGGTTATCCCGCAATCATATAACGAGCTGCCTCCGGATCTGCTTAGTAAAGTTATTTCGAAAAATCATTTAAAAATACTCTTATGGACACAATGTTTCCTTCATTGTGTCCATAAGGGTACGCCACAGGCCACGTGAAACGTATTGTTATAATTAGCAATCCATATGCGATGTGTGATGTTTGAGTGTGTATTGAATTAGTGTATATGTAAGTATACCAAAAAAAAGGAAAGAACTAATGAACCAATTTCAATATTGTACTAAATATGCGTAAATAAAATAGATGTAACTAGATGTTAGAATGTGTATAAGAAATTATAGTTAAGGTTACATAAACGTAAGCATGTAAGACGAATTAATGCCGACAAACTATGATACAGTTTGGCAGAAGAAAATGTTAAAAACGTTTATTGTATAAATGGAAGAAAATAAAATAAAAAAATCCTTTATAAAATATTATTATTAAAAATTTAGCATAAGGATCTTTAAGATTTATTATAATTCTTTATGTAATAATAAGAAGTCGCTCTAAAACCTATCATATTAATACATTAAGAAAACTAGTAGAATAGCTTACTAGGTTAAAGCGGTTGTTTATAAGAGCTGATCCGCGTGAGCAGGATACTGAACGTAAGAAAGGGAAGAGGATCTGGTCAAATTGCGTTCTCAAAAAGAGGTTTAATGTCAGTGATAAAGTTCTCTCGGCATGTAATGGTGTCGAACTATAAAAACTATTTATTTAAGTATACCAACGATTTTGCAACAATGCAGAAATAGTAAGCACACATCAACTTTGATACTACTCGTAATTGCACAGTCAGTTAAAGGCACATGCTTTAGGTTACTAAAAAGTTACATAGTAGTCACTTAAAATATCTAAATATTACGTAAGTATGTGTATATACATCGTAAGTACTTACACAGGCACAACCTAGTAGCCAGGAGTCTACACTAGGAGCTCACTCCAAAATACGGTCTCGTGGATCGGAAACTGCCTTATTATAAGACGCCGTACTCGAAAATAACCGCACCAGGATCGACTGGGACCGGATCATCATCACAGATAGGACTATTCTTGCGAAAAAGCCTGATATTGTGCTGATGAACCGAGATAGTCAAGGATATTTTTGGCCGACATTACAATTCCATATGACGGGAACCTAATAAAAGCCGTATCAGGTGAGAAAACAAAATATCTGGACCTGGATCACGAGGTGACCGACATGTGGGGTGCTTTGCCGACAGAAATTATTCCTGTAGTTGTTTCTGCGAATTATTTAATCCCGGTCAGCCCCTCGGGTCATCTGAGGCGACTAGGACTTCGTGACGGACCGCTCCGGGCTCAAATGCAGAAGGCGGTGCTCCTCGATACCGCCCGCATCGTCCGCCGGTTTCTTTCCTTTTCCCCTAACCCTCGGCCGTTTCGTCTCCCCTGCCGAGGGCTTCCATCTGGTTGGACTTTTATTTATTTATGTATTTATTTTATTTTGTTGATATTTATATATATATATATATATATATATATATATAATTTCATTTATATATTTATAGAACCCAACCAGATGAGAAAACTGTATAGATACCCCAATTACATTAATAATCATTTATTTCAATCCATCATATCGTAGTTACAGTAGTACATTTGAAATGAAATTTAAATTTTGTCTTTCATATGAATTTAATTAAAATAAAATTGAATTATATAAAATTAAAATTATTGAAAACCAGAAATATATTACGACTGGACTAGTTAGACTATTAATCGCAATTTTACGTATCAAGCTAAGCTTAGGTTTAACCCTACTAGAGGTCATCTATCGAAAGGTTGAAATTAGATCAGAATTCAGAAATGCTTTAAATTTGTATATTAAGCAAATCTGTACTTCGCTTTGAACTTACAGTTTACTGTCATAATATAAATAATATTTATTAATACATACAAATTTCTCACTCACATACACTGTTGAAAAAGTAGCATTAGAAATCATACAAAATTCCCAGCTCATTCTGCTTATCTATATTTAGCATTTTAATACTATTTTGCGACAATCACTACTATGTGCGACTTTTTGACCGTAGACTACAGTGTGTTTGACGAATTACAGTGTCAGTATGAACGAACACAATGTACTTATGTTTTATTTTGTTTAACGTATTTGATACAAATATTATACACAGTTATTTTGCAATATACGCTCAAATTTGCAGAGAAGGTTAAGAATAAGTAATATAGGCGAATGTTGAAGAAAAATTAATGAAAAAAATCTCAAACATTCTGTCCTTTTAATCTTATTAATTTAGAATGCGTGATGATCATTGAGCTATAATTTACTGCGTACTAGAGGCGACGCTGCATTTATTAACGCTGTAACATTAAATTTTTTCGCACTTTATTCAGTTACTCGCTAGGCGCTAGTGACTTGACACGTGTTGATTAATTAAATTTAAAAAAATCTCAATAAAATTCGCTTTGGTTTTGCTTTTAGATATTGCACAAATGATTCAAGTAACGTTAGCGAATACCAAGGAATAACTTTTTATCGGTTAATAAGATACGTAATCAATAACAAAAGTATTATACATTAATAATAAAACAAATTTTTCCTAAGACGCCATGTCGTGTTATGGTATAAAGATTATGAAATCAATTTGTTCACATGCGATATTTCTGTAGGTACGTGTGGGTATAGGACGAATATATTACTATGCAAAATTTTTGTTGTAGAAACATATTTAGTGTTTATCATAATTAGGCTGAATTTTTATATTGAAATAAGCTCCTTGCTCTGTTATTTTATTTTTAGGTTTCCACAAAAAAGTCAATCATTACAGCCATTCACTACTCCACTGCTGAATATAGGCCTCCCCCAAGTAAAGCCACAAAGCACGGTCCTGAACCACTGCCTGCATCCACTGCTACTGGACTGGACTGCCACTGGAACTGCATCCATCGACTTACCAGGTCGACACTTCATCTATTGGAGTGTCACCCTACACTACGCCTATCGGTACGAGGGCGCCACTCGAGAAACTTTTATCCCCATCGGTTATCGGTTCTTCGAGCTATATGGCCGATCTATTGCCACTTTAGCTCACTAATCCGTTGGGTTATGTCGGTCATTCTACTTCTACTAAGGATATCCTCATTTCTGAGTTTATCACGCAGAGAAACCCCGAGCATAGCCCTCTCCATAGCTCGCTGAGCGACCTTGAAAGTCCTCATAGGGCTAGCTGTGAAGGACCACATCTCAGTTCCAAAGGTCATCACTAGTAACACGCACTGGTTGTACAAACTAGTATTCAGAGTTTGAGGTATACCTGACGAGAAGATGTGTCGTAATTTCCCGAACGCTGCTCAGCCGAATTGAATCCGTCAATTGACCTCTCGGTGGAAGTTGGTCTTACCTAGTCGGAGTATTTATCCCTGGTAAACGTACTCGTCAACAACTTCGAGCATAATTCTCCCAACAACTACTGGCATAGGCGTGACATGTGCATTAAACATAATCTTAGTTTTGTCCATGTTCATCTTAAGACCTATCCGTTGGGAAACACCATTGTGGTCATTGAGCATAGTGCTAAGGTCCTCCAGTGATTCTGCTATAAGGACTATATCGTCGGCAAATCGAAGGTGAGTGATATACTCGGCATTGATGTTAATACCGTATCCTTTCAGTGGAAAGTTTTCACGCACGCACTGACGTTTTCAAGTTATAGGACTGCCAGTAGCTTGAAAACGTCTTCCAACGCAGCGGTGAAGAGTTTCAGGATATAACCTCACCCTGTCTTACACCTCTCTGCAGTAGGATAGGTTTTGAACTCCGGTTCTGTACTCGGGTATCCATCTTAACCCTACTGTAGCACTTCGATATATCGACAGTCAACTTGTCACCGCTGAAGAAACTATAGCACCGCCCAAATTTCAACGGAATCAAAGGCTTTCTCGTAGTCCACATACGCCAAGAAATGTGGCAGATTGTACTCTTCGGTCTTCTGGAAAATCTGCCGCAGGGTATGCATGTGGTCTATGACTACTCTTTCGGAAACCGGCTTGTTCGGGAGGCTGGAAGTCGTCGAGTCTGCGTGAGAGACAACGAAGGCGACTCAGAAGGGAAATCGGTCTGTAGCTCTTTAAGAGAGCGTTGTTGCCTTTCTTGAAAAAAAAGACCACAGCACTTCTGCTTCACGACTTCGGAGTAGTGCCGCCATGGAGGACGGATGAAGAGCTTCTGAAGGACTTTAAGTAACGGTGTTTCACTCGCTTTCAGAAGTTCCGCTGTAACTCCATACTCGCCTGGGGCCATGCCGTTTTTAGCTGCTGGAGAGGCATTCTAAACTCGCTCAGACTTACGTTCGGGATATCATCGGAATAGTGTCGGATAAGACTTGCTCTTGGATCGTTAGCACACTTGTGTGTGACTCCAACGATGATGTGTACAGCTACCCATAAAACCTTTCAATCTCACTAAAAATCTCAGGTGTCCCGGAAACGAAGCTGCCACACTCAGTCTTCAGCTTTGACAGATGGTTCTTTCTGGCAGGCAGATCTCTGGCAAAGACTATGGAGCCCTGGTTCCACTTGATCGCTTCTTCAATACAAGCAGTATTAAAGTTGCGTAAATCCTGACGCATACATTTGGAGATGTGTCTGTTCAGTTGCCTGTATGCTGTCAAATCTGCTGATGATTGTAGCCTCATCTCCTATCTAACAGCCATGAAATTAAGAGTGTGATTGGAGAGTTTTTGTGTTTTTCTGCGGCGGGTCTTGCAAAACGTAGCTCCAACCGTATGGACAGTTTCCACGAGCCTGTCATTCATATCGTCCACTGCATTGCAACCTTCTAGACACTGAAAGCGGTTTTGTAACTCGAGCTGAAAGGTTTCAGGATTTTGGATTAGAGCATGAGGGGCACGGAGCATTGACTTCATTTGACGAGACCTATGCAACTTAATTTTTAGGTTTAGTGTGCATCTAACCATTCGATGATTGACTCCAGTTTTCATTCTTGCGATCACTGAGACATCACTGAACAGTTGCCATCTAGTCATCATAATGAAGTTAATCCAATTTTTGTCTGACCTTCGGGGCTCGACCAGGTTCACTTTCTGATGGGCCTCTTCTGGAAGAAAGATTTCATCGTAAAGAGTCCCTCTTTCTCCATGAAGTCAACCAGCTGCTGGCTCCTTGGGTTCCGTTGGGGTCCGGTCTCAAATTTTCCTACCTTCAGCTCACCGTTCTTTCTTATGCCTTGTGTTGCGTTGAAGTCTCCCATTGACACCGTATAGTGAGTTTGGAGGAATGCACAGCTTTAAAAATATCCTCATACATTTCGTCCACCTCCTCATCGGGATGTTCCAACGTTTGTGTGTACAGGTTGTATGACCTTCAGTGAATACCGTTTTATGATTCTGAGTATAAGGTACGCAACCCTCATTGACACACTTCCAAACTTTATAACGTTGTTAACGAGAGACTTGTGGACGGTAAATCCAACACCTCCTTGGGACAGATCGTCGCCCTCCCGGTGATAGAACAAGTTGCCTGATTCGAGAATCACCGTGTCTTCCCCCTCTCTTCGGACCTTGGATAATCCTATAATATTTCAGCGCAATTTGTCTATCTCTTTTTCCATTCTTCCATTTACGTAGTAGAGCCATGCTGCAGCTATATTAATTGTGTAGTTGTAGCACGAATGAGTCAGCTCGACCGGGGAAGGACCACGCTCTCACAGATAACCAGCGTCAAATAGCAGCTTAATGCTGCTGTATTTCGTATGGTGAATGTATAGAACTGGAGACCCTTTTTACTGGAAAAGAGGCATTCCATCCACTAACCTCAAGGCTGGCAGCGCATCTGTATTTTGATTCGCAAACGACGATATATGTAGATGTCTATGGGCCACAGCAACCACTTACCATCAGGTGGACTGTGTGCTCGCTTGTCACCTTTTTCCTATAAAAAAAGCTCTAGGATCTGTCAGTCCTCAGGATGCGTGCATTATATGTTGCCAGGTCCTCAACGACTCTTATCCTAATTTAAATTAATATATTTGTAATTTAAATAACATATTAATAAGTTTTTTTAAACATACATTTATTATTTTTTTATATTTGACATAGAATTATCTATTAAAATATTCACATAAGAATATCATTAAAATGTAATTGTGATATAATATTACGTAATATTAAATTAAATAATAAAATATGATATACATAATAAACGACAAAATTTAAATATTGTACTCGATGTAAATTACTTATTTAACAATACAATCTATTATTACCACAAAGAACCAACCGCGCAAACACAGAGTAGCGCACATTTTTTTGTTTTAAATAGCTGTTCCATTACGTAAGCTCATATTACTTCAATGGTGGTAATGCATTATTTTAATTGTTGTCATTCATAAATATCTGGCTCCTACTATTTTAATACACAGGCACACACTCTTAAGGGTCGTTCAGTTGGCGACAATGTAGTGAATTGTATCTATCACACACAGAGGAAAGTGCGTATGCGTGGTTGTTGCACATAAATCACATTCAATTCGGAATAATTTTAAATAACAAAAGAAGCCTTATTCACTAGAATTTTCAGAAACTGCAATAACAGTATATAATTATTTTAAACTCGAATTTAAAATGTGGATACCTTTTGAAAAATAACCTTGTGTATAAATCCTAGCCTTCTGCACTCCTTTACATAAACTTTAACCATGCTAAATTTCACACTCTTCTGAGCGCGCAATATGCTTGAAAATGGGTACAAAGTTATGTCTTGATGTATTAATCTATATATTCCAAGAATTGCTCCCAGATACGAAAGGAGGCTTTATTTGTTCCTTGAAATCGGATGGAAGTTCAAACTTTTCTTTTGTCTTATATTCAGAATTATAATGTAGCTCTTTATGGCTTTCTGAAAAAACAACCAAAACAATTATTGTTATATTTTGGCAAGGATTTATTTTAGGAAAAAACATAACTCTATTGGCTGTTTTGCCATATAGCTGAGACAAGCATCATAGTTAATATCACGAGTAACGTTGTATAACAAGTTATTACAAACGTTAGAGGTATTATGGACGTTATAAATAATGTTCGATTTATTATATTAGATTTATATTTTCAATTTTTATGGTAGAGAGGAAATCTACTTATGTACATAACAGTATTGTAAAATTGCTATGTATTTAAAAAGGAAATGTTTTTTTTCTAACCTGATTAAATAAAGTCATTAATTAGGTGCTGTATTTGGTTTATATTTATTACATTACGTACTTTTTAATAGCGAAAAAAGCCACAATACTTAAAAATATTTCCCTGGCCAGTATGATAACTGTGTTACGGCATTTCCCGGGAAAAGTTTAATCCAGCAATCTCCACGGACCCAATCAAGCAAACTTGTCATCTCCTTCTTTTCAAATGGAATTAATTCATTAGAAGTTACCTATTTTATATGTAAACTTCTTTTATTTAACTTAACAACCAGCTTTTATCATTATCATTTACTTTACAAAATAGTAGAATACTGCTAACAAGCTGATTAACATACTCTCTATTATATCATATTATACCTGTAGAACATTAAGGAGCTTGCAGCTTTGTAACTGTGTTGGAAAGATTTTAACCAAACTGTGGTTATCATTAAGCCACTGGGCAGTCTGTATCAAGCAACAGTTCTCAACGAACGGACTTAATATAATGTAAGAAATTGGCCCGATATGCAGTACCGCCGCAATTTCACACAATTATAAATGTCTATGTATAAAAATCTATTGTTCACCGATGGTCTCGATAAATTTTAAAAACGGCTTGACCGATTTCGAAATTTTTGTGTGTATATTAATGGGTCCCTAGATTGTTTAGATTCACATTTGGACCCGGTAGGTGGCACTGTTGTCGAGATCCAGAAATTATCCGTGCAAAGCCTCGGCATGTGCATATGCATTTATTATATTATAATTTATTTTTTTGTAAAACAATTTCAAATTATAGATCAATAACAATATGTAATGCGCTTTAATAATTTAAGCGAAGTGAAATTTATCATGCAATGATGTCGTACTACGTGTGCGTACAACCGTAACAACTATAAAATTTACGTTTGCTGTTTCTTTCGGGTAACATACTCGTACTCCCTCGTCTTGTAATTGAATATTTACGACAGGAGGGTTTTGGCTCCTTAATGTTTCTTTACTATATTTTTTTTACCTATCGTCAATTTTTTTTATAAAGAGAATGCTGTTAAACGAGCAAACAGTCCACGTGAAAGTAAGTGGACGCTGTACATCAACATCCTTATAGACATCTGCTATTTAGAGACTGCTCGACTGTTTAGAGTCAGAAGCACCTTTTTATAGGTAAAAAAATTGTTCTACATAGGGATACAAAATGTTTGTAATGTCCTTTGTTGTTAGGGGTCGCCCTACACTACACATACCGGTACGAGGATGCCACTCGAGAACCTTTTTTCCCCATCGGTTGTCGGTTCTTCGAGGTATATGGCCAGCCCATTGCCACTTCAGCTTACTAATCCGTTGGGCTATGTCAGTTACTCTGGTTCTACTGCGGATATTCTCATTTCTAAGTTAATCACGCAGAGAAACCCCGAACATAGCCCTCTCCGTAGCTCGCTTAGCGACCTTGAGCGGCTAGCAGTGAGGATCACGTCTCAGATCCGTAAGTCATTACTGGCAACACGCACTGGTTGTACAATCTAGTTTTCAGGGTTTGACGTATACCTGACGAGAAGATGTGTCGTAATTTCCCGAACGCCGCCCAGCCGAGTTAAATCCTTTGAATTAATTGAAATTGAAGTTGAATGTTTTAATTCCTTGACACCTAAATAATAAAAGACTAGCTGGCCAGGCAGTCGTTATCGTGCCGTTTTCGAAGACCCTTTGTCTTATAAATAATCCTTAAATTCTATCTCTCAATTTGTATCAAACTGTACACAATGTGCGAAATTTAATTGAAATCTGTTCATTAGTCTAAGAGTTCATCGCGGACAAAAATGTGAAACATAATTTATCAAAGAAAATAATATATCAAGGCGACATATATGCGAAAAATCTTATACCTCCACGACCATCTATGAGTAAAGTAGACCAGAAGATTACCAGCTGATCGACCATGACGGAAACCGTATTGGCAGTTACTGATTAGGTGGTGATCCTCAAGGTACTTCATGAGATTCATATTTTGGAGAACAAGGAGGTGATAAGCCTGTAGTTCGATGGGTCTGAGCGGTCGCCTTTATTTGGAATCGGGTGGACCAAAGCTATCTTCCAAGAATTCGGAACTTCACCTTGGGAGTAGAAGTACCGAAAAAGACGCGTCAAAACCGGTGCCAACTCCGGAGCACACGTCTTCAGCACAATGGGAGGGACTCCATCAGGCCCACTCGACTTACAGACGTCCAGGAAGAAGAGTGCTTTGCAAACCGAGCGCTGTGTAAACTGCATCTCCGGCATGAAGCATCCACATCGCAGGATGGTCGGCGGTGTGTTCTCTCCGTCATCGAAAGTTGAGTTGGACGCAAAGAGAAAGCCTATAAGATCGGGTTTCTCTTTTGCGGCATGGGCCAGTGAGTTGTCCTCTCTGTGCAGAGATGGTAGAGATGACTGCAGAAGTTCCTTTGGACAGCCTTGGCGAGAGATAAGAATGCAAGGGTTCCCGAAGGAAGACAAACTAGCTTGTCGACAATTCTGCCGATGTGCTTAGACCTTGCCTTGGCAATGGCTACTTTGAAGGACCTGGAGGCGGAATTATACTTCTTTTTAAGAGAGCTGGTGCTTACATCTCGAGACGTTTCTGGGATCTGCCTCGGATGGGCACCACAGAGGACGGTAATAAAAGTTCCATACCCTGAAGCACTTCAGCGACAGAATCAGCAAAAACGCTAGGCTCGTTTGGCGAGAAACAAACTCACCTCCAATAGTAGGAAACAAAAAAAGACCGCATCCCATCGCTATTCGGCCAACCTATAGTGCCAAATACAGTGGCAGAATGCAGCCGCGACGTCAATGTGACTGGCAACACCCTCTGAACAAGACAATGGTCCGACAAGCCTAAAGGTGCGTCCAAGGAAACTTGATATCCGTCCGTATGAGAGGTCAGCAGAAGGTCCAATAGGAAAGGTGTATGATCTTCCACATCTGGAATCCGCGTAGGCGCAGTAACCAATTGTGTCAGATCATATGTCATAACAAAGTCATAAATAGATCTCCCCGTATGATCGATAAAACGTGAACCGAGACGTTCGGCATGGTGGACGTTAAAATTGCCTAGGATTACGATTTCTGCGGATGGGATCTGCTGTAGCACGGAATCTGTAGCCATTTGGATATGCTCAAGGAGTCGCTCTATTTCGGTATTACCGCTGCGGGACCTATAGAGGCACCTGTAGACGCGGAGATGGTCATCGCTGTCTACGCGCAGCCATAGTATGGACAGGTCCGTACCTACAAGACTGCCGAGGCATCGAGAGCAGATGTCCTCTCTTACGTATACGCAAACTTCAGCCCGTGACACAAAGGAATGTTCAAATTTGTACCCTGGGTTGGAGAGATATGAAGTATTAGCCGAAAAGGACACCTGAGTCTCGTTTAAAAAGAATAAGGCCTACTTCGCCGTCTCCAGACGGTAGTTGATAGCGTTAAGGTTGGAATGAATTCCTCTCATGTTGCAAAAATTCACGGCCACGCTATGTGGCACGGGACGACTTGGTGTTGTTGTTCCGCTTACCCCGAGCAGTTTTTGTCGCGAGTGAAATTGCGCCCCCCCCCCCCACGGAATACGCGAGGCAGCCTGAGCACCCACGCTTAGGACGAGTAGGATAATTTGGTCGTGGATGCTCAGCAAGGGTTTCTCCGTCACCAGGATATGTTCCTAGTACGAAATATGCTTCTGCTTTTCAGCACGAGCGCACTCGGCGTTGAAACATGGGCGAGCTTTAGCACCAATGGGCACGTCAGTAAAGAGGACGAAATACTACATCGCTTGACGTATCACATCGGTTATGGTATCTGCGCAGCTCGACCGATCTTCAGACGAGAAGCAAACCTGCCGCCAAGGATACGATTCAAAGAAATGTCGTATCTCATCCCAATCTGCTGACTTATATCGCCACACTCACCTCACACCGTAGAAATCGTTGTTGTGCGGGGAATATAACTTTCTATTGCAAATGCGTAACAAAGGGAATATAATCGCTACGTTTAAGAGGCGGGACTCCCTTAGTAAAAGTAAATGTGTAAAAAGGCACCAAACTACTCTATCAACATCAGGACATGGCATCAAATTTTTGAATAAAAGTGCTGACAACATAGGCGAATCATACTAGTGCTGTATATGTCTATCCGCGAATAATTTTACCGATATAATGTTTACTGATTATTGTTTATCGTATTTTATTATTGCATAAGCATGACAAACGAGCACACAGTCCACCTGATATTAAGTGGACACTGTGGCCCATAGACATCTACATTTATCCATGGTGAAGAATCAAAACGCAGATTCGTTGTCACCATTGAGAACTAAGATGGAATGCCTCGATACTAGTAAAACGGGTCTCCGGTTCTCTACACTCACCATACAAAACACAGCAATATTAAGCTGCTAATTTACGCTGGTATTCTGTGATAGCACGTTTCTATGCTGACGTCTGGATGCTTGTTTTTGCCTTCGTGTTTTTTTTTTTTTGAAAAAAGGGTAAACATATTGATTTTCTTAAACATTGATTGAATTAATTTACTTTTAAATGTAAGAAATACCTTGTAAAAATTGCTAGGCTTCTTAACACACTACTCTCAGATATCGTATAATAGGCGCTTTCAAAATTAGTGTTCATTATAGCTATTGTTTCTAAGTGAGTCCATAAAAAACTGAAAATATTTTTTATGCAAAATGCAATCACAGCCTGTCAAAAAAGCTAAGTCGTAATATTCAATAGATTGTCCTGAAAGTCACCAAAACACACTGATATAATTACGAAGAGCGAGGAAAGCTAATGTATTGACAGGTTGAGAGCACAAGTTTCAAACAATGTTCATAAAATTTGAAGGTCACCCTTAGTTTTACCAAGATCCCATCATCAGGTCCCGACTTATAGTTTCCATCATCGGCTCAGCAACATGAGATGATGATTACCGTTCACAAATATCTGAATTGCGTTAGAAAATATATGAAAAACGTTGTATGTGGCTATAAATTTGAGGGTTGCCCTCGATTTTCCGGAGATCCCACCATCAGATCCTGACTTATATCTTGCATCACCAGCTCAGCAACACAAGATGATGATTACCAGTAACAAATATCTGAATTGCGTTAGAAAGTGTATGAAAAACAATGTATGTAGCTATGAAATTAGAGGGTTGCCCTAGATTTTAACATCAGGATCCTAACATCAGGTTCTGACTCGATAACAATGAAGAAGGAGGAAGGCTCAGGAGTATACGCTTTCGAATACAAAACTAGTTTTGAAATCCGTCCACAATTGGCGGAGAAATCGGTGTTTATACATAAAGAAAATACAGGCGAATATATAACCTCCTCATTTTTCAAAGTTGGTTAAAAATTAAGTAACTTTTAAATTTAATGAGAAATACCTCACCTCTCTCGTGAAATAGAATAGAAAAGAATAATTTTCATTACAAATTGATTACAAGTACCTAATCCTTATTAAATAATTTTTTTTTTTACCACTGCTGGTTTGGAAAAAATCTCTATCCTGGGAAGAACCAGCAATAAACCAAGTAGGACTTGAAGAAGATGGAAGTGACCACTTCATTCCTAGGAGTTTTTATCAACCATATATTAATTGAGATTTACTAGTGACAAGTCACCATTTAGTGACAAGTCACCATTTAATGACGTCTAAATTGGAGGGTGCCAAATACGATATAATTTATACCTTTCTTACGATTTACTATGAGTATGGTATGGTATTACATTAACTTTGTCATACGATAATATTAATACCGTAACAATTAAGACAGTGTCCTTCTTTACTTGTAATAAACTATACTTCTTTACTTCTTCTGTACTCGTAATATTACTAACAATAACATCTGTATCTAGTTTGCAATATTGATTTTAATAAAGAAAACTTTTATAATTCATGCAGTAACGATAAGATTTTTTTTAAATATTAAATATCGTAAGCTTGTAAGTGATCGTTTAGTTAGGGGTAAACTACATATTCTAAAACCACTATTAGAAGACCTTGATTAGTGATCATGATGAAGTAATTAGGTTTTGTTCACTTCAGCATTATTCTAACTACCTATTTAAAATTGAGTATGACATCATTCATTAGGTATAGTAGGTTTTTAAAATTAAATTTTTAGAGAAGAATAAAAAGGAATAGTGATTGACTCTTTTATTGTTGTTTCTATTTGCACCTTATTCAAAATAAATTCAAAATGTGATTCAGATTAAAAATATGCGATAGATGAACTGATAAAAAAATAAAAAATCGATTACAATCGATTGGGCACCCCTATCATTTTTACACACCACATGACGTTTGTCGATTAACGTTATTAGTCGATTAGAATACTTTTTAATGTTCATTTTGGCATGGAGCTAGTCCATGTTAATAAAGTATTTGCAACTAATATTACAAAATAGATAATTCATTATCGTGTATGTCCAATGCTTTTATTTCACAGGGCGATTTTGCACATTTTCCTTTAGCCTCTTAGTATATTTTTATTAAAATTTAATGTATGTTCACAAAAAAAAAAAACTCCACAAGTCAGTAACTCATATATAGGTAAGGTATCTTCATTACCAAGTTTAAATATTTTATTATACAACTGCATAAAAAGGTAACTGTACTTAAACTGTATATAATATAAATTAATACATGGTTGATAAAAACCCAAAAAAAAAAGTGGTCACTTCCATCTTCTTCAAGTCCTACTTGGTTTATTGCTGGTTCTTCCCAGGATCGAGATTTTTTCCGAACCAGCAGTGGTAAAAAAATGATTTAATAAGGATTAGGTACTTTTAATCAATTTGTAATGAAAAATTATTCTTTTCTATTCTATTTCACGAGAGAGGTGAGGTGTTTCTCATTAAATTTAAAAGTTACTTAATTTTTAGCCAACTTTGAAAAATGAGGAGGTTATATATTCGTCTGTATTTTCTTTATGTATAAACACCGATTTCTCCGCCAATTTCAAAATTAGTTTTGTATTCGAAAGCGTATACTCCTGAGCCTCCTCCTTCTTCATTGTTATCGAGTCAGAACCTGATGTTAGGATCTCAGGAAAATCTAGGGCAACCCTCTAATTTCATAGGTACATACATTGTTTTTCACACACTTTCTAACGCAATTCAGATATTTGTTACTGGTAATCATCATCTCGTGTTGCTAAGCTGGTGATGGAAGATATAAGTCAGGATCTGATGGTGGGATCTCCAGAAAATCGAGGGCAACCCTCAAATTTATAGCCACATACAAGGTTTTTCATGTATTTTCTAACGCAATTCAGATATTTGTGAACAGTAATCATCATCTCATGTTGCTGAGCCGATGATGGAAGCTATAAGTCGGGACCTGATGATGGCATCTCGGGAAAATTAAGGGCGACCTTCAAATTTTATGAACATTGTTTGAAACAGTAAACATCACATGTGGTCCCATGGTCATCAGATCAAAGTCTTCTGATGGGTTCCTGGAGAAATCCAGGGAACTATCTAAATTTTTTAGGCACACATAGGCGTTATGTCTGGTAATCATCATCTCATGTTGCTGAGCTAATGATGAAAGGTCTAAGCCGGGATCTTACGATGTGATGGAATCCCAGGAAAATCAAGAGCAAACCTTAAAATTTTATGGACACAATGTTTTTTATACTTGTTTACTTGTTTTGCACGTCAAAATTTAACCATTATATAGTAAACGCAAAATTTATTTTAATGGAAAATATTCAGCAATAAGTTCCTGAGCATCAGGATTATCTCATGCTTCAATACGTTTGCGGTAGAAAGAATTCCCAATAATTATTATAAAATCAATATGACTCACTATCCATGCATTTGATAAATCAAATGCAGCACAGGCATATGCATTCCTCGAGAGTCTATGCCAAATCAGTCATTTCCTTGATGAAATGAACCACGTTAAATATATACATCGTTGTTTATGTGTACAAACCTACTGAATTGATTTGTTTGTACCTGTTGAGTTCGTAGTAGCTTTGTTGAGATTAATTGGTCTGTACTTGAATATTAGCGCAAGCTCCGTGAATTTTAGTAACCTGAAGTATTAGTGAGATATCGTAGTCTAATACATGTTTAAAATTTGGTATGACGTTTTGGTGCAAGCTGTTATGCTTTAGTAGCTATTGTAGAGCAGTTTAAATCTTTTAATGTTTATATTGAACTCCCTTTGCTGTTGTAAGTTTTCTCTTGTTTCTATTACAACAACCAATCCTGGACTAGTAAGTTGAATTGGTAATTGCCCAGCAAATTCATCAACATCTTGTGCAAATAAAACTACTTGTTTTTTACACAAATTTTGGCGGAACCTATAATAATTATCAGAAACGGGATCGTTTGATTATGTAGACGTTGCTCTACATCTGATAAATAAGCTGGTTCTGGTATTATGGGTGTAACGTCCATTTTGTTCCAATACGCTTGGATAGGAACTTTGGGTTTTCTCAAATTGGTAGAGAATCGAGAACATGTTACCATTTCATTCCCTTCTACCAATTCACTACGTATTAAATCTCATCGATATGACGTTTTCAAATGGTATCTCTGCTTGGTGTACAATTATTTTTTGCAGACACCACATGATGCATCTGAAAAACGTTAATGGCCGATAGAAAAGTATCCACCCCAATAAATCAATTTCTATTTTTTATTTATTTATTATGATTTAAGCAGAACTTACAGCTAGCAACAAATATATAAACAAAAAAATGTACTAAAAGCCAATTAAAAGTTTCCACTTATAAATAAAGTACAGAGTACAGAGTTACAATGATATATATTATACACATCACTACACGAAAAACTTATAACTCAATAGACGCTTAAGTTGTCTGCTTATTTCAGTCCAAGACATTGAAATGCTTGCTCACTCTTATTAAATAAGAATTTTTCATACAGTTTGTATTTACTCTCGGCACATATAGTTTGCGCGGGTTGCGTGTAGATGCGTATGGAACTTGTGAACTTATTACTCCAACAGTTCGGAATAGTTGATCGTGTTATTTGCTATGTTAATTAGAAACGATAGATTTGCTATGCACCCTCTTTCATATATCGGCAGATTGTGAAACTTTTGGGCAACGCGTTCTGGGATCTGGTAGAAAGATCTTAGTTCTAAATTAAATATAGTGAAGAATTTTTTTTTGAATCCGTTCAATACGCGTAGAATAAATATTACAACTAGGGTTTGATATTTAAGAGGTATACTCTAGATGATTTCGTAAGAAAGCACAATAAAGAATTTTGAAAATTTTAATAAAGCGCTTTGGAGGTTTTGTTTATAATATTATCAATATGTTCATGGAACAGTAATTTGGAGTCAAAAATTACTCCTAAGTCGCAAAAAGTGTTGATTCTAATGTCTGTATTTTTTATTGTGGAGCGAAAAATTATATTATGTGCATCATGTGATAATGCTTAAAGCAAAATTTGAAGATCTTTTAACTACATATAAAAAAAAGATCTTATCCCTAGTCCTTAAACGCCGTCAGTTTCGTAGTAAAATTATCTCGATGTAAAAAATGCTACAAAAAAATTTTGCGTCAAATCTTTAAGAGATAGAAATTATAGTGCAATAACATTTTTTATGTAAAATTGCACATAAAATTTTTGTTTGAATCTTTTTTTATATCCCTTATGGCTCCTGAGATAAACATCAAAACCATTTCTTATACTCGTATCAATGTTTGATTTCATAAAAAAATGCAACGTATATTTTAGATCGCTTCTGGCATTGTTTGCTTCCTATTTGTGAAGTTTCATCAGTCTTTTCAGCCATTACAAAGATTAGCCCGCACAAACGGACAGATAATAAATTTTAAAATACTTATTCATTATATCGTTACATTTATAGCATGCAAATAATCTTCTGAGCTGGCTTCTAAACTGTCTTCTATTATTTCGAAATATTAGATAGTCTTTTTAGTTTTATGTAAATGTGTAGATAATGGTTCAATTTGTTAGAGTACGGCTTATTAAATTATATTACACTACATTTTGGCTTCCATTATTTCATTCCGTATTGCACGTTCACATATCACACATATTTCGAATCCAGTGAAACGACCAACAGAGTTCCGCATCGTATGTTCGTGTCACCTTTAACAAAGATTTAGCACTAACAACGCCGGGTGCATCTGCTTAAATGAGATTATCTGCCCGCGTTTTCGATTATTTTTTAAGTATTATTCAATTTTTAATATATTTAGGCATTGTATATATGTGATGGTTACATGAAACGTATTTATTACTAGCTTAAACCCACGAATTCATCCTCGTACAACCAAAACGAAACGCCTGTATTCTAGAATAATGGTCTTTAGGCAAATACTTCAGAATCGAAATATTATTTGGAACTCAGTTTTTTGTTATTAACTCGAAAAATGTGTGCGATATGTGAAAACTTTTAAGATAAAAATTTGGGATCTACTATGTTATTAATTTTATGTAATAAAGGTTTTGTCATTCATCTTTTAAAATGGTGTTTAAGCAGAATAATTTATGAGAATCATGAAACATTTTTATGAGAATGTATCTCCCCACCCTATACATTATTTGATATTATTTCAAATATGTTTTCAGATTTAATAATAGGCCGCTTATAATATTTATGGCAATATTTAGTTTAATATATACTTCACTTAGCATCAGGTGGACTCTGTTCTCGTTTGTCACACTTATATGATAAAGAATATATATATATATATATATATATATATATATATATATATATATATATATATATATATGTGTATATATATGTATATATATACCCTCGGATACCCCAATTTGTATATTATGTTATAATCATAATAAATACATTGAAATTTAGTTAAACATTTAATGCACTGATTATTTATCAAATTAGTTATACCAGTTCCGGAAGAATGTAGTTACAGAACAAATCCACGAACGCAAAGACTTTAACGTGCTTGAAATAAAGTTTATTTTTCTTTATTTTTATTGAATGACAGACTTCGTAATAATACAAATAAAACTGCACTCTTAAAAGTCTTATTGCCCTAAGTTACGGTCCATTACCGTTTGTTTTGACTGTACAGATTAACAGGAAAACTACTTTCTCAAAGTGCGTTAATTATGTAACGTGTTGTATATATATATATATATATATATATATATATATATATATATATATATATATATATATATATATATATATATATATATATATATATATATATATATTGCTCTAATAAATATTCATCCTTTCAAAATACACCTAAACGAACTAATTTAAGTAAGTATATATATCGACACTTGACTTAGGCAAAGTTTCTTGGATGTGAGCCAAAGCAAGACGTAGAGAGTGCCGTTCAGAATAGCGCCCCCCAAATAACCATCGCACAGACGCAATGCTTCAAAACGCAACACGCATCATTACTACCATCGTCGGGCTTACACCATTCCAAGGTCCCCCATATAATACCAGCAGACATCACCACCTCATACCTTGGTCGACCAGAACCACAAGATGCGTCGAATCAGGCGCAGCACACCCGTAGATCTACGACAAAACGCAATACCGCAAGTAGAGTAAGCATCAATGCAACTATCATACGGATGGCGCCCCCTCACAACACACCCACATGATCCCTATCGACTTTGGTAACAAAATTGGCATTCTTGTTAACTAAAAATAACACCAACGGAGGAGCGTGCTACTAAGATACACGCTCCTAAGACGCCAGTAGTGAAAAATTTACGTATCATAGCACTAATGCACTAAGACATGGAGTTGAGTACGCTTGATAAACTTAAAAGTGCTACCAAACACACTCATCCCAATCCTAAAAATAGCCGGCATGTAATAACGCTATGCGCTAAGACGCCACCCACAAATGATATGGGTGTACGATGTCTAAGATGATATGTCTATGACACGCCGGTAAGCGAGTCCAAGTTCAGCTCGGTCTCGGACGCTGTGATGCAGTCTACATGCCACTATAATAATGCTTTTGAAGTCCCACTTCTATTAATATAATGTTTTTACATATTTGAGACTATTTGCTTTATTTCGTAGACATTAATATTATAATTCTTTAATATATGGTACTTCAACCCACAACTCTACTATTGTATTGCTTTAGTATTATAGACCTTACTATCATAAGTCCGTAATATAAGAAGGACTATACATTGTGCAACAGTACTATAGTAGTCTCTCAGTATGTATATATATGTATATATATATACTGAGAGACTACATTTTAATCTCCGGCGGCTCCCTTATATAAGCAATCTTTACACGAATACGCTCAATAATTTAGACAATGTTTGAACAAATTCCCAATTATTTTATAAATGTTCTTTATCAATATATATTTCTGTTATTTAATATATTTCGAATACTTTATAAATCAATAAATTTCTTAAAAACTTTGTTTTAAGAAATTTATTGATTTTGAAAGGCAACATGAAGCCTTTAATTTACTATATTTAATGTCTGAAATGTATTTTGCTTTTTGCTTTATATTAAAATTATAAATTGTATTTATGCTTAATATAAAAATTAATTAATAATAATAATAATTTTTCGTCACAATAACAAGATAAAGAAGCTTTTTTCAAAATATCATTTATATTTCTTATAATTTATGAGATTATCGTAAACAAATTTATTGTATTACTTTTTCGATTTATGAAAAAATTCTCCGTGTTTTTCGGATAAAATACAGCCTTGATCACTCACGGAATTGCTTTCCATCTGTTTGTGAAGTTTTATCATAATCGCTTCAGCTGTTCTGTAGATTAGCCCGGACAGTCAGATAGACAGACGGACAATTTAAAAAAAAATGTCTTAATAGCATGTGAATAATCCCCTGAGCTTAATAAAATCCATTTATTTCAAAATAACCGACACACCCTTCAATTTGATTCATAATTAAATAGATTATGCATAAATATAACGCAAACTTTAGACAGTGAAAACATAGGTATATGAATCTTAAATAAATCACATGGGAAACACTGGCTTAAATTTATAGCCTCTTAGTTGATTCTCATTTCTAGATAAAGTTCTAACACCAAAGCGAAATATTTGGAAAGTTTTGTGCACGCGAGACGTTCATTACTACAAAAAATAAATGAAACTATTGATTTTTTTGTAATATTCACGCAGAGAAGCTTTATTTCTTGGTTAATATATTTAGTGCATTCAAGTGTTCAGCGCAAGCAAACTATTTTAAGAGTTAAAAAAAGAATCAATTACTTGACGATTTACATAATAAATGCTGGCGGTTAACAGTGAAAGTCTAATAAATTACATTTCGAAAACCAATTTTGTGTACAGAAATCAGGCACGAATTAGGTTACCTAAGAGCAAATCGTATTTCATATGTCAACATAATAAGAGGTTAGGACTAGTATGTAAATCAGAAGTGAGATTGATTTTCCGATCGGAATTCCGGTGTATGCAATCGCGGTGAATATCAATGTGAGCAAATATGAGGAATAGGTATGTCAGCCTAAAGCTTGATAAAGTATTATTTTCTGTAAATGGATCGTTTCTATATAATGAAAAAATCTCTTGAATTTGTATACTTTTCGCCAACTTTAAAAAGGAGGCGGTTTTCTCAATATCTTTCTTGACTGTGAACTGATTTTAATGGTTTTTTTTTAATTAAGTAGGAGTGGTTTTGTAAATATTTGTAGAAAATTAGGACATAAAGTTTTTAATTTAACAACATTCATGTTGCTAATTAGAGTTTGTGATAGTCTTAAGTCCACTCAAAAGGATCTAAAATTAACTTTGATAAAAGGTAGAAGCCGACTTCAAAGAATAAAATAATTTCCACATAAGAGCTTTTGAAGTCTTTGGGGCTTTAATTTATGATAGGTTTTATAATACAATACAAGCACTATATATACACGAATAGGTAGTATATAAATATTGGAAACTCAACAATTGTATACATAGTTCGAAACATTCATATGTACGTAAATAAATATACTGTTTAAGTATTTTTTACTATTCCTTTCAACGCTAAATTACAATCCCACCTGATGGTAACTCGTGATGTAGCCGAAGATGTTAAAGCGCACTGACTTAACCAATAACAAAAACCTATTTCCTATGAAGTAATGAAAATCAAATAAATAAAGAGACCACCAAATCACCTGTAATGTTAGGTAGTGATTCAAAAAGATTTAGGCGTTTAAATAATGCCTCACTGCTAGCGCCATATGTTTTTCGGTAAATAATTCCAAAGTTTAACGACTTGTGAGGTAAAAGACCTTTTATTCTTTTTAAGGGTTTAAAGTCGATTTTTACTTTTTGTTAAGAGTTCAAAAAATCTATTAAATATTTAGTCAGTGTTATAAATCTATAACAAGTAATCTATTGACGACAAAAGGTCTCTATTTATAATTATATTATTAATAAAAATATAAACCTTCTTCAAATATCATCGAAACTTCTTTGAAAGCAGTGTGTTAAATTACTATCGTTCTAAGTACACAAAACAGAACACACTTAAACAGTACATTTACTTTATAAAATTGTACTGCAAATGAACATACCGTCCATCTGAGTGTATGTAGCTACTACAGCCCATAAGCTGTTACCAACTTTATGTAAAGAACGCTACATGCGTTGATGCGTTGTCACCCCTGAGGACTAAGATGGAATGCTTCGAATCCAGTAAAAAAGTGTCTCCGGATCGCTACATTCACTGTACGAACACAACAGTATTAACTACTATTTTACGCTGGTATTCTGTGAGAGCATGGTCCTTCCCCGGTCGAGCCGACCCATTCGTGCTACAACCGTAATATACCTGCAGCGTGGCTCTGCCACGTTTTAACTTTCAATCAATATTCCAGATCCTTCTATCTCGGGTTCCGTACCTATCAATGTTAGTTTATACGTATGTGGGTGCACGTACACGTGTTTATTATAAAGGCAGGTGAAAATATTAGTAAACATAATTAGACGTTTTAGACTTTTTAATCTCATTTAAGTATTTTAAAATTAATTTGATTGGAACTTTATTTGAATATTTCATGTGTGCGTATATTTATTTTCTGAATACATACTCTTTTAAGAGATATCAATTGTCGCGCATCAAAATCGTGTCTAAAATACGATATTCTGTCTGGAATGGTGTTAGGCTGGAATATTTCAAAAAAATTGTTTTCTGTGTAACTTAGGTTAGTCTTTTTTCAGCGTGTCGTAAAGAAGTGAATTATCATGATTTCTTTCAAGTGGGAAAGGAAATTTTATTCTTTGCTTGAAACTTGATAACATTTTGCAGACAAATTGTGTTATAAGTTGTTTCAAGTAGGGTTTACTTTGAAATATTATATTTCTTACTCATAGAGTATTTCATAATATTGAACTTATTCTCTCGTGAAAATTTATCAATACTTTGCGAATAATTGACCGAGAAAAGGACCTTGAGGCGTTTTATGCAATACTTACGTATTTCACAAAATACCTCAAGGTCCTTTTGCATATATCGGAGTAAGACTCGGATGTAGTATAGGAAATATGTGGATATATACTATATTGCGTAATTAGTATGTATAAGTGTATAAGTTAAGCACATAGCGCACTAAATATTACCGCCATTCTCTACTATTATATATTGGGTTTCCCTTTCACCAACGCGTGTTCATACCATTTATAAACAAGAGTACAATAATAATTAATAATAATATATAAAATAAGACCGATGACGGCTGCGGAAAGCCGCATAAGGATAAGAAGGGGTATATTCCAGGTCGACTGTCTGAGTCCAATCTGGTCCTGCCTCTCTTTAAACCCTCTCAGTACTTTACTGGAGGGCTCTGGGAGGGAATTTCAGCTTCGGAAAGGAGGTACAAAAGTGACCCACCTTTTCTATATGGATGACCTCAAATTATTCGCCTCCAGTCGCTCCCATCTTATGGAATTGCTAAACATCACTTATGAATTTAGCAATTCTATTAGAATGGAGCTGGGGACGGATAAGTGTGCGGTCCTCCACGTTGAAGGGGGAAGGGTTGCTAACTCTGAGGGCATAGACTTATCTTTGCCCGTCAACTACGAACGTAATGACCCTTTCCGAGGCTGAAACATACCGATACTTGGGTATGTCACAGAACATCAGTATCGATGAGGCTGGTATGAAACAGTCAGTTTGCGACGTGTTTTATGCACGCTTGACCAAAGTGCTTAACAGCCTTTTGTCCGGTGTGAATAAGACACATGCATATAACGGTTGAGTCATGCCTGTCCTCATGTATACCTTTGGCATACTCAGGTGGAGTCAGACTGAGCTTAACGCCCTGGATAGAAAAGTCCGCACTACCATGACGTCCCATAGGATGCACCATCCGAGACTGCGGTAATGAGGCTGTACTTGCCGCGAAAGCATGGTGGGCGTGGTTTTTTTAAAGCGCGCTCACCATGCATAATCGCGAAGTGTGCAGCCTCCGTCATTACTTCCTGGCGAGATCAGATGATCCATTCTATAATGACGTCATTGCTAGTGATAAAGGACTTACCCCTCTATCCTTAGACAACGAGCAATGGCAAGACCCGGCAGTAAAGAGCATTTCCGACCGGGAGACCGTATGGAAGAAGAAGGAGCTCCACGGGAGGTACTACAGAGCTCTACATGAGCCCCACGTAGATGCAGCCGCCTCTCTCAACTGGCTACGTTTCGGTGACCACTTCGGGGAATCCGAGGGTTTTGTCTGTGCAATACAGGATCAGGTTATTAAGACCAACAACTATCGGAGATACATCCTAAAGGATGGCACTGTCGACATCTGTCGAGCTTGTCGCCATCCCGGGGAGTCACTTAGGCATGTCATCTCCGGTTGTTCGGCGCTTTCTAACTCTGAGTACTTACACAGGCACAACCTAGTAGCCAGAATTCTACACCAGGAGCTCGCTCTGAAATACGGTCTCGTAGACCGAAAATTGCCGTATTACAAGTACTTGCCGGTAGCCGCGCCAGGCTCTACTGGGACCGGGCCATCATCACAGACAGGACTATTCTTGCGAATAAGCCTGATATTGTGCTGATGGACCGGGCACAGTCAAGAATATTTTTGATCGACATTACCATTCCGTATGACGAGAACCTCGTGAAAGCCAAAACAGATAAACGAGCAAAATATGTGGACCTAGCTCACGAGGTGACCGACATGTGGGGTGGTATGCCGGCCGAAATTATCCTGTAGTCGTCTCTGCGAATGGGCTAATCCCACTCAGCCTCTCGAGTCATCTGAGGCGCCTTTGACTCCGTGACGGGCCGCTCCGGGCTCAAATGCAGAAGGCGGTGCTCCTTGATACCACCTACATCGTCCGCCGGTTTCTTTCCCTTTCCCCCTAACCCTCGGCCGTTTGGTCTCCCCTGCCGAGGGCTTCCATTTGGTTGGCTCTTATTTATTTATGTATTTTTTGTATTTATTTTATTTTATTGATATTGTGTGTATTTTAAATTTATAATTATATATTTATAGAACCCAACCAGATGAGAAAATTATACAGATACCCCAAAAATAAAATAATTCTATTTTATTTCTCATTTATAGTAGGGAAAATTTTTCGTCTTCGCTACGCTCTTCAGAAAGGGATTAACAAAAGCAGTTCCAGACGTCCCAAACCTTTGATATTTGATGTCGCTTGAGTGAGTGTAAAAATATTGACCAACTTTTTAAGATGATACTTACGTATGACTTAAAGCAAATTTATGATCGAATTGTATCTAAAGATGCTGTTACTTTCATTCGTCGTCACTGCTTATGGTAGAAGTGCCACACGAGAAGCTCACTTCTTCTTTATCTTTATATTGTTTTTGTTTTGCTCAGGAGTTTTGGGTAGTAACCAGCTTATTATCAGTTTTGTTTTCAAGCATTTCATCTAGGTCCTCAGAGGTGACAACGCATCTCTAGTCCACTTTGCCATGGACCGTAGTAGCCATTTGCCACCAGGTGAACTGTTAATTCATTTGAAAATTCGTTTTTATAAAAAATATATCTTTACTCTTCGATAATATGGTTCGCATTCTTTTCAAGTAGTTGACTAACACATAATCACTTTAGTTCACTGAAGGTCACAGTATACATATTATATTATACAAGTCCACTTCTTAACGTAAGCTTCTTTCAAGGAATGCCACAAAGTACTTTACTAAGCCACCTGCATCTATCGATTTCCAACAACTCTTACCAGGTAGTCCCTCCATCTAGTGGGAGCCCAGCCTATATACTTTGCTTACCAGTTAACGAGTCTGCCACTAGGGAAACTGCCACCATCAGTTCAGTTGTCGGTTCCCGAAGCTATAAGATCGGTCCATTGCCATTTTAGCGGGCTGATCCATTCTACTATTATAAAAATAAATATTTTCATTATTCCTTTCACGTTTTACAGCGTATTCAAGATATACAATAATGTACTAAAAATGACAAGACAGGATCATTCGGCAAAGATATCTACGCTTTGCTTTAATATTTTCTACCAAGATTTAGGTTCTTGGCCGCGTTTCAAGTAACTACTTAAGAGAACACAATGCTTAAAAGTCAATCTTGTTGCGTGCTCCTTGTTGCATTACGCACGTTATGGTTTTCTTTATTGTTGTGTTTAATTAAAAAGTAAACTGAAGTTACAGCCTATGTACGTCCCTGTAATAATTGAAGATAAGCTATTATAATCGGTGGTCATATAATCATCTATGTCACATTATATTTATAATCTGTGTATTAATAATAATAAATAATAATAATAATAATAAATATTTATTTCAAAGCAATGGGTACATTATATTATATTAGTGACCGTAGCGCCCTTTTAACCTAATAAGCCTGTATCAGGGAGCAACGCTCTTCCATTAATTTATGTCGTTTTTAGAAGAATGTACAAGGTAAAAGTAAAATTTGTAGATTTACATGATTTTTGAAGTAGCTCGTTTAAACGATAACCGTGAGAATAATTATACTAGTATAGTTCTAATATATAACTAATTTAAAAAGTGACTATTTACAGCTAATAGGTTAAATTTCCTTTTTTTACATTTTTAAAAAGTGTGCATTTTAGCGTGCATTTGTGTGTGTGTGTGTGTGTGTGTGTGTGTGTGTGTGTGTGTGTGTGTGTGAGTGTGTGTATGTGTTCTCGTTACTATTTAATTTTAACTAATAGTGCTTCTAGATATAGGTAGGCTCATAGGTTTTATCCTCCAAGCATAACTGTAAGCACCTCTTACAGTCGCGATTAGTTTTATTATATAAGTTTAAGCTTTTATTAATCGTTTTGTAGAGGTAGGCCGAACGAGCCTTGTATTGTCTTGAAGCAAAAACAGAATTGCATTTGAGTGTTTCCAGCTTATGCCTTCTACTTACAGCATTAAGTGCATCAAATTTCAGGGTTCTGTGTTTACTCAGAATTGTCTGTATAATGTAAAGCTTTCTAATTGAAAGAATTCGGGTAGTTTCATAAAGTTTATCAGTTGAAAGAATTTGTGTTTTAAAATACATAACCTTTATCAAACCACGTTGTGCACGTTCCGCCTCAAGAAAGCGCCTTTTGGCTGCACCTCCTCATACAGGCAAACAGTAAGTAAGAACAGACTGTACTAAGGATATGTATATGACACTTGTCCCCAGTCCCCGTTTCTAAATCTGTCTTAGGTATCACATGTCTCTGTATTGCCTTATATGTACTTAACAAAGAGTATAAAATCCCTACGTCATAATATGACATCTATCCGTGTCTTGACGTGTTCTTAATTAATCTTATTTATCTCTTTATGAGTAATTAAAAATCATATCAGAGGGGAAAATATTAACTTAGTAGTAAATACATAAATTTCAATAAGTCAATAAAAGGTTTACACTATATTAAGAAAATAGCTACGAGTCTCAACAAGATCGAGATGCAAAAAAGCCAATTACGTTTACAAAGTAGTTTACAAGCAATACCGATTGGCCATAACATGACTAATAATTGTAAAAAATGATTTGCATCCACAAAAATTTATATAAAACCAACAAAATTATGGTAGGATGGAGTCACAAAGTTGCTGTATTCATTATTATTCAAGGGGATAATGAAGAATTTATTTGTAGTGGATGGAGAACAAGTATAAAATTAAAAAAAATTGACAGCCGAATTCAACATAAATTAAAATGAGAACATCATCAATGTAGTCAAGTTCGTCAATTAAATACGCATTATTAAGCATGACTCAAAAACTAATAGATGTTGATAAAATTTAAATGAAACCATATAAGACGCACCGGCTTTCAAGTAAAAAAAAATAATCATCAAATTCGGTTCACTAAGAAAATGTACTGTGGTAATAAACATAAAAAATAAAATCGTTGTGAGTACCTTCTCCTTTTTTTGAAGTCGATTAAAATTAGCATACGCTACGTCTTGAAAAATTATAAGTATACAAGGCGTCAGAAAGAAAACGAGACAAATCAATATCATGAGATGAGATTTAAATTTATTTGCTGAAAGGTAAAATATGAATTAAAATATCAGTTCATAAGAGAGCCTTATCTATGTCAAAAACTTTGCTGTAGGATGATGATTAGATGCTAAATGTAGTGGTATTGAAAATAGTGTTTTTGGGATTAGTGGTCACGGGGATAGTGCAAGCCATTGAGAGAAAGCGGGAGATACTCTTCAAACTAGAGAAGGCGCATTATTTTATTTTATTACGCTGATCTTTGCTCATTAATTTTTGACATCTTTAATAAAATGAATTTTCGCATAATAACGCCTGATCCCATTAATTCACTTCACTAAATTGCGTGAAGGATCTATAGTGATTCCAAGAGGGTTTGACCTATTTAGACGGATTTATAATAATTTCGCAATGAAAGCAGAACCTCTAAGATATTTAACTAAAAAACTATTTCATTTTAAATTGAGGATAGTAGGTGTGTATGAGCCACAGCTTCAACTTACTATCAAGTGGAGAGTGCGCTTCTTTGTTACGCTTGAACATGAACATTGTCGATATCACAATAAGTCCACTGCTGAACATAGGTCTCCCCCAGGGAACTTCACACAGGTACGGTCCAGAGCTACCTGCATTCATCGCTTTTCTTCATTTCTTACCAGGAATGTCAGTTCATCTAGTGGGGGGCCGCCCTACGCTTCGCTAAACGATGCGAGGCTTCCACTCGTGGACCATTCTGCGCCATTGGTTGCCATTCTTTCGCCTAATCTTGACGATCTTCTGTAAAAGAAAATGAAATGAAATGAAAATTCTTCATTTTTCGGCGTTAGAAGTTAAAATTTTCTTTGTCAAACGTCAACATGTTTAATAAGTTACTATCGTTTCAAAATGAAGTTGCTCTATCCGAAGAAGAAACGGCGAAAGAAACTTTAAGAATATTTTCTTCTTGTGTTTTAAAATCGATAATATGATATCCTTTATCAAAGATGAAAAAGAATAGTCCCATAGCAAATCAAAGCATGTACTATTATAACATTACACAAAAAATCAATAAATATATACACAATAAAATATAAAACAAACAACGCCTGTTCACAAGTATGACGAAAGTAGCTGATATCGTTCTCTTCGACCATTTAAAAGAGCAGCAGTGGACGACCCGCCATACGATGCCGCCGCAAGCAAAGATCTTTTGAAATACTGTAAAAAATGGCTATGGTAGTCTATAACAAATTTTCAAAGTTTGAAAACAGTTTAATTCTAACATATTTAAATGAGATCCTAAGCATATTTAAGGGAACTTTCACAATAAAGATGCTTCTTTTTGACATCCAACCTCGTTTGAACCGAAAAGTTCACGTGCGATCATTTGGTCGTTTGCACCGCGTGCTATATTGCCGTTTTATTGCTAAACTTAGCTCTACTACTACAAGAATGATTTGTAACGTTTTACAATCTAAAATTTATATATTGCGGTTTTCTTATCTCTAATATATTATAGTGAAGTAACCGTTGATTTGAGTTTATTATATTTAAAATGAATAATTAACTTAAGTTTCGTATTACCAAGTGGTGGGACTTCTTTCTGCTTAGTAATCCATCTGGGTATGTTACCACCCTCCTACCTATTTTTAGTACAATAGTGTTGATCTTTGTTCTGATTAGAAAGGTACAGCCAGTCAGTTTTGGCGGGAACGGATTGTCGTTCCAGTTTTGTCGCTTAAATAATGGTTTGAAGTGGATTTTGATTCGTAAAAGTGATGCGATTTTGAGAATTAAGTGTCCACGCGCGTGAGCTATTAGAGAAAACGACGAAACAAATGCTTTAATGTCGATATAAATCTCAAGTTATTTTGATCGCTTGGGCGCCTTATGAACTTGGGTGGCTGTTGTCATCAAGTGTCCGCTAGGTTGAGCTGTTGTCAAAATCTCCCAAGGGCTTCACAATGTAACGCATCAGCATATTGTGAAGAAAAAGAATATAAAATGAAGATTCCGAAAGAAATGATATGCTCAGAAGGGCTAGAACCCAGAGCCATAAAGCCAGTTTATAAAAAAAAGTATAGATAGTCTGTATGTTTAAAGGATGTGAGGCATTCTATCTTAGTTTTAAGAAGTGACAACGCATGCATAATTTTCTTTGAAAATGGCTACAGGTGTCCGTGGCCACTTTCAAAGAAAATTATGCAACTTACCATCAAGTACACTGTAAGTGAGTTTGTCACCTCAGTTTTATATGTGCTCCAGGTTCAGACGGGCATTCCGTCACGCAAGTAGTCCTCTGTGAAGAACAGGATTATAGCGCAAAAAGTGGGCGCAAGTACTGGTACACTGTCTATACCATTACTCTCAAATAAAACTCAGATGAAAAGGCAATCCGACACGGCCGTAGAGAGATCAGTCGCTCAGGATTTTATTTTCACAAAATATATACGAAATCGTATGAGGAACTATAGAAGCAAACCTATAAGAAATAATGTTATCTGTAAGCAATAGATTGTTTAAAACCATTTTTCTTATGGACTTTATCGCGTTTATTTTCTTTTTAAATCCCATCGTTTCGGGTGCTTTCCAGCACGCATGGTAACGGGGTATTTTCAGCTTTTTAAATATTATTTATGGTTCGATCTACGCAGAATGAACTTACTGTATCTTGCAGTCTTGCTTTTAATTTTATTAATTATAGGGTCCCAAGCAGGTGGTAGTTAGTACCCAGCCTCCTCAATTGAAATTAGGATGTTTTTTTGATTTCAATAGCCTCACGTATCATTCTTGGTAGGAACCGATGTTCATACGCGAGGATTAGTGGTCAATCAAATCTGATGTGGTGGTTGGGGTCGTCTAGGATACGATCACAAACCGCAGACTTCCCGGAACGTTGACGCTTCACGGTCACTGTGCACTGCTTAACATATAGATTATTTTATTTACAGATTGCCTTATGTTTGCCATATTTGAGTCACTTGGGAGACGGGTTGGCACCGCAGTGTTTTTATATATTAGTTGTCATTATGAAGAAGCTGCCACCCATCGCCTGGTTTGTTTCTCTCCGTACATTAATTAAAGTAAAAATTAAAAAACCAGCCAAGAGCGTGCCACGCTCAGTGTAGGGTTCCGTAGTTTCCCGTCCGTCACAATAAGTGTTCCCACTTATGAGTTTAAATGTGGGTATCCATTATGTTCGCGCTTCAGCAGCGCTCCGTGCTCCTGCAACTGCTCCCGGTAGTGGGTACTGTTGTTTCCATCCAAGTTCAAAATAATTTTCTCAGAAAGTCCTTATAAAGTTCTACCTTTCAGATTTTTTTCATATTTCCTAAACTTATGGTTCAAAAGTTAGAGGGGGGGGGGGACACATTGTCTTTTACTTTTGGAGCGATTATTTCCGAAATTATTGACATTATCAAAAAATGATTTGTGTAAACCCCTATTCATTTTTAAATACCTTTCCAACATTATATCACACGTTAGGGTTAAAATTAAAAAAAAAATCACTTCCCACTTTACATATAGGGGGGTTACTCTAATAAAACATTTTTTTCCAATTTTTATTTTACCACTTTGTCGGCGTGATTGATTCAGCTTTCTAGTGCTAACGGTCACAGAGATTAAGAGAGGACGGAGAGACGAACAGACAGACATGGCGAAACTATAAGGGTTCCTAGTTGACTACGGAACCCTAATAAATTGAAACATTAAAGCAAAGTTACAGTCTATATACGTCCCACTGCTGGGCACATTCCCGCTTTCATTTTATACGTGCAGAGCCACGCTGTAGCTGTATTATGGTTGTAGCCGGAATGGATCCGCTCGACCGGGGAGGATCACGCTCTCATAGAATACCAGCGTAAACTTATATCTTGCATATCTGTGTGTATCTTTATACTGATGTGTTTCGTATGGTCGGTGTAGAGATCCGGAGATCCTGTTTTACTGGAAACGAGGCATTCCTTAGCCCTCAGAGGTGACATGTCATGACACAGCATCCACTTACCATCAGGTGAACTGTGAGCTCGTTTGTCACCCTTATTCTAAAAAAAAGTCTAAGAGGGTTTTAGGGTAAAGAAATGCCTGCCGCGCTGTTTAATGTGTGTTGGCGAACTTCACATGTCTTTGATATATCTTTCTTATTTCTCAGACATGCAGGTTTCCTCACGATGTTCTACTTCACCACCGAGCTTGTGGTAAATCAGCACTTAAAATTGCAATATATAATAATAATAATAACAATTTCATTGGTACCGGCTGGAAGCGAACCCGGGCTAATCGTGCACTATGAAATTCACAGTGAACGCTTAGCCCCTGAGCTACCACGGCTTTTATAATTGAAACGTAATTTAAATGGAATTGTAAAGCAAACAATATTTCAAACGGTTCCTTGAAATTATTACTGTTAGCGAAAGTAAATATAGAGTTACTCTTTTTTATCCACATCCGAAGGGCGCGCCGAATTGCGGATTATTGCGGGATTGTTTTTGTTTGTTCGTAATATGCGGAACGGAATTACGAGATATTACGGAACTTTGCTTGAGATTTGTATTGGTGTCATGATTTTTAATGTTTTCTGCGGGATATATCAATTTTTTTTTTCATTTCTATACTTAATTTCTTCTTAGGTATTGCGTGTTTGTTTTATTCTCAATTTCGTATTCAGTTTTATATTATTGTGTTGCGGTAAATATTCATAGCTTCATCAAAAAGTAACAACTGTTACCGTTACAACCTATCAAGGTCCACTGCTGAACATAGCCCCATCCCCATCATAGATTGCCCCATATGGATATCTGCCATAGTCTACGCTTGGCTGGCAGGTCATTGTCACCTCTTACGACACCCATGCTCCGATATGGGATAGTGTATATTTTTACTCTGCCACTACACGGTACAAACAATACCTTGCATAAATTATGGAAAATTATTGAGCCTACCGTGTAGGGGCGGTGTGAAAATATTTTTTTTATAATGATTTCTTATATTTACGCGAACACTACACATTGATTAAAACTACTTTTACGGATTTTGTTGCGTTTAATTTTAATTATTTTTGATTCCCGACGTTTCGGTTGATTTCCAGCACGGACACGTGGGACTGACGTCCCGATGTCATTGTTAAAACATTGTTAAACCCAGAGTACTTTCAGTTTTTTTTAATTATTTTTTATGGTCCGATCTATGCGAAATGAACTGACTGTGTCTTAAAGTTTTACAGTGGTATGCCTGGGTTTAGTTTTAATTGATCATAGGGTCCCAAGGAGGTAGTGGTACCCAGCCTTCTTCTCTATTGAAATTAGGATGTTTTTTATTTCAATAGCCTCACGTATCATCCTTGGTAGGAAACGGTGTTCTTTCGCGAGGATTTGTGGTCTATCAAATCTGATATAACGACAACGTTCCAGGAAGTCTACAGTTTGTGATCGTATCCTGGCCGGCCTCAACCATTACATCAGATTTGAAATTAAAAAACATCCTAATTTCAATAAAGAAGTAGGCTGGGTACTACTATCCTCTTGTAACCCTATAATCAATAAAATTAATACTAAACCCAAGCATACCACTGCAAGACTTCAAGACACAGTCGATTCATTTTGCATAGATCGGATCATAAACAATAATTAAAAAAGCTGAAGTTACTCTGGGTTTAACAATGTCATCGGGACGTCAGTCATCTCAGTCCCCCGTGACCATGGGTGCCTATAAAGCACCCGAAACGTCGGGAATTAAAAATAATTAAAATTAAACGCGATAAAATCCGTAAAACGCAGTTTGAATCAATATTTTTTTATTTTATTTATTTTTTTTATTTTGCCAAACTGTAAGCCATCGACTAAAATTTCACCTATATCCTCCCGTGAGTTTCGTAAATGGCAACAGAAGGTAACGCTAAAAATACAAGATGATGCTAACATCATCTTCTTCATAATAACTCAAAACAATACAAAATTGTGGTTGCCAACCAACCTGCCAAGCGTGGCAACTGGCACGATTGTTGCACGTGGGAAGCTTACGTTCAGCAGTGGACTTTTATAGGCTGTAATGATGATAATGATTATCATTGAACAGTATCATTGAGCAGTATAAATGACTGGAAAAAGTTAATTTAAAATTAGTGATAGCAAAAGATTGTGTCTGTGGCTTTCTTTACCTAGAATTCGTTAAGTGAAACTAAATATTTATGTTCCATCATTCATAAGAAGCAATATCCAATTACATAACATATTGAATTTTCTGTCAAATTTCAATTTCGAACTCGTCGAGAATTATAAGCCTGATTGAGTGACAAACACTAACTTTCACATGTCTAATATAACGTTCCAAGATTTCACTTTGTGGTGCGGCTAAGAATCTACGAAAACTATCGTGACAACTAAAAGATAGCGAAAGAAATAACAATTTAATTAACGTCAAATGTGTGCTGTCAAAGCTGCGAAAGTGCTGGTACTCGTATTGCAAGTGCTTATCCATGTACGACATGTATATACGTACTATATATATATATATATATATATATATATATATATATATATATATATATATATATATATATATATATATATATGATCCCAATAGTATGAAACATTTAATTTTTATAACGTTTTCGTCTTTTTTTGAGATTGAGATATTTTGCCTACGTTTGTAAAACTAGAACAAATATTTTTGTACTATATTTCTCAGGACCTTAAGACCAAAGTGTACGAGTATGACTAAATGAACTAAAACGTGGTCCTTTTCAGCATGGCGTATGAAGATCATATATCAGAGTCATATATCTCGAAAAAATGAGAACCGATAATAAAAGAAGGATCTCAGGTAACCCATGCATCTGCAAGTACAGTATTGGACGACTCACATATTTATTAGATACAATAATAATACTATAATACTACTAAAATAATTATCTTACTGGTTTCTACGATACTTCTTCCAACTGTAAATCGACATCCCCTCTTTTTTTAACTTCCCGCTTTAAAAATTAACAATTTTCAAAAGTAGGAAGTTATAGATTTTGGGCCGATTTTGAGAATACGAGTTATCATCAGTTCTCTACGTTTTCAGGTCAGCGGATTGAGATAAGAGATACGGCGTCCAAAAGCGTTCATTAAGACTTCAAGCTGATTAGATTTTGAAGTCAATCGGTCGGGCAGGTTTAAAGATATTCTAAAAATAAAAACCAACAAAAAATAATTTTTAAGTTTTTTCTAAATATCTTTCAAAATATCAAATATTAACTAATTAACTCCAGACGTTAAGGACACTTTTACTTGAAATGTTGCATCAAATGCCGCTAAGTAAGTCAAAATCGAATGACGCGTCCAAAATTTACAGCTATTTAAAAGTTTCTAAATAATCGTTTGTTTGATAAAACTTTTGAATTTTTGAGCCGATTTTTTTTGATTATCGTACATGCGTGTCATTACATTCGTACATGTGATCATGTATCAATTAATCCACGCTTAAAATAAGTGGGACAAATGTGAAATGCCAGACAGATCATATGGCTTTACATCATCATCATCATCATCTCTTTACGCTAGACATGAAAAACCAGTTACGAAAAATAGTGGCAAAGTTGCAAGACTTCTGATACTGTGATCGACAAGTCGTCCACCAAGCGTGAACATTAAGCCGGAACTTTCTCTTAACCGGAGGACTATATCAAGAATTCTAGGGGCAGTGATGATGAAGGAAAAGATGTAAGTAATCATCATCATCATCATCATCATTACAGCCCTTCACAAGTCCACTGCTGAACATAGGCCTCCCCCTAGTAATGCCACAAAGCACGGTCCTGAGCCATCTGCATCCATCGATCGATGTCTTAGACATGCAGGAAGATGTAAGTAATATTGTTATAGAATTTTTTTGAATGTGTTTTTGTGAGTTTTTGATTATGGCATCAGCAGAATGTTAGTGCTGTGGTTAATACACTGCAGCATACTACGAAGTTGGATTCCTATTTATTGCTAAAAATAAAAATGAAAAATGTAAATATACTCAAAGAGGAAATCACTGTATTATTTCAGTATTCAAACTTCATTTCCCATGATTATAAAATGTATAAATTACAATAATTTCTATCAATACAACTGCGAAATATTTGTAACTGAATATGAATAATCGGATCTAAAATATGTAGTGCTAATGGGCTAGCCATATAGCTCGAAGTACTTACAACCAATGGCGAAAATGGATTCTCAAGTGGCAGTCTCATACCGTTAGGCGAAGTATTTAGTGGGCTAAATAGAGTGACGACCTGATAAGAGATGTCGGAATTCGAGAGACGCTGGTGGGTCAGGAACTTGCTTTGTGAATTTTTTTTTTTAGGGGAGGCAGTGGACGGCTTGCTATAATGGCGAGTGCGATGATGAATTTTAATTAAAGTACAATGGTATTATTTTTGGCTTTAACTTATTTTTGGCGCTGTAAAGCTAATATTGTTCGACATTTTAAGATGATTAAACCCAAAGCATGGACTGTTCGGTAAACAATTTCCGAATTACAACGTCGAAAATTCTGTTTCAGAAAGTATATTACCAAGCTTGAATGTTCAATAGTGAAAAGGCTCCGGAGTATGAATTTCCCCTCTCTTTATTTATTCAGATTGGATACAGAACCCGTAAACGTGTTTGTGTCGCGCTGAATACACATCCGACATTAAGTTCCCCGAACATTTCGAGGAAGCGAATGATGTTTTACTTTAAGCTCGGTTTACTTAGATTTTTTTTTGAAATTACAGGTACAAATAAATATTTTCAAATAATGTTACCTGTAGCTATTTATCTAAAACTAGCGATATTCCTCAGCTTCACATGGGTGATTTCTGGATCTCGGTAATAGCGCTACCTACTGGATCCAACTGTGAACCTAAACCATTCTCGAAATAACCTTTATCACACACAAAATTGGTCCAGCCCTTTAAGAGTTACACACATAAAGAAGTATATGTATATATACATACAATTCTTCTTATACTCATTTCAGTCAGTCTCAATTGTAAGAATTATTTAAAATAAAGTAAAAAATATTCCATTGTTTTTCTTGATATTACTTTAGATATGATAACTAAACTAGCAAACAGACTAAACTATGCAGCTGAATATGCTGTAAATTAAAATTAGAAGCCTCAGTAGTGTCGTAAAAGTCAGATTAGCCTATTTTTATAGCATAAGGTCGTAGAAATTTTACAACACGGAAAACGATTGATTAATGTTTAACCAAGAGTTTAAAAAAACCGAGAAGGTTATATATTCGAAGAGTATGGTTTTGTGTATGTTAACCGATTTCGCGGTAACTGTGGAAGGTGAATAATTTACTAAATTCATGGGGTTGTACTTCAAGGTTCTGCTCCAAAATAAATTGAAATAAAAAATCTACACTATCATATAGTAAATGAAGATTTTAATGTACCTATTTAAACGACATTAGAGAGCGTTGTTACTTTGAAATTATGCTACTCCTTAGACGACTAAAAAAAGTAAAAGAATTGAATATTAAATAAAAAATTAAAAAAAAAACAAACCGATATGCTAACAGCATATCGGTTTATTTTTTTTTTAATTTTTAGAGATTTGTAGATTTTTTTTTAGTAGAATTCAGTAATTGAGAAATTAGTTAATAAATAATTCATAAACTAATTTCTCATATTAAAAAAAAGAATATGTAAAATAAATAATTATTTTTAATAACTGGGGACTAATAACAAAATTAAGTGTTTACAAAAGACAAAAGAACGTTAAATAAAATCCAAGACACTCTATAAACTCTAAAAATAAACACAAGCCAATATCCGTAGATTTCGCAATTAATTTGTAAATCAATGTTCCTATACACAATTAAAACAAGATATATAAGGTATCACCATATAATACTAGTATCACTATCATAACAGTCAATTTGTTTATTAAAAATATGACTGGAACCTGTCTAAATAAATAATTTTTTTAAAATATTTTTAATCTTCAGTAAGATTTCAATCAGTTAAAATCTAAATGAAAATCACACCGTTTTTCATTTACTATGACACTAAAGACGATCATATTTTTTTAAATTAGATTATAACTTAGCAAAACTAAATAATTGTTACAGTTTACGTTTTCACTGAAGGCGAAATTGTCACGTCACAGCAGATTTAACAAACTTTGCTCGTTATATCTTAGAACTCGCAAACTTTCTCAAACTGAAGATTATTCGTTAATTGTTATTTACTGGATTATTAAATATAATTTGCTAGTAAGCATCAATTCACCCAAATTATACATTTATTGCAAGTACAAATACTAATATAAGTATTAGTTATTGGAAGTAATATAGCACTTAATTATTTAATATGAAAGTTTTTAGAAGAAAGAATAAAGTGCAACGAACATTATTATAAATAATAAACTCTACCGCCGGAGGCCTGCAAACTTTAAAGCATACGTTGCGTCAGCTGGAAAGCATTACTTGTAAGATTTGTCCACCACTCACACCACTCTAGACTTAAGAGCAGATAAGCACCGATAGCTGTGCAACAATAAGGCTACTTACAATCAATTAATAATAGGAAAAATATCGACTCATATTTTCTCTATGAAATTGAAAAAATTATAAAATAATGAGAAATTGATGATTGATCTAAAAAAATCTAAATTATCCCATATTTTAATTTCTTAACATATTTTACATAAATCATTTTATTGTAATTTCTTATGTAAATAAAGTTTTATTCAATGATCCCCACAGTAATAGATCCAACTCAGGCGTGCCCGGGACGGGTCGCTTGTAAATATACACAAGAAATAAATCACTTGTCAGTGAAATTTGGAATCAGCATTCGAATAAGCTGATGAATTTTTGTCGATCATGATGATCAGCGTACATCCTGTGCAGATGAGGTTAGCATTTGAAGAAAAATTTGCATATTCTCTCCTACACCCCTTTTTACAACCACTAAAGCTTAATTTAAATTCGTAATTTACTGTTTTTCCGTAATCGAAATACGTGACTGCATTAGTATGGAAGATTTTTGTTCCTCGCTTGAATTTAAAATAACTGGAATTTAAAATATACGTTCTTATAAAGATCAACGAATGTGTCAAGTTTATGACGGGACTTAAAATTTAAACTTAATTTTTGTCTTCCGTTTAAAGTTTTTTTTTTCATTTACTCATGTTGACTCAGTTGTGTGAATTTCTCGTGTGTCATAGAGACATCGCAAATTCACAAGCGAAAACTATGACCCGATAGAACTATTCCGATATCATAGAAATAATTTTCTTTTAAAAATATTATATCTATATGAAAAGCTTAGGAATTAATCGCAAGTTTCAAATTACATACGAGTAATACGCAAGCTACCCGAGTTTAATCACTGCCGGAACTAATGAAATTTTGAATTTAAACTACAAGTAATTACTGATCTACTGACTGAGGGAAGGAAAACTAAAGTAGAAATAAAATATTTTGCAGATACGTGAAGTTAGTTTAAACGCACTGAAGTAATTTCGCGGAAAACTGTTCAATAACTCTCTCCAAAATCGGGCGTGCGCCTCGAGAACCATACCATTACCGTTACAGCATATTAAACTCGACTGCTAAACATAGGCCATAGATTGTCCCATAGGATGGATATTTACCATAGTTGCCATGCTTAGCAAGTGGGTTGAAAACCGCAGTTTGTTTTTATTTTTAGTCGTTATTAGGAAGACGCTGCTGCCAATCTCCTGCTTCATGATTCTGTCACCTCATACGACGCCCACGGGATGACATGGGCCAGTAGATATTCTTACACCGCCACTACACTTCTTATTCGTTCGTAAAGCATGAATATTAGCAAGGCCAATGACAAACCCAAAAACAAATTTTAGTTGACTTTTTTCTTGCGTCTATAGTAAAGTAAAGTAAAGTTACAGCCTATATACGTCCCACTGCTGGGCACGGGCCTCCCCTCATTTCTGAGAGGGTTTTAGGGCAAGGAAGTGTCCGCCGCGCTGCCCCAATGCGCGTTGGCGAACTTCACATGTCTTCGAAATATGTTTTTTTTCTTATTCTTCAGACATGCAGGTTTCATTTTGGGAACAAACTGAAAAGTGTCAACCCAAAAGCGACCTAAAGAAGATTTACTCTGTTCCGCTTGTCTAATAACTTGACCTTAATATTTTATTTATTTTATTTTTATGTTACGGAAAACCAACAGCTTACCAGTCATAAGTAAATAATATGTTAAATTTACAAGAAGCCAATAAAAGGTTCTCACTAATAGAATTGAGAATACTCTAATAGTCTTGAGCTTAGACTTTGGTTTAAGAAGAGTATTTTCCACTAAAGAAGTTCTTGCGACGCGGCGCCGTAGTCTTCGTATAATTTGACATTTGCTGCCAAATTCTATGCTTTATATTTCAGTTGGCGTACTTTCCGTGGAACTTTTTTTTTGAACCAGACTTTAGCTTAAATCTGACACTATTTATGTAGTAATTTTTGTGATAAAACGGATTAGGTTTTAAATTGTAAGTTAGGTCTTCCTTTGCAGAAAATATTATAGTTTCAGTGTCGGTCGCGATTCCCTATTTCAAATTACTATACGATATTATATCTACTATTGAAATAACTGTGCTATTTCAAAAAATAGACAATTCAAATTGTATGCTGTCATAACTATAAAATAACTTTAGACGACATTCACGCCTGTCACCCAGAGGCGTAGGCAGAGACTAAGACTTACATTTGGCATGACCCTGACACACCTCTCCCACCTTCTCCACATCCATATACCTACACATACATGCTCGCCGGCTAAGGGTACTCTTAATTTTGCCCATTTTCAATATATCCCCAATTTCATCGATAAACTTTCAGCTAGGATGTCCATTTCTGACTTTTCCGTTTATTTCTGCAACAAAAATTTGCTTTGTCACTCTTTCCTTATTAATTCTTTCTACACGACCAGACCACCGAAGCATTCCTTTCTTAATCCTGGTCACAACATCATTTCACAAACCACACTCTTTTTTTATTACACAATTTCTCACCGCGACACTCAGATTCAGCCAGAAAGTACTCCTTAACGACCGCATTTCTACTGCTTTTATTCTACTCTCGTGCTTTTTCTGCCACACCCAACTTTCACTACCATACGTTAAAGTAGGGACTAACACAGCATTGTAAATTACCATCCGTGATTTTTTTCACACATTTCTGATTTTCCACAATAGTGTAGAGCACCATTTACTTTATTTCCTGCTTCACTCGTCGTTCTATATCCTTATCATATCTTCCATCCTTGCTGAATACACATCCTAAATTTACAAAATATACAAACTCATCTACTTGCTCGACCAAGCAACTACATGCTGTAATAATTTATTAATAATAGTGTCAACATTTCAATCAGTCAGATCTGTTTAGATAAACGTTTGTAGAAGCCTAAAAGTACGGAGATTAAGCTTTTAGATACGGTACTGCGAGTCTGGTGTTAGATTTTCGTCACTACTATTTATATGCTTTTGAACAGTTGTTCGTAATCTGAAAGACCTCTTTGAAAAATTCCTAGTGTGCAAAAATATTTAAAAAGATAAACATAAAACTAAATTAAACTAAGAGCTGGTGAAAAAATGTCTTTACCCAAAAACTTGTGGGATTTAAAAGAACTGACTACAATAAACCTATCAAGTAATATAAAAAAATTGCCAAAACTATTATCGCAAATATCTTCTATTTGGTAGAAGTTAAAATTAGGTGTTGTGGTCTAAGGCCTTGAATTGCAAATAGCCTAGATTTAAAAATAAAGGCAAGGTTTTTTCTTCAATAAGCAGTACTTCAGAGGCTAATAAGTATTATCATACTTATATTTATTAACATACTAACATATTATTTCATGTACCTATGTAAAGAAAGGAATTAGTTGCTAAGCTTTTATATTAAATGAAACTCGACTTAAATAATTTTTTTAGAATGTTATATATCGCGCAAAAATGTTTTTACTAAGCCTTATAAGAAATCCCTTATGTAGAAGAATATTTGGAGATACGTCAAGAATGGAAATCAGTAGCGAGATTGATATTCCGATCTGATATTTCGGGTACATTATGGAAGTTTACTGAATCACAATGTGACAGCGTAGGCAAGATTATCATTTACATGACGTTTTATTATATTAATGATACCTTCAACTAACATCACACTTTCATACTTGTTGTTTTAATCAAATTGTTAAAGTTATTATCATAAGATTTTAATAAAATTAATGCGAACTATGTTAAGGTTCAAAGCGCTGTTAATGCACATGTTTTATTTTAATAATGTTGGAATATAGTTAGGGGGTAAAAGAAAGTGTGTGTACTGTACGCAATTATGTATTATGATGCCAACACAAAGTTTATAGTTTAGCAAAGAAATAATTAATAGACTTGTTTTGACTACAACCGTTATTAAATAGACTTTATGTTGACTAGTATTTTTGTAATCCTCAAAAATACGAGTCTATTTTATGAATGTTTTATATTTGCATTTATGTTGAATGTGATTTAAAAATCACATACATATCATTTACAAAGCATAATCATAATTAAAAAATTTCTTACTTCTAGGATCTTAACAGCTGGTACAACTTTTGTAAATATATCAGCCAGTTGATTTCCTGTGGAAACATATTCTAACTTTATGATCTTATTAGTTATTTGTTCCCTTGTGAAATGATACTTAATATCTATATTTTTGGGTTTCTCATGGTTAGCGGGATTATTAGCGATAGAAACGCAGCTAGTATTATCTTCATATTTAACTATAGGCTTATTTATTAAAAGCATAATACTACTAAGCAATGACTTTATCCATACTGCTTCTTTCATAGCTTCAAATAAAGCCATTTACTCAGCTTCTGTTGATGAGACGGCGACAGTGTTTTGCTTTCAGGTGTTCCATGAAACAGTACAATTATAAAATAATTTAAACAAATATCCGGTTGTACTTTTTCTATCCGTTTCATCGTCTTCCAATCAGAGTCTGCATATCCAATAACCATTTGATTAAATTTACATCTTTTTTACGTAAATTGTAAATTTAAAGTTCCTTTTATGTATCTTAAAAGATGTTTAAAACATTTCCATAAAACTTCATTATTTTTACTCTGGTATCTTCTTAATATGCTTATGGCTGTACAAATATCTGGTCGCATGCAAAGCATCGCATACATTAGGCACCCAATAACATTTCTGCATGGTGCATCATAATTGTTATCAGAGTTCAGGTCCAAATAGTTAAGATTGATAAAGGCGACTTAGTAGAATTACATTCACTCATGAAAAATTTGTTTAAAATATTTTTAAGATACATAGTTTGATCTAAAGTTATTGTATGCTCATTTCTCTCAATATTTCATTTGGATGAGTTATTTCAAATTTTTGCATTAAATATTTTCTATAAAACTTTAAAGTATGCGTATTTTTAGTAACAATGATTTAATCATCTACATCATCATCATCATCATCATCATCATCATTAAAGCCCTTCAAAAGTCCACTGCTGAACATAGGCCTCCCCCAAGTAACGCCACAAAGCACGGTCCTGAGCCACCTGCATCCATCGACTTCCTGCATGTCTTACCAGGTCGTCACTCCATTTAGTGGGGGGTCGCCCTACACTACGCCTACCGGTACGAGGCTGCCACTCGAGAACCTTTCTTCCCCATCGGTTATCGGTTCTTCGAGCTATATGGCCGGCCCATTGTCACTTCAGCTTACTAATCCGTTGGGCTATGTCGGTCACTCTGGTTTTACTGCGGATATCCTCATTTCTGAGTCTATCACGCAGAGAAACTCCGAGCATAGCCCTCTCCATAGCTCGCTGAGCGACCTTGAGCGTCCTCATACGGCCAGCAGTGAAGGACCACGTCTCTGATCCGTAAGTCATCACTGGCAATACGCACCGGTTGTACACTTTAGTTTTCAGAGATTGAGGTATACCTGACGAGAAGATGTGTCGTAATTTCCCGAACGCTGCCCAGCCGAGTTGAATCCGTCGATTGACCTCTCGGTCGTAGTTGAACTTACCCAGTCAGACTATTTGTCCCAGGTAAACGTACTCGTCAACAACTTCGAGCATAGTGCTCCCAACAACTACCGGTATAGGTGTGACATGGACATTAAACATGATCTTTGTCTTTTCCATGTTCATCTTAAGACCTATCCGTTGGGAGACACCATTGAGGTCATTGAGCATAGTGCTAAGGTCCTCCAGCGATTCTGCCATAAGGAATATATCGTCGGCAAATCGAAGATGAGTGATGTACTCACCATTGATGTTAATACCGTACGTATCCTTTCCAGTTCAGTAGCTTGAAAACGTCTTCCAACGCAGCGGTGAAGAGTTTGGGGATACAACGTCACCCTGTCTTACACCTCTCTGCAGTTGGATAGGTTTCGAACTCTGGTTATGTACTCGGATAGCCATCGTAGCCCTACTGTACAAACACTTCAGCACTTCGATATACCGACAGTCAACTTGGCACAGCTGAAGGGACTGTGACGCTGGACGGGACTGATCATCTACATACAGAACAGTATACATACTTCCACCAATAGAATTTTTATTTAACAAATATAAACATGGGTCAACTCCGGAATTCTTAAAACCCATATCTTTAAGAGTGTGGTCGAAACGTTCAAACCAACATTTTGATGACTGTTTTAAGCTATATAGAGTTTCATTTAATTTACACACTTGATTATCTTTAACTGAAATCCGTTCTGGCACTTCCATATATATGTCCTCTTTAAGTCAGGAGACATCTCAGGAGTACGTGTGCTTAACCTTTGCGACCTGGAACAGATTATAGAAAAAGGCACACTGATTGCTACTTGTGAGGAAGTGGATTGGTTACGTCGGTGCCAATATATATCGAGTGGGACCCCCAGCAAGGATGCAGAAACGAGAGTGACCACACTTTTGGAAGACTGTCGCAGTGTTCTCTCCCCGAACGAATTGGTCAAGGCGAAAAAGTTGTTACTCAAGTACGCCGATGTATTCTTATCAAACGATGCTGACATAGGAAAGACTGGCTTAGTTCAACACAAAATAAACGCAGGAGAAGAATTGCCTATCCGACAGCGGCCAAGAAGATTGCCGGTAGCACGTGAAAAGGAAGTGGAAACCATGATTGAAGGAATGGTGAAGGATGGTGTTATTGAACCTTCCTCTAGTCCATGGTGTTCACCAGTGGTGCTGGTGAAGAAGAAGGATGGCAGCATGCGGTTTTGTATTGACTACCGCCGTCTGAACGACGTTACGAAGAAGGACAGCTATCCCTTGCCAAGAATTGATGACACGCTGGACATGCTTACAGGAGTAAAGTGATTTAGCACGCTGGATCTAAAAAGTGGCTACTGGCAAGTTGAAATTGACCCTAAGGACAAGGAGAAAACTGCGTTCTCGACGGGAAAGGGTCTGTGGCAATTTAAAGTAATGCCGTTTGGGTTGTGCAATGCTCCAGCAACGTTTGAAAGGCTGATGGAACTTGTACTTACCGGGCTAATTGGCGATGCCTGTCTGGTCTACTTGGATGACATCATCATCGTAGGCCGTACGTTTTAGGAACACCTTCAAAACCTGGAACTCGTGCTCATGAAGATTCAGAGTGCCACCTCAAGTTGAGCCCGAAGAAATGTTCACTATTCCAACGGCAAGTTAACTTTTTGGGGTTTGTAGTATCGGAAGAAGATATCCGCACAGATCCAGAGAAAATCGCCGCTGTCAAGGATTGGCCGGTTCCAAAAGACAAGACGCAGGTTAGAGCATTTTTGGGTTTGTGCTCCTATTACCGGCGATTCGTGAAGAACTTTGCAGATATAGCCCAACCTCTGCACAAGCTAACCGAGGAGAAGCGACATTTCTGCTGGGATGAAAGTTGCAATATCGCATTCCAGGAGCTCAAGGACCGTCTGTGCAAAACACCAATTTTACGATACCCTGATGCAAGCAAAGAATTTACAGTTGACACAGACGCAAGTGATATAGGACTTGGCGGTGTGTTGTCTCAACGGAATGGTGACCAAGAGGTCGTGATAGCGTACTTCAGCAAGTCGTTGTCAAAACCGGAAAGGAACTATTGTGTCACAAGACGCGAATTGCTCGCTGTGGTAAAGTCGTTGCAGCATTTTATCAAATATCTTCTGGGACGAAAATTTCACTTACGAACTGACCATGCTGCACTAAAATGGCTATTGCAGTTTAAAAATCCAGAAGGACAAGTTGCGAGGTGGATTGAACTACTGCAGAAATATGACTTTGAGATCGAACATCGCAGCGGAAAATCTCACGGCAACGCAGATGCATTGTCAAGAATACCTTGTCCTGAAGATTGCAACTATTGTACTAGGCAAGAGAGTAAGGAAGAGGTATCCGTGAGGATGCTCAGGACGGACCACCTCAGCAACGAATGGAAGGACAGTGTTCGCGCCACTTTGCACTATCGCTTAACGTTTATAAGGGATTCGTTAATTATTATCCAATAAGATTACTGCAAAGCCCATTTCCGGTTTTTTATCTACCGCTTTATGCCCAGCATGTGCATTCGTGTGTTAACGGGCTCACACAAGTTGAGAAGACACGCAATCAACCGCACCGCTTATATCTCGCATCATCGCTCCTGCCCTTGTGTAATTTGGATATTGAATTATACAAGCATATAGTAAAAAGTATAGACATTTGCAATAACGCTATATTTCGTGATTATCTGTGAAGTTGATAAGTGTGAAGACAGCCGGCAGCCATCGAGACACGAGGCAGATCAGCGGAAGTCCAGGTGGGTGCACATGCATTCCTTCACGTCCTTCTTATATCCCGAATTTAGGGGATTTGCAGTATCACGAATAAATTAAATTCCATTCACCGCTCGCACCGCGCACATATACAGTCCACTATTCTATTTAAATTAATAGCCGCACCGCATAACATTATTTAATACATTTGAACCAGCAGTTTGGTGGTTGAAGGCCAAACGCCAAATCCACCAGACAGCTTACAACATGCACAGCAGCAAGATCCGGACATCAAACCGATTCTGGAATGGATAAAGGCCAGTGCTCCCAAGCCTAAGTGGAGCGACGTCTCAGCAATGAGTTCGACCACTAAAAGCTATTGGGCCCAGTGGGACAGCTTGTTGCTTCAGGATGGAGTTTTGTGCCGTAAATGGGAAAATGTTAGGGGAGACAGCTGTCATTTGCAAATGGTTGTCCCTTAAACTAAAGTACCGGATGTTCTACAGCTGTACCATAATGATTGTTCCGGAGGCCATCTGGGAGTTAAACGAACTCTACTGAAGATCCGAGAACGGTTTTATTGGGTCCACTGTCGAAACGATGTCGAGGAATGGTGTCGCAAATGTACAAGTTGTGCGGCTGTAAAGGGACCTCAGACTCGTAGTAGAGGTGCATTGAAGTTGTACAATGTTGGTGCACCATGGGAGAGAATAGCCATTGACGTGGCGGGGCCGTTTCCGGAGAGTGAAAGCGGTAACAAGTATTTCATGGTTGTGATGGATTACTTCACAAAGTGCCCAGAAGTTTTCGCCATTCCAAATCAAGAAGCTTCAACAGTTGCAGATAAACTAGTTCATGAAGTCTTCTGTCGTTTTGGAGTACCTTTAGAGATTCACACCGATCAAGGAAGGAATTTTGAGTCTCAAATATTCCAGGAAACTTGCCGAGTTATGGGTACTCATAAAACAAGAACGACTTCTTATCACCCGCAATCTGATGGAATGGTGGAACGATTTAATCAGACATTGGAGAGGTACCTAGCAAAAGTTGTAGACAATCGGCAACGAGATTAGGACAAGCACATACAACCGTTTTTGTTGTCATATCGAAGTTCTTTTCACGAAAGTACAGCAGTGACACCGGCTTTCCCAAACTTTGGAAGAGAATTACGGCTGCCTGCAGACCTGATCACCGGGATACCACCTGATGCCCCACGCAGTATAACTGATTATGCAAATGACTTGCGGAACAAAATGAATGACATTTATGAGCACGTCAGACAATCTGGCCAGCAAATGTCTGACAAAATGAAAATCCGGTACGACCGCAAAATGAACAATAAAGGGTTCAACGAAGGTTCATTAGTGTGGTTGCACAATCCAGTCCGCAGCAAAAGGAAATCTCCTAAGCTTCAAACTAAATGGGACGGCCCGTACCGGATTGTAACCAGGATCAACGATGTGACCTACCGGATACAGAAAGGCGCAAGAGGGACTCCTAAGATCGTCCATGTGGATCGCTTGGCGCGTTATTATGGGACCGATAATGCTCGGGACGAGCATGTCTTAGGAGGGGGCAGTGTTGCGTGAATAGGTCAACGCCATACACTAGCGCCATCTAGTGTTAGGAACGAGAGCGAGGGGAGCTTTGCAGAAAACGACATCACAAATCTTTCAACCGACAGCGCCATCCGAAGAACTAAGTTTCCAGAAAATCTACACTCGAACACTCGTCGCTTTGCACGCATTTACTTGAATATTCCGGATGCTTCATTGCTAATTTGTATATATAGGCGCTGCAAGATGCGATCGGGGTAGTATTGGATTTGGGCGAGACAAGCGAAGCTTCGGAGCGGAATAAAGTGAATTAGTGTGTTTAATTACTAGTGTTTTAAGTTTTAATTTGTGTAAAGTAAATTAAAGTGTTAATTTAGGTAATTTTATCGGCAATTTTTATTGTCACGAACCTCAAGCTCGTAACACTATGAATAACAACTTTTTGTGTTCTGTCACTTAAATATCAAATAATTAATTTAAGAGCATCATTTCTTACACCGTAGTGTTGAAGTTTCCTGATTAATGTTTCATGGTGAACACAATCGAAGGCTTTGGATAGGTCACAGAACACACCCAAAGCATCCTGTGAATTCTCCCATGCATTAAATATATATTTAATCAGCTCAACACCAGCATCAGTTGTCGAGTGACCCCTTGTGAAACCAAATTGATTTTTATGAAGTAATTTATTTACATTAAAAAAATTAACAATTGATCAAGAATAATTTTTTCAAAAATTTGTGTGTGTGTGTTGGCAGTACAGAAATAGGTCTAAAATTAGCGGGGTCCAACGTATTTAAATAAAGGTATTACTTTACTATGCTTCAATAAATCAGGAAACACACCAAATTTGATACTTCTATTAAAAATAATAGATAGTTGAGGTGCGATTGTATCTATTATAGACGCAATAACTTTAACAGAAATCCCCCACAGATCGGCGGTTCTCTTAATATCAATAGTCTTAAAATATTTTACAATATCTTTTGATGATACTTTATGAAGTGTTAAATTCTTTGTACACACATTTACATTTTGTTTAAGTAATGATTCGGCGACGGTAGGAGAAGAATTCAGTGACTTAGTGGTTAAGATCGGAATATCAGTAAAATATTTCTCAAAAACCATTGCAACGTCCTGATCTGATTTAGTTAATTTATTGTTAAAACTTACCTGGTAGTTTGAATAGCGAGAGTTGACCTTACCAGTTTCACTATTAATTATACTCCATGTCATTTTAATTTTATTAGAAGCAGTCTTTATTTTGTTGCTTAAATACAATGACTTGGCTAAGGAGCACACTCTTTTAAATATTTTGGAATATTTTTTTACATATTCCCTAAATTCGACGCTAGGATTATTTGACCTTTCATTGTAAAGTTCATATAACATTTGTCTACTCTTATGGACTCCTACTGTCGCCCATTCATTAAATGCTTTACGATTATTCAAGGAGAATCTTTTAGAAGTAAAAGTATTATCAAATTCATTGCAAATGAGCTTAAATAATGTTGCATACAAATATTGGATTCCATTATCCTAGCGGTAGATGAATATTTAGTATTAATTCCATTTTTTTTGCATTTTCTTAAAGAAACGACAGTTCCTTTTCAGGTGATTTCTTCGTCCATAATTCTCACAATATATTTTACTTATTTTATAAGTCGCATTACTAGGTTGGTGTATTTTCTTCGATTGAGAATAAAACTTTTTACTTTTATCAATTTTGTGGGTAGAATTTTCTCAATTTCCCACAAAATTGATAAAAGTAAAAAGTTTTATTTATAGGGCGTCGAATAATTGTTACATGTAGTCAAAACAAAAAGTCAAGAGAGAGCGCTGTCAACAATGAACTGAGGTCGGTTTCATAAACATGTGTGCACTCAGTGCGAGTTGCCATGCAGTAAAAACGTATTATCTCAATATATTGCTGTCTAAGTACTTAGCAGGATGAATGGACAGTAAACAGATGTTGGCAATTGTATATCTGACTTTTAAGAGGAAGTGGGTAATTTTATACTATTGCGGTCCCCTCGTTTTTTGGCTCTAGGAAATCGAAAATCATCCGACTTCGATGGTTTTTTTAATCTTCGTTTTTATGACAGCTTTATGAAAAAAATATGGAAAATATCTCACCTGAATATTTCATATCGTTTTATGACTTTAAATGTGACCATAAACGCACTTCTTTGAACATAATCGTTCATAACTACGTTTCAAAGCATTAAACGAAGTTTATGTAATTTTTTTTGTTAATCTACACAAAACACGAACATTAAAAAATAAAACATTGAAAAATATTTGTTTATAAATTTTTTATCTCACTTAAAATTTTTATATGGTTTTCTGACTTTAAATATTATCGTAAACGCTCTAGAAAATCGAAATGGTTATAAAAAATAATATTTGGAGCTCGGGACGTAGGGCATCTCGACTCGGGCAGGTTGGGTTAGAAGGAGATGGCAGGTCGAGTGAACGAGCGAAGCGAATGAATAGACCCCCTTTTAACTTACCCTGTCTGTCTTTAAGTCCCAAGCTCGTAAAGTCATAAAACTATATGAAATCTTTAGGTGAGATATTTTCCATATTTTTTCATAAATCCACCATAAAAACGAAGATTTTAAAAAAATCATTGAAATCGGATGTTTTTCGATTTTCTATAGCCAAAAAACGAGGGGACCGCGAAATTTAAAAATTACCAGGTAGTATGTAAGCATGTTTATTTCGACTATGGGAAAAATAAAACAATAGTAATATGAAACATTGTTTTTATTTTAATGGACGTTTACTGTCCACCATTTTGGAATTTTTTAATATGTAATATCATATATGGTGGAAACAAATAGATAAGTATTTTTAAATTATGCATCTTATTAAACTTATTTTATGCTCTCGGAATGTATAACTCTGTTCATTCTCCAAGTTAGAAAAAATTAACGCCCGTTTACACTTAAATTAATTTTATCAATATTTTAAATAAAAATAAGAATAGGTAAATGAACGTATTACATTACGTTTCGCGTCACATTAATAACTTAATAAACGGGGACTATCGTGACGCTTACTATAGTCCGCTCGCGTTAAGAAAATAGTGAGTCATCGTTGTCCACTGGCCTGCCCACACCCCCCAGCCAATTAAAATGCAAGAAATTAGAAAGTCGAGTTCACAGTGACCAGTTGAAGTCAGGTCCTCGAACAAAACGGTTGCTTATTTTGCGTGTTACTCGTTCAACCTTAAATCATGAAAATGAATACCTCACCTATTCGAAAGAATAAAAGTGGATCAATAATCCATAGCAGAGAGAGACGCGTAATTTACAATGTTTATAAGTAATTTAAACTATGTGATTTAAATGCGACTGTGGAGAGCACAGTAATAAAAACAGCAAGTGCATGTGGTGCGTCCGAAAATACTGTTCATAAAATTATTAAAGAACAAAAGGATACTAACACATTAAAATCAACCGTAAAAAAAGAGTTCGACCATCGACGGTCGATGAATTAGATGAACTAGACAAATGTGCAATAAGGAGAAAGTTCACTCAATATATTTAAATAACGACTAGCCAATTGGACAAAGCTATGACGCTTTGCGAAGCTGACGAAGATATTCCTGTTTTCAAACGTACCACACTTCATAAAATAATGCACGACTTGGTTTTGATTTCAATTAACAGGATAGCAGAATATTGTTAGGCAAATAAAAGAATACAGACCCGCTAATAAAACCATTTACTATCTTGACGAAACGTGGGTAAAAGCCGGACAGGTAAAGACAAAAGCATGGTTGGATACAACGGTAAAAAATAAAAGATAAGCCTTTCTAGATGGCTTATCAGCCGGTCCAAAAGCTCCGACAGGAAAAGGTAAAAGCTACTAGTATTTGAATTGAAGTCTACAAAAGACTATCATGAAGAGATGGATGGTGAAAGATTTCTTAATTGGTTCATTAATATAATGCCTAAGCTAGAACCAGGAAATGTGGTTGTCACGGATAACGCTCCAACTGCTGCTGCTAGCTGGAACAAGCAGCAAAAAATAGATTGGCTGCAAAGCAAAGGCAAATCCATGGACATGACTTATTTTAAAAAAGAATTAATAATCAAAGTGGCCGAAATCGCCCCAAAATATAATAAATATTTAATAGATGAGACGGCCAAAAGTAATGGCATTACAATTCTTCGCCTACCGCCTTACCATTGCAAACTTAATTCAATTGAATTGGTTTGGGCCCAAATAAAAAATTATGTTGGTGCCAATAGCTCTATGTCCAAAATGAGTGACATAAAAAAATATTAGATGACTCAATATCATTAATAGACGCTAATCGTTGGAATAAGTGCTGCGACCACGTGATACGCGAAGAAAATACCATGTGGAATTTGGATGACATCATGGAACTTGCAGAACAAAACTATTTCATAATTAATGTAACTGGAGAATCTAACGATACTGATTAGTGATTTAAGTAATTTTAAGAAAATTTGTTTCCATTAAATTTAATTAAATGTTTGAAAAAAAAAAGAATTTTTACTCCACTGTGAATACGTCTTTACCCCGTAGTTGCACTGATGACTCACTATTTTCTTAACACGAACGGACTATAGTGGCAACACTTGTGCAGGTTTTATGTTGCAAGCTATCATAATAAATAATAAAATTGATTTATTAAAAATATGAATTTTTATGTTTACTTTAGAATGAAATGGGATTCTATCTTGCTTTTTATTTCTCAAGGATTGGTTTTTACACCCTTTCACAACACAATTTGGTATTTTTCTTTAAATATTGCGAATTCTTATAGCGTGACATTCTGCGCGCCGGAATAGCTCGACTGACAAGGTAAGGCGTAGTTTTGTTATATTTGTGTGCGTGTAACTGTGTATTTACAGGGCGAGGCGTAGTTTTGACTTTTTATTTTGTCTAAGCATGTAGTCTGTAAAATCTTGAGATCTGTTGTTATTTCAGCCTTTAATTTATCTTCATGGTCTAACAGACGTGTTTTCACAAATGCCAGATTAAGGTGTTCTTCTCCGAGAATTTCTAAAGCCGGGATGACACCATCATATAAAGTAGGTAGTGTTAATAATAAATGCGATATTTTATCCATTTCGTCTAATTTGGCACCAGCCGAGATTAATTCCGATACTATGTTGTTGAAATTGGTAAAATATTGCAATAAGGTTGTATCAGGTTGCGGCATTGGAATAAGTAATTGCTTACGAAGCGCTAATTGTGTCGCTAAAATTCTTCTTTCGTATATTTTATCAAGTTCACTAAATATGCATTTTGCAGTTAAAATTCTCGTGCAAAATTCAAAAACGAATCACTTAAATATTCAACAATTGTACCTTTTGCGATTAAATTTCTCTTACTCCATTCTTGATTTGGGGTAGTTGGTACATCCTCATTAATTACGCTTAACACTTGTAATTCTTCTAAAAGTGATCTAATGCTTGTTGTGATCTAATGATCTCACGTTTAATATACCTTTAAAAATCATTACTAGTAATTCAATAAAGAACTCTACTTTAAATATATCATTAGGCAAAGTGACCTGAGCCCATAACCTGAAAGCTTTTTAGAGGCCAATTTAGCCTTCTCTTGCTAGTAATCACGAAGCTGCCTGTGAAATGTTGACGCCGAGGAATCCGACCCGGCTGAGGCAACAAAAGGAGTGCCTTGAAACTGAGGAAATACGACGAAGGGCTTCTTTTTAGCTTTAGATTAAACTGGACTAGATTTAGTCGCCCCCAGTCCGAGACTTTATTCATCAAAGTCTCGACTTCAGGCACATGCCTTTTCCCGTTCTCGGCGACGATTTTCCCGAGAAATATCGGCATGAACGGTGTATAAAGCATCACCAGTTCTGTCTTCTGCTTAGCAACAAATGTTACTGGTTTTCAAAATTCAAAAACGATTCACTTAAATATTAAACAATTTTACCTTTTGCGATTAAATTTCTCTTACTCCATTCTTGATATGGGGTAGTTGGTACATCCTCATTAATTACGCTTAACACTTGTAATTCTTCAAAAAGTGATCTAATGCTTGTTGTGATCTAATGATCTCACGTTTAATATACTTTTAAAAATCATCACTAGTAAATTAATAAAGAACTCTACTTTAAATATAACTTTAGGCAAATTGACCTGAGCCCATAACCTGTTGGAATATGGATTATGGGGTAAAATAAAGTCTGTGTGTACAAGCACAAAGTGCCAACACAAAGTTTATCGTTTAACTTACTACATCCGTTATTAAAGACACTTTATGTTGACCAGTATTTTTGTATATGCCAACAAATAAAATAAAAACAGGTAAAACTTTAATACGTAGTGTGATCCCTCTTTTTGAAATCACAGCTTGCATTCGCCTGAGTATGATAGGGAGTATATATCTTATGGTTTCTTGTGAAATACGTTCCCATCAATTATTTAGCTTTCAATCATAACAAATTCTTTAGCTCTCTGATGGTCTGCGGAGCCGGCTGCCTTGATTTCACTGGTCACTTCGGAACGTCCTAGACACGTTCTGTGGGGTTTAGGTCGGAGCTTCAAGCAAGCATAACCAAACGGCGATTACTGACCTCTAACATATACGCTTCTACATCGCCAGACCAGTGGGCGTGAGCGTATTGCCGTCCATAAAATTGAGTTTTCGCCAAGAACGGCCAATGCGGGTTGTGCATGAGTAATTAGGACTTCCGTAATGTATAATGTGTGATTTCGTCAAAATATACCTCTGCAAAGTGGCCTCCTCGTCTTTATAGCACGCCGATATCAGTCTTCACCGTGCAGAGATATATTAGAATTAACTTCTCAGTTTCCAGCGAGAATCGAACACCACCAGAGATTATGATGGACCGATACGGTCCAGCATAATCTCTGGTGGTGTTCGATTCCACAAGGAAGTTGTGCGAGAAAGAAAACTTCTTTTAAATTGCACGGTGGTGGACCGCCAGTCATCCAGATGGCATGGGTGGTATTGCAACTTTAGTCGCCGTGTGCGATGGTGAAATTGTGCGGCTGGAATTAGACCGAACAATTCTTTAGAGCACTCCCCGTGGTAGATGCGTCAAAATACGCAAAGAGAAGCAACATTTCTTCGCAGTGCAGGTGAATCAAGCTGATCAAAAAGAGCTCGGTCGGTAATCTGCGCTAGATGCGATCAAATGGAAGTAGCTGGCACCGGGGAGCCTCAGCCCAGAGATGGGAACGGTATTCCATGTGCGGCCGAACCTGCGCCTTGTAAATTTGCAGGCGAGGTGCTGGCATGAAATACTTTCCTCCCGCTCTGCTGAACACGTCAAGCTTTTTAGAGGCAAATTTAGCCTTCTCTTCCTAGTGACCACGAAGCTGCCTGTGAAATATTGACGCCGAGGAATCCGACCCGGCTGAGGCAACAAGGGGAGTGCCTTGAAACTGAGGAGATACGACGAAGGGATTCTTTTTAGCTTTAGATTAAACTGGACTAGATTTAGTCGCCCCCAGTCTGAGACTTTATTCAACAAAGTCTCGACTTCAGGCACAATTTTTTTTTTCGTTCTCGGCGACGCTTTTCCCGAGAAATATTGGCATGACCGGTGTATAAAGCATCACCGGTTCTGTCTTCTGCTTAGCAACGACTGTTACTGGTTTTCAATATGTCATTGTTATGAGAAGAAACAGCGTAGCACGCAACCTTATGAAACAGCAGCTTTAATGGGCTTGTAATCGTAGTATGCTCCGTCGACTACGACCTTGATGCTTCGATCAGCAAAAAAACTGGTGATCCAATTGCACAATTTCTCGGGAAAAACATAAGAATTCGCGATGTCCAAACTAACGGCCAACGGCCTCCTCCCTCTTGGACTTTTTGATTTTCATAATTTACGTGAAACACCTACGTTCTGGGAAGTCTGCAATTTGTGATCGTATCCAAGGCGGCCCCCGCCATTATGAAAAAACACAAATCCTCACCAAAAACATTGATTCCTGTCAAGGATGACACTAGAGGCTATTGACGTGAGGCTGGGTACTACCAACTGCTTGGGATCTAATAACTAATAAAATTAAAACTAAACCCAAACATGGTATCCTACACGAATCGACGACACAGTAAGTACATTCTCCGTAGATCGGACCAAAAGTAATAATTGTAATAATTAAAAAACTGAAGGTACTCTGGGTTAACACACATCGACACTCGGGACATCGGGACTTCAATCATCTCAGATCCCGTGACTTGGGTGCTGGAAAGCACACGAAATGTCGGGTATTAAAATTAAGAAAATTAAACGCGATAACATCCGTAAGAAGTTTTATTCAAGATATATTTATTGTTGTTTACATTACAAATAATTTATTTCATTACAATCTTCTAAAGAAATGTATAATCTTGTGCATATGAATATTGATTTCTAAATACGGGTATAATAAATTATCTACATAACTACGGGAATAAAAGTTGGCTTACATAAATAAAAGCAAAATAAGTGGTAGATTGTCAGTAACAAGATCGGTCATGATTCAAGTGAATGGGAGCTATCAACGTAGGGGCCGGCTGTTTATCTAAATTGACGACTGAACAGGGTCAGTATCTTTCAGAATTAGTTATATAAGTAGAAATATTGCTGTTATTTCAGAAATTAAGCCTGACAAAAGGTCCGTAACCCAAAAAATAGGTGGAGGAAAACAACGGGCTGTTAAACAAAAAAATTGGAACCGTTGTATTTTGAATTGAAGCTAAATAACTGCTCTTATTCTACGAGCAACCAATGACAAAATTATGGCTACCGCACCTTGGAACGTGCACTTATTTGTTCTTGCATAGAGATGTTACCTAAGATAAAAAGAGATGTCAGGTGATTTGGCAGTAAGCATAAAATGATAATTCCTCAGCAACAATAACAGAAACAGATATCTGTCCTGTTTCTATTGGGACACATGGCCTATTTTGAAAAAATATAACACGAAAATGTTTTATTTTTCATTTGAACATTTAACTGACCGGTTATAAAAGTGGTGTGGTGTTTATAAAATTACGTTCCAAATTCAAATTTTTACCTAAGGGCGGTTTTTAAAGAAAACTTTTTACTTCATTTTATGGCGCTCTCTCGTAGATAAATATCGACTGTAAATAACTTTTAGTCAATTTTTATCGAATTATCTAATTTATTTGATAATTTAAAGAATTATTATTGCTGCTTATCTGTCTCTAAAATGGTACATAAAGTGTTAAAAGCAAAATTGTTGCTCTGCTTGAGGAGGGTTGCAGCCAATGCTTTGCGGTTTGAAGGCTAAATGAGAGTCGCTCAACGGTCCAATGAACCTGGCAGCGCTACCAAGAAACTTCAAGGCCTGGCTCTGGTGGGAAGACATGTACCGAACCATAGAATGAGCGTTTTCTAGTGAGTTTAGCGTTAATAAATCGCAAATATTCGTATTTTGACCTCAAAATCAACCTTGTATGATTAAGAAATGTGCAGATGTGTAAATTACTCAGTGAGCACTGAGGTCCCAGGCTTATTTTCTTTCGAAACTGAGAAGTTAATTCTAATAAATCTTTGCAAGGTGAAGACCGACTTCGGTGTGCTATAAAGACGAGGAGGCCACTTTGCAGAGGTGTGTTTTGACGAAATCACACATTATACATTACGGAAGTCCTAATCACTCATGCACAACCCGCATTGGCCGTTCTTGGCGAAAACTCAATTTTATGGACGGCAATACGCTCACGCCCACTGGTCTGGCGATGTGGAAGCGTATATGTTAGAGGTCAGTAATCGCCGTTTGGTTATGCTTGCTTGAAGCTCCGACCTAAACCCCACAGAAAGTATCTGGGACGTTCCGAAGTGACCAGTGAAATCAAGACAGCCGGCTCCGCAGACCATCAGAGAGCTAAAGAATTTGTTATGATTGAAAGCTAAATAATTGATGGGAACGTATTTCACAAGAAACCATAAGATATATACTCCCTATCATACTCAGGCGAATGCAAGGTGTGATTTCAAAAAGAGGGATCACACTACGTATTAAAGTTTTACCTGTTTTTATTTTATTTGTTGGCATATACAAAAATACTGGTCAACATAAAGTGTCTTTAATAACGGATGTAGTAAGTTAAACGATAAACTTTGTGTTGGCACTTTGTGCTTGTACACACAGACTTTATTTTACCCCATAATCCATATTCCAACAGGTTATAGGCTCAGGTCACTTTGCCTAAATTTATATTTAAAGTAGAGTTCTTTATTGAATTACTAGTGATGATTTTTAAATGTATATTAAACGTGAGATCATTAGATCACAACAAACATTAGATCACTTTTAGAAGAATTACAAGTGTTAAGCGTAATTAATGAGGATGTACCAACTACCCCAAATCAAGAATGGAGTAAGAGAAATTTAATCGCAAGAGATACAACTGTTTAATATTTAAGTGATTCGTTTTTGAATTTTGAAAACCTGTAACATTCGTTGCTAAAAAGAAGACAGAACTGGTGATGCTTTATACACCGGTCATGCCAATATTTCTCGGGAAAAGCGTCGCCGAGAACGGGAAAAAGCATGTGCCTGAAGTCGAGACTTTGTTGAATAAAGTCTCGGACTGGGGGCGACTAAATCTAGTCCAGTTTAATCTAAAGCTGAAAAGAATCCCTTCGTCGTATCTCCTCAGTTTCAAGGCACTCCCCTTGTTGCCTCAGCCGGGTCGGATTCCTCGGCGTCAACATTTCACAGGCGGCTTCGTGGTCACTAGGAAGAGAAGGCTAAATTGGCCTCTAAAAAGCTTGACGTGTTCAGCAGAGCGGGAGGAAAGTATTTCATGCCAGCACCCCGCCTGCCAATTTACAAGGCGCAGGTTTGGCCGCACATGGAATACCGTTCCCATCTCTGGGCTGAGGCTCCCCGGTGCCAGCTACTTCCATTTGATCGCATCTAGCGCAGATCACCGACTGAGCTCTTTTCGATTGGCTTGACTCACCTGCACTGCGAAGAAATTTTGCATCTCTTTGCGTATTTTGACGCATCTACCACGGGGAGTGCTCTAAATAATTGTTCGGACTAATTCCAGCCGCACAATTTCACCATCGCACACGGCGACAAAAGTTGCAATACCACCCATACCATCTGGATGACTGGCGGTCCACCACCGTGCAATTTAAAAGAAGTTTTCTTTCTCGCACAACTTCCTTGTGGAATCGAACACCACCAGAGATTATGCTGGACCGTATCGGTCTCAATTAGGGACCTTCAAAAAAAGCGCCTACTCCTTTTTATAAGGGCGGCAACGCATCTGCGATTCCCTTGTTATGGCAGTTCTTCATGGGCGGTGGTAGGCATTTACCATCAGTTGAGCCGTATGCTCGTTTATCCCCCTGTTATATAAAAAACGCGATAAAATTCGTAAAAGTAGTATTATTCAATGTGCGGTGTTCTCTTAAGAAATCGTAAAATAAATATATTTGTTTAGTATTAACATTAATATAAAAAACGTAATATTTTGCATAGGTATGAATTTTATCTACAATACTTAATATAAATAAATTTTGATTTTATTAATTAACCAAGTTATTTCATACAATTGCATTTTTAGTACTTTAGACGTCATGACAGTTATGGCAATACTTAGTTATCACGAGTAAATGAGGTAAAAAAGTAAATTAGTATTATCACACCTTCAATACGTCTAGCTGATGGGCAAGTGTTTGACTATTAGCCTACCAACTGATAAATGGTGATGCAACGGAAGATCATAAATTACACTGACTTAGTAAAAAAAAGCTAATTGACTCTTTCCTTGAAGACATTTTGGCATTGAGGCATTTTGCAGCACCAGTCCATACTCGTATAATATTGTATCAATACTCCATGCATGATTGGACTTGCGTTTGATATAGATTAAATAGATGTCTGGCGTGAAACTGCTAACTTCCTTGACGCCGCATTTCTCTTTTGAACTGGATTTGATACCAACTGGCCCAAGCACTCGGTTGGTATCTCTTCACAACTGTGCTGTCGTATATGTACTCATATAATATACTGGGTATAAGTAGGTAATTGTTATGCAGCACAAATAGAGTTCCTGAGAGATCAGACCACCTGAGGAACTACAACTTAGTCGTAGTTTAACGTTATAAAGAGCAATGATGTCACCACATTGCCGCTATGCTAGTTGGCTACTTTAGGTATACGAAATATTTTTTCCTCTGACGTGCAAGTTTCCTCGTGATGTTGCTTTCACTGCCGAGCACGTGTTAATCAGCACTTAAAAATGCAATTAAAAATTTCATTAATGCCAGCGGGGCTCGAACCTACTTCATGTTCATCGCAACGCATCGTTTAACCTCACTCTTAAATATGTGGTTGCGCCAAAACACATACTTTGTTGACTATATTAGCGAAAAATGAAAGTTCGAAAACACGCTACCGGCCGTCCAGAGTCGTCGACGTGCCGCCGCCTCACCAAGTTGTTAAAGACCAACGTTACAACACCTAATAGCTTTGCATAATCATAATCATAATCATAATTTATTTGCAGAAAACATGGTACATTACAGGTTGGTAAATTATAGCATAGTGCAATTTATTACAGCGCACTATTGCAGCTGCAACCTAAGCATCAACTTCAGGTATGAGTAAAAGGCCGCCGGAAGATCAACGCCGAGTAAGTGCATCTCCTTTCTTTTCTAGCATGAGCTGTTCTCATTGGTTGCCTTTTTTTTTAAAACAGCTCCCTTGTCAGCTGATATAGATTAGGTCCTAGCAAGTGCCTTGCCCAAAGTCAGCAACGTACCACTTCCGCCATTTTGTTTGGTTATAGAGAACAACGTATACAGTCCACATGTAGTAAAATCTCGCATAATTGCTTCGCTGGTTCCTTCGTGCAGAATTTAAGGGAGCAGTCTGTGGCCGCACCGTTTTCTGATTCATTCGGGCCGAATTTAAAATTAGCACCCTAACGCCTCACCATTTTCAGGTTCCTTCGATCTGAATACGAAGGGCAACATAGTCACCCTAATCATTTAGCGGCCATCCGTTTCCGGATTCGAGCCCAGGAACTATTAGCGTCACCAATATGTTTATCTACATTAAATTTTGCAAAAAGTTTATTTAAATTATATTATTTTAGAAAATACAAGTAAAAAATTTATTTTGCTACGTACTACATCTTGATTCGTTAATCTCCCGTTGTAGGAAAAATTTACCTCAATAGTGACGCTTGGCTGGCGGATTAACAATCGCGATACTAGATGTTTCGCACATGTGACGCTATTCTTCGGTGCCACTCTCGATATTTTCACTATCAGTTTAGTATTTTTATAGTTTCCTCTTACAAAATCAAGGGTATTAATTACGGTGATGTATTTACTTACGTTGCAACCACATGGCAACCAATAAAAAGTGGATTTTTTATAATAAAAATCGAATAAACTTTTACTTCCTTTTATGTTAAGTTTCATGAAAGTATCGTTAATGTAGAACTTTCCAACTGATTTTCCCCATCGTATCGAAAGAAAACTTTAAACAAAACTCGTAGTGAAACTTTGTTAGAGCTCGTCGCATGTTCGTCGCTGAAAAATTTTGTTCTTTAGATATAAAAATATTTTATACCTAAATTGTGTTACAAGTTTCCTGAAGTAACCAAAGTATCTACTTATGGAAGATATTAAAATGCAATTTTCAGCTCAATTTAATTTTGTTCTTAAGTTTAATCTGCCCTTGAATATTTTGGCATTCTTGTCTTGTAAAAAAAAGCTCACGGCAAAACACTACACGGACTTCGTAAATTGCGTTATCATCATCATCATCATCATTACAGCCTTTCACAAGTCCACTGCAGAACATAGGCCTCCCCCAAATAATGCCATAAAGCACGGTGCTGAGCCATCTGTATCCATCGACTACCTGCATGTCTTACCAGGTCGTCACTCTTACTAATGGGGGGGTCGCCCTACACTACGCCTACCGGTACGAAGCTGCCACTCGAGAACCTTTTTTCCCCATCGGTTATCGGTTCTTCGAGCTATGTGGCCTGCCCATTGCGTTATAGCTAATACTATATGTGTATAAGTAAATGAAGATAACATACTTAATATTCTTAGCTTTAATTTAGTTTCGACTCACTTAACGTAAGAATTAATCAGATGAAATTGTAGCGTCCGAGAGCGCTTCATCTCAATTAAACAAGATCGGCGTCCATTTCCCCTACGTGTTGTAACCATTATTCATTATTGACTAGATATCTTTCAGAATGACTGGAAGTAACTTAGATTATAACTCGAAAAATTCATGTATATTGTACTTTATAAATTTTATTAAATTATGAAAAAAAAAACTCCTAGATATAAGAAAATGCCAGTTGGAAAATTAAGTAGAGTTTACCTTTTTGTTGCAATAATCATTATAGAAGACATATTTCGTACTATAGTTTTAATATAAAACGAAAACTTCATAAAATTTGCAGAAAATCGGTTCTCTTTTACTGTTATTAAATACATATTTCTTAAATAATATGAAAACTTTTATAATATAAAACTTTTACAATATAACTTGAGTAATATTATATTTTTTTGTTCAAGGTACCGACCGACTGTAAGCTTTATTGCTTACAGCAAAATTTTCTTCTTCGTTACTATTGACCATTTTGTTGTTGCTACTTAATATAAATAAGACTTTTAATTTATTTTTCTCTTTGTGTTGATTTTATTGCGCTGAATTGTTTTGTGGCTATGAATAAATTTTATTTTCTTTATTTAAAAAAAAAAGCATAATTTAAATAGCAAAAGTAAAAATATTTAAGTAATGAGATATTTTTTGTATATTTTTCTTATGTCCACGTAAACATAAAAATATAATAAAGCTAAAAGCTAAAGCTAACAATTTCACTAAATTTAATGTGCCTATTAAACCACATATTTCAGAAGTTTGTTCAGAGCTAACGCTTGGTTGTAAAAGCTATTAAGATAAAGTATTTTCAGTTTTGAAGTTTTTAGTTTGGGGTCTACTTTTTGAAGTGTTTGGATAATATACTTTTTGAATTTCGTTTCTATACATTTTTATTCGTACCATTGTCCATGGTACAGAGTTAATATTTGTGCATAAAACTAAAATTGGTGATTACTATAACGGACGCAATTTATTTATTACCGCATTTTTAAAGGGCGTAAGGTGTATATTTGAAAGTTGCTACCTCTCATGTGGCCCCATATCTGAGATCTGACCAACAGTTTTTGATTTATCCTTAATAATGCGTATATTATGCGTGTGTGTGTGTGTGTGTGTTTGTGTGTGTGTGTGTGTGTGTGTGTGTGTGTGTGTGTGTGTGTGTGTGTGTATGTGCGTGTGCGTGTGCGTGTGCGTGTGCGTGTGCGTGTGCGTGTGCGTGTGCGTATGTGTATGTGTGTGTGTGTGTGTGTGTGTGTGTGTGTGTGTGTGTGTGTGTGTGTGTGCGTGTGTATGTGGGCGAGTGTGCGTGTGCGTGTGCGTGTGCGTATGAGTATGCGTGCGTGCGAGTGTGCGCACGCGTGTGCGTATGCGTGAGCGTGTGACCGTGCATGTGCATGTGTGTGTAGTGTGTATGTGCGTGTGCATGTTCATGTGCGTCTGTGTGTATTTGTGCGTGCGTGTGCGTGTGCGTAAATCTAAGAAGACCAGTCGTAATTCATATTTATTTTCTTGGCAACTTAATTAATTTTGTAACTTCAGTGACTGTTTTTTTTATTAACGAAATATTCAAGGGAAGTATTTGGATTTTTAACATCACATATGGGTGAAATGTCAATGTTTTTCATATCCGAAAATAGTCCATCGTGGTGAAACTCTACCCAGGGCGGGAACGGGAGCAAATATTCATGGGACGCCAGATTGGTCCGAACCTCTCCCTGGCAGCATACTGTCCGTGATGCTGAGCGGTAATTCGGCGTGGAGGGCCGTAGCCACCTTCTGTGAGTCCGTAATGGTCCAGAAGGAGGCTGCTGAGCGGGTTCGAAGGAGGACAGATCCCCTTAGTGACGTCGCCGTCAAGGCACTCGTCACGGACCTTCCCTTTAAGATGGTGATCCCTACTAGATACGGCGCCTCTGGTTTGCAAGAGTTTGGGGCAAGGGCCTCGAATGTCTAGTAATGTAACCCCCGAAGAGGATGATGACTCGGAAGTGGTCCCGAAACATCGCGGTAGGACTACGAGGGTGCTGTGGGGAATAATTACTGCCCACAGGACGTGCTTCCAAAAAAAAAGCGAAATATGAGCCCCGGTTGCGTTTCGAACGGAGATCCCGAAACTCTTACATGCTGATGAAAATCACCGTGGGATTTCAGCCAGTAGGAGTCTGGCATACCCTTTCGGGTGCCCCCGCAGTCAAAGGTATACATGAGGCTTTCCCCACGAAAAAAAAACTTATCTGAGACGTAGTCCTTCATTGCTGGCCACATGAAGACACTCAAGGTCGCTCAGCGAGCTATGGAGAAGACTATGCTCGGGGTTTCTATGTGAAATAAACTAAGAAATAAGGGTATATGCAGTAGAACGAGAGTGACTGACATAGTAAGCTGAAGCTGAAGCTGATTAGTAAGCTGAAGTGGCAATGGGCCGGCCATATAGCTCGAAGGACCGACAACTCATGGGATGAAAAGTTCTCGAGTGGAAGCCTCGTACCGATAGGCGAAATGTAACGCTACTCCTCACTAGATTGAGTGACGACCTAGTAAGGCATGCAGGAAGTCGATGGATGCAGGTGGCTCAGGACCCTGCTTTGTGGCATTCCTTGAGAGAGGCCTATGTTCAGCAGTGGACTTGTTATGGGCAGTAATGATGATGATGATGATGTGTATATATACTGTTTGTATTTTATTTATGTTCTACATGTAAAATGTGACTTTGTGTACAAGATATAGGGTTAAAATATTTTATTATTACTATGCTAGTTAATTAAAGAAAGAATGCGAAAATATCTAATCTTAATATTTCGCATCCTTGTCCTATGTATGTGTTTCTAAAGCCTAACCGGTTTGATGGATTTTATTATATGTGGTGTCGTTGGATTCATCTTATTTGTGTAAGTGACATAGAGTATAAAATTTTTCTCTTTTCAGTGAACTTTTTAACGCAGTCGGGTTTTTTTAATTACTGGTTTAACCAGTAAGCTTGTTTGTATTCTAGAGATGGCAGTTGCAATTTTACGTAGACAGGTATTTAATGAGAGCGGCGAGAAGTGTCAGAAAAATTACAGCTATTTAATATTTTATCTCCACTATACCAGGAGTATTTATAATATTATGTTGAAGTGAAGGTTTTTTTATAAATTGTAAGCAATTTTTATTAAACTTCCTCCACCATTTAGCAGCGACGTAGAAATACATCACGTTTGTTACTCTTGGCGGAACTCATTCTCTCTCTTTTATCACTCTCTTTAAGAACATTTTTTTTTCATATTCTTTAAAAATACTATGCAATGATTTCCTATATTTATGCGAACACTACATACTGAATAAAAACACTTTTACGGATTTTATTGCGTTCGATTTACATGATTTTTAATTACCGACGTTTTGGGGTACTTTCTAGCACATATAATCACACGGGGTCTGAGTTTACGGTTTGTGATTATATCCTAGGCGGCCCCCGCCATTACTAAATAATAATAATATTTATTAAACTTTAACTTATAGTACATACAGATTTTTTTTACATGAGATACAAGTAAAATAATGTAAAACACTAGTGAAGGTGACGTGCTGATCTCCTTGCTATACTATAAAATAGCCTGTATTAAGGAAATTCAGTCCCTAACATCAGATTTGATAGACCACGTATCTTCGCGAAAGAATAAATGAGGCTTTTGTAATTAAAAATATCCTAAATACAATAGAGAAGGTGGCTGGATACCACTACCTACTTGGGATTCTGTAATTAATAAAATTAAAACTAAACCCAAGCATATCACTGCAAGACTTCAAGACCCTTAAGTTCGTTCGGCGTAGATCGGGCTATAATTAAAATTAAAAAGCTGGAGGTACTCCGGGTTGACACTGACATCGGGACGTCAATCACCTAAGTCTTCCGTGACCATGGGTGCTGGAAAGCACCGGAAACGTTGGGAATTAAAACTCAAGTAAGTTAAACGTGATAAAACCCGTTAAAGTAGTTTTAATTAATGAAATACTCATTGTAAAAACATTTGTCTACTCCTTTGGATTCATACTGTGCTCCATTTTTTAAATAGTGTGAATATTAAATTCAAGACATATAAGTTTAAATAATGATCCATATAAATAGTCAGTATTGTTTTTTATTGAAGAAATCCCGGCTTTTTACTAAATTTCTTCTAAATGTCTCTTAGCTTTGTTCATTTATTGGAACAAGTACAACTTATTTAACTTTCTATTGTTGTGTATGTTAGGTAATGATACCAATTGTTAACAGTGATCAAAAGTTTAATTTTGAATAATTAGTTTATGTAAGCGCTCAACATCAGTAAAATGTTATCTATACGAATTGCATTAGGCCCTACAACACGTGCTTGCTCTACGAACAAATTTACAAGGTTATATGATTAGAGCAGATATCTAAACTTAATAGTCATGAAAAAGCTTCAAGAAGATAAATATTAAAGTCTCCACATTTGATAACAGATTTATTATTTTTATTAAGCTTCCGTAAAATTTACTCCATAATTTTTGATATAATGGTTATATGATTAATGATTCTTTTGAAAATATGTAAAATGTATGATTATTATAGGTCACACATGCCATTTCTAGAGCTCGCTTAACAAAGAGGTTCACAATATCTTAACGTTCTCTACATGACAACAATTTGCAGGCTATTATTAAGGAGCTATCATGTACATGTACATGTTTTTCTCTGTGATAGCAATCGAAATTCGAATTGATCACTTTCGCGATCGCGGGATGAGGAAAAATGCCGATAAGAATGAACAATGATGTATTTTTTCACACACACGGCAAGTATATAATTACGTCGTCCAACAACGCTAAGCTTCTTCAGTGAGGTCCTTAATAATCGCAGATATCGTAGGTCAAATTCTCGTAGTTGTATCCCCGAGAAGAGTTCACTTTCGCGTTCTCGAAATAACTAACTCTCCGATCCACGCACCGGTACACGCTTTTATACTCGATAAAGGGAATATAGAACTTTCTAGGCCAATCAAAGTCTTTCCACTCTTTCGACCCGAAACTACTAGAACACTCGCATAACATAACTATAAAAATAAGCCTTTATATAAGTTACATAAGGCTGTTTTTTTTTGGTTGCATTAATAGTCCGAGCGTTATCAATTTTTATGCCTACACATTTTTATTACCTATTGTTACGCCGCGCTCAAATCAGCGCACTAGCGCCATCTAGTATCAGGAACGAGAGCGAGGGGAGCTTTGCAGTAAATGACATCACAAATCTTTCGACCGACAGCGCTACCCGAAGAACTAAGTTTCTGGAAAATCTACACTCGAATACTCGTTGCCTGGCGCGCATTTACCTGAATGTTCGGGACGCTTCTTTGCTAATTATATAAATAGGCGCTGCAAGATGCGATCGAGAGAGTTGAACTCGGCGACACAAGCGAAGCTTCGGAGCGGAATTAAGTGAATTAGTGTGTTTAATTATTAGTGTTTTTAACTTTAATTTGTGTAAAGTAAATTAAAGTGTTAATTTAGGTAATTCTATCGGCAATTTTTATTGTCACGAACCTCAAGCTCGTAACAATTGGTGTCAGAAGTGGGATTAAATAATGCCAATTTTACCTAAGGAGGAAACGGAGGGTGTCCGTACCCGAAGTCAACGCCAGCAGGAGACGGACCAGAGGAGATTTGGTGGTGCAACGCCGCAGATGTCTGAGGGCCAGCCGCCGGCCACGGAAGCCGGTCCGTCAGCAGCTTCTACGTCTGTGGCACCTGACTTAGGTGCTCTGATGGTGATGCTGCAGGAGCAGGCTCGCCGACAGGAGGAACAGGCTCGCCGACAGGAGGAACAGGCTCGCCGACAGGAGGAGCAGGCTCGCCGACAGGAGGAGCAGGCCCGTCAGTTGAAAGAGCAGCTGCAGAGCGGACAAGAGCGTTTAGAAGAGCAACTACAACGCGATAAGGAAGAGCAGATGCTCCTCATGAAGGACCTTCATGCTATCTTCGGAAAAGAGATACGGGAAGTGAAGGATAAGGTTGCTCAACATGACAACCGCCTGTCGGAGGCCGAAACCCGAATCGACCAAGTAAACAATCGGGTTGACAACGTAATGGCTGGCGTGAAGAAAACGCTGGACGACCTCAAACTTGGGGATGGAACAACAGCTCCCGTAGTAGCTACAACACCTTCGCTACGTGGATTCAAAGTGCCACCGTTTGACGGTACCTCTTCCTGGTCAGCCTACAAGATCCAGTTTGAGGCTGTTATGAAGGCGAACGGCTGGAATAAGGGAACCTGGTGCAGATATTCATCGACGGCATCCGCGACCTGGAAGTCAGAGCTGCTGTGAGGCTCGGGCACCACGAGACGCTTAAGGACGCCTTGGCCCATGCACTGGAGGTAGAAGCCGTGCGGCAGGATCATCGTTCCCATCGCGTCAGGGAGGTTGCAGCAGCTACAGTTCGCGACCGCAACAAAGGATACAGCCCTAGGTGCTATGGCTGTGGGGAAAAGGGCCATCTTCGATCCAGCTGCCCTAAGCGAACCCTAGAAAGGGAAGGTGAACGATCCCAGGAGGGTAGTGCGGCTAACAGCACCGCCCAGCAGCAGCAGGGAAACGAGTAAAAGCCAGAACTGCGGGGCGGGTGCTGGCTGATGTTAAAAGAGCCCCAAGGATCTCGATCTCACAAACCCATGATGGTAACAGTCTAATCATCAAGGGCGAGGTCAACGGAATGCCGTGTAAACTGACCATAGACACTGGAGCCTCTCGTACGGTTGTTAGTTCCCAACTTATAAGTCAGCTCCTTGGGGACTCCGCATACAACCGAGAACGCATTAATTTGGTGACAGCCACCGGTCAGCGTATACCCCTCCGTGGAGAGGAGATCGAGTTGAAGCTTGGCAACGTAATCTACCTGCATAATGTCATCGTAGCTGATATAATGGACGACTGCATCCTAGGCCTAGACTTTATGAGGAATAATTGTTGTGAGATCGACGTTAAGCAAGGTGTTTTGAAATGTGGACAGGAGGAACTTTTTATGGAAGGTGCGTTACCAGGGAACGTGTACAGCATCAAGAAGATTGTTCTTCCGCCGAGATCGGAAACGATTGTTCCGGTTAGTCTTCCTCGAAACGCTGGGCAAGCTCACCGTTGTGTACTTGTGGAAAGGGTAAACAATGACCTTCCATAGAAAGTAGCTCGAACCTTGGTCAGGACCACTGACATCTCAGGAGTACGTGTGCTGGACCTTTGCGACCGGGAACAGATTATAGAAAAAGGCACACTGGTTGGTACTTGTGAGGAAGTGGATTGGTTACGTCAGTGCCATTATATATCGAGTGGGACCCCCAGCAAGGATTCAGAAACGAGAGTGACCACACTTTTGGAAGACTGTCGCAGTGTTCTGCCCCCGAACGAATTGTTCAAGGCGAAGAAGTTGTTACTCGAGTACGCCAATGTATTTTCATCAAACGATGCTGACATAGGAAAGACTGGTTTAGTTCAACACAAAATAAACACAGGTGAAGAGTTGCCTATCCGTCAGCGGCCAAGACGATTGCCGGTAGCACGTGAAAAGGAAGTGGAAACCATGATTAAAGGAATGGTGAAGGATGGTGTTATTGAACCTTCATCTAGTCCATGGTGTTCACCCGTGGTACTGGTAAAGAAGAAGGACGGCAGCTTGCGGTTTTGTGTTGACTACCGCCGTCTGAACGACGTTACTAAGAAGGATAGCTATCCCTTGCCAAGAATTGACGACAAGCTGGACATGCTTACAAGAGTAAAGTGGTTTAGCACGCTGGACCTAAAAAGTGGCTACTGGCAAGTTGAAATTGACCCTAAGGACAAGGAGAAAACTGCGTTCTCGACGGGAAAGCGTCTGTGGCAATTTAAAGTAATGCCGTTTGGGTTGTGCAATGCTCCAGCAACGTTTGAAAGGCTGATGGAACTTGTACTTACCGGGCTAATTGGCGACGCCTGTCTGGTCTACTTGGATGATATCATCATCGTGGACCGTACGTTTGAGGAACACCTTCAAAACTTGGAACGCGTGCTCATGAAGATTAAGAGTGCCAACCTCAAGTTGAGTCCGAAGAAATGTTCACTATTCAAACGGCAAGTCAACTTTTTGGGGTATGTAGTGTCGGAAGAAGGTATCCGCATGGATCCAGAGAAAATCGCAGCTGTAAAGGATTGGCCGGTTCCAAAAGACAAGACGCAAGTTAGAGCATTTTTGGGTTTGTGCTCCTATTACTGACGTTTTGTGAAGAACTTTGCAGATATAGCCAAACCTCTGCATAAGCTAACCGAGGAGAAGCGACATTTCTGCTGGGATGAAAGTTGTAACATCGCATTCCAGGAGCTCAAGGACCGTCTGTGCAAGACACCTATTTTGGGATACCCTGATGTAAGCAAAGAGTTTATAGTTGACACAGACGCAAGTGATATAGGACTTGGCGGTGTGTTGTCTCAACGTAATGGTGACCAAGAGGTCGTGATAGCGTACTTCAGCAAGTCGTTGTCAAAACCCGAAAGGAACTATTGTGTCACAAGACGCGAATTGCTAGCTGTGGTGTAGCTAATGTTGCAACGACTTTACATTTTAGCAAATATCTTCTGGGACGAAAATATCACTTACGAACTGACCATGCTGCATTAAAATGGCTATTGCAGTTTAAAAACCCAGAAGGACAAGTTGCGAGGTGGATTGAACTACTGCAGGAATACGACTTTGAGATCGAACATCGCAGCGGGAAATCTCATGGCAACGCAGATGCATTGTCAAGAAGACCTTGTCCTGAAGATTGCAAACATTGTACTAGGCAAGAGAGTAAGGAAGTGGTATCCGTGAGGATGCTCAGGGCAGACCACCTCAGCAACGAGTGGAAGGATAACTTACTACATGCACAGCAGGAAGATCCGGACATCAAACCGATTCTGGAATGGATAAAGGCCAGTGCTCCCAAGCCCAAGTGGAGTGAAGTCTCAGCGATGAGTTCGACCACTAAAAGCTATTGGGCCCAGTGGGACAGCTTGCTGCTTCAGGATGGAGTTCTGTGTCGTAAATGGGAAAACGTTCGGGGAGACAGCTGTCATTTGCAAATGGTTGTCCCTAAAGCTAAAGTACCGGATGTTCTACAGCTGTACCATAATGATTGTTCAGGAGGCCATCTGGGAGTTAAACGAACTCTACTGAAGATCCGAGAACGGTTTTACTGGGTCCACTGTCGAAACGATGTCGATGACTGGTGTCGCAAATGTACAAGTTGTGCGGCTGTAAAGGGACCTCAGACTCGTAGTAGAGGTGCATTGAAGTTGTACAATGTTGGTGCACCATGGGAAAGAATAGCCATTGACGTGGCGGGACCGTTTCCGGAGAGTGAAAGCGGTATCAAGTATTTCATGGTTGTGATGGATTACTTCACTAAGTGGCCAGAAGTCTTCGCCATTCCAAATCAAGAAGCTTCAACAGTTGCTGATAAACTAGTTCTTTTTTTTTTTTTTTTATAGAATAGGCTGACAAACGAGCACACAGTCCACCTGATGGTAAGTGGTTGCTGCGGCCCATAGACATCTACATCTATCTTCCATTACAAATCAAAATGCAGATGCGTTGTCACCCGTGAGGACTGAGATGGAATGCCTCATTTCCAGTAAAAAGGGGCTCCGGTTCTCTACACTCACCATACGAAATACAGCAGCATTAAGCTACTATTTCACGCTGGTATTCTGTGAGAGCGTGGTCCTTCCCCGGTCGAGCCGACCCATTCGTGCTACAACTATACTACTAATATAACTGCAGCATGGCTCTACCACGTAACAACATGTTCATGAAGTCTTCTGTCGTTTTGGTGTACCTTTAGAGATTCACAGCGATCAAGGAAGGAATTTCGAGTCTCAAATATTCCAGGAAACTTGCCGAGTTATGGGTACTCATAAAACAAGAACGACTTCTTATCACCCGCAATCTGATGGAATGGTGGAACGATTTAATCAGACATTGGAGAGGTACCTAGCAAAAATTGTAGACAATCGGCAACGAGATTGGGACAAGCACATACAACCGTTTTTGTTGTCATATCGAAGTTCTGTTCACGAAAGTACAGCAGTGACACCAGCTTTCGCAAACTTTGGAAGGGAATTACCGCTGCCTGCGGACCTGATCACCGGGATACCACCCGATGCCCCACGCAGTATAACCGATTATGCAAATGACTTGCGGAACAAAATGAATGACATTTATGAGCACGTCAGACAATCGGGCCAGCAAATGTCTGAGAAAATGAAAACCCGGTACGACCGCAAAATGAACAATAAAGGGTTCAACGAAGGTTCATTAGTGTGGTTGCATAATCCAGTCCGCAGCAAAGGGAAATCTCCTAAGCTTCAAGCTAAATGGGACGGCCCGTACCGGATTGTGACCAGGATCAACGATGTAACCTACCGGATACAGAAAGGCGCAAGAGGGACTCCTAAGATCGTCCATGTGGAACGCCTAGCGCGTTATTATGGGGCCGATAATGCTCGGGACGAGCATGTCTTAGGAGGGGGCTGTGTTACGCCGCGCTCAAATCAGCGCACTAGCGCCATCTAGTGTCAGGAACGAGAGCGAGGGGAGCTTTGCAGTAAATGACATCACAAATCTTTCGACCGACAGCGCCACCTGAAGAACTAAGTTTCTGGAAAATCTACACTCGAATACTCGTTGCCTGGCGCGCATTTACCTGAATGTTCGGGACGCTTCTTTGCTAATTATATAAATAGGCGCTGCAAGATGCGATCGAGAGAGTTGAACTCGGCGACACAAGCGAAGCTTCGGAGCGGAATTAAGTGAATTAGTGTGTTTAATTATTAGTGTTTTTAACTTTAATTTGTGTAAAGTAAATTAAAGTGTTAATTTAGGTAATTCTATCGGCAATTTTTATTGTCACGAACCTCAAGCTCGTAACACTATCTTTGGGAACATTTTCGTGCAATGTGACGTAATAATATTATTATGTACATAATATTCAATTATAAAAAATGTGTATGTGTAAATTGTTACTGATTAAAACAATTCAATTTCTAATTTTTTGCCCAACATGCCTCGCATTTTGTGATGTACCGGGTACAAGGTTAAATCTATTATAAAATGTCTTACAATTAAATATCAAAGTTAAATTTATTACATGTGAAATTATTCATTACTAAATTTAAATTATATCTTAGTTTATTTTCCTGTGGCCAACTCTGTAAGGCAATGTGAACAAGATAACTTTATGCACATTTAAGTTATTAAGATATTTAATATATTTTAATATTTGATTCTTATCCATATTGGTTCTTCTCTCAACAGAAATGATTAATATACTATCAGAGCAAAGTTTAATAGTTAAAATTTTATTCATAATATCACTGAATGGTGCTTCAGGCATTCAATATTTACTTATCTTTTGCCCTTTTAAACAGTTATTTATATTCCAATTACTTTTTCATTATATTAATTACCGTTTAAATGTATCTGCTTTGCTATGGTATTATCAACATTGAGGTATTACTACTACGTATAGAGAAGACAACGCCTTGCTTGATTTTACGCCACGCTTTGCGGTACACTGTACTACAACTTTTTAATGAGTGTCCAACGCCCGCACAGACGAGTCGTCTTCGCTTCGCATAAATAAGAACTTCAAAATGCCTGGTTGTGGTCTTAAAGACTGCGTAAATACTCCAGAACATCAAAAAAGTGATGGTTTAACATTTCATCGGTAAGTAGACATTAATACGTTTCAAACTCTTTGATTTAAAGTTTTTCACGTTGTTGCAATGCTAACGAGAATCGGACTATCGACCGCCGCCATTTTGCGGTTGTAAAAGTTGGAGTGACTTGTTGTACACTACGTTGAACGATATGCGTAAGCGCCATGAAATACCTGGCACTTATTACGTTTTAGTCGCGAAAAAACTAACCCTTAATGCAAACTAGCGCTGCATGTTTTAATAGTTTGGTTAGACGACATAACTATTATTTTAGTACTGCAGCGAACTTTAGTTCTAACTCTTACCAAAATGAAGCAAACCTTTGGTTGGGGGTGTCTATTCTATACGCTAGTAATATAGTTCGATGATAATCAAAGAGTGTAGGTGAAGAACATGAGGTATTATTGCTTGTCATGTTATTAACACACACTGTCTCTAAAGAAACTGGAATTGAGCTCTGATACTCGTATTGATGTTTTAATGTGAAGTAAAAGCGTTGCTTGGTAAATTTTAATGACTCTACCATATTATACTGGTCAGTATGTGTTCTTTTATCTCATTTTCTGCTGATTTATATTTATTTGACATAATGTTTAATGAGGTTTTAAGTGATAATATTTCCGAATTAAGACAAATATAATTTAAATTTACTAACCAACTCTTGCTTTTCCTTACAAACATTTATATAATTTTTAATATTAATTTTAGTTTTAATTAATTATTGCATTATCTAATATATTTATTGATTCTTATATATTTTTCTTAATTTAATTTCTGCTGTTCTTGAAGTGGCAGAATAATCAGTCAAATACATAAATTGTTGTGGAGTTTGCTACGTTTTATAAAATTTATATTCTACAAACCCATAGAAAAGATTCTGAGTTTGAGATGCTTGCAAGTTATTAATGAATTGTTGAATTGTTATTAATGAATTGTTTGTTTATCCTTGGTACTAGAACTAATAGATCGGCTCGACCGGGGAAGGGTCGCACTCTCTCACAATACCAGCATAAATTAGCAGCCTTTTTACCGGATACGAGGTACAAAATATTTGATAAAAATTAGATCTTGAGGCTATCGAAGATGAAGTAGCCATCTGTCAAGCGTGGCGTTTCCGTATTATGAAATATAAATTTAAAATACCAACGTAATGCTAGTTTTTAAGTTCGGTTATGATGTCAGACCCTTTAAATGGTAACGAGGCATTACATGTTAGTCCTTAGAAGCCACTGTTCACTCAATATAATGCAGACACCTTTTGATTCTTAATCGAAAGTTGATGTAGGTGACTATGGACTACAGCATTCACTTACCATCGGATAGCCCGTGTGTTTATTTGTTGCATTCTACATTCATAAAAACTTATATCTACATCATATTTCATGGTGTAGAGAGCACAGTAACCATAGTATTGGTTTTGTTACAGTTATCGGCGACATTGCTGGTGCTTATTCATCTTTCGATGAACGTCGTGGAGGAGGGACATGCAGTCAACCCAAGTAAGTTAAAGATTTGATAATAAATGTTTTCATGACCGTAAATACAATTTAAAAAATCGGAATTTTACTTATTGTACTAACTAACTATCTCATTATGATAAAATTTATTCGTTTAAGTAGAGAAATGATTTTAAACTCTTTCAACTAATAAATAACTTATATCTAATTATTACAGTGAAAGACACTGACAACATATTATTTAAATATACGTAATATGTGTTCTGAGTTATATTGGATGAAAATAAAAATGCGTGAAAAAGTTATTTTAAAACAAAATTAAAAATATATTTACAAAGAAAACAAAAATGTGGTCTGAATGTAAAAGTTGAAACTTTATCTATCTTATTATTTTTTGGTTGTATATTAGCTTTTTACTGTGTCAAATTAGATATTCGCATTTAGTTAATACTAAATGCTAAGTTCATGCTTAGAATAAATGCTGAACACAAAATTAAATATGTTTAACAAAATTTATTTAATTTTGTCAGCAGATACAAATAAAAAATACTAACGTAGTTTTGTCACATTTAAATATGATTCATTTTTGATTAATTAACGGACTTATTAAAAACGTATAATAGGTTTCTATCCATGAAATTGCATTTCCGCAGTATTGGCCCCTTCAAAACAAAATAATTTTTGTTTTGCTAATAATTCTAATTAAAAATTAATTTTATTTTAAAAGCATGGATTTTTTTTTCAAAATTAGTCTTTTGTTTATTAATTAGCGTTTTCATCGCATCTGAAACTTTGTCGTCTTCATGGATACGTTAAATATTCGAGTAATTATGGAATATGAGTACCGTCGTGGTAGCAACACGGCACAAGTGGCACGCAATATAAACGCCGTTTACGGAGTGAATAATAAAAACGGACGCACCATCTGTAATTGGTTTGCCCGCTTCTGTTCTGGAAATTTTGACCAGAAGAATGAACCCTGTGGTCGTCTAAAAACTTTGATCGACAATCACGAAAAAAAGGCAATTGTGGAAGCTGATGATCTACTCAACAAATATAAATTACTACTACTCAATAAACAATAAAATGTTGGTTAAGACGTAGAATCTTATTATACTTAAATACCTTATGATAATTCTTTAATGTAGTAATTTTTATTAAATTAACGATGAATTGATTTACTAGTAATGTAACTATATTTCGTAGACACCGAGCGGTTTGGTACTTTAAATTATACTAATCCTGTATTTAAAAACGTAAATATAGCAACAATGATACAGCATATAATGTGGGTAGCCCATTTTTTTTCTTTCTTTTAAAATTATTTAAAAATCTTTACACGAGTTGTGTGTACTTACCTTTTATTATTTTATTTTTTTATGAATACAAAACTGTAGATATTGCTTCCATACGTATACTTTAAAAAAAGCGTCAGTCAAATTATATATAAATATGGGTATGCATATGTATATGTATATTATATATTATGAATTTTCGGACATCAGGAGCGAGCGTGCACTCAGCCGCCCTAGCTGCCTCTGGGTAAAGGCTGGACTGAAAACCAGTGCTATCACTGAGTCCGGTCCGTTTCACGGTTTCATGCTGCAGCACAGCATTTTCTTAAATTTATAATGATGTTAAATTACTTTTAATTTAGTTAGCAAGTTAGTTGGACCTTAACAATGCTCTAAACGAAAACTTCGCCTAGAAAAAATTTGGTCACTGTTTGGTGGTCTAGCACCGGTGTGATACGTCACAGCTTCTTATCAAACGGGATGAGCATTACTATACGGGATGAGCTGTACTGTGAAGAACTGAACGCAATAATTGAGAAGCTCGCACATCTCCAACAAGCTTCAGTCAATAGTTCGTCCTCTGATGTCATACTGACGGTTTCCAAGTTACAAGAGCTGAGGTTGGAACCACTCCGTCATCCACCGTATTCAACAAAGCTTGCGCCTACAGACTTCTACTTTTGCCTGAATTTGGATAACTTTTTCAATATCCTAGAAGCAGTTCAAAATGCCTTTAAAGAATTTCCCGTCCAAGTGGTTTCTTCAAGAAGGGCGCCAATAAACTGCCACTGCGTTGACAAAGATGCATCGATTGCATGGATGGTTTCATGATTTATAAAAAAAATATTTAAAAAAAAACCATTTTAACTTATTTCATAAAAAACTGTAATTTCATAGGTTTCACAACTTATGACAGAAACAACAAAACTAATTTCTAAAAATTTACTACACAGAAATTTTCCAAAAAGCCGACGACCAACAGTCCTCATTAGTGCGTGTTTTTTAATTTGGAGTTTACGCACGCCTCATGTGAAATCCGGCCCTTGTTAATACATTGCCTAATAGCGTTAACCACTACAGTAATTTCCACCTTGAAAATGTTTCCATTTAGCGTGTTGATTTTAATACAGAATGTAATTATTGTTCCACGTTTGAACAAAGAATCATTCATTTACTCATTCGTCCTATTAAACACAGCATTTCAAAAGTCTACTGCAGAACATAGACCTAGTCTATAGATTGCCTCTGAGGTAAAATTGCCATAATTCCCGTATATACGGAACTGTGCCGGTATTTGACCATCTTGTCCCATATTGCTACATGTCCCGTGTTTGTTTCGTTATAGCAAACCTATATTTGCTACTTTTAACAAAAGGGTAAGCAGCCGCAGACGTTTAAATGATTAATAATTGTGAAAAAAATAAGCAATAATTGTATCATATAAACGTTTAAGTATTTCACTAAGTATGTATGCATGTTTCAATGACTCTGCTCCGCATTAGGTGTGCATTAAAATTTTCGTTTTTGTAAAGTGTTCTTAGAGTGTAAGGGGATTAAGTCTAACTACAATATTGAGGTGAATTGATGTACTCAAATCAGCTGGGTGACATTTGGGAGATTCAAAAATTAAAAATAACAGTGAGTGTGTGACGTAGTTCTTCACTGCTGGCCGTATAAGGAAGCTTAAAGTTGTTCAACAATATATATATATATATATATATATATATATATATATATATATATATATATATATATATATATATATATGATTGTTATGGTGAGGACTAATTACTAAATTTCTCTGCGTAGGGAATCAAAATAATAAAGATATCTACAATAGTACCAGAGTAGCAATACTAGCAAACTGAAATAACAATGGCTGTTATTTCAGTTATTTCAGACTGCCGATGAAAACCAAAAGATCTCAACTTGAAGCCTCTTGTACCGGTGTACGATATGTAGGGCCCATACTAAATAAATTGAGGACCTGGTAAGTTGACAGGTTAGAAATTGAAGACCTGCATAAAGTTGATGGATGCAGGTGGCTTATCGCTGTTCTTTTTGAGAGGCCTATGTTTAGCAATCGTCTTGTGGAGAGTTGTAATGACGATGGAAAATAACAAAAAATATATAATTTATAAAATAATATAAATTATATAATACACTGACATATTAACAATATATCAAAATGTTGGTCAACATAATTAAATTTGTGATAATTTAAATTCCAATAATTTTATAATATAAAATTATTAGAAGACAGTTTAATTATTGTAAGATAAAGGCGGTAGAAGAACTTTATTTATGACTTAAGGAGTTATATAATATACCATGCTGACTACATAACGAGAGGTGTAACATAATTTAATACGTAGTAGAGCCACGCTGCGGCTATATTATGGTTGATGCACGAATGGGTCGGCTCAACCGAATACCCGCGTAAAATAGCAGTCTAATACCGCTGTGTTTCGTATGGTGAGTGTAGAGATCCGGAGACCCTTCTTTCGCTGGAAGCGAGACGTTCCATCTTAGTACTCAGGGGTGATAACGCGTTTTAATGCCTAATTGAGGATAAATGTAGATGTCTATAGGCCACAGCATCCACTTGCCAAAAGGTGGACTGTGTGCTAGTTTGTCACCGTTATTCTATAAGAAAAAAGAAAATAGGAACTTATCACGATACACTTGTCAGCATAATTTACATGGAAAATTTCAAATGTTACATGTTGCAACGAGTAGACAACGTTCCGAGTTCTGTTCTTTTATTATTTAAACACCTCGCTCTAGTCAAAAATTGGTTATTAAAATTATATTCAATGTATATGCCTTACCATGTACAGATGTTTTATTTTTAAATTAATGTAATTAAAATTACATTACAAATAGAATTAATATTACAATGGTATTGAAAATTTTCATTCAATTGTATATATTTTCTTTAATTATTTATATTACACGCTAACACAGCTTTTGCAACCGGCCATATGCAGAAACAAATAAACTATTTATAAAAGGTATTCATTGTTAGAAAAAAGTGAACCATTTGGATTTTAATAGAACGGTTCGATTAAAATAATTTAGAATAGGTAGCATCGTTAAAATAAAATGTATCTTTTAATTTAGTCTTACATCATATTGAAGCGACCCTAGCCTAATGGCAGGGCGCGGACCGCGAACTCAAAAAGATCGTGGATCCACCTTTCGATTACTGGCGTGAACCACCACAATTTAAGCTTGCCACGAGTGGTTAAGGGGAATATTAGTAATGTTTATAGCATTGTTAATATCTTTTATAAAAAAAATACTTAAAACCTGTATCACTAGTTTTTTTAAAACGTTATTATTGTATTACATTCTGCTGAAGAAGTACAAAATGGAAAAAGTAAAAAAAAACAATTTTTTACTTTTTCCATTCTCATTTCCTGCATTAAACATAGCCAGTTTGAAAGTCGCAACGCGGCCCAACCCTTGAGTACCTACATAAAATGTTAAATACGTTTTAGTAGTAACTTTGCTGTTATATATTTTTGACATCTATTTATTACTTTATAATAATGACTACCCTAACTACCCCTATATATTTCTAAAAATATAAATAGTAATTTATGTATTCACTAGCTAATACCCGCTCGCTTCGCTGTGTGCACGATAATATTTTATTGCGGAACTTAGATATAAAATACGAAGAACTATTTATATATACGAATTTTTTGATGGGACTATCATAAAATTCGTTCTTAGTGAGCGTCTACATCGCGAAATGAGCTATACCAATTTCAAGTCAATCGGGTGTATATTTTTAGAGATATTGTGATGATTCAGTAAGTGATGTTTTGCTTATATATATATATATATATATATATAAATATATATTTACTTAGGTATCGCTGTGGCTTAGCATTTAGTTGCGGTGGAAAAATTTCGATAACCGAACTGAATTTTAGGGCCTATAAATAATTATTGCGAATCTGGTCGTTCGTCATTTTTCATTTTATGAATGTAAACGTCTCCTTGATGCAGGACTAATTGCTAGAGAGTATGGTATTTTTATTAAAAAATTTATATATTGTGGAGTTATTATTTTATTAGTTAAAATTTTCAAATATTTTTTCCTATCCTATCCCTTTTGTGTGGAGTATTGTTGCGGAAATTTCTTTTTTATCCAATGACCTAGTTCGTTTGTGAGTTGTAGAAATGGTACCACTACATTTTCTTGTGCATTCGGTCAGAATATTTATTTCCGGCACTAAAGTTTTCAATACCCATTTTTTGTGAAAAATTGTCTAGCATATACCTGAGAAATGTTTAATAAGTTACTTCATAATTCACAAATTAAATATCACAATTACTGTGTCATAAACTCTAAATAATGGACAACAGCGAGTTCTTTTACATTTTCGTCTATTTTCAGATATACGAATTCATTATGTAATCTACACTAATATTATAAAGAGGAAAGATTTGTTTGTTTGTTTGTTTGAATTGAATAGGCTCTGAAACTACTAAACCGAATTGAAAAATTCTTTCACCATTAGAATCCTACATTATTCCTGATGAACAATGAAGGCAATAGAACGTTTCCAAAAAATTTAGGGATCCGTATGAAAACTTCGTTAATGTAACCCAAGGTGTGAAAAAAATACCAAAAAAAAAACCTTATATCGCGTACGCTGCGGAAACTATTGACAATAGAGCAAAGTGATGTGCTACAGTTTTATGCAGGACATCAATATCTACATAAAAGTCTGCAATACCATATGTCTAACTATTATAGTTTGTAGTGTTATGTTACTTACATACCATTTTAACTATTTTAAATTTATTTTTCCATTCTGTTTTCTATTTTCTGCATTCATCTCAAAACTAAATATTTTGCATCACCTTTATTTCCATAGGAACCTGTAACATTTTTAAACCATAAGAACACAATAACAAATCATTTTCACGTCGTATTTTCCCGTTATCAGCACTTTTTAAATCGATGTCAATGGAGTCTACCTTTTTCGGTCTTTTATTTAGTTCTCCGTAACTCTGCAATTTCGGGTTTCGTGCGCGCTGTTGCGCTACTTTTTTTTTCCTATGTAAATAATATCTCATTTTTCACTTAAATCTTGCCGTTTCTGTATTACGAGCCTAAAACCAAAATTTGACATGTTTTGACATCGTTGTTTATCAGGTTGTCATGGCAATTTTTATTCAAATATCGTTACCGGCCTGATGTTTTTACTTCAAAATACTCCTTTATTCTTGGCCATTTACAAGAATTTGCTTTTAATTTAAATAATTTCAAATTTAATGAGAATAATTTTCCGTTCTTAGGCCAGATCCGTCAAAAAGCAAAAATAAGCCGAACAATCGGCGAATGAGGGAGTCTGACTTGAGCTTTGATACTTGAAGCATCTCCTAAAGGCCTTTTCCGCACAGCCTCGGGATCCTGCAAGCCTCTGCCCGCTCCTTAAGTCATCGCCTAGCCACGCCTACGCCTCCGCCTACTAGTGCGCTGTGTTTGCCTACTTCAATTGCTGCGTGTACTTACTCCGGGCGTTGCGTGTGCCTACTCCAAGCGCTGCGTGTACCTTCTCCAGACGCTGCGTGTGCTTTCTCCAGATTCTGCGTGTACCTAGAGCAGGAGCTGTGCACCTATCATAGGCATAGCCTGTGCATACTTCGTTGCAGTATCTTTATCTTTGTTATTTTTTTAATAATATTGTAAATCACTATCTTCATTACAACCCATCATCACCTTCATACCTTTTTTTATAAAAGGAACTGTAAAACTTTTCAAATTTTTAAATAATTTATTTTATTTTGGTTGTTTTCGTTGTAGTTAAGTTAGGTTCTTTAGTTTTTTTATTGTCGCTTCACGACAATTTGGCGCCCGACGTAAAGTTCTTCTTTTCTTCACCTTAGCTACGCCTTATCCATTTCCTTTTGATTGAATTGCTTTCTCTTTCGTTCTTAACTCTTTATTTACTCATCCTTATCATATCTTCCAAATTCTAAAATAAAACTTCTTCTAGTTTTTCAACTTATCTGGATTATATTTAGGCCTACATATAACACTTCACCTACATTCATCACTTTAATATGTTTATTCTCGATAACTTAAAGAGGTACAATCTTCCAAATTCTAAAACAAAACTTCTTCTAGTTTTTCAACTTATCTGGATTATATTTAGGCCTACATATAACACTTCACCTACATTCATCACTTTAATATGTTTATTCTCGATAACTTAAAGAGGTACAATCTTCCAAATTCTAAAACAAAACTTCATCTAGTTTTTCAACTTATCTGGATTATATTTAGACCTACATATAACACTTCACTTACATTCATCACTTTAATATTTTTATTCTAGATAACTTAAAGAGGTACAATTTTTAATTAAATTTTTATTTCTTAAACTTAACTTTACACTTAATTATAACAATGAAAAGGGTTATTAAGTACGAATTCCTTAACAAGGCCGAACTCGAATACGAAGTGAAGATTAGATGTGAGGAACCAGCTAATACTGTTTTGCATGACACTACATTTGTATATATGTATATTTGTATATAAGTTTGTATATATGTATAAATATCAATTTCAGACACATCTCGTTAGTGATGTTGCTGATCTCTGGCTCTGAGCCCTACCGCTCTGGCCGTTCTTAATCTTTACTTAAGTCATAGCGACTAAAGCTTGCTTAAGATTAATTTCTTTAACTTTATCTTCACTCAGGAGCGGATGACAACTCCTTAAATAAGCCTGGATGTCCTTTCAAAATGTTTTTTTTCCACGCAGGAGCGGATGACAACTCCTTAAATAAGCCTGAATGTCCTTTCGAAAACACACTTTTAGAGTGGTAGTCATTGAATGTGAACTCCACCCTTACCTGAATGCAGATGATGAATGTAAGAGATAGTATATCTGATTTTGCCTGGTGATGTCTGTTTCTGCAAAGCTGTGTTTTTATGGTTTATTTTAGAATGTACATGTCAAAATTTTTGCTGAGTCAAATATTTTCCAGGGTCGGGGGGAAAATGTAGTGTTATGTTACTTACATACCATTTTAACTATTTTAAATTTATTTTTCCATTCTGTTTTCTATTTTCTGCATTCATCTCAAAACTAGATATTTTGCATCACCTTTATTTCCATAGGAACCTGTAACATTTTTAAACCATAAGAACACAATAACAAATCATTTTCACGTCGTATTTTCCCGTTATCAGCACTTTTTAAATCGATGTCAATGGAGTCTACCTTTTTCGGTCTTTTATTTAGTTCTCCGTAACTCTGCAATTTCGGGTTTCGTGCGCGCTGTTGCGCTACTTTTTTTTTCCTATATAAATAATATCTCATTTTTCACTTAAATCTTGCCGTTTCTGTATTACGAGCCTAAAACCAAAATTTGACATGTTTTGACATCGTTATTTATCAGGTTGTCATGGCAAGTTTTATTCAAATATCGTTACCGGCCTGATGTTTTTACTTCAAAATACTCCTTTCTTCTTGGTCATTTACAAGAATTTGCTTTTAATTTAAATAATTTCAAATTTAATGAGAATAATTTTCCGTTCTTAGGCCAGATCCGTCAAAAAGCAAAAATAAGCCGAACAATCGGCGAATGGGGGAGTCTGACTTGAGCTTTGATACTTGAAGCATCTCCTAAAGGCCTTTTCTGCACTGCCTCGGGATCCTGCAAGCCTCTGCCCGCTCCTTAAGTCGTCGCCTAGCCACGCCTATGCTTCCGCCTACTAGTGCGCTGTGTTTGCCTACTTCAAGTGCTGCGTGTACTTACTCCGGGCGTTGCGTGTGCCTACTCCAAGCGCTGCGTGTACCTTCTCCAGACGCTGCGTGTGCTTTCTCCAGATTCTGCGTGTACCTAGAGCAGGAGCTGTGCACCTATCATAGGCATAGCCTGTGCATACTTCGTTTCAGTATCTTTATCTTTGTTATTTTTTTTAATAATATTGTAAATCACTATCTTCATTACAACCCATCATCACCTTCATACCTTTTTTTATAAAAGAAACTGTAAAACTTTTCAAATTTTTAAATAATTTATTTTATTTTGGTTGTTTTCGTTGTAGTTAAGTTAGGTTCTTTAGTTTTTTTATTGTCGCTTCACGACAAGTTATCTCACAATAACTACTTTTCCATGTTAAAATATTCAATAGTAACGTCGAAAAATCCTTATATCTCGTACATTGCCAGCACCATGCGATGCGGGTGTCACTGAGGTGTCGCTCTCGCACTCGCGCGGTCGGCCCCCTACGCAGCGCTTGTGTGCGGAATCCAATAAATTTAATATTTTGAATTCGCTTTAAATTCATTTATTGGGTGTTGATAAAATTTAAACCCAACTAAAAAGTTATTTTTAAAACCAAACAAAAGTTATTTTCAGTTCTAAGCCCATTTTTATGTTATATTCAGTAGGTACTAATTGATAAATAAATATTGTGTACATTTAACTATCCAAACAGCTTAGTAACTTAGTAGATCTTATAATTTTTCAATTACATTTTTATATAGGTAATTTCTGTTCAACAGTTGAGCATATAAATTTAGTACAAGGGCAGTTTTAATTTTTTTTATCATTTTGTCTTTACCTGCTGATAATTAAATAATGATAAATGTCCAAAAGATCAAGATCCCAACTTTCCAGAAATAGTTCCCAGACGAGGGCATTAAAAATACGTCGTAAAGGAGAATCTTCATCAGAAACTGACAATCATCTTGCAAATCAGAGAGAATACGCGTCGCAATCGCGTGCCAGAGAGTTGAGTATCGAGCGTTCTCAGCGGCTTGCTGAACAAAATTTGAGAACCTCTCAAGTACGCGCTCGAGAGTCGAGTGTCGAGCGTTCTCAGCGGCTTGCTGAACAAAATTTGAGAACTTCTCAAGTACGCGCGCGAGAGTCGAGTGTCGAGCGTTCTCAGCGGCTTGAGGAACAAAATTTGAGAACCTCTCAAGTAAGCGCGCGAGAGTCGAGTATCGAGCGTTCTCAGCGGCTTGAAGAACAAAATTTGAGAACCTCTCAACTACGCGCGCGAGAGTCGAGTGTCGAGCGTTCGCAGTGCCTTCGAGATCAAAGAAAAAAACAACAGACGTTAACGACTAGAGTTCGCAATCGAGTTTTAGCTCACAGAAATAGATCGGCTTTCAAATACGATCCACAGATTTATTATGCTCAACAGCCTTCCGTCCAAATCGGAGCCACGAATAAGATCTGCTCTAAGTGTTCTGCCAAAAAATGGGCCGATTAACCTAATGGTATGTGCTGTGCTTCTGGAAAAGTTAGTCTCCCCAACATTCAGGAGCCGCCACAGCCAATAAAAATCTTTTAACAAATAATCATTCACTATCTGGACAATTTTTAAGCAACATATGTAGGTACAATAGCCTATTTCAAATGACTTCGTTTGGCGCGAAAGAAATTAGAGAAGGAAATTTTATGCCTACTTTTAAAATAGAGGGACAAGTATATCATCTTATGGGTAGCCTTTTACCACCATCAGGCTAAAATCCACAATACTTGGAGATATATTTCACTTCAGACTCAGATCAGCTATCGTTGCGGTCAAATATAGCCCCAACGCTAAAAATTGATTTAATTAACAAACTACAGACCGCACTGAATACCCACAATGTATACATACGAAGTTTTAAACAAAACTTAAAACGTAACTCTTCGGATAATTTAAAGTTAATTCACTCCGACCGCCCACCACAGACAGCACACCCGGGCAGATATAATGCTCCAGCTGTAAACGAGGTAGCCGTTCTCTTGGTTGAAGAAGAAAAAGGTCCCAGAGATATAGTACTGCACGGTAGAGACGGCCAACTTAAAAGGGTCTCTGAATTACACCGATTCTATGATCCACTACAGTAACCCTTAATGTTCGCGATGGGAGGAGACGGTTATTATTTGACCATTCCTCAGCAAGGTACAGTACGTAACAAAACCGTGACGTGCATGCAATTTTATGCATTTAGATTGATGGTTAGAGCTAACTGTTTTAATCCACTACATTATTACAGGGACTTATTTAGTCAATATATTGTCGATATGATGGCAAAAATGATATCAGAACATTCATCTCAGAGACGCTTTAAATCAAGACGCATATGTTGACCCATCAAATATCGGTCAACACGTAATCTTGCCATCTTCATTCACAGGTTCTCCGCGTTATTTGCATGAAAAAACCCGGGATGCGATGACTTATATCCGAAACTACGGAAGGCCAGACTTATTTGTGACTTTTGCGTGTAACCCCGAATGGCCTGAAATTAAAGCGGAACTATTATCTCGTCAGCGGTCTTTCGATCGGCATGATATAATTTCAAGGGTCTGTCTGTCTGTCTGATGGACTGTCATTTGCTGTTTTGGCTGGAAAGAAAAATCCAGCCAGACGAAATTGATAGTGTCACAATTGCAGAACTGCCCAACCAACAAAACGAGCTGATATTGTACGATATCGTAACCCAAAAATATGGTGCACGGACCATGCGGAGAGCATACCTAACAGCACCATGTATGAAAAATGGTCTCTGTACAAAAAAGTACCCTCGACGTTTCGTCAACGATACTCAAACCGGAGAGGACGGATATCCAGTTTATTGTCGTCGTAACGCCGAAAATGGAGGACAGAGCGCTACGCTAAATATCAGAGGAAGTAGGGTCAATATAGTTAAAAGATGGATTGTCCCTTATTCTCCACTATTGTGTAGGACGTTTAACGCTCACATAAATGTGGAGTACTGCCACTCAGTTCAAGCCATCAAATACTTTTGTAAATATACCAATAAAGGTTCTGACCAAGCTAATTTTAGCGTAAGAAACCCAAATGATGAAGTGGAAAACTACGTGAATGGCCGGTACGTAAGTACATCCGAAGCTGTCTGGCGAATATTAGAATTTTCGATCCACGGGCGGCATCCTACAGTGGTGCAGTTAGCCGTCCACTTAGAAAATGGCCAAAGGGTGTATTTTACCGCAGAAACGGCTGAACAAGTGGCCCAATACCCACGTAAAACTACTTTGCTGGCTTTCTTTGAGCTCTGTATTGAAGATGAATTCGCAAAGACACTTCTATACCACGAAGTCCCGCAATACTACACATGGGCCAATAATAAATTCACAAGAAGGAGGCGTGGTGAGGACGTAGTTGGCCATCCAGGCATAAAAAAAGATGCGGCTTTAGGAAGAGTCTACGGTGTACATCCTTCTCAATCAGAGTGTTTTTATCTTAGGATGTTGCTACATCACGTCCGCGGTCCAACCTCATTCGAGTACTTAAAAACTGTTAATGGAGCTCTCAAGGAGACCTACCAAGCAGCTTGCCGTGATAGAGGTTTGCTACAAAACGATGACTATTGGGAAAATACTCTGAGAGAAGCATCGCTTTCGCAATATCCAGCACAACTGAGAGAATTGTTTGTAGTCATACTTTCATTTTGCCAGCCATCGGAACCATTGAAATTATGGCACAAATTCAAAGACGATTTATGTGAAGATATTAGACACAAAACCAGACAGCAAAATCAAGACTTCGCCTTACCATACACTGAGGACATTTATAACTAAGGTTTGATACAAATAGAAAATAAACTGTTGCAATTAAATGATAAAAGCCTAAGTCATTTTGGATTACCTACTTGTTCGTCGTTCGTCGTTAGAAAGATGTTTCTTGCAAAGATACTTGCTAAGATACGACAATCGGGGAAGATAGCGATAGCAGTTGCTTCGTCAGGAATTGCTGCAACTCTCTTAAAGAATGGAAAAACTGCTCACTCTACTTTTAAGCTTCCGCTATCTGTAACTCTTGAAAAAACAATCTACATGTTCTATCCGCAAAAATGGGCCTCTTGGTAAATTACTACCAGACGCCTCATTAATTATGTGGGATGAATGTACCATGAGCCATAGAGCACATATAGAGGCTGTGGACAGAACCTTAAAAGATCTTAGAAACTCTTCTGCTCTCATGGGCGGGATTACTTTTGTATTTGCTGGAGATTTCCGACAGACACTTCCCGTCATTAATAGAGGTACGCGAGCAGATATCATCAAAGCATGCTTGTAATCGTCTTCCTTATGGACTTCGATTGAAAATTTAAGATTACGGACGAATATGAGGGCTCATCTTCATGGAATCACAGATAGTGATTTCCCACAAAAACTGCTGAAACTTGGGGAAGGAATTTTTCCCACTCCAAATTTAAGCAGAAATTGGGACGTCCTTCTGGATGAGTCTCTAGGCCAAATAGTCCACAATATAGAAATTTTAATAGATGCAGTATACCCTGACATCGAGAATTTGAACGAAAAGGACTTTTATTGGTTGTGTTCTAGAGCAATAGTGTCGCCTAGGAATGATACTATCAACGAAATAAACAATCTGATTATTCAAAAAGTCCCCGGCCAAATAAAAAATTACAAATCGATCGACACCGTGACTAATATCGAAGACGCAGTCCATTACCCACAGGAATTTTTAAATTCACTAAACCCTTCTGGACTGCCACCACACGAATTGACGTTAATAATCGGATCGCCAATCATGCTCCTGAGAAATTTAAGCATGTGTAATGGAACGAGGCTTCTTATTATGGAATTGAAGGACAATTTAATTGTAGCGACCATTATCACCGGCCCATCATTTGGTCAACTAGCTCATATACCGAGGATACCGATGATCCCAACTGATCTGCCAATCCCATTTAAACGGCTTCAATCTCCGGTAAAAACGTCTTTCGCGTTAACTATTAACAAGTCCCAAGGCCAAAGCTTCGAATTAGTAGGGATCGACCTACGTATACGAAAAGAGTGTTTTACTCATGGCCAATTGTATGTAGGCCTATCGCGGGTCGGGGCTCCTAAAAATCAATTTGCTTTGCTGCCACAAAATAAAACAACATCAAATATCGTTTACAGGGAAGCTCTGACCCAATAAATTTAATGGCTTATGTATTGTAGATATTATCTTTATACAAATATTAGAAATAAAAATAAAATAATCAAATATTAAAAAAGATCAAAAGAAAATAAAAAAGATACGTAAAAATAATAAAAAAATAATTATCTATACTTATATATAATATTATAAAGAGGAAAGATGTTTTTGTTACTTTGTTTGTACTGTTGCATGAATAAGTCAACGTCATACACTAGCGCCATCTAGTGTCAGGAACGAGAGCGAGGGGAGCTTTGCAGAAAATGACATCACAAATCTTTCAACCGACAGCGCCATCCGAATAACTAAGTTTCTAGAAAATCTACACTCGAACACTCGTCGCTTTGCGCGCATTTACTTGAATATTCCGGATGCTTTATTGCTAATTTGTATATATAGGCGCTGCAAGATGCGATCGGGGCAGTATTGGATTTGTAGAGACAAGCGAAGCTTCGGAGCGGAATAAAGTGAATTAGTGTGTTTAATTATTAGTGTTTTAAGTTTTAATTTGTGTAAAGTAAATTAAAGTGCTAATTTAGGTAATTTTATCGGCAATTTTTATTGTCACGAAACTCAAGCTCGTAACAGTACCAAATAAGTCCGAAACTACTGGACCGATTTTAATCAATTTTTACCAATAGAAAGCTAAATTATAGGGGGAGGGGAGGGTGAGTGGATAGAATTTAAATTTTCTGTATAACGTGTATATGCCGATAGATAAAAGTACTCCATTAATTTTGCTAATTTTTTAGCTAACATGATTGAACTAAATTAGCGAGGTGTCATACGAGTATCATGTCGCGCGGAAGAGACGCGTGATATACACGGGTGAAACCGCGGGGTACAGCTAGTAATATATATTCTTTAACATTAATTGATAAAGATGGGGGATATTTTATATATAAACATTGGATAAGTATAACATACGGTCAGCCGCCATAGAGTCTACATCACCTGAAGATGCCTCGTGTAGAGGCAAAACACGTGTCGTATTATCGTCGATGGTGTGTGTTTCCTGAAATATTCTCTTTAAACTAGGTAAGACACATCATTTAATTGAGCGGATGGTAGCAAAGTAACTATTAATATCTTTATTATAATGGATTTCGGCAAAGTAACGCTTGATACTATCAATTATAGCAATGTAAGTTAGATAAGTACTTACTTTCACTAAAATTATTAACTTACTGAGACTCATAAATTGTAGTTAAAATAAGCACTGAATACAGCTCTAACGAAATGGTAAATCGGATTATCATGTTTAAAACGCAAAATACCGCAATTTTACGCTTTTCGGTTTTTCTTACTTGTGTTTTGAAACCTTGCTTCTTGCCAACTTTCATGATTCTAGGTCATCGAATAGTACCGATGGGTTTCAATAAGTGAGTTTGCAAGTGCCTTAAATTTACATGTGACATAAATTTCCGTAAATTTTTATTTCGTTGCCTTAAAAGCTTACATTTTTATACTTACAATAGAACCTCCAATGGGAACAAAGAGACATAAGTCGTAGTAAAGTAAAAGTAAAGTTACAGCTTATATACGTCCCACTGCTAGGCACAGGCCTCCCCTTATTTCTGAGATGGTTTTAGGGCAAGGAAGTGTCCGCCTCGCTACCCCAATGCGTGTTGGCGAACTTCGAAATATTTTTTTCTTATTCTTCAGACATGCAGGTTTCGTTACGATGTTTTCCTTCACCGCCGAGCACGTGGTAAATCAGCACTTAAAATTGCAATTAACAATTTCATTGGTGCCGGCGGGGATCGAACCCGGGTAACTCGCGTTCAGTTATATTTACAGCGAGCGTTAACCATCTGAGCTACCACGGCTCTTATTTCGTAGTATTTGATATTAATTTCAACCTCTACTATTTCCTGAGTAACTTTTAAGCTACCATTACCCGAGTAGCTATTGACGCGCGGAAATACTGATGGGCATACAGACGGGCAGACGGAAAATAAGGTAATCCTACAAGGGTTCCGTTTTTTTTCTTTTGATAAAATTAGTGAAAAGACGTATTCACTGGTAAACTATGTATTATTTAAAAATGTATATCAGTTTTAGCTAGATCACGAACAAGTTTCTGAAACTAATGTTATAGAGTCCTATATGGTCACATTGTTGTGACAAAATTATCTGAAAATACATTCATTGGTTAAAAAGGTGTAAGAATATATTGCATTAAAGATTTTTTTTGTAATATTCTCAAAAATACTGTATCCCACGGAAGGTCATTCTTGTTATAAAGACTCCAGCGGTAATAAGCGAGAGTGCCTCGTCGTCGTAATATTAAATATGAATGTTGCCACATAACTGCTTTGTGCTTGCTAGAATTGGAGGTTTTAATCCGATTTTCTCACTGTAATTCGGTTTGATGTTTGTTTTTAGTGTGACTTTTATATTACCGCAATGTTTTTGTGTATGAATGATTATTTATATAAGCCTTTAGGTATTTACTTAAGGAACCACTGCAATAAAATAAGAACCAGTGGACCCGTGGTTCTCTGCACTCACTATACGCAACACAGCAACTAAAACTGCTATTTTACGCTGATATTCCGCGAGAGCGTGGTCCTACCCCGGCCAACCTACCAACCAACTGGCCTTCTAGCCAACCAATTTGTGCTACAATCATAATATAGCTGCAGCGAGGCTCTACCACATTAAACTTAGTAAACGGTACAAAAGGAAGGTCAATGTAATGTCTGGTTTCGAAGCAATTGACAACAACTGTAATAAAACTAAATATTAGCCGAGTCCAATATTTAGATTTTTAGCATAATCATACCTTTTTTTTGATATCTGTTGTGTTGTTTTACTTTGATTTGGTAAAATAATTAATAATGATATATTGCAGGTAACCGGAGGCCCAATTCTCGCCCCGCCCCCCTTAACATCGTAGCGGAATCAATTAAAAACTACCCCAGGAGCTATCATAATTTACCTGAGCGTGGGTGCTTATTCTGCCCTGCGTATACTGGGGAGGCCCTGAGCTGGAATTTGCGTATACGTCAGAAAGGACACCTGTTTTCGACACCTCGGCAGTCTCGAAGTTACGGACCTGTCCATCCTAAGGCTGCGCTAAGAGAGCGACGACCATCCACGCGTCAACGGTATAGGTAGCATAGCGATGATACCGTAACAGACCGACTCATCGAACACGTCCAAATGACTACAGCATATTGCGTCCGCAGAGATCGTGATCCTTGGTTATTTTAACGCCCACCATCATGTTTACGTTTAACCGATCATGCGGGGAGATCTGTGTACGAATTTGCCTTGGCATATAGTCTTACACAACTGGTTACTTCGCCTACGCGGATTCCATATGTGGAAAATCATACACCTTCCCTGTTCTACCTTCTGCTGATCTCTCAACCGGATGGATATCAAGTGTCCGTCGACGATACTCTAGGTTCGTCGGACCATTGTCTTGTCCGGAGTGTGGTGCCAGACACATTAATGTCGCGGTAGCGTTCTGCAGGCTGCCGCTACGTTTGGCACTACAGGTTGACCGATTGGAACAGGATGTGGTCTTTTTGGATATCCTACTCTTGGGGGTTGCTTCTCGCCGGGTATGGAACTTTTTATTCCATCCTCTGTGGTCCCCATCGGAGGCAAATCCCAGCAATGGTTTGGTCGCTCCTGGTAAATGGCATGACGATATAAGCAGGAGTGCTACCGGGCCTTGGCTGACGCATCAAAGTCTCGGGATGTAAACACCAGCGCTATTAAAAAGAACTATAATTCCGTTTCCAGGTCTTTCAAAGGAGTCATTGCCAAGGTAAGGTCTGAGTTCATCGGCAGAATTAGCGAGAAGCTATTTCGCCTTCTTTCGGGATCCCGTGAATTCCGATATCTCACCAAGGCTGTTCAAGGGAACTTCTGTCTGTCATCTCTATCATCTCTCCACAGAGAAGACAACTCACTGGAGACCCATGCCGCAAAGGAGAAAGCCGATCTTGTAGGCTCTCTTTGCGTCCAACTTGACTCAGGATGACGACGGTACACATCACCAACCATCCCGCGGTGTGAGCGCTTCATGCCAGATGTGCGGTTTACACAGCGCTCGGTTCACAAAGCACTCCTCTCCCTGGACATCAACAAGTCGAGTGGGACTGATGAAATTCCTCCTATTAGATACACACTAATTCTACTTCTTTTTAACTTAGTAGAGCCAGCTATATTATGTTCTTATGGAACATCAGCGTAAAATAGTAGCTTAATTCTGCTTTGCTTCGTATCGTAAAGGGGTTCCTTTTAACGGTAAACATGCAAACTTTTGTAATCTCTGGATTAAACTAGACTAGATTTAGGCACCCCCATTCCAAGAATTTATTTAACAAAGTCTCGGCTTTGCTATACAAATAACAAATTATTGACTTCAGACATAGGTTTGTCCCGTCACTCAGCGACGTTTTACCGAGAAATACTGGCACGGCCGTTGTAGAAAGCATCACTAGTGCTGTCGTCTGCATATCAATTAATGTTACCGGCTTGCAATGTCATTGATTTGCAGAAGGAAGAGCGTTGCTGATAGCACACAGCCTTGTGGAAAATCAGGGTTTATGGGTTTGCAATCGGAGCATGCAGCGTCTACTACGACCTTGATGCTCCGATCTGCAAGAAAACTGATGATCCAATTGCATAATTTCTCGGGAAGTCCATAGGAAGGAAGCTTCGCAAGAAGCGCTTTGTTCGAAGCCCGATCGAAGGCCTTTGCTATGTCCAAACCAACGGCCAATGCCTCCCTCTTAGGCTCTACTGCCTTCACTTATTTGAGTTAGGTTACCCAGATGATAACCAGTTGAGCGACCGCGACGGAAACCTTACTTGTGATAATCAATCAGCTGGTAATCCTCAAGGTACCCTATGAGCTGGCTATTGATAATGGATTTCATTATTTTAAATAACAAGGAGGCGATGACGAAAGCTCTATAGTTGGATGGAACAGAGCAGTTACCTTTTTTAGGGATCGAGTGCACGAAGGCTGTCTTCCATGATTTCGGGACTTCGCCTAGGGAGTAATAATACCAGAAAAGCACAATAGGAGGGACGCTATCGGGCTCACTTGACTTGTTGACGTCATGATCCATCAGAATGAATAAAAATTCCATTCCCTGTAGCACCACATCAGCAACAGAATCGGCAACAACGCTGGGATCATCCGGCGAGAAGCCAACCCGCCTCGAAGGGTAGGATGCCAAAAAAGATTGCATCCCGTCCCAATCTGCTGACCTATAATACGAAACACGGCGGCAACCTGCAGTACGCAACCGCTATGGGAGCGTAAGTGGCACTGCACTCTGGATCAGACTCAAGACAAGACAGAGCCAAGAGAGGTGTCGACGACGACGTGCTATCACCAACGCTGTTTCTTCTGCATATCAATGATATGTTGCAAGATGGTAACATTCATTGCAATGCAGACGATAGCACTATTGATGCTTTATACATCGGCCGTGCCAATGTTTCTCGGGAAAACGTCGTCGAGTACCAGGACAATTTCGTGTCTGAAGTCCAGACTTTCCTGAACAAAATCTCGGTTGGAGTGCGACTAAATCTTGTCCAGTTCAATTCCCTAAGGACACATGTTTGCGCGTTTAAAAAGAACCAATTTGTCGTATCTCCTTAATTTCTAGGTACTCCCCTTGCTGTCTCAGCTAGCATCGAAACCCTCAATGTTTCTTACCCAGGAAATTCAAAATATGAAATTAGACTAGGAAAATCTTTTGCCAAGTAATTTCAAACAACATAATTTAACATTTTTTCACCCTGATTTGTATATGTATAAACTTGTATAATACAACATTAAAAAGAAAAATACGGATTATCCCATATTCATTAATAATATATGAGAATGTATCAATTCGATATTTTCCGGGACCGTAAACAGATTACAATCAAACTTTTGAAGACAAGTATTTTTAAAGGGGACTGATGTCAACGTAAATTCACAGATGTTTTTCGTTTCAGATGTGTATATATATAATAGTGACGGCTAGTAAATTGCGTCAATATTTTTTTTTTGAATTAACATGATGATTATGTAAAAAAATAATTTGTTGATTTCTGATCACTCGTGGCATATATAATCTACATGTTGTGTGACGTGAACGTGAAGTTAGCCTGAAAAGTTGGACAGATAGACGGACATATTCTATCACATCATATATTTGCATGTTCTATCACAGCTACCACGAGGATTGCTTGGAGGAATTGGTTAGACTAAGTCGCTAAATTTAACCATCGCACATTGCGACAAAATTTGCGATACTATCCATATCATCTGGACGATTTGTAGTCCACAACTGTGCAACCAAGTTTTTTACATGTGGAATCTACTACCTCCAGCGGTTTTCTGGATCGATACGACGTAGGTACCTTCATGGGCGTATTATTTTTTAAAAGGTCAAAAACGCACCTGCAATTATCTTGGTGTCGCAGTTGTAACTACCGGCCATGAACAACTGCTAGCGAGTCAATCGCATGATTTTAAAGAAATTATATTCATTCATGCTAGTATGATAATGTATTTATTCACAAATGTAACCGAGAATCAAAACAGTTCTTTTAATAATGTTGTGTGTTATTCTCATATTTCACCAAAGCTATTCTCTAGACAGTAGGTTATATTCATATTTTAGTTTGCAGTTTCCGCAACAACCAAATGTTACACAAAATGCTGCTATACCTGCACTCGCGTTAAAGGTAACGAGATTGTCCCTCTGTTTGATGCAGACGGTAGCATTCAATGTTTAACTTCTTTACAAACGATGCTTACAATACTCGTTTCACTAAATTAACTTTCTTTTTACCGTATTTATTTAATTAAATAATCATAAACTATTTATGTACAGTGAGAATAATATGTTTTCCGGTTAATATTATGTTATTTAAATAAAGAACGAATTAAAAACATTTGAACCTCGCGTAAAACCCTAATATCTTAATATATATAAATTACGTGTCACGTTGTTGGTCCGTGATGGACTCCTAAACTACTTTACCGATTTAATCAAATTTGCACACCGTGTGCAGTTTAGTCCAACTTGAGAGATAGGATAGTTTTTTTTGCCCATGAGTGACCCACAATTTTTTTGCGAATTTAAGAATTTTTAATAGGACATGACAAAGTGTCGTCAAAAACGGCAAAACAACGTCTGCCTGGCAAGCTAGTTATGTTTTATAATTTTAGAGCTTTCAAGATGCCGTCTACGAGTATATCTACGCAGTGCAATCTTGTTTAGCCTATAGCTTTTATTTAATGTTGCTATACATTTAGAAACTACATAATCGACAATACAATTAAAATAATAAATTGTCTTCGTATTTTTACATATATATGTGTATATATATTTGCCAAACATTGAAAATACACTGCAAGGTGTTACACAAAAGACAAAACATAGCAATAGCAAGACTACCCAGCAAGATGCAATTTTACAGCCCTTTAAAATTCACGAAAAATCTAGTATAAGGTTAGCTTTTAAATTCACAAAAGTTCGAGTATAAGGTTACTTATACAACTTTAACTGTAATATTCGGTCCATTAATAATCTATCAGATTACATAACAATATTTTAGAGGAAATTGCCTCTCTGAGAACCATTCACGTTATATTACGAAATATGATTTATTGATTATATACAATATGTAACGTAATTAACGCACATCCTCAGATACCCCAATTAGTATATTATGTCATAATCATAATACATACACTGAATTTTTAGTTAAACATTTTTATGCACTGATTATCATCAAATTAGTTATACTAATTCCGGAAGAATGTTGTGGTCACAGTACAAATCCACGAACTCAAAGACTTTAACGTGCTTAAAATAAAGTTCATTTTTCTTTATTTTTATTGAATGACAGAATTAGTAATAATACAAATAAAACTGCACTCTTAAAAGTCTTATTGCCTTAAGTTACGGTTCATTTCAGTTTGTATTGACTGTACAGATTTAGTGTGAATGTAATTTGCGTAGTTTTAATTATTTTTGGGATGAAAAATACCTATATTAAAAATGATAGGAATCGATTCAGTAAACGGTTCTGAACAAACTACTTTTTCAAAGTGCGTTAATTATGCTACGTGTTGTATATTGCCTTAAACTATGGTTTAATAATAGTCTTTTACGCTAAAGATTTCCCTTAGCCGCGGCGCCACTGTTTCGTGAAAAATGACGTTTTGCTGTAAAATTCCATACTGCAGTTTAGTTAGCAATTTTTAATGAAACTTTTAAATAGCCTAGTATAAATCTGAGTATAATTACAATCTACTTTTTGTAATATGACGGATGTTATTTATCTATAAGCGATGTTGCGCATACGCGTAACCCTAACGTACCGATGTTTTATTACCTCCAGTGCAGCGATTGCTTAGCACTATTAAAGAAATGCAGTAACGCGAAAGTGCTGCGCACGTGGCATTCTGCACCGCACTTTATAGTTGCAAGACAAATATTTCTGGTGGTACTGAAATTTATAAATTTACACTGTATTCGAAAATTTGAATCGCTATTAACTGTAAGTTATACTGCTGTCGCTTTAACTAATTTGTGCAAATTACCAACGATAATGATATAGAATTATAGAACGCATATTTTTGAGTCCTTAATAAAAATATGAAGAATTTTCTTGCAACAGCTGTAATTGAAATCAGCAAGATAATTTTAGGTACACTGATACTTACAAAAATATTCTTTAGAAGTTTCTGTAGACGAAGATTATTATCTATATATTTTTCAAGGCCTGTTCATAGCACATGCGACGTTCTACCAACCAAGTAAATATAATGACAAGGGTTGGGATAACTTGATATATTGTTTCTTGGCAAAGCTAAAGTGGTCATAATATGTAAGGTATAATTTACCAATTTTATCAACAACTAGCGACATGCCCCGGTTTCGTCTGGGTAGGATATATAAATGTGTTCTTATTTCGATTAAGATCATCAAAGGCCATTTATTTAATCAAATTTTCGAGTTAGTTTTTTACGTGATAAATCCATACAACTATATTGGGTAGAGCGAATGGGTCGGCTCGACCGAGACCACGCTATTACAGAATACCAGCGTAAAATTGCAGCATCATGCTGCTGTGTTTCGTATAGCGAGTGTAGAGAGTCGGAGACACTTTTTACTGGAAACGAAGCATTCCATCTCAGTCCTCAAGGCTGGCAACTCATCTGCATTTTGATTCTTAATTGAAGATAAATGTAGGTGTTTATGAGGTACATCATCCATTTAGCATCAGTTGGACTGTGCGCTCGGTTGTTACCCTTATTCTATTAAAAAAATGTTGCTTAATACATAGCAATATAGCCTAGAACACTTCTGACATTGGTTTTTATTTCTGTTGTGCTTGGAACAATCATGAAAACATTTCATAAACTGAAAAACGGAAGCTAATGCTTTTACCATAGCAAAAACGAAACGTTTTTAATTATTAATTTGAGTACAGAGCAATTTAGCGCCTTGAAATAAGAAATCGGAGAAAAAATTGGTTTTTAGTATTGTAAATATTAAGTCAGGTCAAAATGTATTCAAAGGGTCGAAATTCCTTCAAATACAATTTCGTATCATTACAAAATGCAATCAAATATTATGTAATGTGAAAAAGACGCCTCACAAGTGTGTGACTACGACAAATTCCATTTTATGAATAATAATACTTTAGTGTAATTGTTAAATGTATTCATATTTGACGAAGAATATTCTCGTTTCAGGAAAAGTTTGAGACGTAATTCACTAATCACTGTCTCGTAAAGCTTTAAGTTCTACGTCCGAATTCCCTCGACAACAGATCAAAAGGAAGCTTTAGGACGCTCAAGAAATAGTTTTACACTTAGCTACAATTATCTATAGTTTGTTCATAAGTATAAACAAGATTACTAGTTTGAGTGCACATTCCAAAATTTACGGTTAAGACCTGAATTTTAATTTTGCTTTCTTTGCTGTTTCATGGTTGTAAAATTTGTTGTTATTTTTGGGTTTGTTTATAAAAATAATTTGTCTTGACTAATGGAAGAGTGTGAAAAATATAATACAATTCATCTCTTAGTTGCGGATCGTCTGGAAGTGGAAGTTCAATAAAAATAAATAAATCCAAGAATGAATAATCACTTGCGGGGATTTAGCCTCGCGAACACTCGCGCGGTGCGCTGCGCCACCTTTAAATTCACATTGCAATAGACTAATGACTACTATGAAAAATGATGTGAACTTATTTTATTTAAATAAGTAGCTGGTATCCTAGCTAGCTAGTAGCTAGAAACAATTGTGGAAATGTCTTTTTAAATTTGAAAGATTTTTATTGATTAATTAGGAATGATAACACATGCAAACAAATTGAATGATGTATAACTTTCAAATAAATTTGTCGGTGCGATACACGCGACCCTGTGTATGTTAGTTAAGTGTATGTCTACAATCTACGCGCAAGTGCGGGCAATAAGTTGACACAGCTTTACTGTAATCTGATCATCGGTATGGCCACGCATAGAATACACACGAAAAAACATTATTTTTTATACATTAGGTTGTGATTTCAAATAACCCTAACCGTGCATTGGCGGTGTAATCACTAGTCCATATTGTGCCTTGGGATTCGTAAAAGGCGACAAACTAAACTAAACCAGGACAGCGGTGGAATCTGGGCAGCAGCATCTGCCTAATAAAAACAGAAAATAAAAACTTGTTGCCAATCCGCACGCCAAGCGTGCCAACTATGGCAAATATCCATTCTATGACGCAATCTATATGAGAGATGCTTACGTTCAGAAGTGGACATTTCACAGGCTGTAACGGTAACTTTGCGTATTACAGTAAGCAGCCTTACTTTGACACTAACAGACACTAGAGATGAAACGGATATTCGGTAACTATCCGGTATTCGGCCTATCCGGCCTAAAAATACTGTCCGGCCGAGTACCGGATAACAAAAAGCTATCCGGCTGAATACCGGATTAAAAAGAACACAAAATATCAAATTTAGTTAAGTACTTCAATTATGTCACTTAACAAATATAATCACAAAATTTTCATTTTAAATCTTACAAAATTAGTACTTATTCTGCGCAAAGGCACAGAATAAATAATAGTACTACGTAGCTAAGGGCAAATTATGGTGAATAAATACTAATTTCTCTGCATTAAAAGGCAACAAGCGGTTTCACCTGTCTTCATAGACATGGTAAGCTTTAGGGAAAAAGTATTTCGCTGTACGCTGCTGCAGGGTACTGAAAGATAGATTTTAGCAAACTGATAAATAAGGGTATTGTGTAGCAATACCTGTCCACCAAATATAAGGATCACGATCGAGAACAGTTTGCACTGACTTAAATTTTCGCTTCTTGCGTAGCACCAAACGGCAATGTTTGGCTGAATATCCGGCGGCCCGATATCCAGCTATCCGGCTATAAGACTGGCCGAATATCCGTATCCGGTCAAACAGCTATCCGTTTCATCTCTAATGGAAACCCCTTTTTAAAAACCTAAAAATTATCTAATTGTTAATAAAATAATAAACAAAAAAAAATCTATACATAAAGAAACTCTTCAGAAAAAAATCACTTAAAAGTAATGTGACACTATTGCGCACAGTTCTCATTATTGAAAGTATGATCATACACTTGCACGAGAGCAGCGTAGCAAGAAGAATCTGCTACGCTGCTCTCGTGCAAGCTTTTACATTTTACGTGCTTTTAAAATGTATTTTATCTTGTGAAGGAGTCTTTATTAGGCCCCTTCATTAGTCCCCGGAAGAACATCCCGCTGCTCATGAATTCATTTGGAAAAAAATAATTGAAACCTTAAAAATAAAATCAGAAAATGTAACATAAGATTTATAAACTACGGAGATAAACCTCCCCTTTTCAGCCCGTAGCTTGCTATTAAAATTAATACTACATGTTTAACCAAAAATCTCCTGTGTACAGAAGCAAGGTGGGAACAATCTTTTGTTGGTGGTTGTCAGACTTATATCAATGTTAGTGATATAAGAGTGTGATCAGAAAGTTTTTGGTTAATTCTGCAACTGGTCTTTTAAAACTTTACTTAAAACAATGGTTGTAACAATTTAATCTTATCCTATAGCCTAGCTATCTGTAAAAAGCAAAAAAAGGGGGGCACTTTTTTCTTGGTGTTGCAATTTAACATATTCGGTGGTTGCAGGCACTTGGTTGAAATAGCTTACGTTTTCGTTTGTTACTAGTATAAAATTAAGTTTATATGTTTTGATTTCGTTTTAGCCACAGCATAATATAGGCTGTTTGGAGCAACTGTCATGGTCGATTAAAAAAATAATAGGTGGTATTATTAAACTGCAAGTCGGTTTTCCGAAAAAGAACCGAGATTCATATACATTTGACGATTTTCCTGTTATTTTCTTCATCATTAAAAATCCAAACAACTGCTATGCCTTTTTTTCCCTGGTATATCCATCTTACTCTACGTTTATTTCAGTCTTTAGATGACTTCAACATAACATAGATATTATATGTTTCATGTTACCAAAAAAAGTCAAATAAAGTCAATTATTATTACGAAGTTATATTTAAAATAAATACCTGAAATGAATTTTAATGCTCGTTCGCAAAAAACGTTTTTCATTTTGGAAACCTAATTTTTATGTGTTATTACTATAGGGTACACCCTTACTGGATATATTAACGACGTCTGGTTATCTGAATTCCTTTCGTTTCCTTTATCTGGCATCTTTACTGCTTATAAGGAAATTTACGAGCTTTCTCTGATTTACCTCAATTGTTCGTTGTTAAGGTCGAGGTGACATAAACCTTACCACTCTATTTATTATTTATTTGTATTTATGTGGTTGATCAGGGTCATGCTTCATGCGTTATACTTGTAAATAGGTGTTACTTCCAGGCCCTGATCAGCTAGGATTCACTAAACCCTGATAAACTGTAAAAAAGGACGTCTTTTTTAGTTTCACATAGAACATGATTGAGTTGCCAACAGGTGTACATTATACTATTATATTGTATAGACCCATTTTTATATACTTTTATATTAAGTCTAGTGTTTTTGTAACATATTCTTAAGCAAGTTTGAAAATAGCTGCAGAATTTCTTTTTCCGTTTCATCTCCGGTTAGAGGAAAGACATTTCGAAGCGTCAGTAGATTTTGAAAAAAGAAATAATATTTTACAAACGAAATCTTAATTTCTTACACCGAATTTAATTTCATTCCATTCCATTTCATTTCGTATATTTCAAACCAAAAAACATCATGTAGTAGAAAATAATGTGGCTTGCACCGTGTAATTATTATTCATTCCAGTGAATATCCATACTACATTGCTATTTTTGAGGGCAATTTCGATTAAAGATCAAATGAGAAGTATATACAATAGTGTCACAGGCAAACATAGGGACCAACCTTTTGTGTTACACTCAATGATTCATAGTGAATATTTTCAATTTATGATTTCTTATATTTTTGTGCTTAGGTTTTTACAATTTTTATCGCATACATTACTTATTTTATACTCCCGACGTTTCGAACACTTTACAGCACCGTTTTTAACTGGTGGGACTGAGGTGACCTAGACTTAATATAAACTATATTATGACCTAGACCTACACATAATATGTTTAGGTCACTTCATAATATAACTCACAATTGCTTAACGAGCTATAAAGAAGACTGAACTTGAAGTTTCTAATGAATATAAAACATGGATAAACTGTTGTAAAATTAGCCTGCCGCTCAACTGTTTGGCCTTTTATTTCTAAATTAATTTGTTCTCACTTAGCGACCATTTTATATTTAAACTATTTCGCCCGTCTTCGCATGGGTGATTTCTTGGAGAATCTAGAGAACAGCGCTGACCGCTGAGTTCATCTATAGCTAAGAACCATCTAGGAGAGCCTATAAGTACCTATGAGTAAAATCGGTTTGGAAGTTTATGAGGAAAATAATTACGAGCACGTACACATTAGAATTTCATATACAAATATTATAGTTCACTACCTACTGTTTATTCAATATTAAATGTAATTTAGGAAAGCGGATGATGATTTAATTTTTTTTTGTTAAACTGAAGTGACAAAGGTTTAGGTCAATATTTATGTAGTTCGGAAAATTTAATTTGAGTTCACATGAATTTCTGATATGTCTTGATATTTCTAGGACTATTACCGACTTTAGAAATGTGCCTTAATAGAATAACTTACAATATGTGGCCATGGTCAGCACCCATTTGGTAACAGAAATTAATGTGAAATATAATGTATAAATTGATATGTGTACTAAGTAGAATTGTTTTTTTGAGTTATTTGCTGACGACCACAACATCAGAAAGTGGAAAAAACTCAATTTGTCAAAGAACGCATTATTTAAATCAAAATATACCAACACCTTATGGAAACCTATTGAAAATATTACACTGAGAAGAGATCTTTCTGTTTTTAACGTATTTGATAAGGCTGATGTTATAAAAATGGTGAAAGTAAAAAATTCCTTTTAATAAGTTTATTATTCTTGTAATCTATATTGAATGTAAATGATTCTATTTTATTCCATAAAGATTAAACAAAATTCATTAGGAAGGATGGGCGTGACAGATTTTCAAGATTTTTTCAGAGGAACGTCATTCAATAAACACAATTCAAATAATTTCAATGTGATATGGTCGTTGCATATGGTAGTTCAAACTAAACGATTGTTTTAGAAAGACAAATAAAAACCACAGGTTCAGTAACCAAATAAAAAAGATGAATGGCACACAGAATGCATTTTCAGTGATATATGACACGAAAAATGGCCGTAATAATTTACACACGATCCCAAACCAAAAAAGAAAATCGAAAAACGCAGGGGTTTTTTAATTAATAATTTTAAAATAGAATTGACTGAAATCGCCATGCTTGGTATGTCAATTTTTTTATAGGAGAGGGGGCTAACGAGCATACGGCTCACCTGATGGTAAGTGATGACCGCTCATGAACAACTGCAACACCAGGGGGATTGCAGATGCCTTGCCGGCCTTTTAAAAAGGAATAGGCTCTTTTCTTGAAGGTCCTTAAGTCGTATCGGTCCGGAAAAATCTCTGTTGGTAGTTGATTCCACAAGGAAGTTGTGTGAGGCAGAAAACTTCTTTTAAATCGCTTAGTTGTGGTCCGCTAGTCGTCCGGATGGCATGGATGGTTTCACGAGTTTTGTTGTGATGTGCAATGATGAAACTGTGCGGCTGAAATTAGTCCGAACAATTCCTCAGTGCACTCCCCGTGGTAGATACAATAAAATACGCAAAGAGATACAACATCTCTTCGCAGTGCCAGTGAGTCAAGCTGATCGGAAAGAGCTCGGTCGCCGACGATTCGAACTGCTCCACGCTGGATGCGATCAAATGCTGGCACTGGGTAGCCCCGGCCCAGAAATGGGAACCGTATTCCATGTGCGACCCAACCTGCGCCTTGTAAAGTTGCAGGCGGTGAGCCGGCGTAAAATACTGTCCCGCTCTGCTGAGCACGCTAAGCTTTTCAGAGGCCAATTTGGCCCTCTCTTTCAAGTGAACACGAAAGTGCATGTGAGGATTCAAAGTAAAATTAAAATTTCAATTAATAGGTAATCGCAATACCATAAGTTATAAACTTTTGACGATTTTTCCAGTCGGTCGTCTGGGTAGTATTAGAGATAGTTACACCACCCTATTTTTGAAGCCACACGGTCTGGGCATTTTTTGTTAAAGGTTATTAATTTATAATGATAAATGAATATTCATTATTTTCATTTACAATGATGAATGAATACTCATTACAGCCTATTAAAATCCTGCTCATATTTGCCGTAGTTGTCACATTTGACTAGTGGGTTGGCAACTGCAGTTTTGTTTCAGTTCTTAGGAAGACGCTGCTCTCCATCCCCTGGTTTGTTTCCTTCGGCCGCCTCTTAAGAGGATATAGTAAGTCAGCTCAAATTCTAATTTCGTCCCCACTTGCCCGCGCGTCGTATGCTATGTACCGACATGTTTGTAATCACTAATACTGTAAGTAGAAAGGTTGTTAGACACTTATTTCATTACGTTTATCATATTTATGCCTGTCTGTTAACGCCAAACCAGTAGCTTCTTATTTTTATTACGGTTATTTCCCATTTTAATTTTACTTCGTGCTGTTTCGTAATGTATATTTTGATCGTAAGCGACACAACCTCCCCGTTCAAACGCCGAAGCGAAGTGACTGTGCGGCAGGAATCACGCTTCAAGAGGCCGATACTTCAGGTAATTTCTTTTTACAGTGAAAATAATGGTATTAAAAAAGTAAATAACATAAGCACTGCTTTATAGTTAGTTCAGTTAGTATGCAAAGTTTCATGATCTTATTTAAAGTATTTTATGAATAACAGCGGTTTATTGTTTATTTTGGAGGTAACTTTGGATTTTTTTTCTATCGAGAAAATTTTACAAAATCGTGTTTTCGTCTAACATTAATCCTCAACTTTACCACATATTTATTTCAAAATTAATGCTGCAATATTTTCGGCATAACGAAGGATCTTGCTGAGCCATTTAAGATTATATTTCCCCTCAAAATACCTACGAAACGATATAGGAATTTAATGCCTAGCATTACGTATGTACGGGATATTTTACCGGAAATGACATATGTTTTATAACCCTTGACCGATGGCCATCGTATTTAACATATAAAAAACACGCACTAGTAAAAAGCAATGTCGAAATTGTAAAACCTCCGGTACTTTCACCAGCTTTTGCTGTTGCACGAATTGGCTTGCTCAAACCGTGGTGTTACCACAACCTCACAGAATACCACCGTGAAGTAGAGGTTTACCTATTCATTTCGCGTGGTAATTGAAGGTGCAAATTAAGTAAAACGCAGGCAATCCCCCCACCACCTGGAGACAGCTAAACCGGCTTTGCTCTATTAAACCGATATTATATCTGGCTGATACTACAAATATCTCTCCTACCCGGGGTACAAATTAGAACGCTCATTTGTACCCGGGCTGAAGTTTGTGTATAACAAAGTCGATAGGGATCATGTGGGTGGTGGTAGGTATATTTGCTATAGTTTCCATGCTAGGCAGATGAAGAGAAAAAAACTTTTGTTTATATGTCTCTGTCGCCTCTTACGGTACCCACGGGACGATATCTGCAAGTGAATATTCTTAAGAGTACACTGCAATTATGCGGTAAATCAGAATCAATTCTGGTTATAATATACAAGATGGTATGTTTGAAGCTAAGATCTTTAGCTAGTTCTTTTATCATCTATTGAATGAGGGTTAAGTATACTTTTATGCTACCATTGCTTACGATATTTTATCATTACTATCATACGAGAGACAAATTTTTCAATTTCTTTTCGTCCCTTCACACATGGCTTGCGCTACAGTTGTTTTTATTTTTCTAGTAATCCATTCTATCCGTTCATTACAGCCTATAAAAGTTACCGCTGAATATAGGCCTACCTTATAGATTGCTTATGGAGAAAATGTTGGCAAACGCAATTTCTTATTGTTTTAAATTTTTAACATAAAATAAAGATGCTGCTTTCCATTTTACGTTTTATTTTCCCTTTTTCGCCGCTTACGACACCCATGGGATGATATGGGGTAGTGAATATTCTTATACCGCAACTTCACGGTAAATAAAAAAAGTAATTAACAACAAAGCGGTAGAGACAGGGCGAATGTCATATTGTCCGATGATGGGAAGGGAGAGAGAAAAATAAAATTATGTCAATGTTAGGCACACTCTCCGAATTTATACTTAAACTATTAAAATTATACGTTTGAAATGCATTTTTTGGGGTGATCATCACCTGGTCCGTTTTAATGTGTCAATAGGGTGTAAAATCTATGTATTATCTGGTACACAGCCAGATTGTTTGTCACTCTTATAATATAAAATTATTTGCAAAGCTACAACCTTTTCTTCTCTTTATCTACGATTACGACTAAATTCGATTTTCTTCATGGGAAAAGTTAAACACTTAAACACAAATAAAATGTTAGCGAATAGGTTTACTGTTGGAAATTGCAATCGTGATATCCCCTCATAATAGTGCTGCTCTCCTAATTATTCCATTAAACATAACGTCAAAAGAAAAAGATACATAGAATATCTTTGAGTTTTTTTAAAATAATAAATAAAGGTATTTAAGTATTGTTAAAAAAATAAAACAAAATAGCATCCTTTCTAAGCCCCACCAGGTCCGTCCTTTTTGTTCCTCTTACGGGCAAAGCGAACTAATTGCTGATTGGTGGATCTACGCTCTACACGCTCGTTAGACCCCGTTAGCAAAGTGCAACTTAGGTTAGCGTTTCAAGAAATTGTTACATTGCCTCTTACATCCTCGAGAAATTTTAAAGCTTAAATTATTTAATTTTATTAATGGTTAACACACTCGAATCAGGGATATATTTCCATAGACACTACGCTTTGCAGACGGTTTTTAACCGCAGTTTTTATAGCTCAGTTATAAAATGCTGCTGTTCTTCTGCTCTTTTAGTTTCATACGTGGTAGAGCCATGCTGCAGTTATATTAGTAGTATAGTTCCAGCACGAATAGGTCGGCTCGACCGACAGAATACCAGCATAAATTAGTAGCTTAATGCTGCTGTGTTTCGTATGGTGAGTGTAGGAAACCGGAGACCATTTTTACTGGAAACGAGGCATTTCATCTTAGTCTTCACGGGTTACAACGCATCTACATTTTGATTCGTAATCGAGGATTGATGTAGATGTCAATGGGCCACAGCAATCACTTACCATCAGGTGGACTGTGTGCTCGTTTGTCGCCTATCCTATAAAAAAAACCTTTCCTCTGTCACTTATTATAATATGCAAGGGATTATACCCTAAGGTATAATATTGTTGTTTACCCATAGACATAAAAATACTGAGTAATTTTTAGCTTTAAAACTAATTACTTAAATATTTTAGAAACAAACTATGTACAATTTCAGATGCATAAAATTGAACTGAATGAATCTAACTAGAAACCAAATTGCAATCGGGAAGTAGTTTACATCAGATTTCAATTTAAATTCTAGTTGAATGTAACTACTGCAGTTATCTTCCTTGTTAAACGAAGTTGGCTCGAATGAATTGGTCCATCGTGCATCTTTGTGTTTAAACGGCGATGTCATTATCCGAATGCCAGATTCAATTGCATAATTAATGAAAAGAATTATATGTACAAGTTTATGAATATTTTGTTTTAAAAATATCATATTTAAGTAAAAAAGTCGATGTTTTAAATCTTTTATGCATAAATTGATCCGTAAGAGCCAGTCCAAGTCCACTGCTGAACATAGGCCATCCTCAGATTGCATTATATTTGCCATAGTTGCTACGCTTGTAATGCAGGTTTGCAACCTAGGTCTTTTTAATAAATCAATGCAATCATTTTTTGTTACAATCCATCTTTCTTCTTAATGTCCCTCTGTCACTTCTTATGATACTCACAGAATTACTTGGGATAGTGGATATTCTTACATCGCCACTACGTGACAAAAATTTTGTACTATGTCAAAAATTTAAAGACATATTTTACTGTGACAAATTACCACTGTCATTTGCTTATAATGATAATTGTTTGTCTTTGTCAATTTGATAATTTCAAAATGAAGACCCAATTTATGTCAGACTCTACCAACAAACATCAATGCAAGTAGACGAGAAAAATAGGTAAGTAGACAAGTTACATATTAAAAACAATGTTTGGGTATTTCATAAAATTAAAAGCTACAATTTTCAACAGCTAATGAATGAACATTTTACTAAAGATATTAAGGCAAATTTGAAACAAAGTAGTAATTAATGGACAGGGCTCTAAACGATATGGTCTTACCGACAACTGTCGAAAACCATAAGCTTTTTCTATAATTTTCCATAGTCGTCTCCTTACGATTCCGATCGAACAAAATAGGGTGATGGATTCTCTTATACAAACACGCTACGGCGTCTGGTAAAGATATGGGGCATGGGATTAGGCGAATACTCCCTATAACAAGAGAGATACGTCATTTTTTGCTGTCAATCATTAGGGGCTGAAAGAAAATATAAAAAAACGAGGGATAAATATCAATCCATCTCTCCATAACCGGCTATAAAAGTCCACTGCTGAACATAGGCCTCCCCATAGATTCCCCAATAGTAAACACGCGGGGTTTTGTTATAGTTAACACGCTTGGCGATTGGATTTTCAAAGAAGTTTATTATTTGGAGTTGTTATCATGAAGATGTTGCTGGCCATCATCTGATTCCATTTCCCATTTGTCACCTCTCACACCGCCACTACACGGTTAAGAGATAAATATACTAGCTTACAAAGATCGAAAACTACACATGTATATTACACTCAACGAAATTGAAAGTGTATGAAAAAAAAAAGTATGATAGTGCCAAGAACGTCCTTCAGAAATTCTGCCATAATAGACTCGGATTAACCACAACAAGGACTGGTCAAACGCGAGTTAGTATACTCACCGTCGAAATTCATATCGTATACTTTTACAGTTCAGTGGCTAGTAAACGTCAATAAATGCACCGAGTCGTAACGTGACTCCGTATTATAACTAGTTAGATGTTGTATTTCACTTATTTATTCGGATTGCTATCGCAGACTTTCTGCGCAAACACTTCCGTATACCGACAGCCAAACTGGAACTGCTGAATGATCGATTACACCACTAACATTTCGACGGAATCAAAGGCTTTCATTAACCTATATACACGAGAAGAAGTAGCAGATTATACTCTAGATTTTTTGTTTAATTTGCTAACGGGAATTTATGTAGTCTGTGATACCAAGGCCTTTTTGGAAACCAGTTTGATCGGGAGACGATTCATAATTACTGTTGGAAACAACACGTAGACGCGGTTTAGAAGAGAAATCAGTCTGTAAATCTTGAATAAAACGCTGTCGTTTTTATGAATATTAAATTCACTGTACGTCTGTTTAATGCCTCTATGTAAGTCAAAATTGAAGAGATTCTAAAGGAATTTAACACCGATTCTCCATCCGCTTCTAAAACATCCACTGTATCTCTACTCTCCAGTAGGGACTAAGCGTTTATATGGTGCTAGAAAGCCATTCTAATCTTGCTTAGAGTGACGACCGGAATATCACCGCAATAATGTCGGATGAAACTTGCGTATGGATCACATTTGTGTGTGGCTCCACCAATGATCTGTACCGTCGTACATAACGTACCACGTACTACCCTATACTATCTTTTGAAATAAATAACTAATAAGAGGACTATGTAACCTGCGATTTAACATTCGAACTTAATGACTGCCTCTAAGAGGGGCGGTCACTAAGATCGAATATTAAAACTGCAATATTCTTTGCAAAGGCAATTTACAGAACCATTTGTACACACATTTTAATTTTATAATTGGTTTCGAAACATTTTCATATTTCCATAGTAATACGTAATTATATTAATCGTATAGTGGCCGGGTAAGAATTACCCCATATTGTCCCGAGCGGGTACCATCGTCGTCGTAAGAGGCGACCGAGGAAAAATGAAAAATGGGCAGCAACATCTTCTATACATGGTAGAGCCATGCTGCAATTATATTAGTAGAATAGTTGTAGCATGAATAGGTTGGCTTGACCGGGGAAGGACCACGTTCTCACAGAATACCAGCATGAAATTGCAGCTTAATGCTGCTGTGTTTCGTATGGTGAGTGTAGAGAACCGGAGACCCTTTTTACTGGAAACGAGGCATTCCATCTTAGTCCTTACTGGTGAAAACGCATCTGCATTTTGATTTGTAATCGAGGATGGATGTAGGTGTCTATGGGCCGCAGCAACCACTATCAGGTGGACTGTGTGCTCGTTTGTCATCTTATCCTATAAAAAAAACTAACTCTAACTAATAAAAAACTGTGGTTATTACGGCAAAATCCTCCATAAGGCAATTTATGAGAGATGCCTGCGTTCAGCAATGGGATTTTATAGGTTTTAATGGATTCATGGATGAAGTATATTAATATTGTATACAAAATAAAAGCGGGATAGTTTAAAAAATGATTATTAAATGCTGACGTGCATATTTTATAACTCATAAACATGAATATAACGCAGCATTATAATAAGTCTATATACATAAATTATTTACTCATACAATAACCTTTAAAATATTGTAAGTATTAAATCGAATTGCTAACTTCCTACAATAAAGCATCGCTATATCCGGCAAAAGTTTTCATCCGTTATTCACGTAAAGCTCGTCTCATGAATTATTGACTTTCATAACCAATTTTTATGACATCAAAACACGGTTTAGCTAGCTTAGTTAGGTGAGCGTTCAGTTATAACGTAATACATAAATACTCAAATATTGATTTCTTAAATTTACGCGAACACTACACAATGAATAAAACTAAATTTACGGATTCTATCGCGTTTATTTAACTGATTTTACTTATTTTTAAATCCCGACGTTTCGGGTGCTTTACAACAACAATGGTCACGGGGGGACTGAGATGTTTGACGTCCTAATGTCATTGTTAGTCCGGCTACCTTCAGTTTTTGAATATTAATTTTTGGTCCGATTTACGCAAAAAGAACTTACAGTATCTTGAAGTCTTGCAGTGGTATGCTTGGGTTTGGTTTTAATTTTGTTAATTATAGGATCCCAAGCAGATGGCAGCACCCAACTATCTTCTCTATTGAAATTAGAATGTTTTTTTTTTTTAATTTCAATAGCCTCGCGTATCATCCTTGGTAGGAATCGGTGTCTTTTGCGAGGATTTGTGGTTTATCAAATCTGATGTAATGGTGGGGACGATCTTAAACATGTTCACATGGGAAGTCTGCAGTCTGTACAGTTTTTCATTGCCTAATACACGGACAAAAAGACATTTTCTAAAAATAAATCCTAGCTAGATCGGTTTATTGCCCCCGAAACTCCGTGCACAAAAAATTTTATGAAAATCGTTGCTTGAATTGCTCGTTTAAAGGTATAGGATATTTCCAATAACAAATAAGTACTATAATGACATAAAATAAAAATACCATATTAATACAAAATTAGTGTAAATTCAACAGTTTTTAATTTGGCAATATTTATAACTAATAGTAGCTGTGCAATTATATCCACTACCCCGTAATGTTCCGTAGGTGTGGTGAGAAGCGACAGTGAAAAATAAACCAAGAGTTGAGCAGAAGCGCCTTCCTGGCAATAGTTATAAAAATTAAATAACTGCGGGTACCGATCCATCTACCAAACGAGGCAACTATAGTGCGTAACTCCCTTGTTTTTTATAGAATAAGAGTGACAAACGAGCAGACAGTCCACCCGATGGTAAGTGGATGATGTGGCACATTGATATTCACATTTATCCTCGATTAAGAATCAAAATGCAGATGCGTTGTCACCCATGAACACTAAAATGAAATGCCTCGATTACAGCAAAAAGTGTCTCCGGTTCTCTTCACTCACCATAAGAAACACAGCAGAATTAAACTGCTCTGGTTTTCTGTGAGAGCGTGATCCTACCTCGGTCGAGCCTACACATTCATCCTACAACTATATAATATAGTTGCAGCGTAGCTCTATCGCATCATCCTTAACAATTAAGATGGAATGCCTCGTTTCCAGTAAACACTTTTCTTTGTGACGCCCTCACGCCTATGTTCAGCAGTGGACTTTGATAAGCTTTAATGATGACGATAACTGGTTGATTTTATTGGAATTATTTATTTAATTAGTACTGAATTATGTGATACGGTTTTTTTTAATTTATTTGTATGGTGAAAAAGAAACAGGTATTTATTATGTGTAATAAGTATACTATTAACTAATGCTTTTCGACACCTACGAGACGAAAGAGGGTAATGGATTCTCCTACGCCGCACTAACGGTTGAGAATAAAGATAAGTTAATAAAATAGACAAAAACAGAACATAATTATATGTATTTAAACTAAAATAAGTTTACATTATTATTCTCATAGCTTATCAAATCGTCAATATAATAATGATAGTTTTATTGTTTTTTTTTTTGAAAAATTACTTAACTGATTTTTAAATAATTGCAAAAATCTATCGAAATTCAAATGTATTGAATGTTTTGAAGGCTAGCCTGTATACGAGTAGACATACATCTTAAGTCAGTTATATTTAGGTTGATTGCAGTTGAGTTAAAAAATATTTTAGTATGTGATAGCTATGAAAGTCCCTTAGTATGTATTTATAAAAGTAAAGCCTAAGGAACAAATGCAATTTTGCTGGAGAAAATTTTTAAAATGTAAAAACATATGTAACACGTTTTTACTTTGCATTGAAAAATGATTAAGCTTTCATCAAAATGCTTTCGACTAAAAAATTTACATAATATTATTTTTTAAATTGCATCCATTCATGAACTAAAAGTTTTGCGGCTAGCCAAGACTGTTCCGCATTGTGGTGAAGCGATCTCATTTAACGAAATTGAGCGCTGCAATATTTTAAATATGAATCAAAATTAAATTGTATCCAGTTGGATTTGATTGTAAGAATATTTTAATATTACTTACGGTTTATAAAGTTAGGTAATTGTGGATTATAATATCAAAAAAATGTATTAAAATATTTATTATACTCTTATTTTTCTACATATATATATATCGAAAATCATTCTACATATTTTTTATTATCCTACTCTATATTCACAGATATCTATTCATAAATTATAATATGTATACATTAAACTTTTACTCTTCATATTCTATTCCTTTAAACGAGCAATTCTTGTATATATATATATATAATCGGAATCTCGGAAACGGCTCCAATGATTTTCATAAAATTTAGTGTCCAGGGAGTTTCGGTGGCAATAAATCGATCTAGCTAGGATTTATTTTTAGAAAATGTCCGTTTGTCCGTGTTTTCAGGCAATAAAAAACTGCTACAATATAAGAAGGTAAATTTCGACAGATCACTAACGATCGTTATAGCTCTGGTGGGATGTCGGTCGGGCGTGATGTCGGAGTTCCGGGGTTCGCGTCCTGTCTCTGGTCTAGCTTTTTTCCTTTTTTTTCAAGTTCTCTTCTTTTGTGAGAAAATCTATTATTTCACTCACCTTTTTTTAGCAATTTTTAAAAATACGAAAATTTAATAAAACTGATTGCACTCATGATTTTTTATGCAAATAATCGGTTCAAAGTTTAGTTTTTCTATTCTGTCAATAAGATCAAAAAATATTATTTAAGTTTCATCAGTATGTAATTAATAAATGTAATTTCAAAAAAATAACCGAGCAAAGCTCGGTCATCCGGGTACTCTATAATAATCTGTCATAGAGTTCCTAATTATTATCAAGCTTTGCATAAGCATTGATGATAGTATTGATCATTATTTTTTAATTCAACTACGCTGTCGCTCATAACTTGGATCCTGTATTAAGATCCATCTTTTCCGAAAGGTATGTCGCTATAAATCCAGAGAGGATAAATTAATGCAAAATATATTTTCACCTATTTTAAGCAGCCACGAATTCATCATCATCACAATTTTCAGCAACACAGCCGTCTTCAAATTAAAATAATATTAAATGCGAAATAGAAACGTTTCGCCCCGTGAATGCCGATGAATTCTCAGTAGTTGCTCTTACGTTATATGGTGTATTTATCTTTTATCGTGGGATTGAAGGTTAAGTAACAGTTAGCAGTTTAACCTTGTTGCAGTTATATGAGTAGTATAGTTGTAGCATGAATGGGTCGGCTCGGCCGGGGAAGGACCACGCTATCACAGAATGCCAGCGTCAAATAGTAGCTTAGTGCTGCTGCGTTTTGTATAGTGAGTGTAGAGAACCGGAGACCCTTTTTTACTGGGAAAGAGGCATTCCATCTAAGTCCTCACGGTTGACAATGCACCTGCATTTTGATTTGTAATCGAGGATAGATGTAAATGTCTACGGGCCACAGGACCATCAGGTGGGCTGTGTGCTCGTTTATCACACTATCCTATAAAAAAACAGATTATATACTCTCGCACGTGTACGCAGTTAACAGGCCTCTTCTCAATTATGAAAGGTTTGTACAGCAGGAGAGTCTACCACGCAGCCTCAAAAGGTAGTTCGTTGACTCTTCTTAGGGGATCTCCACGATGTCCCCTCCCTTTCTTTTCTCGTTTCATTTATTAAAAATTGACTGCTATTTAAGGTTTTGTTCGTTATACATAAACATATTTTTCTATTGTTATAGGCTGTTCCTGTATACGCTTCACGTCTACATTTGGCAAGGAGCGTGGAACATTCAGTAGTCCAGATTATCCTCGCCCGTATCCTGCCCACATAAACTGCCTGCTGTACACTTTTGTCGCTGGACCTCATCAAATTGTTGAACTCGTGTTCACCGATTTTGATGTTTACAAGGAGCATATTGAGTAAGTATCTAATATTAATTTAGTATTACACATACTTCTAAAAGGGATCTTCATTTTAATAACTATATTGTACAAATTTATTACTAAACTAGCTTTTGTACGCGGCCTCGCTCGCGTTAATATTGATTTTGTCAACCAATACTGATTGTCCAATTGATACAGATATCATCAACGGAAAAAACTATAATTTATTTATTTCAGATCATTGGTCAATACAAATAGATGTTAAATAATAAAAAAGAAAACAATTAAATATAGTCATAGATTCTGCCTCGCTGCGAAATGAAGTTCCCATTTCATCTGAAATTTTACCATCAGTTAATTAACATCTCTTATTAACTCCGCTTGATCTTGGTGGTTACAATCATGGGCACAGAGTAGAGCAATTCGTTAGGATGCTGCTATACACTATGTTGTATGTTCTTTCATTTAACGCTAATACATAAAAATTATGGGCACTGGAAACACGTAAACATACTACACATAGCTGACCATAAGAAAAGCACGGCTTTTCCAAATGCACCACTGCTGCCCTTTTTTACCTGTACCTGTTTACCTGTTTTCCTTTCGCTTTGTTACTAGTAATAGCAAAACTGAGATGGTTAGTCAGTAGGAATTATTGGGATTCGAGGTATGATTACAGTTACCATTTTCCCATAGCTGTTAAAATAGTGACACTGACTATATTTGACCCTAATTGTGTAACTCGAAGCCTTATCCCATAACATAAACGGAGTGCATCTATATTTCGAGTAAGCATTACGGTACATCTAATTTCAGTTGGAGTTTATGCAAGGTAGGGTATACCTGATACTTCAAAAGAATTTAAAAACTCAGTGGGTTAGGAGCTGCTCCATTTTGTGTCCGTTATTGTATGTATTGACAAATAGTTCTTTATTTCTCTCTGCACCTCTATCAAAATGACAGCGTTAATTTTGTTAAAGCTTTCATTTCTTGGTGCATGGATTACTCTTGCACACATTCAGTGATCACAATTTAAATTTTGTTGTAAGTCCGGGAAAGATTTAGCAATGAGTTCCACATCATTTTACACAAAATCACAAAATTCATCTGTAAGTAAAATACCACTTTCAGCATTTGTGTTCAACGCTGTCTTTTAACAGTGTCGCTAATTTTTAATAGTGTTCTTACGCAATGTCCTAAGTGTACGTCGTTATAAAAGTGCACTAATATTCGTTTCTGGGCCGAATTTTTTAACTTCTGCTAGTAAGCTTGATGACTTGAGACAGGCTTTGATCTCATTCACAGGTGCCCCTCTGAATAACCGGTAGAGTTTGTCGGAAGTATAAAATTAAAACTTAGTACTATTACATCACAACACCAAATAAATTAAAAACTTCTGATGTACTTCTGATATCTATTACTGTGATAAAACAAAACAATCCCACGTTGTGGGAGTTACTCAGCGCTATCTATCGAATTGTTATAGAATTTAACGTAAAAATTACTTTGGTAAAAATTATTTTTTTATGTGAATAAACTGTATTATAGGGTTGTAGTTGGTACAGGGGCTACAACACACGATTAACTCGGGCTCTATCACCGGCGGCACCAATGACATTGTTTATTGCAGTTTTAAGTGCTGGCTTACCATGTGCTTGATGGTGTACAAAACCTCTTGAGGAATTCTGCATGTCTAAGAAATAAGAATAAAATATACTATTTCGAAAATATGTGAAGTTCGTCAATACTCATTGAGGCAGCGTGGTGGGCATTTCCTTGCCCTAAAATCCTCTCAGAAATGAGAGGAAGTCTCTGCCCAGCGGTGGGACGTAATATTTTAACAACATTTTTGTCCATTACCTTAACAGAACACGATATTTGCATATAAAATTTGCTACCCCATTTACATTGTTTTAAAAGTAGTTTGAAAAATAAATACGCAAATCTTAATTGTTTGTCATCAGAAACATTTCTGCAAATCGGAAATAAAAAGTTTCATGCAAAGATTATCCCTTCCCTCACTCCACTCCCTTGAGTTTTTATCAAAAAAAAGTAGCCCATAAGTGTCTTCAGGGCCTCATTTATCTCTGTATCAAATTTCATGATAGTCGATTCAGTGGTTTAGGCGTGAACGCGTAACAAACAAACAAACAAAAACTCATTTTCGTATTAATAATATTAGTTAGGATTGAATTCTCTGACATTGACATGATTGGATTGAATACTCTTATAAATTTAAAAATTATCACAATATTAGTTGAAATAAACAGTCTGAATTTTTCTAATGATTTTGTTATATATTGGGCGGTTTTCCATTCAACAGCACGGCACAGGCACCGGCAACGACCCGGCTGCCGGGGAAGTAAAAATTTATAAAATGTATGAAATATATGGCTTGCGCTTTCACTTACCTGCGCCAGCGCTGGCACGGTTAGGACTCCCACCAGTGCCGTCACCCATGCCGGGACAGCAAGCTTTCCGCTCGTTGTCGGCCGGTAAAACTGCATATTATGTGTTTTGTATGTATTATGACCATTCGCGGGCCGAGGTAGAAGGGACATGTGAGGTTGTGACTTGAAATTGACTTGTGAAATGTTGAAATGTCACCTTGTTCATGCGGATGTAGTTGAAATGTTTTTGGAGTTCATTTTCAACTTTTAAAATAGAGTTAATTTTAAAAATATGTGCCATCTAAGTATCTTATTTTTAAGATTGATTGAATTCAAAATTTTACTTCTCTGCGTGGATCATATTTTTATCTTAAGTGTAAGAGACAAACAAATACGATGACTTCACAAGACAATTTTTACGTGTTGTAGAAATGAAGTCTGTGTTAGCACTGCCCAAGAACCAAGCGTAGACCGGCACCGGCATCGGCGCAGTGGAAAAAGGAAGCCCCGTGCCGACGGGCCGTGCCGGCGCCTCCATACCGGTACCGTACCGGTGAATGGAAAACTGCCCATTGGATCACGCCGTGTAATGACAGCGTAAGGGAATCTACTGTTTCATATTGTCATCCCGTGAAAGTCGTAAGAGGTGACAGAGGGAAACTGTGGAATAGGAGGTGAGCAGTACCTCGCTATTCATAGCTCAAAAAATAAGAACTACGATTGCCAATCAGTCTACCAAACGTGACAGCTATAGCAAATACCCCCGTAATGAGATAATCTATGCGGGAGATTTGCTGATAGTTTTAATAGAATGAACTGTAATAAATGAATGAATGAATTTTGGATTAAATATTTTACGAAAGCAGCAGTTCAAGCTCGCTAAAATTTAACGTTTTATCTTCATTGCCTGAAGCTAAGAAACTTAATTCCCGACAATTGCTTATCATTGTAGAAACTTTATCATTCAGTATAAGAGAATCTGCGGACGGTTCATTTCTGAACAACTTAAATTAGCTACTTTAAATAGTAATTTCAATTTAATCTTCACATAGTTTCGCCCAGACATAATAATTATATTTTCTTATACATTTTCTACTAATAATATAGATCACAATATGTAACAATATACATTTGATTGTACATGCACTGAAATTACAAATCATTTTGTAGATTTTAATGCTATTTTTATTGTATCTTTTTAGTTTTTTTTTATTTATATCTATCTATATAATATCTTTTTTTATTTAGATCTATTTAATAAGGTAAATTATAAGTACTTACTTGCGTAGCCTTCTTCTAGTACTTGTAGTTGAGGTTTTATGAATTTGATAATAAATCTCAAAGCTGAAGTTTGTTACTGAAAATCGTAATTTGTCATGTAAATAATATCATAATATATCTTATAGTATCGAAAATTTTGGTCGAAAAGTTCTATATATTGATTATAGGAAATATTATAAACATTTTTATCATACTACAACATTGCATGGCAGAGTAATGTGCAATATAATTATTTACATTTATATCTTATGGTGACATGATCTTTTTTATTTAATCATTCTTATGCTCAAAAACAGTTTTTTGAATCCACTTCTGGACATAGTCCTTTCCATCGGGCAAGCACTCGAAGATTTGTCTACACTCAACGAGTATGTTTGGGGAACTTACATACCTTCGCAACGTTATATCTTGATTTTAATTGCGAGTACAAATCAGAGTTAATACTTAATTATTGCCAAGTTAAATAAGGGGGTTTTCACCTAATCTTTTCCTAATCGTATCTTGACGCGAATCTGTGATGGAATTTTGTTTCATTTGTTACTTTATTTCATCATACAGGTTTCGATATTATTTTTAAGTAGTATGGTGGCCAACGAACTAAAATTCTATCTAATGATAAATGGCTACTGCAAACAATAAACATCTGCAATTAACTTTATATAAAGGAAGCCACTCTCTTAAGACTAAGATGGAATGCCACCAAGTCTATTTAATTACAAAACACAACAATGGAAGCACTACTGCTGAGGGTACTTATACCAAGGTGGACTCCAAGCTAAAAGTGGAGCCCTAACAGATTTGGTGTTAGTGTACATTTATAGTCATCATCATACTTATATTTATGATACTAAAATTTTTATAGAAAAAGAAAAAAAGGCTTATAGATATAAAGTTTTATTAGAATATAATAAGTTAAATTAAAGAAATCATATATTTTTCACAAATATTTCTTAAAAAGTCACCTATTTTAAATATTTTTAAGCCCTATTAAAAGATCCTATCTATTATTGCCGATATTTTAAATAAATAATTATATTTTTATACTTATTTTTTTGCCTTTCTTAAACCACTTAACTGACTACAAAATTGTATGTAATCGATCATAGTTTTTCCATTCTTATCTATAGTCGGCGCTTCATCTAAGGCGTAGTCTGTTTCTTTTTCGGTAAAACGATCACCCCAGGTCATGAGATCATGTCTTATCCTGAAATAAAAATATTAACATGCATTATAACTTTTTTCTTCTAAAATCAATCCGTTATTAAAAGATAATTAATCAATTGATCAATTATTTATTTTCTAGAATGTTTACAAGGTCTTAGTCAAAGTCTTACAACAAAATCTTAAATATTCTTCACAGAATTTATTTTAATAAGTTAACGTTTCAAAAATTAAGATCCAAATTCCATCATTCAATAATTCTCGATCTATCAGTTTTAGATAAAAACCGATATAATATGTAAATATTATAATATATAGACTAATATATAATCAATGTCATATTTAATAGCTCAAGATATTTTAACGCGTTTCGATGCACTAGTGGTGTTAAAACTTATCTTTGTTCTGTATTTTTAATATAATTTACTTATTACGAGATGAAAAAGATACGTTAAGGTTTATAACATCTATAAACGACTCGCAAACTACTTTCGCATTCATCTTGAGTCCAAATTTTACATAACAATTTCACCAGCGTCGTCGTAAAACGCACATTGCACGGTGAATTTAAACAGAATATCTTCATTATAATGTAACGTAACAAAACGAATTAGACGACCTCCAAAACAGTTTTTTTATGAAGTTTATTAAATACATACAGAAACTAATTTTACGGATTTTTTTGCGTTTAATTTTAACGTGACGTTGGTGTAACTATGAATTCGGGACGTCAAATACCTCAGCCTCCCGTGACCATGGGATCCGTTAAGCACGTGAAATGTCATACATGTATATACGTAAGTGTAATTTAGTATAATTTAATGTAATTTAATCATGTAGTTCACCAGCAATCACGCGTAGTCTAAGCTCAGAAAAATTTCGAGCGTACGTAGCCACTTACCAAACTTTGAAGGTTGTAATATCGCAGAGATTAGATAAGTTAGGCTATTTATACAGTTAGCGCTAAGTTGTTGCTTATTAGTTACGTGACTCTGAAGCATTAATTAATAGTTTGACCAAGCTCGAACAATTTACTTCTTTAGATTTCTTATAATACAATTTGATTACCTTGACCTGTATATATTCAATAGTATGTCGTAAAAGGTTAATATTTATTATGAGAAGACATAATATTAGTACAACCAAACTTGACTTGACTTTAATGCGGAGATGGCCACAGATGAGGCGTCACCCCTGAAGCATAAAGTAAAAAGACTGAAATTATACTGGCTCTCAGACTCTTCAATACTCGTAGGTATAGGAGTGGTACCGTTAAGGATTCCTGGACCGGAAACATGCTCTACCGTTTAGAAAAATATTTATTGTGCGTATTTTGGAACTCTACTCATTCTTAAGTTAGAAAGCAAAGTCACCTAGTAGTGGCCTATGTTATTAATGAGTGAGTCAGTGGGTGATAAAAATGACACTTATGAGACCTTATTAACTTAAGTTTATATTGGCGGACTACTCAGGTCTTCAAAATATTTTATTGTACAGACGTGCAGGTTTCTTTACGATATTTTCGTTAACCCTGATTACGTTACCAGGTAGTAAATCAGCTCTTGAATTACAATTTCCAATTCCGGTGGTGCCAGCGGAGAACAAAATTAAGTTGTGCGTAATATAAATTGACGCCGAACGCTGAGCTTCCGATCTAGCACGACTGAGCAATAGATTATACAGAAAGCTAATTTCGCAAAGGGCCTAGCATAAATTTTCGAGAAATGATGACTGGTATGGGGAAAAAGACTCTAGAGGAACGTAGAACCCTCATCAGATGAAGTGGAACCTAATAAGACTGCAGGGCTGCAAAAAGTCGTGGGTTGCAGATCGTGCAGGATCGTATTGTGTGACATTCTTTATGGCTTTTGTTCATAACTGGACTTGTCTTCCACAACAAGCTGTAATGGTGATGAAATTTTTGTTGCTGTTAGCTATTATATTCTAATGAAACTTCTCAATGTTATCAGGTAGGTAAGGTTGGGTGGTATACGTAGGAAGGTAAGCTTTTTGAGATAGTTAAGGTATTTAAGAAAAATACGTTTTATAAAAAGATGCGTGTATTAAGTAAAAAAAGCGATTAAAGTGATTTACCTTTCTTCCGAAATATAACCAGTTTTTTCAGCATCCCAGCGTGACAAAGCCGCCTTCAATGTTTCTTCGGAGTCTAATTCAAGGGTTTTGTATCCTAAGAGGTTGACAAACGCATCAAAGTCTAAGGGCTGAGATGCCTGCGTGAAAATAAAGTAGTTTTTTTAAGGTCTATTAAATTCAATATTACTAAATAAATGTGTAATAATCATATAATCACAGTAGTATAAGCAGATGCTGTTTGCAAGTCTGCTCAATTTGCAAGACACTTAAAAACTGAAATTTCATAATTGTAAATTTACCTATTTTTTTATAGTTATTTATAGCTATTTTTGTATAGTTTGTTTATAGATGGGATTTTTTTATACCACTGACGATAAAAAGGCAGGAGAAAATACCTGTCTTTGCTTTCTTTGTTTTGTCAAATAATTTTTTATAACTTACGTAGAAAAGTGAATAAATTCTTAGAAATTGTAGGTTTTAAAAGACATTTTTCTTAGCTAGTTTCTTTTTGAGCAGCGTCAAATTTGTAAAAGTGCAAAGCCTATTAAACTTGAAAAACCCATTTATAATCTAATAACGATTGACTCTTAGATTTATCGAAGCATGTTTAAAAAATATTAGTTCCAATACTTTTGATGCGCAAATAATTGAACTGTTGACGAAAACAGATACTTGGCAAAGTTTCATAAAATAAAACCATATTAATTTCACAATCATAGGAATCAGCAAAAGCTATTAAGAATAAGGATCCCCGAAATTCAATAAGTTTTCGACCATGTGGACCGAAAACTTATTGAATCTAAGTCACCAATCACAATCTACTATAAATACAATTATATTATTCAAAGTATTTAACCCAATATACAATATAAGTAGAGGAGACGTAACCAACATTATACTAAAATAAAAATGTGGAAAACTGTGACGCAAAAAAAATATTACAACACTGAGATTTTTACATTTACCTGTTTATACTGTGACATTTTAAATTACTGTTTATTTTTAAAATTCCGAACTAAAGTGTAAGATCAATTCGAATTTTCATTAGATTTCATCCGAGAACTTCTGTCTGGAGAGGTCCATTTTTTTCATTACGTTTTCTTTTAGACGTTTATTGAGTTTGGCAAAGTATTGTGAAAAAAATTTTGTTCTTATCAAAAATTTTATAAAATTACCTCTGAGAGCATATTTCTAACTAATTGTTCATCAACTGTTTCGCCAAGGCTGACGAATGTTCCTCGCAAATCATTTTGATCAATATAACCATCTCCGTTCATGTCAAAAAGAAGAAAAGCCTGAAATATATGTATATTGTTTAAATTATACTTAAGATAATTTTGTGAATACGTATAAATTACTCACCTCCTTTAGTTCAAAGATTTTAGAATCATCTAACTCAGACATTACATTAGCAGGTATACATAAAGCATCACGGGCCTTAGACGATGATCGAGGTCGAGGTGATTGGGGGATATTCAATTCTGACTCATTTGTGACTGGATTGCTGTAACGAAGGAAAAATTAAATTTAATCACACTTTGGATTATGCACTTATCGCTAAAGAAATATGTAAACATTAATATTTAATAAAAATAATGGATCTGTAGAATTTTCCTTTGAGTTAGCCGTTTTGTTAATATATTTTCCTTCCCTAATAACTATTTAAGAACCCTGAACGAACTGCAGAATTTTACGAGCTTCATTTCACTTTAACACCTTTTTATAGTTTTCAAATAAAAGTATTTTATTCACAAAATTTATATCTTTAAGCAAGTTATATCAAGTCTAAGAAAATTAATGACATACCTTAAATTTAATACGGAAAATTTATTATTTCTTATTTATTTTTCCAACAAAACTCTCCTCAGAAAGAAAATTACAAAAAATATTAGCAAGAATTTAATCCTTGTTATTATAATAGATATTTTTAGTAGTAGAGCTGTATATTTATCACACACCTCTACTACTGCGGCTAAGTTTGCCTGCTCCCCTAAACTTGCCATTATTAAATAAATACACATTCAATACATTAAAAAAGGAGAGAACAAGATAGAGGGTAGAAATAAAAATAGTAGGGCTGAATCTGACATATGATTGCTTTGTACTTGGTTGAAAACGTCTTCTGACTGAATTAAAGCAATTAAATTCGTGGTTTTTAGTATTTACGGCTTTTTATTACGCTGTTTTTTGCGAAATTTCTTTGAAATCCTTCGATATTGTAACTAAAATTTTTAAATACGTAAGTAGATAATTAGTGGATGATAATAATGAATAATTTAACGTAGCTGTTAGCTATCAGTTTCTAATGAAACCTTATCAATAATATATAGTACGCAGGGTATGGTAGTATAGGTAGGGTATTTGTGTTAGTTAAGATGTTTTAAAAGATATATTGCATTGATCGTTATAATATTGCATGTATTAAGTAAAAAATATATACATTTTGTTACGGCCAATTCTGTTTAAATTTCCGGCAAAATTTCTTCGAAATCCTTTGATAATGTAACTAAAATTGGTTAACTACGTAGATAGTTAATCAGTAAATTATTGTTTAAGTGCTAAAACTGTTCACTCGTTTAATTTCTTAATATATTGTTTACTTAATTAGAATGGTAAAGAAGCGAAGGATAATAAAGTGCTCGAACTTAACTTAAAGCTGCGCATAAAGAAAAGTCTATTTATAGGTTGCCATATTAGAAATTCTTACAATTCTTTTCTTATTTTCTTCTCTTATTTATAAGGCCTTCCAAAATTCGAGAAATTGCTGCGGGCATTTTCTTCTTTATGCTATGTTGTACAAAGGAACTGTTGGGTGCAGTGACAATACCCTCGTGGTATTAATGCTGTTCAGCATTAAAGAGATATACCACAAAAATACATCAGTATTTAGAAAAAATTACAGTAATACATCAATTTTACGCCACATAAAATAAAACAGCAGCTTAATTCTGCTTCTTGTGTTTCGTATGGTTAGTGTAGAGAATCAGAGACTCATTTTACTGGTAACGAAGCACTCTTTCTCAGTTTTAAGGGGTGACAAAGAATCTATATTTTGATTTGTAATGAAGGATAGATGTAAGTGTCTTTGGGTCACAGCATCCACTTACCATCAGGTGAACTGTGTGATCGTTTGTCACCTTATGCTATAAAAATATTGCCATTTAGAAATAAAGAACATAAATCTAACACCACAACAGTTAAAAATTTCGAAAAAGCTGTGATTTTATATAAATAATTGGTAATTTTTGCTCAGTACTTAAACAAAGTAATATGTAGAAAATATATTTATGTAACTAATGCAGAAAAAAAATCCAAATTCAACAAATTGCGTAATCTAATTGAACATGCTTTATAAAACCGAACAACATCTATATGGTACTATTTTTAGATAAGCAGAAGCAATATGTAAGTCTTGAAACCTATAACGACTGCATTAATCAGCTGCAAGCACGCTTTAATTCTTATACTTGACACCCAGCCAAAGCCAGTAGTTGCGAAAATCGTTAAATGGAATTGCAAGGAAAACCTATATCCTAATTAATTTTTCTATACGTTTCCATGAATGACATTTTGCCTTCGATATGGATTACTACTATAATAATTTAAAAAAAAAACCTTCAACTATGGTTTGAAAAGGATCAAATAATATATTAACAATGCATTAGACGATCAAATTCTCTTAGAAATCTTGATAGAGCGAAGCTCGCCATGATAAAGAAGGAGCACACACAGTCCACTACTGAACCCCCCAAGGATTGCACCACATGAGAGATGTTTAGGTTACAAGTCTGAGATTTTTCTTAGTTTTTGCTGTTATTAGCAGGATGCTGCTCATCCCCTGTATCAGTTTCCTATCGTGCTTTACGGCACTCTCTTAGAGCCTATTGATATATGTATTTAAGGTAGTGGCTTCCTTTGCGCCGCCATTGTACCACCGGTAACAATCGCAAAGAATGCTAGTGAAAAAAATAGTAGCATAATGCTATTTTCCACCAGTATTCTTCGTATGGCAAGAGACGAAACCGAAGTCATTTTTAATAGCTACGAAAACACATCTACATTTTTATTCTTATGTGATGATATGGACCTCAGAATCTACCTTAATTTATGTGAAACGTTTTCTTTTTATCACTCAGAAACAATGCTTATAAATATACATTGTTTAGGTATTTGCTGATGTAAGCAACCGTTTATTGATTTTACGATAGTAAAAGCTTTTTGATTCAGCAAAGTTGTTTATTAATCAACAAAATGTTTAGTTGTTTCATAATTGAGGTCTAAGTAAACCAATCAGATACGCTGATCTACTGGAAGTATTAAATTAAAAAAAGAAAATAACAAAACGAGCGGACCGGAGGGTAAAAGATTTCGGGAATAATCTAAAAGATTATTTTAATAATGTTTAAGCTGACCACGCGTATAACATAGTTAAATTTTAAACATGTATAGCAAACAATGCATTAAATTTTCATTTTGATACATATTTTTTATCAAATGTAGTTTAACAGTCATAAAATATAAAAAATACTTCATAAACTAATAAAAAATACTTTTTAAGATTTTTAAATCTGTTTTAAAATCAAACCGGTATGAATAATAGTTTTTTCGCTTTAAACAGCTTTAAAATCACGCCATTATAATTTCCTTTTATGGCTTTCCGATGGTGGACATTGGGCACTCCCATTGTAGAAAGTATTTGCCTTAATCGCAGTTCCAGACGATTCGCTCCTTTAACGCTACTCTTTGTTATCAGTCTGGATATTTTATGACTTACATAAGCTATGAAAAACCAACCATATAACATTATATACACATAACATATTTTCTACATAATGATATAATAATTATATACGAAATCCATAAGGTGATTCTGGCATTTCCTATAGTCGCCTTTTACAATATTTACAGGCAAATTGGGGTGTAGGATTCTCTTACGCTGGCACCTCTCGACGTGTTTTGAAAACTATTTTATGCAAATAAGAAATAATAATAAGTTTTTTTCTCCTTTCGGCTATTAACACTACGGCTATAACTATTGTTGTTTGTAATAAAATAGCAATATGATATACGTTATAAAAAATATGATATTTGCATATTAATATTCAGGCAAAAATCATCGCATTCTGTGTTCGCAACCCAGTTATCAAAATACTGAAATTGAGCCATTCAGTGAAATTTGTTTATGAGAAACACAAAAAAACCTAGCATTATTATTAAAATTGAAAAACTTGTATTGCATTATTGTTTCCTTAAAGTTCTTTTAATTTAAATTTCGTTATGAAACATAATTTATTACGAGTTAATAATTTTTAGAGGTTTATTCTTTATTTTCAGGCATTAGAAACTATTAATTATTACTCACTTGCTGTTTGACCCTAGAGGATGTTCTTTGAAATTCTTTATCTCATCCTGTGCTAATTGTTTTTCCTGGAGAATATTAAGTTATATTACTGAAATGGCATCACATTTTCCGGAATAACTACTCACATTAAAATCTAGCACGCAATTCATTTAGTTACGTAGAGTTTATCACTTACTGTAATTAAAAAGTTTTCATTTTCCTTATCCATATTTTCAAGCGAGTAAATTTAGTTACACAACTCCCGCAAGAAATAATTAACGTCTGAATATCGTACTGAATGTGATGGAACTAAACAAAATTCATATCATTAAATTTAAATTGCATTTTCGCCGAGCAAAGATAATCATTTACTACGGTTGGTTGCACATAGATTTCGAGATTAGGCGGAATGTTTTCCGCAGCTAAATTAAATTAATCTTTCGCATGAAATTCTCTGGGAATTTTGGTTCAGTGCGTCATCAGTGAAATCACTGTTGTGTTTTGATTCGGAAGGAACATAGAGTTGATTTAATTTCTGTGAGGTATACTTATTGTCCTCACAGCAAGCGAAACACCTGTAGCCATCTTTCTTAGAAAATTTTGCACTGCAGGAGTGCTTAGGCTGCAGTAGTTATTTTAGTTCAAATTAAAAAAATCTACTGAAATCAGTTAATGAACTTTGCAATACTCTCTTTATACAGTATGTAGTCTAGTGATGAAGTCTTTCAAATTGTAAAAAATATGTCAATACATTATTGCCGCTTTTAATACCAGACAACCCTCCCTGCTGACTATTTTACACATTGCGTACACGAGATTACGTTACTCCATTTATTGAGTGTGTTACTGACATTTCCTAAAATCTTCTATAATGACATCTATGAGACGAAAGGACTGATTGATTCTCTTTTTATATAAAAATTAGCTGGTTGGCTAGACGATGTGCTGCCCTTACCCGAAAAATACACGATGAGTTTCACTGCAAATTTACTCCAGCCCTTACACAGTGTAATTAACAAATTCATTATTATGATAATGAATTACTACGCAGTAGATTACAAAAAAATTATATGTGAAGCACATTCTAGAAATTATATTATTTTTCGCCTGTATATAAAGTTTTGGACCCGCTAGTAGTTATATACTCTTTAGGGTGGCTTGATACATAGCTAACATAATATGCTGACCATACAAAAAGCAAGTGGTACCTAAATAAATACAAGCTACTCTAATAATCTGACTCATAGGCTCATTAATAATCTTTTTATAGGGTAATCGTCACAAACGAGCACACAGTCACCTGATGGTAGGTGGTTGCTGTGGACCATACATATCTACTTCTATAATCGATTAACTAAGGAAAAACGCAGATAAGCCGTCATCACTGAGGACTAACATGGAATGCCTCATATCCAGTGAAAAGGGTCTCCGGTATTCTATACTCAGCATACGAAACATGGTTCTCCCCTTGCCAAGTCGACTTATACGTGCAACTAATAATAATTCGTACAACCATAAGATAGCTGCACTAAGGCTTTACCTTGAAATATAAATAATAAATGCTACGTTCGCAGGAGTCTTATAATTGTAAATTAGATTACAGCAAACTATTTGGAATCCTTGGATAGAAATACGGGGAATGAAAATGCACTGCTCTTTAACTGATTCAATCAGAATCTTGTATTTTATAATATTTTACTTAGCTCTGTGATACGCAGCCTGGTGCCGTTGCAGAATCTCAGTGTATCTAGGTAGGGATTTGCAGTACTGATGCCAACTTTAAGCTCCAACAAAAAAATAAACACACATTCGCATTTATAATATCAGAACAGATAAAAAAGTTATATATGTCATAAGTTAAAATACGCTTTATAGTGGTTGCGTAAGAATACCCACTACCTTACATCATCCCATAAGTGTTGTTGTTGAGAAGCAACAGAGGGAATAAATAAAGCAGGAGATTGGGAGCAGCATTTTCCTGAGTTATGAAAAACTATATTTGCTAAGCCACCTACTAAACGTGGCACCTGTGGCAAAATCCCCCATCAAGCAATGAGGCAATCTGTGAGGGAGGCCTATACTCAGCAGACAACCTTTAATAGACTGTAATTATATTAAAAAAAGTATTAAAACATTACATGGAAAGCTCACTTGCAATATATTCACAACAAGCTCTCCTCACTTATGGGCGCACTGCATAAAATAGTTCGATGTATACCGAAACATGCTCGACTTTTAATATACAATACGTTGGTGACGCCTCACTTACTGTATCAAATCGAAATATGGGTTACTGCAGCTAAAAGTAATTTAAAACCAATAAAAATATTACAAAATAAAATAACTAAAATCTTACACAACTATGACTTCTTAACACCATCGAAAACGATTTACAAAAACACAAAAATTTTAAATATTAAACAACTTTTTACGTATAATACATGTCTACTTATTTACAAGATAACTACAAGCTTAATATTCACTCACACATAACATTCACAACAAAAAGTCAAATAAACAAATATATAACCCGCCGAGCCAGCAATTTTGTGTTACCTGCCGTAAGAACAAACTATGGAAAAAATAACATAACATTTGGGGGAGCACAGTTATACAATCAACTTCCAAAACATGTGAAAGAAGCGACTTCAATCAATATTTTTAAAAGAGATTATACTTGGACCAACGCCTTATAGTTGACAGGAACACAATGAACTCGCTTCTTGGTTAACGATCGACCGGTATAATTTTTATTTATTTTTTTTACTTCACACGCACTAGAATTATAATATAGATGTTATTGTTCTCATGTAAGTGACTTATTGTCTTAATGAGAAATAAAGTTCTTTAAACCGAATTAAAGAATATAAAAAGTTAAAAAATAATCCAACGAATATTGAATACTTTCTAACATCAACGTTGCCGTAAACTAGAGCACTCGTAGCTATTGTTAAAATAAACACATTATTAGAGCAAATAAGAGTAGGAAATAGGTTAAAATATCATTTCTCCTAATGGCGGTTATACGACAGCAAAAACATAAGTAATGTTACGTATATAATAACTGTATGATATAACATTAATGGATAATTATTTTATAATTGAGATTTAATATTGCTTTTTTGTATATTCGAACTGACCTACAAACTTACAGTCTACCTGATTATACGTAGCTTTAGCAGCGCATGGACTCGTGTAAGCTACTTCAAAAACAAAGAAGGCTATAGATGTGTTTTCACCTTTATGAACTAAGATAGAATTTCTCACGGCCTGTAATACTAGCTAAATCTCAAACAGGAACATAGCAATGCACTTTAACTGCAGAAGTAGGTAAGAGAGTGTTTTTTTTTGAAAACGTTACCGCTACACTAGGATTTTCTCCTGTATCGTGGAGGCAGTTTACAAACATAATTGCACAAGGACAAACGTCAATAGCCGTAACAATTATTTGTACGCCGTACACATACTTGTTCCGTGCGTGATTCGAACGTTCGACCCCCAGCGCAGCCACTCATTGCTAAGCCACTGCGCCACGGAGTCGTATGTTTAAAACTATCACTTAGAGGTATTTGTGAAAGTAAAAGGTTTTATTTAATTTGATTGAAAATTTATAACTACGTAATACACATAAACTTTAAAAATTAGATGACTGAAGCAAGCAGTGTTGGTTTTATATTTCATAGTCCCTGAGAAACCCTAAAAATTTTAAACACAATTTCAAGCACCGGTTTACCTCGTACACGGGCCGTGAACAAAAATTTCACGACGAGACCTGCATTTTTAAAAAAATTAAAAAATATTGCCATAGATAACCATAGATGAAATAAGCAGAGCCTTTGTACAAAATTTCTTTTTATTTTTCATTGTAAAATACTTCGTGTGTACATGAATTGTTAAATAAATAAATAAATAAATAAATAACCCTTACAAACTCCCTTACAAATTAGTCCTATATACAGTAACAAAAACCCTTACAAATAAGAAACGGAGCAGTATATTATGATAACTAACTTTATTAAGAATACAATTATTTTAGTTATTCATGTCTTTAAGTACTTACTATCTCATTAAGTGTACAAAAGGTCTGTAATGGTCTCGGTACTGATTACTTAGTAACATTTTACAGGCGTTGCAGTAAAATATTTGAGGGCTATAAATCCACTAGTTAAGAAAAATAATAAGTATGGTTGTGTGGCGGTTTAATGATGTGTTCTACCTCATATCGTCTCGTAAGTGTCGAAAGAGGTGACAGAAGGAAAGAAAACTGGAAATGAGCAGCAGCATCTTACTGAAAATAACTCAAAATAATAAAAAACTGTGGTTACCAACCCTGTCTAGCGTGGCGTCTATGGGATCCTCCAATAGGCAAGCTATAAGGGACGAGTTCTTTACCAAAAGGGTGCAGCTTTTTGGAAAACAAAAATAACAAATTAGTTTTCCTACATAATACGATATATACATGAAGAAATCTGCCGGAGAACCAAGGTTACTGACATAGATTTCCGTGTTTGTAAAATGAAGTAGCAATGGGCTGGTCATGTCTGTCGCAGAGGTGACAACCGGTGGAGTAGACGTGTTATGGAATGGAGACCGCGTCTAGGCAAACGTAGTGTGGGACGCCCCCTGACCAGATGGAGCGACGATCTGCGCAAGGTGGCTGGTAGAAACTGGATGAGTGTAGCCGAAGATCGGGCTAAGTGGCTCGCATTGGGAGAGGCCTATATCCAGCAGTGGACTGCCGCAGGCTGATGATGATGATGATGATGACATAATATAGCGGGAATACTATTTGAGGAAAATATATTTTGAGAGGTATTGAATGGCATAAATGAAAATCATAGAGATATGATTTTGATGATTTTGATGATGATTATTCTCTGCATCTTGGAAACTTCAATTAACGGTGCGAATGAAAGTACCTTACGATAAATTAAAAACGCGAAGGTGTGTGTATTCTATGCAATACGAATATATCTATAAATAAATGCGTACCTTTAAACAACGTTACGTACTTTAAATTTCCATTACTTTGTTTTGTCATTTGCTTTGTCTAGCGAATTAAATTTCATATTGTAAGTTAAGCGAACGATTCCAACGAATATAAAGTAAGTATTCGACAAAACAAAAAAAGCGGTTTAAGTATTTCCATTTTAATTTATACCTTAACAAAAATTAGTAAAAAGTTATAAAGTGACTTGAATAATTTGCTAACTTTAAATATGAATAATAAACTCATTTAGCATTTTTCCTTGTCATATTGTTACGTTTTGCTCAGCCAAATTTTCATGTTGCATTTGAATGACTTATGAAAGGACTTATAAAAATACTTAAAAGCTTGACCACTGTTTTTTTTTATTAAATGTTACTTACAATAAATACATTTAGTTTTGTTACACCAATATTTTATAAAGCAGTGACCACAGCACACAGTCCACCTCATGGTAAGTGGATGCTGTGGCCCAAAGACACCTAAAATATTTATATAATTTTTTTATAGAATAAGTAAACGAGAACACAGTTTATTCGATGTTAAGTGGATGCTGTTGCCCATAAAAATCCATAAATATCCTTAATTCTGAATCAAAATGCAGATGCGTTGCCGCGCGTGAGGACACTTATCATCGATTAAGAAACAAAATGATGAAGATGGAATGCCTCGTTTCCATTAAATAGGGTCTTAGGTCTCCAATTCTCTACACTTATTGTACGAAAAGAAATAGTATTAAGGTGCTATTTCTCGCTGTAATTCTATATTAGCGTGGTTCTTCCTACAGAACCGACTCATACGTGCTACAACAATAATGTAGCTTTAACGCGTTTTACCACGTTTTTTTTATATAGAAGAGGGGGCAAACGAGCATGCAGCTCACCTGATGTTAAGTGACTACCGCCGCCCATGATCAACCGCAACACCAGGAGAATTGCGGGTGCGTTGCCGGCCCTTTAGAAGGGAGTAAGCTCTTTTCTTAAAGGTCCCCAGGTCGTATCGGTCCGGAAAAATCGCCGGTGGTAAACTATTCCACAGAGATGTTGTACGTGGAAGAAAACACCTTGTGAAACGTACAGTGGTGGACCGCCAAGCATCCAGATGGTGTGGATGGTATCGGGACGTTTGCCGTGTAGTGCGTTCACGAAATTTGGCGGCTGGGATTAATCCGAACAATTCCTCAGAGCACTCCCCGTGATAGATGCGATAAAATACGCAAAGAGATGCAACATCTCTTCGCAGAGTTAGTGAATCGAGCCGATCGGAAAGCACTCGGTCGTCGACGATTCGAGCCGCTCTGCGCTGGATGCGGTCAAGTGGAAGGAGCTGGTACTGGGGAGCCCCAGCCCAGAGATGGGAACAGTATTCCATGTGCGGCCGAACCTGCGCCTTGTAAAGTTGCAGGCGGTATGCCGGCATGAAATACTGTCCCGCTCTGCTGAGCACGCCAAGCTTTTTAGAGGCCAATTTGGCCTTCCCTTCCAAGTGACCACGAAACTGCACGTCACTCGATATGTCGACGCCGAGGATTCCGATACTGGCTGAGGCAACAAGGGGAGTGCCTTGAAACAGAGGGGATACGACAAAGGGGTTCTTTTTAACGGTTAACGCGCAAACTTGTGTCTTCTGGGGGTTAAACTGGACTAGATTTAGTCGTCCCCAATCCGAGACTCTGTTCAGCAAAGACTCGACTTCAGACACAAGTTTGTCCCGGCACTCGGAGACGTTTTCCCGAGAAATATTGGCTCGGCCGGTGTAAAGAGCATCACCAGTGCTGTCATCTGCATAGCAATGAATGCTACGGGTATGCAACATATCATTGATATGCAGAAGAAACAGCGTTGTCGATAGCACGCAGCCCTGTGGAACACCAGCATTAATAGGCTTGCAGTCGGAGCTTGCACCGTCTACAACGACCTTGATGCTCCGATCTGCAAGAAAGCTGGTGATCCAATCGCACAATTTCTCGGGAAGCCCATAGGAAGGGAGCTTCGAAAGAAGGGCTTTGTGCCAAACCCGATCGAAGGCCTTCGCAATGTCCAAACTAACGGCCAATGGGCGGAGGCAGTAGTGTTCAAGGGGGAGGCCCTTGAACACTACTGCCTCCGCCCATCTGTGAGTGAGGTAGACCAGAAGATCACCAGCTGACCGACCACGGCGAAAACCGTATTGGCGGTCACTAATCAGCTGGTGATGCTCAAGATACCTCATGAGCTGGCAGTTTACAATGGACTCCATTGTTTTGGAGAACAAGGAGGTGATGGCGATTGGCCGGTAGTTGGACGGGTCTGAGCGGTCACCTTTTTTAGGGATCGGGTGGACGAAAGCTGTCTTCCATGATTTTGGGACTACGCCTAGGGAGTAGGAGTACTGGAAAAGACGCGTTAAAACCGGTGCCAACTCTGGAGCACACGTCCTCAGCACAATTGGGGGGATTCCGTCAGGCCCACTCGACTTGTGGATGTCCAGGGAGAGGAGTGTTTTGCAAACCGAGCGCTGTGTGAACTGCACTTCCGGCATGGAGCACTCACACCGCGGGATGGTCGGCGGCGTACTCCCCCCGTCATCGAGAGTCGAGTTAGACGCAAAGAAAGAGCCTAGAAGATCGGCTTTCTCCTTTGCAGTATGGGCCAGTGGGTCGTCCTCCCTGTGCAGAGATGGAAGAGATGGCTGACAGAAATTCCCCTGGACAGCCTTGGCGAGAGACCAGAATGCACGGGTTCCAGAAGGAAAGCGAACTAGTTTCTCGCCAATTCTGCCTATGTGCTCTGACTTTGCCTTGGCAATGACTCTTTTGAAGGACCTAGAGGCGGAATTATACTTCTTTTTTAGAGCGCTGGTGTTTACATCCCGGGACGCTGATGCATCAACCCAGGCTTGGTAGCACTCCTGCTTATAGCATGATGCTATTTTAAAGGAGCGACCAAACCATGGCTGAGATTGAACGTATGAACCACTACTAACAAATACCGTTGTGGTGGTGCTGGGGTAAGAGAATTCATCACCTCATTTCCCAAAATACCCCAGTGTTCATAGTTTTGAAAATTGCCGGTATAACAATTTCATAAGTATACCAGATATACAAGATAAATCTCCTCAACGACAGCAATAAATGTCTGGTATTGTTCCTACTAATCTGAATGCTAAGAGTAGCAATAGTAAGGGTTTATATTGATAGTTTAAAATTGATTTTATTTATTTAAAATAATAATTTATGTTATCTTATATGTAGAATTATTATAAGGTTCCATAAACTATTTTAAACAATTAAAGATGAGATCACAGTGTAATATACACTAACAGCTAAGTTCATTGCTGGAATAATTCTTTATCAAGAATGTGCTAGCACGCCACTAACTTCGAAGTTTTATCCTCGCAACGCAACACACAAAAAAATAACAAAATGCTGCATTTTGCTTTTTCCTGGCTCTTTCCGACGTTTTCCGTCTCCAATCGACCGCCAACGCAACGTCTGCTATACTGAGTGTACCACGTGCTGTAGCAGTTGCTACTCATATTTAGAGAAAAAGAGTTTCAAATTAATGTGACCATCTTACATTTTTATATAATGAAACTTTATTATTAGTTACCAACAATTAATGGTCTTATTTATTAACACTGGCATTTTCATAAAATTAAAATAAAGATTTTTGGCAATGCACCAAACCCGCATCTCAATTTTTCAATATTAACAACTTCATTGTTATAAGCACATAAAGTTTTGTATTGTGAATTACTATAAAAATTCAGGAGGTGGGTAGCAGCATCTTCCTAATAATCATAATAGCTAGAAAAAAAATTACGCAACTAAGGTGTAGGTCCCTAGTAGGTAGGTGACTAGCAATATATTTTGATAGTCATAAAACATGATGATGATGATTAATGATAATGATCAATAGTAGTCTATTATAAAAACAAAATTATTATAAACAATAATTTTTCGTTTCAATTTGAAGTTAATACAAAATGCAAAATATGTAAATCCTAAGACGAAATTCATAAACTCGTGGCATTTATCTACGAATAAAGCTCAAGCGTGACTCACGCAAGGACTCGCCTAATTATATTTAGCTACAATTAATTTGTTGCCCAGTTGAATATCAGTCATCTTGTACAAAATTACATATTCTCTACAGGATAACATCTTTCGTTGGCATAATGTTTGATGGATACGCTGGTATATGTGTAAGAACAAATAAACTTACATATTATGTAATAGGTCCTTATCTAGGCTTATGTTACTATAATATACATACATATATATATATATATATATATATATATATATATATATATATATATATATATATATATATATATATATATATATATATATGTATATATTAGTATACTACGAAATCTTACGATACTAAGCTACCCATGTTGTAAAAAGAAATATATTACGATAACTTTTGATATATTACGACATATTATTGCGATAGAGAGTGATTTCACATAGAGTGAATTCATATTTTTGAGTATTTATACTTTTGAATAAAATCATTTTGACAAATTTTATCGCGTTTAATTTGCTTAATTTTAATACCCGATGTTTCGGGTGCTTTTCAGCACCCATGTTCACAGGAGACTGAAGTAATTGACAATCCGGATCTCAGAGTTAAGCCGCAGTACCTTCGGCTTTTTAATTATTAAATTTTGACCGATCTACGCAGAATTAATTTACTGTGTCTTGATGTCTTGCAGTTGTATGCTTGGGTTTATTTTTAATTTTATTAATTACATGATCCCAAGCAAGTGGCAGTACCCAGCCTCCTTCGCTATTAAAATCGTGACGTTTATTAATTCCAATAGCCGCGTATCATCCTTGGCAGGAATCGATGTTCATTCCCGAGGATTTGTGGTCTCTCAAATCTGATGTTATGGTGAGGGAGGTCTAGGACATGATAACAAAATGCAGACTTCCCGGAACGTTGGTCTTGTAAAATGAGGTGGATTATCGGCTTCCTATGGCGAATCCATTTTGTCGGTAATCGCGTCTAAATACTGGGAGGTCGTGGACTCGAGTTTGAACTCGAGCTTACACTAGTCCACGATGGTTTAGGTCTGAAGAACCTCCCCTACGACTGTCCCAGCTACATTAGTATGGGTCTATGGTCTGAGTTAAGTTCTAAGAGTGTTTTTATGGATGTAATTCATGTTTTCATGATGTTACATAGAAGTTTAATCACCCCGTGAGATTCCACAATGCTTTACTGTTGGGATTACGTAAGCGTGGTTCAAGAGGGATGCTTACTGTTTAGGTCTCCTGATATTATAACACTAGGACCTAGGTTGAGTAATTCGAAAATATCTAAATTAATAATACGCTTTAGCAGCAGTTGATACGCCGAAACAATGATAAAGGCCGATAGCCAGACAGAGCTACCTTAGATATAGAATCTTACGTTAGTTAACTGGGCAGCGTTGATCGGTACGCAGTGCGAGGACCCTTTATAGTAGATTATGGTGCCACCTCTGCGGCTGGTTAACCTATAATTAACTAAGGTGTGATTTGCGAGTTTTGAAATTGCAATGGCTGGGCTTCAAGAAGGTCTCTTGCACTAGCATAACGTCTACATCGTGGTTGCGCAGGAAGAGCACGATCTTGTCTATTTGCTCACTGAGGCCGTATGCGTTAAAGAACGTGACCATCAGAGATCGTGTTCTACTAAAAAAGTTTTTTCTAAAAAAAGTGTTCAGGCGCACTGGAAAGACCAGATTGCGTCGATTAGTCCTATACGCTCAATCGTGATGTTGAGTTCATCCTAAGAGGTGGTTATTACGCGGAGTTTGCGGGCCACAGAAGATAATTCAGCGACATTAATGTTATTGATGAAGCCGCAGCCTAGAAAGTCAGCGGCGAAGGAAGACGAGCCATGAGGGACCGGCTTGGGTTTTGAGGCCTGAGGAGGCGGCGGTGGCTGAGAGGCGACCAGTGTCGGAGGCTTTACCTACACATTGGGTTTCAGCGCGGAAGGCGCGGGAAGGCTACCACTCTGCGCGGAGATCCCAGCAACTCCGAGGCTGGTGTGGGCTTGAGCGCAGGCAGCCGAGAGCGCAACACACTGGCTTGGTCCGCACGTCTGAACGTTTAGGTTCTAAGCCACGATCCAACCAACTAGCGATTGTCAAACAGAATCCGTTTTTCATCGCAGGTAACAATGTGCTTCAAAATTCCTTCATTTGTGAGTAAAGGGAAGCACTTCTAGACGCGTACTTTGCGCAAGTGATCGGTGAGTTCGTGGGGCACCCATTTGTCAAGTTTTTTTTATCTTACCAATTTGATTATTATGAAACAGCACAGTACTATACTACTATTTTACGTTTAATATTGTATGAAAGTGCCCTAATTAAGCCAACTTTTGTAGTTTTATTACATCTTAAAGACTTAAAGTAGCAACCATTAGTTTCAGTGTCTATGTAAGTGTTTCAATTTAGATAGTTCAATTCAGTGAAATAATTATCGAAACTTCTTATATTCTTCTTATATTCTTATATTAACATAATATTCTTGAAAAGAGCAACACAATGATTTTAACGTTGTCTATACAAAAATATAAGATTCAAATAAACTAAACTATTAGTTATATTTTGAGATCACCTTTGAAAGTTAAAAGAGAAACTTTAATATAACAGTTATATATAATAGTTCGATTTTCTGTGTACGTGCGTGCGTGCATGCAAACGTGCGTGCGAGCGTGCGTGCGTGTTGGTGTTTCCATTTATCACATTCGACGCTGAATTATGAAAATAATATAAAATAATTTTTACATAACATTTATACGTTTTTTTTAAATTATTGTCTAAATAATAAATCTCACTATATATGGAAGCCGAAGTTTAATACTCGAACCATCCTTTCCTAATTAAATGCGGGTTAACTAAGGCACAAAGGCCTTAGATCGCATTGTCTCTCAGTTATTATCATTAATATAGTTAAACAAAATAATTTCAGACTCAAGCTTCATTATATGGGTTCAACCGTAATAATGTTTAAGAGAAAACGTTTATATTACGTTTACATATACGTTTTTATTTTTTTTTATTTATAGGATAGGGTGACAAACGAGCACACAGTCCACCTGATGGTAAGTGGTTGCTGTGGCCCGTAGACATCTACATCTATCCTCGATTATGAATCAAAATGCAGATGCGTTGTCACCCGTGAGGACTAAGTTGGAATGCCTTGTTTCCAGCAAAAATGGTCTCCGGTTCTCTACACTCACCATACGAAATACAGCAGCATTAAGCTACTATTTCACGCTGGTATTCTGTGAGAGCGTGGTCCTTCCCCGGTCGAGCCAACCCATTCGTGCTACAACTATACTATTAATATAACTGCAGCATGGCTCTACCACGTTTGAGTAGATCAAGGTTAGGCGCCCGCCCACATGTATAGTTGGGCTATTAAATGCAATTAAAGCTGAGGTACTTTGAAAAGGCATTCGGCACTAGCCTTAAAATGATAATGATTACAAAGCTAAAAAAGACAAAATTATTTGGTAGTGAATTCCCTTACGGAGCCACAGCACTGCGAACGATAATGATGTGTTAAAAAGTCATATTTTAAAATCATAAACAAAACAAAGATTATAAACATTGAAAAACCAGAAAAAGAAATTATCTCTTTTAATTATACAAAAGGTCAGCCTGTAGTTAATAAAAAAAAAACCCTTAGAGTTGAAAATATTTCAATGCAGTAAATTCTTCCAATTTATTTCGCCTGCTCGTTTCGATGTCGAAACACTTGAACAAGGTTGAGGTAATCGAAACTTATTTGAAATATTCGGAATTTTCAGAAAGGTTCAGTGTTATTTAAAACACTTTCATACACGTTATTGCATGTTCGTTTTAAAATAACTTCATCTCAATAATCGATGTTATGAAACTTATAATTTAAATGTGCTATCATCTCATTTATCTGAATTGTAAGGATATTTTTCTATTTTAGTCCTAGTTTTAGTTTCATTAATATGTAAATGTAAGTGTAATTTTTTATTGTTTTCATTAATAATTCAGGTAATCATACAAATTTCAAGATATAAAATCTACTCACAGTAAAACAATAAAAACATACTCAACACACAAACACAAACACACACACACACACACACACACACACACACACACACACACACACACACATACACACACACACACACACACACACACACACACACACACACACACACACACACACACACACACACACACACACACACACACACACACACACACACACACACACACACGAAGGTTTAGAAACATGTATCTATATATTGCTTTTTTTGTGTTTTAATTCAACAAAAGCTTGTTAAATTTAGGAAGGAACCAGCTCCTGTTACACAGGTTACCGTTTTACAGGAGCTAGGGTCAAAATGATATGCATAAATTCGTTTTTGTTGTTATAAAGATTTTACAATTTTCAGTTTTTTAACTTTAAAAAAATGTTTTTTTTTTCGCACATATGCAGGTAATTGTTGTGTGAAATACACTCGAAGCAGTTGGTGAGTCTAGGAGAAATTAGTTTGTCACGTTTGGCAGGTTGATTAGCAACCATAGGTTTTTCTTTCATCTCTACGTTAATTTCTCTCTGTCGCCTCTTACACAAACGGGATAATATGGGGTAGTTGAAACTCTAATGGCGCCCCCATACGGCGTTCTTTATAAGATATTACGAAGTAATTTAGATCGGTAATTAATTTTTTTCTTTTATAAAATAAGTGAAAATAACTAGCGCACATTCCACCTGATGGTAAGTGGATGCTGTGGCCCATACACATCTACATTTATCCACAATGAAGTATCTAACTTCATATGCGTTATCACCTCTGAGGACTGAGATAGAATGCCTCGTTTCCCGTAAAAAGTGTCTCCGGTCTTCTACAGTTACCATACAAAATACAGCAGTAGTAAGCTGCTACTTTACGCTAGTGTTCTGTGAGAGCGTGGTCTCAACTCAGTTGAGCCGATACATTTGTGCTACAGCCACCATAAAAATGCAGCTCGGCTCTACCACGTAATAATTATTCAATGGATGACATTGCACCTGCGTTTTGAATCTCAGTCAAGAATAGATGAAGGTGTTTCCTGGTTATAACATTCACTTGACATCAAGTAGGTTGTGTTTTTATTTTAATACAAAAAGCAAATACAACCATAAAACTTAGTTGAGAAAAACTATGAGCTTTAAAAGAACTAACACCATAATTGAGTCGTTTGTTCTCAAATTGATTTGTCTAAGCATGATATTGATGATCAAAGTGATTTCAATGCGCTATTAATTGTTATTCAAATAATTTTAACTGAAATATTCATTGAATATAAACTAAATTATATGAATCTCCTCATACAAAACAACAATAGAATAATATATAAAATAACAAAAGAATTGTAAATTTTATCGTATTTGGTATTAGCTTGTAATCTTAGATAAATGTAATTGTTGATAATTATAGATAAATTTTTACAAGAAATCGTTATATCATAATATTTTAATAGCTTATAATTCCTTACAAATGTGAATACTTTTAATATTTGTTAAACAAATTTGTCTTAATTTGTTATCATCTGTAACGTGACCCTTTGCCAAGCGAAAGCTTAATTATAACGTAGCGTCACACTAGCAGATGTGCACATTAGATAAATTTATGAGGCCGTTAATAATTAATCATCGCAAGACATATGAAATGTCCTCGAAAAATAATGTTCTCACATGACACTGTCGAAATATTTAAGGGATGATTTATATTGAAATAAATGACGAAATAATGTCTTGTTTTTAAAATAAATTGATTTATGAACTTCAGATTAATTACTACTGCCTTGGGCGACGGCGTCGTAAAAGGCGCCTATGGTGAATACCAAAAAGAACTCGTTTGAACTTTCTAGCAATTGTATAATTAAACGAAATCGATATGTATTTAATGTACGAAACATTATATTAGTTAGAATACGTGGAAGAGCCACGCTGCCGCTAGATATAATATTATGGTTGTAATTCGAATGGATCAGCTCGAACGGGATAGGACCACGGTCTACCAGAATATAAGTGTTTTGTAGAGTGAGTTTATACAACCGGATACCGGAATTACCACTTCATCTTAGTCACAGACCTACACCCACCCAGCCTAAGAGACATGAATCCATTACGATTCTCTAACTAAATTAGTCTTTCAAGGTCAGAAGAAGGAAAGGTGTGCGGGCAGCGCGGGAGACGTAACTTAGAGATGTCTCACATCCATATATCGTACGCGTAAATATAGGAGACTATAAAACGTAACGTAATTATAAAAAAATAATGGTAAAAAAACGTGGTAGAGCCATGCTGCAGTTATATTAGTAGTATAGTTGTAGCACGAATGGGTCGGCGCGACCGGGGAAGGACCACGCTCTCACAGAATACCACCGTGAAATAGCAGTTTAATGCTGCTGTGTTTCGTATGGTGAGCATAGAGAACCGGAGACCCTTTTTCCTGAAAACAAGGCATTCCATCTTAGTCCTCACGGGTGACAACGTATCTGCATTTTTATTTGCCTATTTAAAATATTTAAATATTTGCCGCTTTAAATTATATACATGTATAATATTTCAGTAAGGGTGCTTCATAACGGTCCACATTTTCGCAGCAACATGTGGCTGCAACAGTGTTGTCAGAAACATTGCCAGCAATATCAGTAATACAGTGCAATATAAAACATTATTTTTTGTGTTGGCCTGGAAATACAGCCTAAACACGCGCTTTCAATATTTTTCCACTTTTTTGCACTTTCGATTGTTTCTGAGCGATTGATTCGTCATTGAAAATAATGAAATATTGCCGGGCCAGCTCTATGGATGTTTCATTATCCGCCACATGTGTATCTCTTTTTCGACATGAATTTTGCGTTTGACGACTACGCGTTTAGTTGCTGTATTTGAAATTTTTGGTGTTTACTGTTCATACATTTCGTTAGCCATTGTTGCCTGTATTAGCCCCGTGTACGAGAAAAGTGTCATCGGCCATATTATTGCTGATAATATCATGTTGCCGAGATATACATTTTTTGCATTATTGTGCAGCAAAAATTTGCTGCTGTCGTGTAAAGTGACCAATGGGATATTCAGATACCTTTTGCAAGTTGTGAGTAGCTCGCTAGTCTGCGTTTTAAAATCGAATCACATTTATTTGTGATAATTTTTTCGCTTTTCGCAGTTTATTCGCTTTTAGAACAAAGTCTCATTTTAAAACAACCCTGAGATTGAGGTGATCGCTACAATGCTGTTTATAATTGTTATCATAACAATTGTGTAAATATATTAAAATTTAAAAAGGCCCACTGGGTTTCTTCCAGGTCCATCCTAGGACACAGGTTTCTTTTTCGAACCAGTGGTAAAGGTAAAAAAATGATTTTCAATAAGAATTTAATGTAATCATTATTGAATAAAAATGATTATATTATATTCAATTCATCATCATCATCATCGATACAGCCTAACAAAGTCTACTGCCGGACATAGGCCTCCCCATAGATAAGGGGGATAATTGCTATAGTTGCCGCCCCTGGCATATTAGTTTATAATCGCAGTTTTTTAAATTTCTAGTTATTATTTTATTATATATATATATTAGGAAGAATCTGCTACGCTGTTATGATATGTTTCCTCTGTCGCTTTTGCCGATACTGACGGAAAGATATAAGGTAGTGTATATTCGTATATTACAATTTATATTATTTCTGGTAATTAAAAATTATTTAAGTTTATATTTAATATATGATATATTTAATAGACCACATACATACCCTGCGGCAGATTGTACAGAAGACCGAAGAGTACAATCTGCCACTTTGCCTGGCATATGTGGACTATGAGAAAGCCTTTGATTCCGTCGAAATTTGGGCGGTGCTACAGTCCCTTCAGCGGTGCCAAGTAGACTGTCGGTATATCGAAGTGCTGAAGTGTTTGTACAGTAGGGCTACGATGGCTATCCGAGTACAGAACCGGAGTTCGAAACCTATCCAACTGCAGAGAGGTGTAAGACAGGGTGACGTTATATCCCGAAATCCCTCTTCACCGCTGCGTTGGAAGAATTTTTCAAGCTACTGGACTGGAAAGGATACGGTATTAACATCAATGGTGAGAACATCACTCACCTTCGATTTGCCGACGATATAGTCCTTATGGCAGAATCGCTGGAGGACCTTAGCACTATGTTCAATGACCTCAATGGTGTCTCCCAACGGATAGGTCTTAAGATGAACATGGACAAAACAAAGATCATGTTTAATGTCCATATCACACCTATGCCGGTAGTTATTGGGAGCACTGTGCTCGAAGTTGTTGACGAGTACGTTTACCTGGGACAAATAGTCTGACTAGGTAAGTCCAACTTCGACCGAGGGGTCAATCGACGGATTCAACTGGGCTGGGCAGCGTTCGGGAAATTACGACACCTCTTCTCGTCAGGTATATCTCAATCTCTGAAAACTAAAGTGTATAACCAGTGCGTGTTGCCAGTGATGACTTACGGATCAGAGACGTGTTCCTTCACTGCTGGCCGTATGAGGACGATCAAGGTCGCTCAGCGAGCTATGGAGAGGGCTATGCTCGGAGTTGCTCTGCGTGATAGACTCAGAAATTAGGATATCCGCAGTAAAACCAGAGTGACCGACATAACCCAACGGATTAGTAAGCTGAAGTGGCAATGGGATGCCATATAGCTCGAAGAACCGATAACCGATGGAGAAGAAAGGTTCTCGAGTGGCAGCCTCGTACTGGTAGGCGTAGTGTAGGGCGACTCCCCACTAGATGGAGGGATGACCTGGCAAGACAGGCAGGAAGTCGATGGATGCAGGTGGCTCAGGACCGTGCTTTGTGGCGTTACTTGGGGGAGGCCTATGTTCAGCAGTGGACTTGTGAAGGGCTGTAATGATGATGATGATGATATATATATATACATACATATATATATATATATATATATATATATATATATATATATATATATATATATATATATATATATATATATATATATATATATAGATATATGTCTATATTATATATTTCGCAGGTACAGATCAAGTCTTTTCCATGCGCATGATAGCGGAGAAGTTTTTGGCCAAAAACCAAAGGGTTTTTTGTGCGTTCGTGGACTTGGAAAAGGCCTATGACAGAGTGGATAGGGATGTGCTATGGCAAACACTGAACTCATTTGGGTTGAGCGCTGGCTTGATACAGGCATTGGAGTCTCTTTATAGGGACTCTAGTGCTTGTGTTAAGATCAACGGGGTCTACTCGGACTGATTTGACGTCCATAAAGGTGTCAGACAGGGCTGTGTGGCTCCCCGTGGCTATTCAACCTATTTATGGACAGTTGTTTGCAAAATTTGAAAGTTGAAGAATGCAGATTAAGAACGGGTGAGTTAACCGTCAAATGCCTTTTGTACGCCGATGATCAAGTTATCCTAGCGTCGTCGGCGGCCGAGTTGCAAATGATGGTTACATTAATGAACAGATCATTAAAAGAAAGGGGTATGAAAGTGAACGCAAGTAAGACGAAGGTTATGGTTTTTGAAAGAGAAGAAAGTAAAACGATTTGTGAAATAAGAATAGAAGGGGAGTTGATCGAGTAAGTAGATGAGTTTGTATATTTGGGCTACGTATTTAGCAGGGATGGGAGATATGATAAGGATATAGAACGACGTGTGAATGCGGGAAATAGAGTAAATGGGGCCCTGCACTCTATTGTGAAGAGTCAAAGTGTGTCAAAAAAGTACGTATGGCAATTCACAATGCTGTGTTGGTCCCTACTTTAACGTATGGTAGTGAAAGTTGGGTGTGGTAGAAGAAGCACGAGAGTAGAATCAACGCAGTAGAAATGTGGTTCTTAAGGAGTATGTTAGGGCTGAATCTGAACGACAGGGTAGAAATTTTGTAATAAGAGAAGAGTGTGGTTTGCAAGAAGATGTTGTGACCAGATTTAAGAAAGGAATGCTTCGGTGGTTTGGTCATGTGGAAAGAATGAATGAGGAAAGAGTGACAAAGAAAATTTATGTTGCAGAAGTGAATGGCAGAGTCAGAAAGGGACATCCTAGGCGAAAATTTATTGACCAAATTGGCGATTTATTGAAAACGGGCCAAATTAGGAGTACCCTTAACCGACGAGCATGTATGCGTAGGTGTATGGATGTGAAGGAGGCGAGAGAGGTGTGTCAGGATCGTGCCGAATGGAAGTCTGTAGTCTCTGCCTACCCCTCTGGGTGACAGGCGTGAGTGTTTATGTTACGTTATATATTTTAGGCTTAAACTATATTTATAGCATGTAGTTATTAAAAGTGTAATTTTTCTGCCATATTTTAGTACAACCATTTTTAATACATTATAATTCCGCATTAACTTTTTTGTTGGTCGCAGACAACACGGAAATATACCAGTTTCATTACTGGGTCCGGCAGACATTTTATACTACTACATAGAAAGCCTCATATCACACAGCTCTTACTCCCGCAAGCGGCGTATGCGTTAGGCTCTCACTTCCCCGCAAAAATATGTCAAGCAGGCATTTTTACGCCATAAAACACAAAGCTACACTATTGTGTAGCTTTGTGTTTTATTTTTAAAATTGAACAAGATCTGAATACGGTAAAAGAACATTAGGATTCCTTGAAAGCGTTTTCTGAGGCGTTTTCCTCTTTTTCCGTAACACCTCCTAACCATTTTGTACTATGTTCTTTTTTTAGGTGTAAATTTTCGTAATTTATTTTAATCCTTACATATAAAGTGATAGAAAAAAATTCTTTACCTAATATAAAATGTTTTGTAACCGTGCAAGAGTAATATTTTTCTCGGAAAATGACAAAAGAATGAAGGAGTGAATGGAAGAGTGAATGTAAAAGTGAATGGAAGAGTGTATGGCATAAGGCATTATTGCTCATAATAAAGTTTTACAACCTGACTATAATAACATAGACCGTTTTATATTAATGACATCATTAAGCATTTCACGGGTGGCCATTTCAAATCAAAATATTTTTTTATATTACACAGATACTTACCAAATGGGATAAGCATTACTGCAGATGTTTACTGTGAGAACTGAATACAATGATGGAGAAGGTCGATGTCTTCAACCAGCTTTGGGCAATCGCTCGTCCTCGCTGCTCTTGCACGACAACGCGTGACCTCATACTGCACAACACATTTTTAAAGAGAAAAAATTCAATACTCAAGAGACAGTACAAAAGGCCTTTAAAGAATTTGCTGCCTCCCGTTCATCTGATTTTTTCGAGAAGGGCATCAATAAACCACCACTGAGTTGGCTAAAATGCACTGATTGCATTGTTATTTACTTTGATTAATAAAAATAAAGAATTTAGAGAAAAATAACATTAATTTATTTCATAAAAACGGCAATTTTATAGGTAAATATTACTACGTTATGTAATTTTATCACTCTAGGCCATCGATCCACAAAGTAGTCCTATTATTTCTAAGTAGTCCTATTATATTTAAATAAGCAGCTATGTAGGGCTTAATAAAGGCACGTTTTAACTGTAAGTCAAAACGAATTTTGTGTAGAAACGTAGTTACTTTGATCCGTTTATTAAATAAAGTGAGCTTTTACGGGCGGTCTATACCAATTTCGAGCATAAGTACAGCAGTTTTAGGAGAAAACAGGTCTTTATAACATTAAATTACGTAAACCTATATTTACAAAAGCGTACCAAATAAATCGTGTTGCGTTAAAATACGACTCAATTATAATTATTTTTAATTTCTTTTAGTGCTAAGGATTTTATAATTTCGTATAACATTACTACAAGTTTAAAATATTCTTCAAAAAATTTCATATTTCACTATGTGAGCCAATTCGATCAATTTCATTATTTTGCGTTAGTAATACCGTTTATATAATATAATCGTTGGTGCGTCTGTTAACAGTAGAGTAACTTGTGAAGGACTGGATGATTGAGTTCATATTCACACAACATTTTTTTGTTAAAACGACCATTCGTACTTATGCCTGGATCCGATAGGTGGCATTGTGTCAAAATATTCATAAATTCTGTATTTACACTGTAAAAAGTCTGAAATAAATTCGGAGTGAAAAATAGCCTGCCATCTACCGTAAGGATAGTATAACGCATATTGAGTTGGCTTGTAATTTATATAGTATTTTTAACAATATTACAAACTAAAATGCAAGTAGCATGTGAACGAGATAGGAATCAGCCATTTCGGTGATTATTAGCTACTTCTTTCAATAGGGCTATCCCAAGATAAAGATAAAATTATTCCTTAGGTCCAGTGCACCTTCTTTAATAAGTAAATCTTCATTTTGGTAGTTAAAAATGGACGCACCGAATGTACCGCCGCCTAACAAACTTCTTTAGTGTCAAGGTCTAGTTAAATAGTCTTCAATGTTATTGTAAGTTAAGATGTTACATACCAAAGCGCCGAAAAATAGAACAAACACCATTAGGACGAAAACCGTAGACCCTTTTTTAAGAAGTGCCGTATAAGAAGGAAATAAAATTGACATTAACGTTAATAGAAAGAATGTAAATCAAAATTCTGTAATTTAATTGAGAAGTTCTCTTGTAAGGGCAGTCACCGGTAACGCTGGCATTACGGGCGACTGCCTTACAAGATCTTTAATATGTTTCTGTGGCCGTAGAGTCCACATCATCTGAGGATGCCTCGTGTAGAGGCGAAACACGTGTCGTATTATCGTTGATGGTGTGTCTTACCTGGAATAGTGGTATTGGAAGTAGTGGTGCCGGGAGTAGTGGTGTTGGGAGTAGTGGTGCTGGGACTAGTGGTGACGGAGTTAGTGCGTGCAATTGAGGGAGGGCGGGAGGTGCTCTTCAATCCAGGTAAGACATATCATTGTATTGAGCTAGCGGAAGGATGCGAAGTAATTTATATTTTTATTATTAATATGTTTTTGCAAAAAGTCATATCGTCATCGATTAATCCTAACACATTTCCGTGCGTTTTTATCCACCGTAAAGAATCCACCCCAACGGCACATAAATGAAATAACCCGTTAAAAAAGACACTTTGAAGCCTTCAAATTAATTTTGACAAGATGTGTTTTTTGACGTTGAGACATAGCTAATTCATTTTGTATTTTTTTATAAAAAAATTAATGGTTCTACGCGTAAACAATTCATTTTTGCATACTCTTTTCATCAGTTCTAATTCAAACAGCAAAATTAATTTAAAAAAAAAACTTTGAAAAATCTCGAACAAACTACATCCAACACATCTGGAAAATCCTTTTATCACAAATAAATGTGATTCGATTTTAAAACGCATAAGACTAGCGAGCTACTCACAACTAGCTAAAGGTATCTGAATATCCCATTGGTCACTTTACCCGACAGCAGCAAATTTTTGCGCACAATAATGCCAAAAATGTATATCTCGGCAACATGATATTATCAGCAATAATATGGCCGATGACACTTTTCTCGTACACGGGGCTAATAAAGGCAACAATGGCCGAAATGAATGAACAGTAAACACCAAAAAGCTCAAATACAGCAACTAAACGCGTAGTCGTCATACGCAAAATTCATGTCGAAGAAGAGATACACATGTGGCGGATAACGAAACATGCATAGAGCTGGCCCGGCAATATTTCATTATTTTCAATGACTAACCGATCGCTCAGAAACAATCAAAACTGCAAAAAAAGTGTAAATACTGAAAGCGCGTGTTTAGGCTGTATTTCCCAGCCAACACAAAAAATAATGTTTTATATTGCACTGTATTACTGATATTGCTGGCAATGTTTCTGACAACACTGTTGCAACCACATATTGCTGCAAAAATGTGGACCGTTATGAAGCACCCTTACTGAAATATTATTACAATACTCCCCAAGATTTATTCCACATTGGTAAATATTGCATTTAGCTGTTTTCTTTGACAGCTGAGATCTGCTACGTAGAAAGATTTTTTTAAAGCTTTAAAAACCAAAAAATACTTATTTATAACTATCGTTTACCATCAGTTTAATATACTCTTAATAAGAGTTAACTCTTTTGACAGTCTTTTAACAGCTGTAATATTTTGCCAAAAATACCTACATAAAAATATATTTTGTGTTAATCAATTATCATCATACAACCGAATATATGAATTATACAAGTTGATAACAGTACATCTGCCATCTACTGATGATTGGCTAAAACATTCTAAAATTTACAATACTATCTGTTATTCGATCACGTAACGTAGTTTTCCCTTGCGTATATCAGAACACAGATGCTGATAATATAAGTTAATGCAATGAGTGTATATCCTACGAAGTAATTGATATAGATATTTATAGTTCTTTTATATTCAAGGGATCTATTTCATTCCAAAAGGAAACAGATTTAGTATGCTTTTATTAAACTTTTTCTCTTTGATTTATACATCAAATAGTACGTTCATCTATTATACAACGGCTTTATCGCAGGCCTTTCCCATATTTACTTCGATTTATAGAGGAGCGTCTTTCACACTTGGCGTTTCGAAGAAAAAAATGGTTGAATAAAATTTATTTCATTTATGTAACTTTCTTTTAGAAGAAACGGCCAAGTTTATATATTATAACATATTTAAATATTGCATATAACGGCAAATTTATTGAATTAAAAATATTGCGGTGAAATATGTACAATTTACTAATATAATTTGCTTTTTTTAACATTTGGGTTGACAAATGAGCAAAGCACCTGATGTTTAGTGGATTTGTGGATTATAAGCATCTATATCCACGTTCGATTAAGAATTGAAATGCAATTGCGTTATTACTCTGAAGACTAAAACGGAATTTCTCGTCTCCAGTTAACTTTGCTCCACTCACCGTAAAGAAAACAGCAGCAATAAGCTATTAGTTTACGCTGATATGTAGTGCAAGCGTAGTCCACATCGCTCGTGTCGACTCATTCGTGCTACAACCATAATATAGCTTCAGCGTGGTTATACCACATACGAACTTCAAAATTAATCAATTTATTGTTATAATTTATTATTATGTCAATTTTAGGTTATAAGTAGTCGGTCCAAGTAATAAGTACATCAGAGTGGTATTATCCCTTCATCAGTCACCATAATGTGGTCCAAGAGTATCACACTATACGCAGCTTTGTTACTTAACGACTTGTCTTCTTCTTCCTCTTTCTTAAAAAACTAAACGCCCAGAATTTTGATGATATGCATAAATTATACCATGACCTATATCCACACCTTGTTCCACATGAGATTCGAACACGTCATCGTATCCAATTTAAAGCTAAGCTTGCCGTCGATGAGTTATAATGTCTTCCAAACCGAGTTTCAGTCATTGCTGTTATTAGAAACAGAGTCTCGGCATCTGTGCAGGTCAGGATTATAGTGTCCGGGTGTCCGAGTACTCTGTTTCCTTTAATTTAACCGTCCGATGGAACGGTGGACAAACCGGATTCGATCCTCGCTGACACAAAAGAAATTATTGTGAATTGCAATTCTAAGTGAATAAATACTTAAAATACTTAAATACTTCTAAATACTCGTAACACTTTAAACAACTTCTCGTTCTATATTATTGGTTTACTTTACCAACATATTATCTTATTATAAATTTATAAAAATATATGTTCCTGTGTCACGATTATTCACAGAATGTAATAAGTTCACCATGTGATTTTACGCTCATCGCCTAAGACTATTTTGTATTTTTGTTCCCATAAATAGTTTTGTCAATTAGAAACATAACATTTAATGCACCTAATTTAAGTTGGTAATAATATTTATGTAACTTTGGTAATGTAATGTATTATAAAGTGTTAATTATGTAGAATAATGTGTCGACAGTAATGGTGTACGGAAAAACTCTAATGAGTTTATGTTTACACTAAAACTATTAATCTTTGTAATCATAAATTTCTTAAATAAATAAATAAATAAATAAATAAATAAATAAGTACGGATTAACTACGTGCTCGGTGGTGAAGGAATACATCGTGAGGAAACCTCCATGTGTGAGAAACAAGAAAAAGAAATATTTCGATGACATGTGAAGCCCACCAACATGCATTGGGGTAGCGCGGCGGACATTTCCTTGTCTTAAAACCTTCACAGAAATTAGAGGAAGGCTGCGCCCAGCTGTAGAACTTTATATATATGCTTTAACTTTAAATTTACTTATACAGGAGAATTATTTATGTGGTAGAGTCACGCCATAGCTATATTTTAAATGAAAATGGGTCGGAAGAACCGTACTTGTACAGAAATCAGCGTAAAATAGAATATGTCAGCTGTGCATCGTTTGGTAAGTAACGAGAACTGGAGAATTTTACTAGTTGCGAGGCATTCTATTTTAGTCCACCAGGATGATAACGAATAGAATAAAGTCTGTGATCATTAAATTGTGGACTTTGTACTCGTTTGTTAACTTTCCTCGTGTAAAAATTAATTGATTGAGATACGGCATCACTAAATTTACTTGGGTTTGCAATCTTTGAAATCCACATTTTTAAAGGAAATTCTTAGTATTTGTTTTTGCTTCTAGCTTTCAGATTTTCTGAGTCAAATCAGGTAATTATTGATAGTTTTCTACTGCGCATTAATAATGTGCTAATACCCCTCTCTGAAGCTCGTGACAGTTAAAACTGTTTTACTGGCTATTGCGTCTGACTGCAATATAGAGTTAAAAAGAAATAAAAATGAAAACAAAATAAAAACTAGTGAAGTAAAAGACATAAAGTGTGTAATAAACATTTCGCTTTATAGTTTTCGGTGCCCTGAGATGGATAACAATTCTTCGCTTGAGTCTTCCACTAAATTTGGCACTTATCACTGCAAGAGTGAATAGATGTTTTAAGCTAACGTATTTAACATTTTGGAACCTCTTGCCACTAATTATGGGTTGGCATTTTGGTTAAACGTGATCTTAGTATACTCTCGTCTGTGAGGTGGCAGAATTCAGCCAGAAAAAAGACCGCGTCTGTGGGCTGGCTAAATTCTGCCATTACTATACGATCGTATTTGGTGGGAAAACTCGTATGTTTATTTATCTCTCTCAGTGCAATAAGATTCACGATCTTGTTCACTATGAACTTGGCTGTATAGTATACATTAATACTAGCAATGTCTAAAGAACGTTAGATTGTGGAGGTCACTTTTGTATACCCTCAGATTACTTGGTTTAGAATGAAAGTTTGAAAAATTTGTATAAAGAGCATTAGATCTGTTAAAATATGTACTGTTAATGTAATTAAATGCTTATTATAATAAAACATTTGTTTATTTTTGTTTTTTTACATTTAAATAAATGTAATAAGTATTATTATGTAATAACATATTCACTATATTATTGCAGTTGTACGATTTAAAGAAATAGGAACAGAAACTAATTCTGAGTAATGGATAAAGACAGTGAAATCTTAATTTAAAAAAAAATTGGTTGCCTGTAAAGTCGGTATACGGGCGAAAGTTTTACGTGACAACGACTTTGAGTGGTAAAATAATTTTAATGTGAATATTCATTCGTATAGTAGGAAGAAGGATGAAATAACACTTTTTATGTCTGTCTCTCTCGCTCTTAGGCGGGCTAACCATGCCCGAGTGGAAGGGACGCGTGCCTCTCACTCGCTCTCATTGTGAGCGCATAACGTGAGCGGAGCGTAACGCAGTTTCTTGAAGTGTCACCCGGCAAACCAATTTATAAGACGTTGTCACGTCAATAGATCTGGAGATATTATAGTTTTTATAAACTTAGGGCCAAAAATATCCCAATTCTGTGATGTGGCCGAATTCAGCCACCACTAGCATGACAGTTTCTATTTTGATTTCCTCACTGATGAGAGGGTATTAATAAAAAAGACGTAAGACAAGGATATAAAACAAAAGCAAATCTAGAAAACCGATTAAAAGTTAAAGTTAGTTAAAGTTACAGCCTAAATACATACCACTGCTGGGCACAGACCTCCACTCATTTCAAAGAGGGAAAAAACCCATAACGTACGATAAATTAAAGTAATCTAAAATAATTCGTCTTTCTACAGAATATTATTGCGATGATTTATCGTGGTAAGTTTTATGATAACAAAGCGAAAGCTGCCTTTAATTAAAGTGCTGGAAACACTGAATTGTGCAGGAAAGTTTTGGAAAACAACAATACTATTTTGTTATACTCTCCTCTCTCTTTTTCTTATTTTTAGATTAATTTATTTAATGTTAATTAAAGTTATGAATATCTCAAATATTTTGTTTCAGTTCAAATAGTCAATTATTTTGGCTTTTATTTGAGAATATTCTCTATATAAAAAAGGTGAAGCTACAGTATTGTTTCGTGCGGATATCAGCTTATTTACTCTATATTTACTTTTAATTTATTTGCTAATTTTAGTTAAATATGTATATAATTATGGTTAACACCCCACCCCACCTGCCAAGAGTGGCAAATATGTCAAAAATTTCTCTATGATCAAAGCCTATGCTTTCTTTTTTAATAAGAGGGGGCAAACAAACATGCGGCTCCTGATGGTAAGAGACTACCGCTACCTATAAAACTTAAACAACAGACGATTTCGGGTGCGTTGGCCGAATTTTAAAAAAGTAGGAAGAAAAGAGATAAAAGGAAATGCTTGAAAACGCAAGGCAGAAAACTTTGGGTAAATCACACAGTGGTTCAGATGGCATCGTGAGTTATTTGAGATATGCAGTGTTGAGATTTAGCAACTGGAATTAGTCCGGACAAATCTTCTGAGCACTCCCCCGTGGTAGATGCAATATCATGCACATATGCATTATCTCTTCGTAGTCCCAGAGAGTCAAGCCGAAATGAACTCGGTCATCGACGATTCGAACCGCTCTGCGCTGGATACAATCAAGTGGAAGGAGCCAGCACCAGGGTTTCCCGGCCCGGTGCCTCTCATAGTATTAATGATATTTGATGCCTACGCGTCGGTGTCTGTGTGCTCATTTGTCACTTTTATTTTATAAAAAATAAATAAAAGGAAGCACTCGTGGCTCCATGTTATCAACTCTCGGCAAAGATGTGGACTGTGAAGTGATGACCTTTTTTTGCATATTTTTAACATTTTTTTGGAAAAACATTACTATCTTTTTCGCTCATTACAAAAAAAACGTTACCAAAGTTTCTACCAAAAAAAACAGCTAACAATTATTTTGTTTCTGTGAGACATCTCATCTTAATATTTGCAGTTAAAAATGTGTCCGTTGCCTTCTTTGAAATTGTTTGCAGGTGTTCAAGCGCTGAAATATACACTTATACCGGATAAAAGTCGGTAAAAAATGATGTGCGTACTAGTCAGAAAAATTCTCTTAGATTCCATACTCACCCAAATTAGTTTTAAACGAAGTCACATAAACACTGTACACGAAACAAACATAAACTGCATTTACCAAAAGCTAGGACTAAAACTTATGGTTCGAAAACTATTTAGTTTGAAGGACCGCTATTGTGCAATAGCCTACCGAATGAGGTATTTTATGAAAAATCGTTTTCAAAATATAAAGATAAATTTAAAAAGCACTGTCAAACATTAATTTAAAGACAGTGCTTTTTTAATCCTAATTTCGATATATTTATGTAGCTTTTTTAAGATAATTATGCTATTTTTAAGTCTCATATAAGTAAATATTTGTTCTTTTTTGAGATAATAAACTCTTTAAACCTAAAAGTCAGTAATTATTTATGTGAAATCGAAGAAATAAAATTGTTTATCTATTTGCCGAAATATTCCTTACATAAACACGTAATGTTTCAGATTTATTTATTAGACAATAGAAATGCTAAATCTAACATAATTATTGCACCTGTCTACATTTGCCACGCAAAATTAAAAAGTTACCCTACTTTATTAATTGATTCATAAAGCAATTAAAATGAAATATTCAACATTTACGTGTCTGTGACATGAATATTTTATTGTTGCGAATGACACGCACTTACTCGTGTCGCACTGGGTATAGCAATAAAGTACACTTAAAACTTAACAAATATGTAACTGCAATACATGAATCACATTTCAAGTCAAAATTCGAATAACTTTTTCAAACTGCTGACTAATTATGATTTTTATTCACAAAACAGTCAAAAGGAATAAAACTTTGGATCAAGGTATTTTAAAAGAAAATTTTTGGCTCGTTGAACATTGAGGCTCATTTGTCATTTGGATTATTCCAATACCATTAAAAAAAACTTATTTTGAAGAACCTTCAATTATAATTCAAAGCAAACTTTTTAAAGTTATTTTATGTGTTTTCGACAATTGGCTCGTATGATATGAATGCTAAGTGGTCATGGGAGATAATATTTGTGTGATAGAACATTATTACATATATTCAAAATTGTTAAAATTTATTGTTCTTAAGTAAATAAATAAGAGCAACAAATAAAATACACAGTTCATCTAGTATATGTCAACCATGAAGAATAAAAGTACAGACGGGTTGTCACTCTTAAGAACTAAGTTGGGATGCCTCCTTAACTACCTTATACTTATCATTCAAGTCATACTAGCTTATGTCACTTCGAAAATTTAGCTAAAGAATATGAAATACACGTGCATTTATATTATGGTTGTAGTACGAAAAGGTCGGCTCGACCGATGAGGAACCACCCCCTCACAAAATAACAAAGTAAATTAGATTTCGTATGGTGGGTGTAGGGAACTGGATACCTTTTTACTGGAAACGAGGCATTCCATCTTAGACCTCATGGTTGACACCGAATTTGCATTGTGATTCTTAACTAAGGATAGATGTGGATTTTATGGGACACAAAAACTATTTAACATTAAGTGGACTGTATCCTCGTTTGTCACCTTTATTCTTTAAAAATTTTTAGTTGACAATGATTGCTTGGATGGTTATATGATAGTGACTTATTTGATAACGGCTTAGTTCGACTAAGAGGTTTTGGAACTTTGCGACCTAAATAGATATCTAATACTAAGAAAGAATAACTTCTTGAGGAAATTAAATTAAACTAATTTTAATGCAAAAAAAAATTTTAATAATAAAAACAACGAACAGTACCCGTGATCACGTTGGACTAAATTAGACTAGGTGATATCAGACGCTAAACGACAAAAATTCAAAATACGATTTATTTAATCAGCAATGTTTGCATAAATATAAAAAGTCATCATCATCTTGTATAAATGTAAAACCTATCAACACGCATTGTGATACATAAACAGAATACTTTGAACCAAGAAAACCCTTCCTTAGGTTGAAACATGTCTGACATTTACTTGTAATATTTACGATTGCCAATGTACGGAATAGCGTTATTTATTCTACCCAAACATGTATCTAAACTTTGTAAACACTTCAATAAAAGCTTTTGATAGTTCCGTAACGTGGTAGCTTAGAATAGAGTTGCGGCGAAAAGAGCCGCGGCTTCGAAACGAGAATGGATCGGGTATTTGTGTGGCCTACAATAAATTGACATGGGTCTCGATTTTTTTTATAGAACAAGGGTGATAAATGAGCTCACAGTCCACCTGATGGTAAGTGGATGCTGTGGCCCATAGACATCTGCATTTATCCTTGATTAAGAATCAAAATGCAGATGCATTTTCACTCCTGAGGACTACGATGGAGTGCCAAGATTCCAGTAAAAAGGGTTTCCGGTTCTCTACACTCACCATACGCAATACAGCTGCATTACTCTGCTATTTTACGCTGGAATTCTGTGAAAGCGTGGTCTTGCCCTAGTTGAGCCGACCCATTGGTGCTACAACTATAAGCTCTACCACGTAAATGTGGATGTTTGTCCTACGCAATTTATAAATCTAAATTTCCTCCACGATACACGATAAAGTTAAAGTGCAGACCCCCGCACTATAATTTTGATTCATTTTTCACGTTGTATACCTATATAGAGAAAAATGAATGCAAAACTAGAATTCGGGTAGTAAGCTTCATAAGACTAACTTCAAAAGGCCTGTATCACGAGCATATCGCAACAAGTTAAGATACCGTTACGAGATTACGAGTGTGGAGTTTTCTAGAAAGCTTAGTTTTTCTATTCGATACTAGATGGCGCTGGAGGTGGAAGGTTCTACCATGGCATTTTCTAGAAGGCTCACTCTGCTATTCAACACTAGATGGTGCTAGAGGCATTAATTATGGCTTGCAACAATACGAATTGCATCTTTATCCTGTGTCTTTTTTGTCCCTATATATTCTATTCCTGTTCATCTTTTATTATTACAGCCCTTCACAAGTCCACTGAACATAGGTCTCCACCAAAGAATGCCACAAAGCACGGTACTGAGCAATGCCGTTTCCTTTATCTCTTACCAGGTCAACACTCAATCTAGTGTACCTTCACTTCGAATACCAGTAGGAGCCTACCCCTTGAGAATCTTTGACGAACATCAGTTGCCGGTCCTTCGAGCTATATGAACACTTCAGCTTACTAATCCGTTGGTCCGGGTACTTTGGTATTTTTATAAGATAGGGTGACAAACGAGCACACAGTCCACCAGGTGGTAAGTGGTTGCTGTGGCCCATAGACATCTACATCTATCCTCGATTACGTATCAAAATGCAGATGCGTTGTCATCCGTGAGGACTTAGGTGGAATGCCTCGTTTTCAGTAAAAAGGGTATCCGGTTCTCTACACTCATCATACGAAACACAGCAGCATTAAGCTACAATTTGACGCTTGTATTCTGTGAGAGCGTAGTCTTCCCCGGTCGAGCCAATCCATTTGTGCTACAACTATACTACTAATATAACTGCGGCATAGCTCTACCAAATAAAAAACGTGGTTCTGGATATCCTCATGTCTTTGTTTATCACGTAGAGAAACCCCAAGCATAGCTCTCTCCAAAGCTCGCTCTGCGACCTTGAGCTTTCTCATACGGCCAGCAGTGAGGGACCACGTCTCAAATCCGTAAGTAATAACTGGCAACACGCACTGTTTCTACAATCTCGTTTTGAAATTTTGAGGTATACCTGACGAGAAGGTGCATCGTAATCTCTAGAACGCTGCCCACTCGAGTTGAATCCGTCGGTTTACCTCTCGGTTGAAGTTGGACTGACCTGGTTGGATTATTATTTTTACTGATTTTTCAATTTCAGTAGTAAATTTCGTATACCACAAAATTTTTGTGTATCCGAATGTTGAAAAATTCGTTTGACAAGAACAGGAAGAAGATAGAAAAGCTCGGTCCAAACTGCTATAGCTTTATTTTTTCAGACATTTGCTACTTGTGGGACTGAACATATATTTGAAACTATTTAAACACAATAGTTAAAAATTTATAATTATTACAAACTGTTGATTTTTCCTGTTACGATAAATACGCCTCAATCCTCTGTAAAGTAACTTTTTGGTCTTCGTCTCGTCTCGTCTCGTCTCGACTTAAAATCTACGTCCGATCTTATGATTTCTTTTATAAAAGTGAAGTTATAAACGAATTTACAGTCTGATGGTACTGATGGTATGTGGTACTGTCCATAGAGAAACTTCAAAAATATTGCAAGTTGTAGAGCCACGCTATAGCTAGATAATGTTTGCAGCAAGAATGGGTATACTCAATAGCAGAAAGACCAAAAGGAAGGCACTTGCTTGAATTTTAGCGTGAAATAGCAACTCATTGCTGCTAATTTTCGTGTGGAGTGATGAGTGTAGAGAATTGGAGAACCTATTTATTGACAACCAGGCATTCCATCCCATGCATCAGGAGTGACAACGCATCTACATTTTGATTTTTAATCGAAGATATATGTAAATGTCTATGAGCCACATCTTCCTCTTACTGTTAGATGGACTGTGTATTCGTTTTTCACTCTTATTTTATTTAAAATATATTCGTGTGCATGAAAGATAATGTACATGAATTCCCAAGTTATACATAAATAAAATAAATAAAATTGCTGGATTTACGCCTATAAAAGTTCCGTTTGTACGAATCACAAGAGGACGTGGAGATATATAAATATTTTTGCCGCTTGGGAAACATTTGTAAGAGTAAACGGAAAATTTTGTCACTGTTAGTAAAACGAATGTCTTTTAACACTATAACATTATAAATAAACATTTTTAAAGTAAAAATTGAAACTAAAGCTGTTATAGAAGAAGAAAATTATGTCATACTATCGTCGGGAATGTCGGGATTTAAAAAGCTAAAATTAAACATGATAAATTCTGTAAAAAAATGTATTCGTGGTAGAGAAATGCTGCAGTTCAATAAGTAGTATAGTTGTAGCACGAATACCTCACGCACGCTCTCACAGAATACCTGCGTAAAATAGTAGCTTAATGGTGCTGTGTTTCGTATGTTGAGTATAGAGAACCGAAGGCTCTTTTTACTGGAAACAACGCATTCCATCTTAGTCCTCACGGATGACAACGCATCTGCATTTTGATTTGTAATCAAGGATGATATCATCAAAGTAATTTGTATCGTCATCGCATTTCTTCTTATTCGTCGTAAAACCCTTCGTTGGACATAAATATGATTATCTCAGCTACAACCTCAATGTACAATACCTAAAATTACCAAACTTCCCGGACGGATGCGCTCACCGTTCCAAACTTTTTGCAATTTTGACGCTGCATCCTGTTATATCATCTTTCTGACATATCCTATAGTCACCTGTTATACAACAACGACAGGACGATATAAGATGATTCCTAATCCTGCCACCACAGGTACAGACACTGTAGTTACAGCATATCAAATATCTTCTGATGAAAATAGATCTCCCCGTAGATTGCTTCATAGGGGGGATATCTTCCATAGTTGCTACGTTTGGTAAGCGGGTTAGCGATATAAACTATTTATTTTCAGTAGTTATTAGGAAGACGCTGCTGCTTACCTCCTGGTGTGTTCCCTCTGCCATGGAATAATATGGGGTCGTACTATTCTTACAACATCGAGGTAATCTAGATTACATCTTACATTGAGGTAATCTAGATTGAGGGATATTTGATATAGGCGTTGCAGCCTATCTCCTGGATCCTTTCCTTTGGTTCCCTCTTACGATATCCACGGAACGATATAGGGTAGTGGATATTCCCAATCTGCTAATACGCCGTCTAATTACATTTACATATTATCACCTCTAGTGAGTACATTTGTGTATTTAAATATAATAATATTAAACAATGCCATATTTGTGTATTTAAATATAGCACCTGGATGACCGAGCTTTGCTCGGTTTTTTTTTTTTTTTTGAAATTACATTTATAAATTACATACTGATCAAACTTAAATAATATTTTTTGATCTTATTGACAGAAAAGAAAAAACTGAAAACTGAACTTATTATTTGAATAATAAAATCATGAGTATTAGTTTTATTAAAATTTTCGTATTTTTAAAAACTCTAAAAAAAGGCCTTAAAATAAATGATTTTCTCACAGAAGAGGGAAGTTGAAAAAAAAAAGGAAAAAAGCTAGACCAGAGACAGGACGCGAACCACGGAACTCCGATATCACGCCCGACCGACATCCCACCTGAGCTATTACGATCGTTAGTGATCTGTCAAAATTTACCTTCTTAAAAATTACCTGTAAGTACCAGTTTTTTTGATTGCCTGAAAACACGGACAAAAGGAAATTTTCTAAAAATAAATCCTAGCTAGATCGATTTATTGTCCCCGAAACTCCCTGGACACTAAATTTTATGAAAATCGTTGGAGCCGTTTCCGAGATTCCGATTATATATATATATATATATATATATATATATATATATATATATATATATATATATATATATATATATATATATATATATATATATATAAAATATAATTGTACTGGGTGACAATTACCCCGCCTGGAAAAAATAGGGTATAACAGGTGAACGAAATAGAAGCCTATGGCATTGATATTTTAATATTTTATTTTTATTTTGTGAATTTTGTGAAAAAATGATTTATCAATAAATATTACTAATTTAAAATAAACTTTTAGCACTAAAACAAATTACAACAAAAATTTTCAACTAAATAAATAAATCAATTAAAATTAAAACAATTTGTACCTAATTAGTATTATTTAATGATAAATCAATTTCTTAATATGTTAATGTCAAAAAATTTAAAATATTAGTGCCATAGGCTTCTACTCCGTTCACCTATTACACCCTATTTTTTCCAGACTGTAAAAAATTCATCCAGTATAATATAATTAAATATTATTTCCACTAATATTACGTATATAATATTTACCTAAACGTGAAATTTTGCATATTTCATTTTAATACGAGTTATAATATATAGCATTTAGAGTAAAAGAAATTTCTCAGGATTGTCCTTATTCCAACGTTGAAAATATACGTCAGTGTAATTTGATTTACAATCCCTCAGTACAATCCCAAGTCAGTTGTCATTTCATGAATGTTTTATTAGCAAGTAGACTAATAGCATTGCGGTTATACCAGAATTGTAAATGAATCTATTTGAGAGTATTCACAATATAATCACTGATTCAATTGTGATAAAGTTCGTGCTATTACATATTTATTCATTAATTTAATTTATTGCTTAGTTTACCACAAATATTATACATTCCTACAAACAATATTAGATATTCGTACATTTATGCAATTTAACATTATTTGGATGTGCAGGAAAATTAACGTATCATTTTTACACTTAAATTTGATTGATGACGATAAATTTGAGTTTTTAATATTTTGTTACATGCTCAATAATATTTATTGTCACAAACGTTTCTTAGTCGAAATACATACAGCTTATTACAGTGGAGTTTCATTGGTGGTGCAGGGTTGAAATCGTAGTCGAAATTATTAAATAATGAAACACATTTTGCTTCGATTACACGATATCACGATTAACGTTACAGTCTATTAAAGTCCACTGCTGAACATAGTCCACCCCCATAGCTTGCCTCATAAAGAGGATATGTGGCACCTATGCCACGCTTGGCAAGATGGTTGGCAACCGCAGTTTTTAGTGTTAGTTGTTATTAGGAAGACGCTGCTCAAAAAGAAAGAGACAAATCTCGAGAAGAGCACTTCCCGATTCGTTTCTCTCTGTCGCCTCTTGCGACATCCGCGGGAAGATATAGGGTAGTGTATATTTTTACACCGCCACTACACAAATTAAATAGTTAGGTGTCATTGTTTATCAACGGCAAGTTAATCAATATATAATATTGATTCCCAATTTTATTATATAGGCAAAGGAATATAGATAGAATAGCGCGAGAATGTTCGACTACGATGAGTGTAAGCAATTGGAATATTTTAGCCCAAATAACTTTTCAATTTGACGAGTAAAATGTTGGAAATACCGCTTTCGTTTATCAACAAAATAAATTCAATGAAGTGATACATAAAATTCTTATATTTACTTAAATGATATTTGTGATTAAACCGTAACATACCACACAGCCGGCTGCGTGATTATATGGGACTTTTACCCACTAAACTCCACCTGTGAGATCATTCAGCCGTATCGGAAGTGACCCCCCTGGGGTGAAAGAGGGGCGCAGGGATTGAAAATTGGGTGACTTATTAAAGTACACCCGAAGCTATACCTTAAGGAGAAACAGGCGGGAAAACCCCTCATGAATCGATAATTTTTACTATCACATTTCAATACATTGCATCACAACTTTATTTATCAAAATAATAACATAAAACAACTATATTTCATAAAAAGTTTGGGTAACTTACTAAAGTACTCCCAAGCTAAACCTTAAAGAGAAACAGGCGTGAAAACACCTCATGAATTGATAATTTTTACTATCACATTTTCATATATTGCATCACAACTTTATTTATCAACATAATAACACAAAACAACTATATTTCATAAAAAGTACAAATTTAAACACATAATAATTAAAAATATGAAGCACAATATCGCTATTCTAAAAAAAAACATTTTATGGTCATAAACATTTAAATATTAAATACGGTTTTACAATACAATTTCAATCAATATTTTCACAATACAACAGTTTAATGCAAGAATTAAAACTTTAAACAAAGCTTTAAGCAAAATTACATCTTTAATGTCCTATTTAATATTTCTATTATTTTGCTAATTTATCACAAAAACAGAACTTTATTGACCTTTCTATCATCTTATTGCTTCCTTTGTTTACAATACATTGGTTAAACTTTATACCTCTAAGCAATTTCAGAACTGAATATAACATGTACAGTTTCCTAACAGTAACTACATTAAGTACGGCATAAAGATCTTCTGTAGGTCTTTTTGGTTTAAACTGCATAATTTTTAGTACCCCTTTCAACTTCTAGAAATTTGGTTTTTGTAGCTCCACCCCATACAGGAATACAATCTACTAAGATAGATTGAGCCAAAGCGATATATATTTTGTAAAGTAACTTTTTCGCCTTAGTGTTTTAGGCGTCCACAACTGACAGATGTTAGTCAACTATGACTCCTAAATACTTGGTCTCAGAGACCTTACTAATGAACAGCTGCATCTAGTACTTAAGGGATCATAGCATGTATGAAGTTTAATTTGGAAAAATAATATTAGACTGAGTCCGAATATAATTTGTAAAACATATATAACTAGTTTTCAAAGTATTTAAAGCAAGTAGGTTAGTGTTCCGCTACTTAGCGATACTAGCACGGCCCTCTTCAGCAGATCTATGGAGAGCAAGGAGTCACCAGCAAATATTACTGCAGTATCATCTGCATAGGAGATTATGTTGCCCTCGTTAATGTCCATGTTGGTTAGATTATTTACGTAGATTAAAAACAAAGTAGGACCCAGGACACTGCTCTGTGAAACTCCGAATGTTATGTCTGATTCATCGCTTAAGTATTCACCTTTCATTATTTTCTGCTTGCAGTCCTTAAGATAATTTTTATATAAATCTAAGTGAGTACCCCTTATATCTATATCCACAAGCCTGTGCACAATAAGCGGCAGACTTGGATTTCAGCTTGTAGAAATTATGAAACTTGAATACCTAAACGGACTAGCACCATTTGCTCCGAATATTTTGATAAATTATATTTCATACCCCAAGTTATCAATAAAAGAAGGTTAGCCGATATGCCGTACCAACTTTGAACTTGTAGGAGGTAATATCTATCTGTAATTATATCCATAGATTAAATTGTTTAATTATTAACCTTGACATACATATTATTCTTCTTAAGAATATTTTAGAATTTCGACAAGTTTACAATTATGACTTTTTATATTTACGCGAACACTACACATTATTAGTTAAAATTCGTTAAATTTTGAAATTTTATCCCCAACGTTTCGGGTTCTTTACAGTACGAACTTTAATGTCGCACGTTTGACAAAATGCGGGACTTGCTGGTATTGCGGCACAAAAATGACCGCATCTAAGCGAACGGACTGTACATCAAGGAAAATGAAACTAAAAAAATGCCTCGAAACAAAAAGCAATAGCGTAAAAAGGCTTCAATTGCAGTGACAACCGATGCGGGAAAAAGGTTCTCCAGTGGCAGCCTCGTACCAGTGAGTGAAGTGCAGGGCGACCCCCCAATACAGTAAAGGGAGTACGATCTGGTGAGACATGCAGGAAGTCGATGGATGCAGGTGAATTAGAACCGCACTTTGTGGCACCCCTTGTGGGAGGCATATGTTCAGCAGCGAACTTGTGAAGGGCTGTGAATGAAAAAATACTAAAATTCACTTTTACCAATGCAGAACTTATGCGGACTATGATGATTAGTTTATCGATAAATATATCGGCATAGTCCTAACCTTACGTTTCTTACGCATGTAGACAGTGGCACTAGTGTGTCGACACGTGTACAATTTGATGGTATGCGTAAACGCAATGAACGCAAAAACAAATGCTGTAGTGTGCGTGTATAGTGCCGCGATTCAATTTTGCATTTATAGTAAAGTAGTGTGTTTTTCCGCCGCCTCTTCAGTTGGTTGAATACTCAAAGGCAATACTGTTTACATCAATTCCTTTCAGAGAACCAATAAATATTATATTAATATAATTTGGTTTATTTTCAAATGTTGAAAGTTCTATATTATTATTATAATTGATGTCTTAGGATTTTTTATATATTACTGAAAATACCAAAACTCCGTTAGTTGATACTTCATTTTTTTATTTAACATTCGTTGGTCAAATTCTAAAAAAGTAGGCAAACATAATGTATACCTAAGTACCTAACTAGCATTATAAAAAAGCTAAGCTTGTAAGGCAAGGGTGAAGGAATAGGCATTTATATAGGTCTAAATTTTAGACTTCATCACCAATTACCACGAAGTGGGTTTTACTATTTAACTACTGGATTATATAAGGTGAATGATACAGGTTATTTAATCTGTTTTTTAATTTTAATAATGATATGAAATTTGTTTAAGTTTGCCTAAACAAATTTCATATCATTATTAATAACTTAATAAATGGTGGCGCTATAAAAACTAATTTAAAAATCATTGAGTTATCTAAAGTCTGATTTGTTTGTGGTTAATAGCTTCTATTTTGATCTAACCAGATCTAACTATATAAGATGTTGTAATGTAGCAACAGAGTAATTACTTCTCAAGTGACGGTTTGTGAAATATGCATGAGTTTAATTACACAAATTTCAGTCCGTTGCATTTGATTAATGTTTAATTAGTGTTTGAGTTTAACACGACACGTTAGTTGTAATAATACTAAGGATAGAAACATTGATTTTAGTTAAATAATTAATAAATATAAATACCTCGCTGGGCTTATATTTTTTTCGCATTGCTCACAAAAATACCAGCGTCAAATAGCAGCTTAACCCTAGATCACTAACCTTAAATTGGAGTAACACTATCACTAACCATTCGATTCACAGACTACGCAATGAAACGCAAATATTTTCGAAATCGTTGTTATTTATTTTATAAAAGAAACAAAAACTTGAAAGTCCCTTCTTTAAGGAATCAAACAAAACCATGAAAAATAAACAATATTAATTCTTACAACTATTACAAATAGGAACTGTGTGCTCTCCGCAAATAGCCTTTTTGCAGTATGTACAACAATATTTTGTCATACGCCTTTTTTTTTGCTGGGCAAAATCCACATATTTTTCTTGTTTTATGTAGCTCTTGTACACAGCTTTCTAGTGGCACTTCAATGTTTAGAATATCTCTAATACTCTTTTTCATATCACGCTGCAAAATTACCGTATTGTAGCGCTCGAGTAGCCAGGGTTTTATTTGTTCATCTGCCATTTGCAAGGCAAATTCTCTCCTCTTGAGCGGTTTCTTATGGTCTCGGATCATATTGCGTACGTAAACAACATACGCGTTTATGATGCTAATGTTTACAGTATCAAAGAATAATCATCTCATCTCCTCTCAAATCCATCTAAAAATAAAATTGAAAATCAAAACAATATCGTAAAATGGTCCAAAAATATTCATAAAGTCTGCAAAATAAATTTTCCCTTTACTTTTATTCCACAAAATAATAGTACATTATTCCTATTTTACAATTAATAGGTAAAAAAACCGAGTAGCGTAAAATATAATAAAAGTAATCTTGAAAATAGAAAAATATTATAACTAAAAATAATGTTACACAGTCACTAACCTTTCGTCTGTCAGACGACGCGACGGCTGTATGTCCTGCTCCGAAGCGAGTGCGACCGCCACGAGTGCACACGGGTTACTAACAGGACCAATCAGGAAGGTACTGAGCGGGGGAGGGAGTGCGGATGCCGCAAACCTACCGAACTATGAAATGCGGGGGTATGCGAAGTCTGAGAGACGAATGGTTAGTGATCTAGGGTTAATACTGCTGTGTTTTTTATGGTGAGTGCAGAGAATCGGAGACCTTTTCTACTGGAAACGGGGCATTCAATCTTAGTCCTCAGGGGTGACAACGCATCTGCATTTTTATTCTTAATTGGTATATGGGCCGCAGCATCCACTTACTGTGGTAGACTCTGTCCTCGTTTGTCACTCTATACCGTAAAAATAGTATTTTACTCGTATATCATATGATTGCAATGTACATGTACATTATTTAATTTTGATTTTTGATAAAACCAGACGTGCGAGTGAAACTCGTATTTGATACTTTAGTATTTGATACTCGTAAATTCCGATATATATATGTAACATAAATGGCCATATTTTCTCAATTAAGGTTAAATTTTTATACTTCAAGACACAGTTACGTTTTATTATTTATTCCAACTTGATAATTCTACCCGTTCTCAAGAAAAGGAGCCCTGACAGATGTACGGATGATCCTTTGAGATTTTGGTTTTTACCTTTTAAAATACGAAACTTTAAAAAGCTTTTTAAATATTTATGTATTTAAAATTAGCTATGTAAGTTTCTTTATTAAAAGGAGGAAAAGTGTCGTTTTTAGAAGTTATACAATAATGTATAATGTATAATTACAATATTTTGATTAGCGCACTTACTTTTATCAACAACGCATCTGCATTTTTATTCTTAATTGTATATGGGCCGCAGCATCCACTTACTGTGGTAGACTCTGTCCTCGTTTGTCACTCTATACCGTAAAAATAGTATTTTACTCGTATATCATATGATTGCAATATACATGGTTATTTAATTTTGATAACAAAATAAAATGCATAGAATACACGTACACCACCACTCTAATTATTTTAAATAAAAACTTGAACCATTGTAAATTTATGAAAATATTTAACATTTTAAACCTTAATATAAAATTTATACATAATTCGATATAAAAATATTATTAGTAATAAATACAATTAAGTAATTAAATCATACAATTTCTTATACATATTAAGAGTTGCATTCATGCAGAATACAAATGATAACGTTCAATGAATAACTCAAGAACCCTGTATATAATATATACTATTTTTGCACTGCTATTGTGTAGCTCTGGTGAAAATCGCGGTCGGCTTTGTTTAGAGGTTTGACGTTCGGTTTTGTTGTATTTTGTAAATCTATCAGTGTTGTATATTAGCCCATGTATAATAACTTTCTTAAGGTTATAAAGTTTGTTTTCATGGTTTTCCCCAGCAAATACCAATGCTTGTACTGTTGCCTTCTGGTCTCAAGTATAAGAGAGTCTGTATAGTTACACCTGCCACCACCAAAACTTACACAAAAGAACCTAGACTCTAACCCTCAGCGGCGACAACGAATATACTGCATATTCGTTGTCGCCGCTGAGGGTTAATATAGTCACCTCCGCATCAATATCCTATGCCATCTTATCCCTGTGCCAGAGTTTTATCCACCCTGCGAGCATGGGCCAATGGTGGATATAATATCGACAGTAGATAAAATAGGAGATACACTTATCCCCGCAATGATTGCCATTATGAGATAATTACAAAATACATCAAAATGCATGTCTACCGTAAGTCACAAAAACGTCATTTTTTATCTTCGGTCGTGGTTGTGACAGCCTAAAGTTTTGGTTTTTATATAAACAAATAAAATAACGTTTTCTGTTCTTAAAATCGATTATTAACATTAAAATGAGTGCCAAAAAATTAGTGTGTATTATCACATAAAATGTAAAGTAACTATTGTATTATATGAAAGCGAAATGTAAACTTAACATTACTATTATTATTATTTTATGATTTTTTTGCGCCCGAAGCAATTGGAAAGGGCTACCCTTTATGTAGGGAGGCGGAAAATGTGTTACGCATACCACGATAGCCGATCTATCGTGGTTATGAGGGACTCACTGCCTACCAGGGGAACCTAAGTGATACCGTCTAAAAACCGCCTTTGGGAACTGGTAACTGGCTGTTTAAGCTTCTTATACCGTATCGGGAGCGACCCTCTTTTGAGAAAAGAGGGCGCAGGCGGCTACGAGCCGCTGAGGGAGTGCCTACGAAGGCAAATTAATTATGAATAATTTAAGAATAATTTAATTTAGTTACAGTTTGCCTGAGCTGCCAGGAGGCAGTTCAGATCGTTTGACAGTTTATTAGGCGGGTCCACGTGAGAGTTTCTCGGCCTGCGGACTCGATAGCGAGAGGGGGGTGGGGCTGCATAAGTAGCTGCCTCACGAATAAGATGATTGGAGTGTGACTCTGAGTCTTTGAAGAAGTTCTCAGAGAGTTTTTTAAGAAATTGTTGAATTGAAGGGAGCTGTAGGTCCCGATGAAGGTCGGTATTACGGACGTACCAAGGTGCGTTCGCAGCTCGACGACAGAAAAGGTTTTGAACTATTTGGAGTTCATTAATAATTTTAGGATCGGCGTGGGCAAAAATGAGGCCCGCGTATACAGACCTTATAAAGGGTACGCTTGTTTCTGAGGGACATTTTACTGTGTCGGCCCAACATACTGTTGAGCCTACTCAGGTAAAAACGTGCGTGACGGGTTACTCTTTTGACGTGGGGCCTGAAAGTGAGCCTTGTGTCTAGAGTGACACCTAAATATTTGGCAGACGTATGCCGGGGGACAGGGGTCCGACCCGTTCCTGTATATTTATTGCCAATTATTAATTGTTCTGATACAGTCAATATATATTTCACCTTATTTTTCAGAGAATAGACGAAAGGCTCAAAGAGCATAAATAATCTTTTGAGTAAGCAAAATCAATTACTTCGTACAAAGAATGCCCACCTAAGTCATAGATATAAACTCAAAATGATGAAAAGGTAATCATAAAAATAATTTTAGTTCAAATTAAATTAATGCTTAGTAAACAAATAATTATGAATGTAAGGATATACACAAATATAATGTACATATATTTACAAAAAACAACTTTGTGGTTGTATAATATTGTAGTGTTGCATTAAGGATAATATATTAGTTGTTAAGCTTTCTCTGGACTGTGGTGGAGTACCATATGCATGTCCAGGCTTCGGAATGTGCCCTTGAGATACCCATTTGTCCTTTCCACATAATTTCTCACTTGGCAATTCCAGTTGGTAGGTATATTTTCTGCAGAACTATTTGGCAGGTTTCAAATGTGGAGTCATCAGCCAAAGCTCTGATGATAAACGCGAACCCTTGTATAATATTTGTTTATATTAATGCCGTATTATATATTATATAATATAGGTGTCAATGAATGGCTGCTTAAAGCCAAAGCAAGGTTTTCACAAATATTTTATTTTAATTGAAAATGATGAAGCGTGAAGAACGAAAATTTAATACTCCTACCAATCCTACCAATGAAATACCCACGTCCAATGAACGAGGATAAAATTGTCCCTTTCAAATGTCACAAAAGTGTAATGTTTTCTCTTTCCTTTGGCTCCATGCTACGGAAGGGCGGATATACTCGTATGTCTACTCGTTATGTCAAACAGGGATATACTTCTCCTTTCTTCTGTTGCCGTACTCTGGCATAGGGATAAGATAATTTTATTTCTTTTCATTGGATATAATCGTGGGATAAAAAAATTCTCTCCTCGTGGATATATTGCCAGGGTGGATAAAACTGAGTTAGGGATACAAAATTTATCCTCTCCTCGTGGATATATTGTCTCCTGCCCATGCTAGCCTGGCTGCAGTGGTTGCACTGCTGCTTAGTAGTAGAAATGGCTAAGCGTTCCAAGCCAAAGTCGAGTTGGGGGTTGATATATTTTTACAGAAAGGTTACATTACATAAACATACACGCAAAGTTTCAACATGCGGAAACGCGTACTTTTTGATGAGAAAAAAAAGAGAAATGATGAGAAAAAATGATTGAAAATCAATTATTTTTTCAATATTTATGTCAATCCCTACCTAAGATTATATGATTTTTTTTCAAACACGCAAAATTTCAACATGCGGAAAATCAATTTTTTTTTTTAAATAATATCATATTTATATGGTACACACAACTTATAAAAAAATCAATTATTTTACATAGTATGGTGAAGTTGTCATACGTAAGTTATCATATATAAATAATTATATTTCGTACTCATTTCAATAGTTTTCATGCAGACAGATATATTTCACAGTTTATATTTAAATTACAGAATTATTTTCATTACGAGTCGGCTTGTGGAACGAAACGTAAAACTGATGATTTCTAAGAATTGATTAAAGCAATACAATATGTGTATAAAATTGTCTAAAACATGTGTATAAAAATGTGTATAAAAAGTACCTACCTATTAGGGCAGATAACAAATAAATAGGTTTGGTTCAACTTATGTCAAGGAACTGAAATAATTGACCCCGACTCCACGTGGTACGAGTCTGCCCTACCCCTAGAGTGTTTTTATAGAGCCGGAGGCGCGTAAGGAGTAACCTATACGCCTTTGCGTAACAAATCGCAAGTATCCATCCTCTCCTCCGCAGCTTCGGCTTGTAGGTCGCCTTCGGCGACCAGCCTTAGCCGTTCCGGCTCATCCGATGCCTACGATTTGTTACAGCAGGCGGAGGCTGCTCTTCCCGCAGCGCCGGAGACGTTGCAGTCTCAAAATAGATACAGAAATCCCTCTGAATAAGTCCCTCTATTTTTTTGGTGAAGGGGGTTCCTGTCTGTCTTAGGGGGTACCCCCTTCCCCCAAAGTGGTTCCCCTAGTTTTTTACACCTAATATTAATCCATAAAATAAGGAAAATTCCCTCAGAATTCAAAAATAAAAAACTCGAAAAGGGGGGGAGGGGCTCCACAACTTTTCCTTTTAATGGGACGTTGTACACCTCCCCCGGCTTCCCCCCACCTCCACACCCCTTTCCTTCCTTTCCTACCTTTAATTTGACGGACGTCAATGGAAAGTCGTACCGTAGAAATGGGTAAGAGAGTAGTACCGACCTCGGCAGGCTTTCAGACAGATAAAATGCCTTATGGCCTTGTATACGATAAAAATTCCAATAAGTAATATATATAAATGCTTAGTTTCGTTTCAGGTTTGGTTTGGTTTGACGAACCTAAGATTCGAAGAATTAATAGCAGACCAACTTTGTAATTTAAGAAGAGCACCTGCACTGTCCCAATTTGAATAAATATACAGATGGTTATTCAGAAAGAGACATTTTGTGAAAATGTGATTTTTAGTTTTCTTTTTCTTTTAAACTAACTTAAAACTATTACAATTAAATGTGAAAAAATAATGCCATCATTAATAAAACTTTATTTAATTTATAAGTAAAGTCTTCGCAAAACTAGAATCGTTAGTAAGTGCAGAATGTTGAAGCATTCAGTTATAGCTAGTTTCTCGACATAGGAATTTGAAATTGCGTGAGAATACTAGGTATCGATGGGTGCAAGCAGCTGGAATGTTTGAAGCAACTACGATACAATAGGAACTTGCAGTATGCGCATTGTGTTTTTTCAGTGCGAAATAATAATACAAGGAACTTATTTAATACAGCATTTTTTAGGTTATTTAAATTATCTAATTTATTTACCTTTTATTATTTTATTTAATATCTTTTACTACCTTGACAAAATTAATTTTAACAATTTTTTCGTTACTAAAAAAACACATTGTAGTTTTAAAATTAATAACTTCAAAATTTACGTAGTAAAGCCACTCTACAGCGATATTATGGTTGTAGCACGAATAAGTTGTTTTGACCACACTCTCACAGAATACCAACGTAAAATATCAGCTTAATGTTACTACGTTTCGTATAGTGAGTGTAGAGAACGGGAGAACCTTTTGAATGGAAACGAAGCATTTCAATTTTATCCTCAGGGTTGACAACTTCTCTGCATTTACATACTTAGTCGTGGATAAATGTAGACATATATGGCCCACAGCATCCACTTACCGTCAGGTGGCCTGTGATCTCGTTTGTCACTCTTACCCTATAAAAAATTGTCTTGTTATTATTTAGTTCAAAATTTAAGTTTTAATAATAGGCACCTACTTTACCCTTAGCGTCTAATCGGAAAGAACCGGTTGCAAACTATTATGTTAATTTGAATAGCAGGGAGGAGGTTGGTTAACAGTAACTTATTACAAACAAATCATCATTGCCTTTGTCTCAATTTAATGGATTTTCTGTTTTTATCAACACTTAACATGTTAGTGTATATATGCTAACATTCTATGATGTATATTATATTTATAACGAGTACATAACATACGAGTACATTACGTAATAAATGTTATTATGTATTTTCTCCTTCATGTCTGCCACATTTAACCTATTGCTGGGTATGTTAGTTGATATACTCGACCAATCTTAGGACAATAGTTATACTTCCAAATATAACTAAGAGGGATTTAGCCATTTTCAAGAACCTCGTTCATTAATATCTCGGTTCAAATGAAGAAAATGTTGATGCATAACTTTTCCAAATGCCACGATACTAAAACCTTTTCATTTGTTACGTTTTCATTCTTTATTCCACAGTAAGTAAAACTGATACAAAAGACTTATTTTATATGTTGTCACGATTTCAGGTGAATTCTTTAATTTTTATTCAATCAACATCACTACCTTTAAAAATATTTTATCTACCAAAGGAAGATCTATTAAAGGTAGAGATTTTGCTTGCCAAGCTTAAACTTATTTAGAAAATTGTTCAACAGATTTAATACTCTAGAAGATATAAATTACCGTTTACAACCACTTAGCTTGCTGCCCGTTTTACTAGCTTTACCTAATAAATCCAATTATAAGACTTGAATTTTATTAATAAAATTATTTTAAAAAATCTCATGATAAAATATTTTCATTGTAATTTTTTCCAAAATGCTTTTAAATAATAATCGTGATATGAGTGTGTATTTTGTGCTTGCTGGTGCGAGACTGTCAATTGACAGAATTTCTTTCATATCAAATGTTCACTCACAGCAGTTTCAGTCAACGATATTATTAGTAAAAAGGTGGTTTCAGTTCACTTATCTACTGGGCTGTTTGTGCTACACATTTATGTATGATGAATATTTAAACCCCCTACATTTCAAATTTACGTGATCACTCTCACAAAGATAAACTAAATATTTGGTTAAACAGTTGATGAAGTTAAAAACTCATAGAGGATTAAGTAAACGAAAAATAATAGATTTAACTTGAAATCATACGTATCGTTGTGATTCCTAATTAAACTATACCAAAATGTAATAAATTATAGCAAAATAAATATATCTTTAAATGATACACATCATTTAAGGAGATATATATCTTAATTACAGACTTAACAAATAGACTGTGCATATGATATTTGCAATAATTTAAACAAATAAAAACGTAAAAGTAACATTTTTAGTGGATACATTTTAAGTCCGATCGATAGCTTAGGATCCTGGATGATTTTTGGATGCATTTTTATATTTTTGTGTGCTGAACTTGAGACTGAACTCCACTGGCTCCGTGGCGCAGTGTCTTAGCAATAAGTTACAGCGCTGAGAGCCGTGGATTCGAATTCCTCGCGAAACAAGTATTTTTATGGCCTAAAAGTAATTGTTCCGTCTCTGAATGTTTCTCCCTGTGAAATTTATGTTTGTAAACTACCCCCACGATACAGAAGAACATCCAAGTGGTGAGATAACGTTCTTAAACAAAAAACACCAAGTATCATTAACACATTAAATTCATGCAAGATTTTTTTCTGTAAAAAAAACGTTACCCCGTTAATGTTACATCACGATTTTTCCTCTATCATGGAGGCAGCTTACATACACATATTGCATAAAGACAAACATCCAGATCCGAAACAATTATTTGTAGGCCGTAAAAAAACGATAGAGATCAAACCCGTGGTCCGCAGTGCTACTACTCAATGCTCAGCCACTACGCCACAGATCCTTCTAAAATAGATGATATCTATCTTTTCCCAGTTAGTGAATTTGCCATATTACTTTCAAAGAATATTAATACGAGAGTCGTGGTAGCTTGAGCGCTAAGCGCTTACTGACGTAAGGTGCATTTTGATTTAATACGCGCGCCGCATTAATTTTTTATTCGACGCTTTAATCGGTAGGCTAATTTCAGAGAGGTCGCTTCCGGGACGTGCAAAGTATTATGACCATTAACAAAGTTTTAATTACGTTTAAGCTCGCAAGTTTTCTGTCAGAGTGTGATTCTTCTGTTCTTGTAACTATAATTCTGTGCTATTAGGCAACCGTAACATTAAAAATTAAATAAATTTGCATAATTATTACGCGTGAATTATCTTAGGATATAATATGTAATTGTTTAAGAAAGTAACATAGTTTTCTATTATGTACTATACACGAAAAGATAGATTAATATGACGTTTCTCAGATAATTCTTTAACTTTTTCGATAAAATTTACCATTGCTTCATCAACTTCCGAGCTTGTAATTGCCGCAGTGCTGATTGGACGGAAAGCCAATCTGATTTAAACTTTCACATTAATCTCAGTAACATTGTAGAGTGAAATTGCACAGTTCAAAAAATTTAAGGTAATATCACCTACCATGTTCAAAAATCGAAATAGATATTTAATTCGCTCCGTATTAGATACTTATTTCGATTTTTGGGTAATATGATAAAACCGGACGTGCGAGTGAAACTCGTATTTGATACTTTAGTATTTGATACTCGTAAATTCCGATATATATGTAACATAAATGGCCATATTTTCTCAATTAAGGTTACATTTTTATACTTCAAGGCACAGTTACGTTTTATTATTTATTCATACTTGATAATTCTACCCGTTCTCAAGAAAAGGAGCCCTGACAGATGTACGAATGATCCTTTGAGATTTTGGTTTTTATCTTTTAAAATACGAAACTTTAAAAAGCTGTTTAAATATTTATGTATTTAAAATTAGCTATGTAAGTTTCTTTATTAAAAAGAGGAAAAGTGTCGTTTTTAGAAGTTATATAATTACAATATTTTGATTAGCGCAATTTGCATTTAATTAATAATAATTAATTTTTGCATTACTCTTTATCCACAAAAAGTATATAGAAAAATTATTTTTGGTTCATAATTATTAGTTACACAATTAATAGTTAAATAAGCTGTCAAATATATTTGAGGCTAATATTCGTTTTTATTTCACTAAATATCACTAGGCTTTGCACGACGGACTCTTTTGATTTCTCGGATGTCTGACTACTCATATTATATTAGGTATTGATAATTTTTTTCTATCTAAATATTAATACGTGGAGGATATATTTTGTTCCCTCTTTGAAGCTTGTTGCGCGCACGGAGGAGTGTGAGAATCTGCTTAGTTAAAATTAATATAGAAGAGATTTATTGTTTACGTTCATACTGCCAATGTCAAACTGACTGTTCATGACATATTTTTCAAACGTTTATTTCATCATCAATCAAATTAAAACAGAAAACCATGATGCCGACGACACATTATTATTGTACTTGTGTCAAATAACTTCTAAAAAAGTGTTTGTTATTATTTAAAAAATAATGCTCTTAGGAGGCGAGCTCTTAGTTCTAGTCTGCCTCCAATTGTGTTTAATGAGAATATACCTTATATTTACACACAGCCAACAGTTACTTTTAATTATTCTGTTCACCTATATTTTAATTAGATTTGTAAAATTGTGAAAATATTATGAGGATAACAACTATGTACAGAGTAAGCTTTTTATACCGAACTTCTTTTTAATGAAAAGTTCCTTAAAACGTAGAAATTGCTAAGGTTTGTTTGGTTTACATCGATACCCTTATATATGGAACAATCTTTATAACGTATATCGGAATAATAATCATTATTTAGACTCCAATAAACATAAATTTATTTGACCTTTAAACACAATACTTTTACTTACTTACCACGTGCTAGGCGGTGGAGGAAAACATCATGAGGAAACCTGTATGTCTGAGAAACAAGAATAAAAAATATATCGAAGACATGTTCGCCAACACGCAATGGGACACCGCAGTGGACACTTCCTTGCCCTAAAACCCTCTCAGAAATGAGAAGAGGCCTGTGCCCAGCAGTGGGAAGTACATAGGCTGTAACTTTAACTTTCGTAAATATTTGTACGTACAATACAATTCTAAAAAATGTACATACATAAACACTCACGCCTGTCACCCAGAGGGGTAGGCAGACACTACAGACTTCCATTTGGCATGATCCTGACACACCTCTCTTGCCTCCTTCACATCCATATACCTACGTCAACATGCTGGTCGGTTAAGGGTACTCCTAATTTGGCCCGTTTTCAGTAAATCGCTAATTTGGTTGATAAATTTTCGCCTAGGGCGTCCCTTTCCGACTATGCCATTCACTTCTGCAACATAAATTTTCTTTGTCACTCTTTCCTCATCCATTATTTCCACATGATCAAACCATCGAAGCATTCCCTTCTTAATCCTGGTCACAACATCATCTTGCAAACCACACCCTTCTCTTATCACACAATTTCTCATCCTGTCATTCAGATTCAGAACAAACATACTTCTTAAGGTCCGCATTTCTACTGCGTTCATTTTACTCTCGTGCTTCTTCTTACCCAACACCACACCCAACTTTCACTACCATACGTTAAAGTAGGGACCAACACAGCATTGTGAATTGCCATACGTGCCTTTTTCGACACATTTTGACTCTTCACGATAGAGTGCAGAGCACCATTTACTCTATTTCCTTCATTCACTCGTCGTTCTATATCCTTATCATATCTCCCATCCCTACTAAATACGCAACACAAATATACAAACTCATCTACTTGCTCGATCAACTCCCCTTCTATTCTTATTTCACAAATCGTTTTACTTTCTTCTCTTTCAAAACCATAACCTTCGTCTTACTTGCGTTCACTTTCATACCCCTTTCTTTAAATGATCTGTTCATTAATGTAACCATCATTTGCAACTCGGCCGCGGACGACGCAAGAATAACTTGATCATCGGCGTACAAAAGGCATTTGACGGGTAACTCACCCATTCTTAATCCGCATTCTTCAACTTTCAAATTTTGCAAACAACTGTCCATAAATAGGTTGAACAGCCACGGTGAAGCCACATAGCCCTGTCTGACACCTTTATGGATGTCAAATCAGTCCGAGTAGACCCCGTTGATCCTAACACAAGCACTAGAGTCCCTATAAAGAGACTCCAATGCCTGTATCAAGCCAGCGCTCAACCCAAATGAGTTCAGTGTTTTTCATAGCACTTTCCTATCCACTCTGTCATAGGCCTTTTCCAAGTCCATGAACGCACAAAAACCTTTTGGTTTTTAGCCAAAAACTTCTTTTTTATATATTCCCTTTCTAAATCCCGCTTGCACATCCCAAACTTTTCCATCAGTTTCTTTCATGATCATTTCAATTAGTGGAAAAACTGTATGCTAGGGTAGCATACAGTTTTCTCACAATGCTAAGAAGGCTGATACCGCAGTAGTTTTTACAGTCCTACTGCGGCCCTTTTCCTTTTTATAATGGGACTATCACGGCTTTGCACCAGTCTCTCGGTACCCGCTTCAGTTCCCAGCATAAATTAAACAAGCTGTGCAGCAGGCCTGCCACCACTTCCTCCCCAGCCCTTAGCATTTCGAGTGAAACTTTATCATATCCGGCAGCCTTATCTGCTTTCATGCTTTTCATTGTTTTCATTATTTCATCTATACTTAACTCGCTACCACCTTCCTCTTCTTTCGGAGTTTCTATTTCATTTTGTTCATACGCTGTCTCCTTACTCATAAACACGCTTTCAAAATATTCCTTCCATCTCTTTAAACTCAAAACTTCATCATTCAGAATATAGCCATTCTCATCTCTTATATCATTCATTATAGACTGTTTTGAATGTCCCCTGGCAGTTCTTACGAGTTTAAAGAACATTTGAATATTTGCATGGAAGTTATTTGATATTCTTCTATCATTCTTATCCGTTCTTTCTTGCTTTTTCCCTTCAACTACTTCTTTTACTATCTTATTTAGATGTCTAAAGACTGCTTTTTTTCTTTCAAAATCATCATTCGTAATGCTAGAAACACCAGCCTTAGTTGCTAGTAAATCTAGCCATGCTCTCTTCTTTGCTTCAACTTCCGTACATGTCTCATCATCCCACCATAACGAATCCTTTTTGCTTTCATTCTTTCTCTTAATAACACCACATACTTCGGTAGCTGCATCCACTAAATCTTTCTTAACATTTTGCCATACATTCTTCCAGTCTAACTCATTCATACATAATTCATCCAAACCACTTATGTTTTCTTTCAGTCTACATTTGAACTTATTTTTCTCACCTTCATCTTGTAACCTTTCTGTTATTAGAACAGCAGCTATTACCACAACGCTGTAACGCAGTGGTAGACACAGATAACCGATGGCGCAAACGCCTGAATAGACCATTAATTCGGCATAAAACCAAATAATGATCCGTTCCTACGTTAGACCCCCGGTAAACCCTGTAGATGAAAGAGTGAGGGGCGCAGTGTTATATCTACTGCGCCCCTCATTCTTTCGTCCACATCTTAGAAATGTGTTCATTTATTTGTCGTAATTACCTAGCACGTGTTTACTTATTTTAATTCATACTATCATCTGTGTCTATAATTTGGAAGAACAAAATTATATTGTTATTTTTTACTCTTCATGTACGTCAACGCTTTATAAGGCAATAAAATAGCCGGTCCCTTCATTTCGCGATAAAAAGTTTACACTGTATCTTTATATCTTTCGTTACTTACATATAACTGCAGCTATTTTATAATTTTTGTAACATTTAATGTAAGTTAAAGCCTTAAAGTACGCAAAAGGAAATCACATGAGATAATAGAAACTTAATCGAAAAATTTGCCGTTTTAATTTATGATGAAGCAACTAATAAAAATGCTGTACTTTTGTTTTTATATCAACAGAAACTATTGCACAAGTGCTCACTATTTACATTTACGGCGCTACAGTCGCGTAATGTCGCATGTTTATGAATATTATAAATGTGTTATTGCCAAGGCAAAGTCAGAGCAAATCGGCAGAATTGGCGAGAAAGTAGTTCGACTTCCTGGTTATTCTAGTCAAGTGCATTCTGGTCTCTCACTAAGACTATCCAAGGGAACTTCTATGTACCATCTCTCCCATCTCTGGTACACAGGGAGGACGATTCACTGGCCCATGCCACAAAGGACAACGCCGATCTGTTGGGCTCTCTCTTTGCGTTTAACTCGACTCGTGATGACAGATGGAACACACTTCCGACCATCCCGCAGTGTGAGTGCTCCATGCAGGATATACTTTTTACCCAACGCTTCAACAAATCAAGGGCCTGATGGTGTCCCTCCTATTTTGCTGAAAATGTGTACTACGGTGTTGTCACCGGTTTCAAAGACTCTTTTCCGGTACTCCTACTCCCTAGGCATAACACCGAAATCATGGCAGACAGGTTTAGCGCACCCGATCCCTAAAAAAAGGCAACCTCACAGATCCGACTAACTATAGGCATATCGCTATTATCTCCTTCTTCTCCAAAATATCTCCATAAGAGCCGTGGTAGCTCAGATGGTTAGCGCTCGCTGTAAATTTCACAGTACGCGAACAAACCGGGTTCGATCCCCGCCGGCACCAATGAAATCGTTAATTGCAATTTTAAGTGCTGATTTACCACGTGCTCGGCGGTGAAGGAAAACATCGTGAGGAAACCTGCATGTCTGAGGAATAAGAAAAAAAATATATTTCGAAGACATGTGAAGTTCGCCAACACGCATTGCGGCAGCGCGGCGACACTTCCTTGTCCTAAACCCTCTCAGAAATTAGGGGAGTTCTGTGCCCAGCAAAGGGACGTATATAGGCTGTAACTTTACTTTACTTTACTTTACTTTTTTATCCAAAATAATAGAATCGATTATAAACTGCTAGCTTATGAGGTACCTTTAGGATCACCAACTTATTAGTGACCGCCAATACGGTTTCCGTCAGGGTCACTCAGCTATGCAACCCTAGTGATCTTCTGAGTTTTTTTTATATAGAAGAGGGGGCAAACGAGCATGCGGCTCACCTGATGTCAAGTGACTACCACCACCCATGATCAACCGCAACACCAGGGGAATTGCAGGTGCGTTTCCGGCCCTTTAGAAAGGAGTAAGCTCTTTTCTTGAAGGTCCTCAGGTCGTATCGGTCCGAAAAAATCGCCGGTGGTAAACTATCCCACAGAGAAGTCGTTCGTGGAAGAAAATTCCTTTCAAAACGTACAGTGGTGGACCGCCAAGCATCCACGTAACTAATAGACGGGTGGAGGCAGTAGAGTCCAATAGGGAGGTGCTGGCCGTTAGTTTAGACATAGTGAAGGCCCTAGACCGGGATTGGTACAAAGCGCTTCTTTCGGAGCTTCCTTCTAATAGGCTTTCTGAGAAATCGTGCAATTTAATCACCAGTTTACATGCAGATCGGGGTTTCAACAGGTCGTAGTAGATGGTGCGTGCTCCAATTACAAGTCCATTAACGCTGGTGTTCTACAAGGCTGCGTGTTATCACCAACGCTGTTTCTTCTGCGTATCAATAATATGTAGCAAACCAGTAACATTCATTGCTATACGGACGATAGCACTGGTGATGTTTTATACACCGGCCGTGCCAATATTTCTCGGGAAAACGTCGCCGAGTACCGGGATAAGCTTGTGTCTGAAGTCGACACTTTGTTGAACAAAGTCTCGGACTGGGGCGAATAATTCTTGTTCAGTTTATTCCCCAAAAGACACAAGTTTGTAAATTTACCGCTAAAAGGAACCCCTTCGTCGTATTTCCTCAGTTTTAAGGCACTCCTCTTGTTGCCTCAGCCAATATCGGAATCCTTGGCGTCGACATATCGAGTGACGTGCAGTTTTGTGGTCTCTTGGAAGAGAATACCAAACTGGCCTCTCAAAACCTTGGCTTGCTCAGCAGAGAGAACGGCTGACCGCCTACAAAAGTTGTAGGCGGTCAGCCGGCATTGGATATTTCTAAATTCAAAGCCCACGCTAACGAAAAGCGGGTAAAAAGCTAGTTGTAAATAAATTGACATCATCGTTCAAAATCATTATAAGAGCATTATCATGTCCATATCCGCATAACATAAGCCTTATCCAAGAAATGCTAAAATGCATGGTACTGACACACCTGCACTCATCGACTCCCTTCATCTCTTACAACCTCTACGACTCTCTGAAATTGGCATATAAGATAAATAATTTAGTACCTAATTTATTAAAATTACATCAAATCATACAAGTAAAATTAAAGTCCCAAAAATAGACTTAGATAAAGTAAAATTCTTAAAAAAAAACTAGTAACGCATTTCAGGGCGAGCAATAGCAAAATTTACATCAAAATAGTATTACAAGTAGCTTGATTCACGTTCGTATCGGAGCTAGTGAATATTAATGCAAAAAGCATATAAAGGCATTGTCTGGATACAGAATTCCTAATACTAATGCTTTGTCTGAATCACTTTGATGTTAAATTCTTTAAGGCAAGCCAACGCTAAATTTAAATGGAACTTTTGTTAATTATTATCATAATACAAGCTTTCAACGAACTATTCACAAGTTACTTTTTTTTTTTTTTAACAATAAATGACATTATAAAGAACACAGGTAGCTGCGGATCCTAAACTATTTCGGGACCCTGGCATGCGATACAAAACGGTTTGTCACTGGACCTCTTTTACATCGAGATACTGTTAATATTACGTGCTTGTCATCGGCCTTTAAAAGTAATGCTTCTAATACAAAAACTAAGGAAGTATTGTTTCACTACATAATTAAATTTAAAATAAATAATAGCGCCTGCAAGAGATGATTCCGCAATAGTTGGAATAGGAATGATTACGTCCGGGTCTGGTGCGTGCGTGCGTGCGTGCGTGCGTGTAAGCGTGTGTGTGTGTGTGTGTGTGTGTGTGTGTGTGTGTGTGTGTGTGTGTGTGTGTATGCGTGCGTGAATGCGTGCGTGCGTGCATGCGTGCGTTTGTGTGTGTGTGTGTGTGTGTGTGTGTGTGTGTGTGTGTGTGTGTGTGTGTGTGCAGCTCTTCAGTGTCATTATATGTAAGAGTGTAGAGCATGTTCTTTAATTAAAGTGGCTGGTCTTTAAGGTCAATTACTTTTAATGTTTTGTTGTAGATGAAAGGATGTGAGAAGGTGGCACAACGTTTGGCCAGGTTTGTCTTTACGATTGGAACGGGGACTCTTAAAGTGCGTATGCTTCTTAATTCATTGTAGTCCGGGCGACATCTTACGGTTTTGTGCACTTTGAGTGTGAAATTGTAAATAAATATCTGTCTCATCCGTAGTACTTTAAATTCTTTATATAGAGATATACTATTAAATGAGCAATTCTTGTATATATATATATATATATATATATATATATATATATATATATATATATATATAAACGGGATCTCGGAAACGGCTCCAACGATTTTCATAAAATTTTGTGTCCAGGGAGTTTCGGGGATAATAAATCGATCTAGCTAGGATTTATTTTTCGAAAATGTCTTTTTATCCGCGTTTTTAGGCAATGACAAACTGCTACAATATCGTTAGAATAAGAAGGTAAATTTTGATTAGTTTGACATGATTATAAATAGCTTAATTGATATAATGGGCGGTCACAGAATCGTAAAACCCAGGTTCAAGCCCAGAGCGACCGACCGACTTATTTAATTTTTTTTTCAAGTTCCTTTCTTTTTTGAGAAAATCTATTTTTTCGAGCCCTTTTTTTAGTATTTTTTAAAAACACGAAAATTTAAATTAAAATAATTGCACTCGTGATTTTTATTCAAACAACCAGTTCCGTTTTTTCTGTTATGTCGCTAAGATCAAAAAATATTATTTATATTTCGTCAGTATGTAATTTGTATCTAAATATAATTTCCAAAACACACGAATTAAAAAAAAATCGAGCAAAAAATACCGAGCAAAGCTCGGTCAACCGGGTACTATAGAGAATCTGTGGAGTATGTGAATGGCTTACTTAGGATTACTTTAATTAGTGCACATTGAGCCCTTTCCAATGTCATTAAGTGCAGTCCTCCCAGCGCGGCCCCAAATACAAATTCAATACTGCAGTATAGATTGGCAGAGTGCAAAGTATACCTGACGTATTATATCTACGGGAGTGCAAACTCGCAATTTTTCGTGATGTTGTAGAAAGTTGAGCATCAAACGGTTTTTATCTAAGATAATTCCAAGATATTTGGTTATTCTAGAGCGCGCTATCGGTTCACATTTGCAGCCATGCAGATTGGTATAATCATTTTTGGAGTAATGAATTTTCAAGGGAGTAGCGGTCAGAGGACTTGTTCGTTTCGATTTATAAAAGCATATGTATGTAGTCTTTTCCTTATTTAGTGTAAGAACCAACAGAGACTGTGTCAAAAGCTCGCGACAGGTCGAGAAAAACACCTATGCAACATTGACCGTTCTCCATGTGTTGTGATATCTGATCAGCTAGTGCTGCTACAGCATCCTCGGTCGATTTTCCATGACAAAACCCATATTGCTTATCTGAGATTATCTGATTTTTATGTAGAAAACGGACAATTTGCTTATTCACTATCTTCTCTAGAATTTTCGATATTATACTAAGTAAAGAGATTGGTCTGTAATTTACCGGCAAGGTCGGAGATTCATTTTTGAAAATAGGTGACACTACTGCAGTTTTACAGGATTTTTTTTTTATAGAATAGGCTGACAAACGAGCACACAGTCCACCTGATGGTAAGTGGTTGCTGCGGCCCATAGACATCTACATGTATCTTCCATTACAAATCAAAATGCAGATGCGTTGTCACCCGTGAGGACTGAGATGGAATGCCTCATTTCCAGTAAAAAGGGTCTCCGGTTCTCTACACTCACCATACGAAATACAGCAGCATTAAGCTACTATTTCACGCTGGTATTCTGTGAGAGCGTGGTCCTTCCCCGGTCGAGCCGACCCATTCGTGCTACAACTATACTACTAATATAATTGCAGCATGGCTCTACCACATAAAAACTCTGGAAAAACTCCCGTTTCTAGGCTTAAATTAAATATGTGAAAAGGGAATAATAATACTATTGCAGGTCTTTTTAAGACGTGTAACAGTGACATGGTCTAATCCTGGAGAACTGTTGGTTTTTAGGTTATAAATAATTCGGCTCACTTCTTGTTCATCAGAAGGGTGCAGATAGAAAGAGTTTGGGTTAGATTTTGAACATCTGTGATTCTTGATTAGTAGGTCTTGAGTCGTGCCTAGGTTTTTTAAGATTTTTTTTAGCGAAAACCTCCCGTACGGTTGCGAAATGGTGATTACATTGGTCTAAAGATGAAGTTGGGTTGTTTAGATCCTTAATGAGTCTCATGGAATGGTACTCCGACGTAGGATTATAGCATAGACTTTTAATTTTATTCCAAAGGATGCATCTAATTAATCCAGGAGTGATCCAGATCTTTATGTTGCTCTTTCTACGATCTACTTTAACTTCCTGCGTGTAATTATTGATGGCGTATGTCACACCATCGTTAAATTTGTGTGAGGCGGTGTTAACATCATTATCGCTTGTTATTTCGTTCCAGTTCAGACTGTTAATATATAAGGCAACGACTCCCAGCCTGTTTTCCGTATCTTGCGTTTTTTACTTTTATGCTGGTAGATTTGCAAAGGAATTTCAGCCAGGGCTAAATCATGATCTGTAGTTGATGATTTGCAGACGAGACCAGGGGATATTGTATCAGATTTTATGAATATGTGGTCAAGGCATGAGGCTCCTCTAGTTGGCTTTGATATCGCTGGATATAGACCATGAGATGCCATCAAGCATAAATAGTTGCCCACTTGTGCATTAATTGGATCGTTTATGTTAATATTAATATCGCCTGCAATTACGAGAGTTCGTTTGCATTGTATGTCAGAAAGTACAATATCTAATGAGGAAATAAATCGATCTGTATTTGAAAAGGAAGCTTAGCGGTAAATCCCTAAGACTGTGATGTCGTTATTTATATTTATGAGGAGACTATCAGCATCATCCAATTTTTGTGTTTGAGGTGCAATTTCACTATTCCATGAGTGTTTGACGTATACGACGATCCCACCGCTTTTGTTAATTTGTGATAAGGATTGATATGTTATGTAACTCTCCAGAGGTTCAATAATAATACCGTCATATAGCCAACATTATATCAATACAATAATATCGATATCCAGGTCTAATCGTTTAGGAGCTAGTTTGAAATCGTCAAAATTACGTTGATAACTTCGTTCATTTCATTTAAGTTCGTTTGAATGTCAGCACTTTTAGACTTTTCTTATTATTATTAAAAATACTTTTGAATTTTTCCAAGGAGTCCATACTACGACAGTCTATAGCCAGTGATTTGTCTGTATCATTAGTAATGCTAAGTAAATCCGTGTCTAATTAACATAAATATTAAGATAGAAGATAATATTGTTTTATTTTTGAAGATACGAGTACCTACAGCTGCAAGAGTGGGAATGTTATTAATTCGTGAAAATAGCTTTAATTCTTTATTGTTGTGTATTTCTGTACAAGTGTATGTTATGTATAGTATAGTGAGTTGTGGGTTATGTTTGTGTGTATAAGATTAACCCAGAACTATCTTTTCGTGAATGATTTGAGAAGAATTGATCAAATATAAGAACGAACTGGTAGCTTAAAACTAGATTTAATATAAAACATAAAATGTGCGTAACAACCGGTGTAGTGAAAGGAAAGTAAACAACATTTTGTGAATTATTAGACGTCTGCTTATGATTGAGGAACAGGAGCAGGCGGGCAGTGACGCAATAAGTCTGAGGAGTTCCGGATCGTAATTGAAGGGCTTCCCTCCTGTTTACGAATACTGATAGCACCATTTTTAATCCAGCAAAATCTGAAGCCACATTCTTTGGCTCTCTGTCTTGAAATACGAAATAACTGCCGATTTTCTTTAGTCAGCCGCTCATTGAAGTAAATATTTCTTGCGCTGCTAGGTAAGTCTAGATCCTTACTATTAAGGTTGCGTCTAGATTTTCTTGCGAGTAAAAACTCATCCCGCTTATTCCGACGTAAAAATCTAACTACTAGTGGATGAGGTTGCCAGTCCGCTGGTGACTTATTGGCACTGTTTATTGTGTCGCTGACTTTTTGACGGGAGCCCACTCGCGTTACGTAGTCTAAGTCGTTGGCGTCGAGGTTGATCCCAATTTTTGCAGCAGTTGTTAAAATTATGTGCACCGGATTTACGTTGGAGGTTTCTGTTATACCGACTTCGTTCTTTAGGTGAATTTATGCTTGAGTGTTAATTTCCTGGTTAAACCGGGCAACAGTGGAATTCAAACTAAGGACCTCCGATTTATTTTTCTCAAGTGCGTGGATTTTTTCCTCTGCACGCGATAACTTGATTTCATACTCATCGAGTCGTATATTGTACTGCAACAGGTGATCGGTCAGTGACTTAAGGTGAGCTTTCAATTCTCCTACGTCATCTCGAAGTAATTTTATTTCCGAAGCCAGCAAGGATAATTGACATGAGTTTTCTGTTAGAGAGGGCGATTCAACCACAGCTGAACTGCATCTGTCGATATCTTCGTTGCAGTTGGGTGAGCGTATGGGTTTGTTTGTGTTATCGGTTTTCGGCGTCGTACAGCAGCACTGTGGGCATACCCATGTTGATCTTGTTATTTGTGTAGTCTTACGATACTCTGATATGTTTACACACAAGGAGTGGTATTGTTAATCGCACTTACTGCATTTCATTAGTTGATTTCCTTTTTACATTTACGATTATACAATGAAAATATTGATCGCCTCGCATCAATATTTGAAATGATATTTACAATGAAAGTAAACTTTGTATGCATTGCTTTTTGTTAGACATAGAATTTATTACATTTACTCCGTAAAATTTTCGCCGTAGTGGAAATCACAAAGACCGCATTTCAGATACTAAGCAATAGACGCGTGAGTGATATTTTTTACACAATAGTTAAAATCTAGGTAGATTTTACATTGTATAAATACGGTTTAAGTAACTGGTATGGAAGTTAAATCGAAACAAAGAAGAACTCAATGCATTGAATCCACACCATCATTTTCTTTAGACTCGAATAGTTACTAAGTCAACTTTGGAACTTAGTCACGGTTCAGGTGGATTCTGCAAATAGAGAAGTTAAATACAACTTTCCACGGAATATTGTCTACGTTTGAAACTTTGATCTCTACAACTACATAAAGTTGTAAAGTTGAGTTCTCATGTGCAGGAATCTAAACTTTTTATTTAAGTTTATGCGTTTTGAATTCCAATATGTATATTACAGTAAGTACTAAAACTTTATACAGTAAGCATTAAAAATTTATTTTATTTTATATATATTTAAATAGTTCACAGCAGCCAATTTTAAAGTTCTATGCACCTACGCAGGACGCGATTATAGCACCCTTATAGAACGATGGGACGCAAACCGAAACTACCAGTTAAACTACCAGATAAGGCGCAAGATCAAAGGCTTTACATCCTTTGCGAGGCACTGGAGTAAAATGCCCAAAACTTCCCCCACTTCAGGGTGCTACTGAGAATTTCTTAACAGAAAAACCTAATAATAGATTTTGGCCTGACCCGAGATTCGAACCCGTGGCCACATGATCAGCCTAGTCACGTTAACAACCACTGCAATGATGCAATCGAAAATATATTTTTATTGACATTACAAGTCCCAAAACCTTATTTTATATAAGTATTTTAAACTTGCGACGTCAACACTATGTAATTTACAGAGCTGAATACGGCAATACAACTTTGATTAGGTAACTAAGAAACACTTAAGAAATTGATAAATTGTCACTGTTTCACAAAACTATTGTGTTTGATTATCACGCAGCAGAGACACATACAAAAATAGTCGAAAATATTCGTTTTTCGTTAGATAAACACTGGTAACTTTGACGTATGATGATCACGTTATTTTTATTAGTTTGTAGCACGACATCGATGATGAATGATAGATGTCTAATCTGCCATCAAAAAAACTACGCATGTATTAGTAAGTCCACTGCTGACCATTGACCACCCACAAGGAATGGCACAAAGCAAGGTCCTGAGCCACCTACGTCCATCGACTTCCTGTATCTCTTACGAGGTCGTCACTCCATCTAGTGTGAAGCAGTCCTAAGTCTAAGTCGAAGTCGCTACATCGGTATGGAGTTGCCACTCAGGAAACTTTCTTCTTCATCGTTTGTTGGTTCTTTAACATATATAGCGGCCCATTGCAAAAATCTATGTAAGTCATCCTCACACACACCCGCCTGTCCTATTGACGTAAGCTTGCAATATAATGTTTTAATATAACTTTCTGTCTGAATAGGAACCGAGGACACAATAATTATTTTAGATCTGATATTCTCACTAGGATCATCATAGGTCATGATAAATGCGTGGATGTAGTTTCTCAAACCCTAATTTTATTATAATATACTTTCAATGAGGATAGATTTGGTTACCATTTGAGCTTCATATTTGAGATAGTGTTCAAATCGAAATCCAAACTTATGCGTATCCAAACACGCGTCATACTTGTTCAATATTTAATATTCATATTTCATGTTAATTACATATTTCTAATAGGAATTTTCAACTTTTGTGATTTCTCGAAATTATAATATTCATTGAAATCATATGCTTTTTTTAAATAAAAGTTTTTTTCTTGCTTAAAATTAGTCTTGCTGAAAATTAGCCTCGTTATATTATCTACCATTCAAAACTTTTAAAATACAGCGCCTTTTATTAGAAGAAGATATAAAAATAAGAAAACTCTTAGCCTTACAAAAGCCAAATTGTCGCTTGGAACCATTCTTCTTGGTCTAATTAACATAGATATTCCATTTCCAGTTATTTCGCGTTTCAATGGTCTTGTTGAAATGTTTTGCTATTTTATTGTTTACTATTGATTTAAGTATTTTCTTTAAAACGAAGAAACTTAATAAATAAACTTCTGAATTATAGCCATTTTTAAAAACATTTTCATGTTTAATTACTCTACTTAATTATTTTACTTAATTAATTATTCTTAATTATTCATCATATTTTTTTATCATTCTCATATTTGGATTTTTCTGCATTTTTTCATAGTCGCCTCTTACAACTCATACAATACTCTTGTATGACAAATATCTTAAAATACTATCTATATTCACTGCAATGAGAGTCTGGAAAATAATAGAAAGATGTTTTACATATAACTTTTTAGATTTGAAACCCAGGCTTTAGAAATTAATTTAACATAGATGTAATATGATACTGTCAGTCGAATACTACGATACACGTATATGAAATATTTATAACCAATCTGTGAGCACGGGTAACTGATACGATGTTTACTTTAACGGTTGAAGATTCTAGATAGAATATATATGATAGAATATCGTTATTCGTTAGCTTGCAAGACAAACAGTTATTGACAACACAAACTTTATTTCCAATCTTATTTAACTTAAACTTACGGCATTATTGAAATAACTGATGCTATTTACCGTTTTAACCTTACTGATAGTGTATAATTCATCTAATTATTCAATAAACGGCGAATGCATCTACATATTTATTAATTTAATTTTAGTGTTAGAAACTTAGCAGAAATAAAAGTCACGTAACAGACCAAACACATATTTTCTAGAGAAAATGAAAAAGAGGTTATTAAAAAATGATTTCTTCTTCCTTTTTTATTGGTAAAAGATGCGAAATTTTACAGCTCAGCAAAGAAATTTTTAACAACCCATTCCCATCTAAGTTCTTCTTAAAAGTTAACAGAAAAGCTACTTAACTAGTGGCTTTAATTTTTTAAGCAATTTAAGAACTATTTAGCTAATTTGCACTAAATATTAAAATATCCGATATTTAATTATTATATATTAAATTAAGTTGCATTATTGTAGTTAGATTTAATTATTAAATCTACACAAAATTTATGTAATACTTGTGAAAAATTGTATAACACTTAACTTTGTTATGAATTGCGTTATTGGTCTGCAAAATAAATTCAAGAATAAACTTAAATCAAGATTGATTGTTTTGCAAACGATCGTAGTATGTATATTAAAGATTCGATTTATCTTAACTATCTTACTTTAACTTTATTGATCGTTCACTTAACCATTTATAATGTGATATATCTATGAAATTACTCCACAAAAATGTATAGGCAAAGGCAGTATTATGAATAATCTTAAATCTGACATTATGAGCCCTGCCTCAAACTTCACAGTAAGCGAGCAATCTGCGCTCGATCTCACGAGTATCAATGAAATTTTTAATTGCAATTTGAAGTGATGATTTACAAAGAGTTCGGTAGTATCTACTTACTGTTAAATTTATGACTTTAAATAACTTAAAACAGTTAATGATTGTTATTCAGATGTTTATGACTTTAATAGAGTAGAAGTTCTGATAGAGTATTTTAGTTTAAGTAACTTGGGTTCGTTGGATTCGAGGAGATACTATGTAAATGGAAATATGTATATATATATATATATATATATATATATATATATATATATATATATATATATATATATATATATATATATATATATATATATATTACACTAGCCATCCTCCCAGTTCCAGGTGATTTCGGGATCTCGACAACTGCTCCATCTATCGGGTCCCAATGATATATAAATCGATAAACCATCTAAGGTTCCATTCTATTACAGACAAAAAAATTTATGAGAATTGGTCGAACCGTTTTGAGTTCTAACGAGACTAACGGACGACGTCAATTGATTTATATATACACGGTGCAACTTGAGTGGTGAATCATCAAATTTTGTCAAAAGCATATTTTAGCCTAAGCGTCGCAATTGCAGCTAAACTATTAGGTCTGCGGCCAAGATTTTTTTCTAAACAAGATACACTGAGGGTCTTTTGTACAGACTCAGTGTTTTTAATCAGAAGCTTATATTTAAAAACATCCAAATAAAATATCTACTGTATTTTTTTTTTTCAAAATATGTTTGCATACATTTTCTATGGTTTTATAACAAATAACCTATCTTAAAAACTACTGGCCTTCATGAACACTTAACCCAAAACATTTCTTTTTGCGAGCGCTGTGGTATCGTGTTGAAAAATGTACTTAAATAGTCCAAGTACCAAAAATCCCTGATTTTATAGAGCCTAAAGCTTTTTCAAAAACGTCAGTTACCGAAAAGGTTAGAAGCGCATGTGCCTGCGCTTCTTATCAAGTAACATCTTTTTTTGAGTTAAGAAGCCTAAATAAAAACATTGTGTCTCGCTCTTGCTGTGATCTGCTGATTAAGTAGTTTAGTATTTTTATGGCCATTGTATTATTGGAAGGACTTGTTATAGTTGATTAAGGGGTATGACTATTGTAAGCTCCTTTCTTAGTCGTTTATCGTCTGCCATTACCTGTGCTACGTTTCTATCCGGTGTTTTGACTTTATGCTCTGAATTCGGCTTGTTTATCGGACTGCGATACTCTCTATATGATTTAAATTGTTGTTACCTTGTAAAGAAGACTGCAAGTTTATTAAACAATTATTATTATTAGATCTGCGTGAATTTTCTCCCTTATGTCCTATTATCTACGCGACTATGCAGAAATGTACTATTGTTACGGCGCAGCCCAAGTAAACGCCCGAGCGGCTGTTCATCAATCAACCAATTGGAAAAGGTATTTAATAACCTGAGGTATACCCTTATTACCGTGTCCAAAACGCGTACATGGAAGGTAATTCTAGGCCCGAAGGAGTTCTGAGAATCGACACACATCAAATCAAACAAATCTTTGAAGAATTGTAAAGAGATTCGTCAACATGTAAGAGAGCAATTAGCCGTCGTGCAGGCCTACTCACATGTCTGGGCACAAAATTCTGCAAACGGAGGGATTGCACCCATACCACGTGAAAAAAATGCGAGATTTACTACCTGTGGACTATCTAAGACGAGTCGCCTTTTGTCAGGCCATGATAATTAGGTGCGATGTAGATGAGAACTTTTTTGACAACATAATGAGAACAGATGAGTCATCTTTTAGTCGAAATTGAATATTTAATATGCACAATTACCACTCCTGGAGTTATACAAACCTACATATGACGCGCCGCCATAGATGGATAGACCGTGGTGGGATAATAGTCTGGAATTCAAGGTCGCCAGACCTGAACCCGTAGATTTTTTATTTGGGGATATTACGAATAGCTGGTGTATGTATGAAACTGAATCAGGCTCAAATGAAGGTTGAGGAAAAAGAATAATCATTCCGCAGACTCGAAATAAATTTTATAAATAGATGTAGGCTATGTATCGTCAATAATAGACCTCATTTTAAATATTTAGTTTAAAGAAGCGTGTAAGAGATTATAAATAATATATTAACGGCACATGTTCGTGCGTTACTTTTTATTGGATTCCTTTCTGTCCTTTCTTGTAGTAATCTTGTTATTCTACTTACTAGCGTAGCGTACGCTTAACAAAATAAAATTACTTACGTTTTGGGAGACTTTAAATCAAAGAAAAATGTCAATTATTGTCACATGGACTATTTAAGTACGTTTTTCAACAGGCCCCAGTACAAATAAAATTAAATTTTCTGGGTTAATTTTTCATGAAATCCAATAGTTTTTAAAGTATAATATATGAAATATGTCTTTTAGAATCATAGACATTTTGTTGAAAATCTGTATATAAAGATGATGAACTAACTGACTGATCTAATATATACAAAATAATGTTTGCGTGTTCGCATTTTATGCGCTGCCATACCATTCGTCAGATTGCTATGAAATTCTGCCAACATATTGTTTGAACTTTGGCGAAGGACAAAGTTATAATTGGACCCGATAGGTGGTGTTGTGATAGAATTCTGACATTACACGTGCGAAACCGAGGCAGATCGCTAGAATGACTTAAATAATTACGATAAAAATTAGATGTGAGATACTAATAAACATTAAGCTGTTTATTAGTATAAAACATTTAAAAATGTATACATTCACAAAACTATCAAAACGCTTCTATCTGCAAATTAGTTCAAGCGTTATAGTATTTCGATTTCAAAAAAGTGAAATTTCTACATTCGACACGTGTATTTTTATGTGTTTATCAATTCCTCAGAAACGCATGAACCGATTTCAATAATTATTTTTACAATATAGGTTTCAGGTATAGTCCCATATAAATTTAAAGAGAAAAATTAATCGCTCAGGACAAAAAAATAGAGAGTGGAGACTTTAAAGTACCTATCCTTATATACGACATACTGTCGTTATCTTGAACTCGTGATTTTCCTCAGACCACACAAAAGACTGAAAAAGTAAAAAAGTTACAATTTTTATAAAATATGTTTCAGTATTGGTCCCCCTATAAATTTAAAGAGAAAAATCCATCACTCAGGGTGAAAAAATAGGGGATGGATACTTTAACGTAACTACCCTTATTAACGACATACTAGCCGTTATCTTAAACATGTGATTTTTCTCAGACCACTCAAAACACTGAAAAAGTAAAAAAATACAATTTTCACAGTAGCACACAATAGCTTCTGAAGTCAGGATTTTGCCTGAGGTTCTTTGACACAAAGTCATAGCAATGACATCAAAAGCTATAATGAGTGACATTTTTTAGCTTTCGATTTTGGTTTTACTTTATGTCAATAGTTTTATTATTAGTTTAATAATCCCCGTACTATTACAATTCTCGAAACGATATTTTTGACTTATTAAATCATTTGTTTTAAAAGGTTTATTTATGACACAATTATTTAAAACCTTGACACTGTGCCAAATTAATTTCAATTTCGTTTACTTATAATTTCACAGGATTTATCTAACGAAAAATTTACTATCAGACTACGAGAGTGCTAGATTAAATTAACGGCAAATGTATTTTAATAACAGTTTTTGTGGCATCAACAAGTTCATTTAAAAATATATTGAATAATAATAAAATATATTGATATTGATAAAATATATTGATATTGATAATAACGATTAAGAACTCCTTTTTATCAATTAATGTCACAATATAATATTATTTAAAAATTGTTGCACTGAAAGCGCTTAGCCATAATGATATTGATAATAACGATTACGAACTCCTTTTTATCAATAAATGTCACAATATAATATTATTTAAAAATAGTTGCACTGAAAGCGCTTTGTCGTAATGACATTGATAATAACGATTACAAACTCCTTTTTATCAATAAATGTCACAATATAATATTATTTAAAAATTGTTGCACTGAAAGCGCTTAGCCATAATGATATTGATAATAACGATTACGAACTCCTTTTTATCAATAAATGTCACAATATAATATTATTTAAAAATAGTTGCACTGAAAGCGCTTTGTCATAATGATATTGATAATAACGATTACAAACTCCTTTTTATCGATAAATGTCACAATATAATATTATTTCAAAATAGTTGCACTGAAAGCGCTTTGTCATAATGATATTGATAATAACGATTACGAACTCCTTTTTATCAATAAATGTCACAATATAATATTATTTAAAAATAGTTGCACTGAAAGCGCTTTGTCATAATTATATTGATAATAACGATTACGAACTCCTTTTTATCAATAAATGTCACAATATAATATTATTTAAAAATTGTTGCACTGAAAGCGCTTTGTCATAATGATATTGATAATAACGATTACGAACTCCTTTTTATCAATAAATGTCACAGTATAATATTATTTAAAAATAGTTGCACTGAAAGCGCTTTGTCATAATGATATTGATAATAACGATTACAAACTCCTTTTTATCAATAAATGTCACAATATAATATTATTTAAAAATTGTTGCACTGAAAGCGCTTAGTCATAATGATATTGATAATAACGATTACGAACTCCTTTTTATCAATAAATATCACAATATAGTATTATTTAAAAATAGTTGCACTGAAAGCGCTTTGTCATAATTATATTGATAATAACGATTACGAACTCCTTTTTATCAATAAATGTCACTATATAATATTATTTAAGAAGTTAGAAAGTGCTCCAGACTTATTTAATTATATGGTACTAAAAATTATTACCATTTACCATTTTTATTCTGATGAACGCTTTAAATGCAACACTACGCTCAAAATTAACATAATATGATATCCTTGCTATTTTACAACTGATATCATTAATAACAATTGTACATGCCGATATATCACGTAGTCGGCGGTGAAAGAAACACTGTTGTTTGGAAACTCAAACATATTTACATACAGATAAACACTCACGCTCGTCACTCGTAGGAGTAGGCAGAGACTACAGACTTCCGTTCGGCACTATCCTAATACACATTTTCGGAGATTAAGAGTACTCTTAATTTGACCAATCTTCAATATATCGTCAGTTTGGTTGATAAGTTTCCATCCGGGACATCCATTACCATCTCTGCCACTCGTTTCTGCAAAATGAGTTTGTTTTGCGACTCGTTCATCATTCATTCTTTATACATGACCAAACCGGTGAAGCATTCCTTTTATAATCCTGGTTGCAACATCATCCTCAATTCCAATATCTTAAAATATTGAGAAATGATTCTTTTAAATATTTACCGATTGTATAATATAAACTAAATACTGGAGCTATATTATGGCTGCAGCACGAATGGGTCGGTTTGATCGCGGAAGAGCCATGCTTTCACAGAATAAAATCGTAAAATAGCAGCATAGTGCTGCTGTGTTTCGATTCATGTAGAGAATAGTGTGAGAGTAAAGAACCAGAGAACTTTTTATACTAGTAACGAGGCATTTTATTACAGTCCTCAGGTATGACAACGCATCCGCACTTAGATTTTATATTGACGAAGAATGAAATTGTATTTAATTCATTTTATCTTTGTCATTTAAAATATATTTTCTACCATTATTCATAGCCAAAGCCGTCTTAACTACACTAGAGGATAATATTTACGGGAAGGGTTAGTTAGGGTAGTTTTTAATATTTTATGACTATTAGCAAAAGAAATTCGCCTGTAACTATGCTTTTATTATTCCTTTATTATTATGTAAGTTGGAATAATATAATTCGAATCGCTTAATCCCTGTTAAGGATTCCATTGAAAGTAACTAAATGTTTATCTCTTTCTAAATTTTTACTTTACGGGCTTTGTAAATACAGATACCTATAAGCTTAGAGCGTCGCTGTGAAACTGTGATAGCAGCCGGGATGAAATATGACAGCGTTAGATTTCCATTGCGATGACAAGTTACCTGTACGGACAGAGCTTTGGTGAAAGTGGGATAGATTTTAAATTATTTATTACCTTTCTAGCACTATACTTATGTATTATATTAAAGATTAATTTCTTATTACTTGACACTAGCAAAAGTACAACAGTACGAGTCATTAGCAAAGCAAGAAAGAAAATTTTGCATCTATTGTGTGTGAAACAATTTTTTAAATATAATTCAAATGCAGGTACAATTTAAACTTTATCCTTTAATATAATTATTTTGGAAATTCCTTTACAATATATTAATGCGTCACATTGCAAAGATTTTAGGAGATATAGACGAGTGTCTAAACCAGAAGTTGATAGTATCACACGGCGCCAAAGCAGACACAATGACTTGAGTTTGATATCACCAACGGAGCATTTATTTCATCATTTCTACTAATGTTTCATATCCGCAGACACTTAATACATAAAATTGTATCATTTTTACTTAACTAAACTCACTTCAAGACATTCTTCAAACTAATTTAAAAAAATTAGGAATAAGATCTTCATTCTTATCCATTGACCAATATTTATTATTGTGAAAATCTTTACCCTCACACTAGGATTTTCTGCTGTGTCGTCGAGGCACTTTACTTACATAAATTGTACAAGGACGAGCATCCAGATCCAGAACAATTACTTATAGGCCGTAAAAATACTTGTTTCATACGGAATTCATGGGGAACTCATTGCTAAGCTACTGCACCATAGATCCGTTAAATTAAAAAAAATACATTTGACCCTACAGGCCATCCCTACAACTAAAATTTCTAATTTAAAATGCAAAGCGGTTCAAATTTTACCTGTAACGACGGTTGGACGAACAGGTGAAATTTGAAAATCAAATCATTTTTATATGTATAGAAAATATATTGAAAAATTAAATTCCAACCCAAGCATACCACTGCAAGACTTCAAGATACTATAAGTTCATACTGCGTATATCAGAAGAAAAGTTAATACATTGGGACTTCAAACACCTCAGTCCCCTGCTATACTGTAAAGTGCTCGAAACGACGGGAATAGAAAATAAGTAAATGTACGCGATAAAGTCCGTAAAAAACTAGTTTTCTTTAAATGTGTAGTAGTCGCGTAACGTACGTGGTAAATCCATGCTGCGGTCCTATCAGTAGTATGGTTGTAGCACCAATGGGTCGGCTCGACCGGGGAAGGACCACGCTCTCACAGAATACGAACGTAAAATAGTAGCTTGATGCTGCTGTTTTACGTATGGTGAGTATAGAGAACCAGATACCCCTATTACTGGATACTATTATAATAGGGGTAGTATTACTGGAAATGAGTCATTCCATTTTAGTCCTCACGGGTGACAACGCATCTGCATTTTGATTCATAATCGAGGATACATGTAGGTGTCTATGGTCCACAGCAACCACTTACCATCAGGTGGACTATTTGCTCGTTTTGTCACCCTATTCTATAAAAACACACACACACACACACACACACACACACACACACACACACACACACACAGAGGCGTGCGCGCGCGCGCTTGCACGCATATATGATGAAAACTTGATTTCCGAAAATCAAAAAGACAAAACGATGCTCCTTTCGTGGTCCGGTCTGTATTGAATTTGTAATACAAGCGAATACTTCGAAGTGATACAACTGCGAGCTAACGTAATCAGTAATACAATTGTTTTTGGTTATTAGTGTGTTTTTAAGTTGTAATTAGTGTTCTGTAATTAAATTATCAATTTTGGTAATTTACTTGGTTGTTTTTATTGTTTACATCCCCGAGCTCGTCACAATATTACTTATGGGACGCACTTTGCCTAAATAGAGCTACGATCTGCACCTGACGGCTTTCAGTAAAAAGGTTTTACGAATGGAATTTGGAATTAATTTTTTTTTATTAACGAATGATGAGATTCAGGCAGCTTGCCATGGCGAAGACAAATAGCGGTATATCATTAATTTTAAACACCATGCTCTATTCCCCAAGACTGGTCATGGGGCGCTCTACGATCAACGCGAGTTTATTAGGATAATTTTTTAAAGACACTTTGCCTTGAAAAGTCATGCTTCAAAAACTTCAAAACTTTTAAGTGACCAGTGTACTCAAACAAATACATGCCCTAAAATGCCTTAAAAAATAATGATTTCTTATATTTACGCGAACACTACACATGATTAAAACTACTTTTACAGATTTTATCGCGTTTATTTTTATTTTTAATTCCCGACGTTTCGGGCGCTTTCCAGCACCCATGGTCACGGGGGACTGAGATGACTGACGTCCCGATGTCATTGTTAAACCCGGAGTAACTTCAGCTTTTTTGAACAATGACATCGGGACGTCAGTCATCTCAGTCCCCCGTGACGATGGGTGCTGGAAAGCGCCCGAAACGTCGGGAATTAAAAATAAAAAGTAAAAATAAACGCGATAAAATCCGTAAAAGTAGTTTTAATCATGCCTTAAAAAAATTCTGTAATATTTTGCTTTTGTGTTTTATAATACCCCTCCTAGCATTAAAAATTATAATTTAAGAGATTAACGTTTTTCTTTTAAATTTGGCTATTAGTGGGTTAAGGTTACTCTTAATATGGCCCATCTTCAATAATAATATATCGCCAATTTGGTCGTCTAGTACGTCCCTTCCCGACTCTGCCATTTATTTATTTAGACTTTATACAACGCATGTGATGTGGAATTAATGCCTGGGGCATTCTCTACAAGTCAACTAAAATAAAGTAAGTAAATAAAGTAAATTGAAATATACTTATATAAAACAAAATAATACAAATACCCACACATAAATTTACATATCAAAACTTATTTAAACTTAAATTATGTACATGAAAATAATTTTATCACGTACGTTATAAAATTATATATTGGTATAAATACATAAATAAATACTAATAATGAGATTATTCCACCAGTTTATTTATGTAACGTTCACCAAATTTTTTCTTGAATGCGCAACGATTAGCCGTTCTAATTTCAAGAGGGAGTGCGTTCCAGAGGAGAACAGACTGTACAGTGAGGGAAGAATACAGGAAGCCAGATTTATGAGAGGGACACTTTAGTAAAAGGTTGTTCGAAGAACGCAGCTTTTTATCATGGTTAGATAGAGCAAAGGTTCTGAAAATGAGAGTTAAGAAAGAGGTGGGTGTAGGATATATTAGAATGGAGTATAAGGTTGTAGGTGCGCGCATACTTTGTCGCTGGCGAAGGAGTAGCCAACCAGTAGCCAGATATTGTCTATGTACACAGGCTTCAAGTACTTTGGATAGTAATAGAAGATTTGTTATTGGTTTCAAAAGATTGGTTAACCCTTCAAGTGCCATAAAAATCCCATGAAGTCGTATGCGCCCGGCAAATCCCAAGCAGCCGCATGCGACTGCAAAGGTACTGAAATTGAGAGTTAAGAAAGAGGTGGGAAGTAGGATATATTAGAATGGAGTATAAGGTTGTAGGAGCGCGCATACTTCGTCGCTGGCGAATGAGTAGCCAACCAGTAGCCAGATAGTGTCTATGTACACAGGCTTCGAGTACTTTGGATAGTAATAGAAGATTTGTTATAGGTTTCAAAAGATTGGTTAACAATTCAAGTGCTATAAAAATCCCATGCAGTCGCATGCGCCCGGCAAATCCCGAGCAGCCGCATGCGACTGCACCCACCCACAGCACTTAAAACCATTAAAACTGATATTTATAGGCTACTTTTCTTATGCAGAAGTTTAGCATTATAAAGTCTATACAAAATTTTCTATCTTGTGGTCTAAACAAAAATTTTACTTCATTAGGCAAAGGTTTCACTTCATTACAAAAAAAGTTATTGTATTTTGATAACAAAAAAAACATACCAAGCGAATGTCGGCAGCGCGAAAATCATAATTATTTCAATATATATTACTCGAACTTATTTACGTTAAAAGATAAATTTTATTCGCCCAAAAACTTCCATTACAATTTTATATGTAATAAAACACTATACCAAAAACACTAGAAAAATCCAAAAATCAACACAATAACATTCACGTGAAAATGTCGTATGAAATAAACGTAGATTATAAATAAATATTCATAGGATAACCGTTTTTTATTGCACTACAGGATAGAGTATTTAATATTGATTATATAATGCCAAACTTCTTCATAGGTAAGTAGTCTCTATATGTAAGTTTTTATGGGTTAAAGTGCTGTGGGTGGGCGCAACCTCATGAGACCGCTAGAGATTTGACGGAAAATAGCCGCGGTCTCATGAGACCGCTAGGGGGTTGAGAGGTTAAAGTCGGATTGGAAGTATTCGGCAAGGAAATAACGTAGGCCTTGTGCCAAAGTGTCGGGAAAACTGCGATATTTAGAGAAAAGTTTATAATATGGACAATAACAGTAAGAATATGTCCAAGGATATTACTGATCGTACGGTGGCTGATGTTATTGCAGCCCACAGCGTTTGCAATTAATAAAAAGGATTATCTTTTTAATTTCATCCGAAGTAACTGAACTGGTTTGGTGATCCAGAGGAATACAAGAAACAAAATAACTGTTAATATCACCCAAATCAAATGTCCTCTGTAACATAAAATGGAGCTATTTAGAGATTTTGAGAGCACCAAAGAACTTCCAAATGTCGGCAGAAGAGAAGAAAATTATGTTATCGAGTATATATCGTTTTATCGGCGTTTAGCGTTGCGTATCATCTGTTTACACAGATTCCTATAGTCAACCAAATCTAAGAAATACCTTTTGACGTTTCTCATTAATCATTCCGCAATAACTTTGCACAAGCGTACTCACACGATTTAAAATAACCTTTTACCTAAATCCGAAGAATTATGAAGTTATCTATATTTAATTACAACGTGTTTAGTTTTTTATCGCTAATTTAAATTCGAATCTTTCAAACAAAACAAAATATTAAAAAAATAACCAGTATCAACTTTTTTACTTGTCGTTTCAATGATATGTCGATATGTGCCTTATCTTAGTGTTTGGATGATTATAATGCATTGATATGCGAATAATCGGCAAAAAGATTCAAATAATCGTTAAAAATATTCAAATAATCGAATCATTAATTTTTTAATGTATTATTTGTTTAATTAAATTTTTATTTTTAAAATTCCTTAATTTACATGAACCATGAATAAAACAATTTTTTAAATTTGTCAACGTAAAGGACAATGGCGAACTCCCAAATAAATTATAGTTGACTTTGACTTTTTCTTGCGTCTACAAATTCGCACCTTCATTTCTGTTACTAAATAAAAAGTTTTACTATAAAAATTAAAAAGATTATAAAAATTCATTATAGAAAATATTAAATCAAAATGACTACACACCTTAAAAAGAAACCGATAATTTAACAAACAATCCCAGAAATATTACATAATGTGTTCATTACTTTCTTATCAAGAGGCAAACGGTAATGCAAAAATCGTAAATTAGCTCTCCTGTAAAATTAAGTTTTTTTTTGTTCTGTAACTGTTTGGAAATGAAGGTGCGTAAATGCAAAATATGTAAAAATATATCTCTAAAATCCTGAACATTTTTTTGTCAGTCATTCTACTGCAGGAAGTCAGGAATTAAAAACATTGTAGGGTAGTTACTAGCATAAAGGGACGTATTAGTATATAGACGAGTTTTCTGAATAAAATAAACGTCAAACTCGACTGTATATTATAAGACATTTGGCTGTCTTAACTGGCGAATCGTAACGACTACAACAACTAGTCACTTAGGTTTTGAATTGTGTATGATTATTTTTTCTATAGCCCATAAGCTTGATTAGATAAAACATTGTAAATTATTTTATTGATATCTGTAATGGTGACTTAAGTAGACGCTTAATAATTCCGTCACCTATTATTTCGCCATTGTCCTTAAAAAGGTAAAAAACGTCATAGACAAGGTCGCGCTGAAAAAACCACTACCTAATTTCAATCTCCCGCCATTTTGGGAGCTTACTGTGCATAATTTTGAGATTTTAGGTTTGTCTTCTTATTTTGTGACTCGGCTTTAACTCTTTGGACTGTTTCTTCTATATTCGTTGAAACATGTGTCCATGTCAAAAACGATGATTGGGCAAAAGTGGTAGACCAAACATAAAAAAATGATTATGGATGACTTTGAGAGACATTAATTTTAACTGCATTGTTGAAAATCAAATAATAATTAATCTAAATAACGACAGCTATATACGTGGTAGAGCCAAGCTGCAGTTATATTAGTAGTATAGTTGGAGCACGAATGGGTCGGCTCGAACGGGGAAGGACCACCATCTCACAGAATACCACCGTGAAATAGCAGCTTAATGCTGCTGTGTTTCGTATGGTGAGTGTAGAGAACCGGAGACCCTTTTTACTGGTAATGAGGCATTGTACGTTCCCAGTTTTTGGTTGGCATGCTTGGTGCTATAAATCTGACAGCTGTCAAAATGTATTTCTTAGATTTGGTTGACTATAGCTGTTTTGCGGTAGTTACTTCTGCGACATGTATTTTCTTTGTCACTCTTTCCTCGTTCATTTTTTCTATATGACCAAATCACCGAATCATTCCTTTCTTAATCCTGATCACAACATCATTTTGCTAGCTACACTTTTCTCTTTTTATATAATTCTTTGCCCTCTCAATTAGATTCGGCCCTAACATACTTCCTCAATGATCTTAAATTAATTTCACGAATTTATAACTATATCATATAATATTATGTGATATGTCAAAATATTATCTTAAACTATATAAACACTAGCTTTTACCTATACCTTTGCGGCTCCGCTTGCGTAATATAATAAAACAAATTTGTTTTTTATTGAAATTTTTTAGCTAAAAGCTTTAATTCTATAAAATTTTAATTTATTGCAAGATTGTATTATATTTTAAACAACGAAACAGTTATGTATGATATTGTAAATTTGATTGAAATTTGCTTCCTTTTTGGTAATGCGTAGAGTATATGAGTGGGAAGAAAGATTGGATAGGCTTTATATACGCTAAGACTTTGCGATTTACCATATTAGGCTTCATCACCACTTACTGACAGGTACAGGTACAGGACAGGATTGTATTTGACAATCATATTTGATTGACAATTACAAAACATTGTGATTGATAAAATCAGGCGTTACTTTGCGGAAATCCGTTATAATAAAGATATTGATTAATTTACAAACTTCCGCTAACTAAATACAATGATGTCTCTTACCTGGATTGAAGAGCACCTCCCGCCCTGCCTCAATTGCGTGCACTAATTCCGTCACCACTAGTCCCAACACCACTATTCCCAACACCACTATTCCCAACACCACTATTCCAGGAAAGTTTCGCCTCTATACTAGGCATCCTCAGGTGATCCAGGAGGATTGAGGTGACATTGTGATTGTCAAGCACTGGTGTATATTAAGTAAAAAATATTGATATAAACAGCGGGGACTTTTTTTGAAGTTGTTGGTAAGAAGGTCATTACATTTTATAGTTCTATCTTTTATAGTTAACGCAGCACACGTAACAAAATAAAATTTAATTGGTGAATATTTTGCACTAATTGCGATAGATTACAACATACAGGACTATTTGTGTTTTTATTTCACTCATATGAGTAAACTAAGGCATCCCACAACTAAGATATTCGACGGACGATTTGCATTAATCAATCCCACGACCTCGAGGTAATAACTAGAATGTCATCTCAATTATATTCGTTGACGCCTCCTCTGTGTTTGCATACTATGTCATGAATTGGCGTACCGAATCACAAGAGTTTTAACCTTCCGCGGGAAAAATAATATTTTGCTGGTATCCCAACCTATATGAACTCCCACTGGTAACACTATACACCTCATGTCATTGTGAATTTTTCGAGCCGAATCAGCGAGTCACATCTACAAATTAAAAAGTTTAAAATTGGTTTTCAAGTAAAATTAGGAACATGTGAAAACTTACTTACTTAACATTCATAAACGTTTTGGACGATTACAATGTATGTAATTTTTGCATTTAAATAACTTGTAGGGTAGATTAACTATAACGTGAAAACTATATTTGAAACAGAACGAGCATCTGTAAGGACATAATTTTTCAATAAACCTAATATGTTTATTGTATTTATGTATTAAATACGAATATTACATAATTATTTAAAAAAAACCTATAGGTTAGACTAATAAAAGAGCAATATAAAATCAATTCATAAGACGGAGCAAAAGTCTGTACATTACATATTATATGTCTTGCGGTGCCAAGATACATTGAATTAATAAAAGACATTGAATTCTACTTTATATGAATATTCATACATTCATATTTACTACCAAATATGTATGACATAATTGCTTACATTGTAATAAAAGTTCAATATAATATTCATGTATGAGACAGAACGAGAGTCTCTAAATCACATATCTGCCTTGTGGTGCCACGAGGGATTACATGAGGCATTGGATTCTATTTCACATGAATATTAGTATGTTTTTTTTTCTCTACAAAAATGTATGCAAGAGTTATTATACCCGCGGTACCACTAGCGTGTACACTAGGCTATTTTTACAACTGATCTTACTCACTTTCGGGACAAAAGAGAAGAAAAATTATTTGCTCAAGTGATAAAGAAGATAAAGATTATGTTTCATACAGCATTCTCAACCCAAAAACTTATCAGTCGATCTTGTAATAATGGAAAATTTGCTTTTTAATTCTCCAAATTCCATTCTATTTTAACAAGTGCCAAATCAGAGATAGAAGGTTATGTGAAAAATGAGCCAGATACTTTCGAATTTCAACATTGTATGTACAGGTCTTATCAAGACGACTCGTGAAGAAAATAATGATGCTGTAAATGACTGCATTAGACTGTTATGTGCATTGCTATCAGAGCTAACCAATGATTATAAATAAAGCTCAAGTAACTTCTTATTTGGTAGAGAATTTTATTTTAAAAAGATCAATGGATCTTCATAAATCTAAAACAAACATTCGGAAACCTTTAAAAAAAATATTGGGACCTGTCTCCATCAGTAACAACTCACTAGAGATGTAATACCCTCCGGCAGTTCCTTTATACCGGCAGAGGCGATACTATCAAGTTATATGTAGCAGGCGCCAAGTCCAACTATCAAGGAAAAACGAATGGAGGTAAATACAGCTAAAGAGGTAAGCATATTCACTTGACCTTATTTTATTGCAAATGGTCTAAAATATTATTAAAAAAAATTCTCATAGTAGGTCGACAATAATACATTAGTGTGAGTCAAGCATGTCCTCCCATATATAATGAGTTTAGTATGTCAAAAAATATTGAATTTAATACAGCTGTAAAATTAATTAAAACAAGACTAGTCATAATTTTGTTTTTACATGTTGGTAAATATCATGATATAATCCTATACTATTAAACGAGCAATTCTTGTATATATATAATCGGGATCTCGGAAACGGCTCCAACGATTTTCATAAAATTTAGTGTCCAGGGAGTTTCGGAGATAATAAATCGATCTAGCTAGGATTTATTTTTAGAAAATGTCTTTTTGTCCGTGTTTTTAGGCAATGAAAAACTGCTACAATATCGTTAGAATAAGAAGGTAAATTTTGACGGATTAGTGATTATAAATAGCTTAATTGGTATAATGGTCGGTCACAGAATCTTAAAACCCCGGTTCGAGCCCAGACCGACCGACCGCCTTTTTTTATTTTTTTTTCATGTTCCTTTCTTTTTTGAGAAAATCTATTTTTTCGAGCCCTTTTTTTAGTATTTTTTAAAAACACGAAAATTTAAATTAAAATAATTGCACTCATGATTTTTATTCAAATAACCAGTTCCGTTTTTTCTATTATGTCGCTAAGATCAAAAAATATTATTTATATTTCATCAGTATGTAATTTGTATCTAAAACACACAAATTAAAAAAAATCGAGCGATAAATACCGAGCAAAGCTCGGTCAACCAGGTACTATATACATAGATGAAGAGATTCATAAAATAAAAAGTGGAAAGTTCTAGAATAGAATAGCTGTTAATTGGATTATAAAGTTAATTTTAAAAAATACCTTAAAAGTATATTTAAATAACTTGGTCTTAACATATAAAATTATATCATTTTCATACCTGAAGTGAAACAAATATTTCACATGAATGATAAGTCAATTATTCAATTACAATCCTTTACAATCATATAAGAAATTTGCTAATTCAATAGACAGATTAATATCTGCTTGTCCAGCTATCTTTTATGGGTAAATGTATACAAAACAAATAAAATAATAACACAGAGACAAATAAAATAATAACAAAGAGAATAATTTTGAATCTAAATTAACACTGAAAAATCATACTCAGATTTCAAGTAATCCAATTACAGGGGGTGCTTAAAATATGAAAATCCTTTCACTACATAATGAATGTGATATTGTTTTTTTGTCAAAAAACTACATATCTTAAGTAAGGCATAACATATTCAACATATTTTAGTTTTTACTTTGGATCATAACGCTTTGTTATAATTCCCATAGCTAAAATTTCTTATAACACTACAGCTATATCATATGTAAACCACATGGGTGGCATATAATAACTACATCAAGTGACATAGCTTGTAAAATTGACCTTATGAAATATATGTATTACTTTTTTAACTTATAAATAACATCTTAATATGTTACTTATAGTTTTGAAAATTCTCTCATATGCAAAGAATCCAGTAAAACTAATGGCGAAATAAAATGGGAATCGAATTCCTAAACCTACAAAAAGATTGTATATAAGATTTTAAACAATATTAATAGATAAACTTAAGTTCACGCATTTGCTATTAGAAAAAATATAAATGCATAAAATTCATAGATCAACCTTAAGTTTTATGCACTATTCTCCACAATCTTCAAACTGAATACAGAAGAAGGAACAACCTTCTAGTCTTCATAAGCCTATTACTAAATCATTGTTAAAGAAAAACCACTTACTTAAATTCTTACCCCGGTCAACAACTATTATGTAAGATCTCCTTTGATCTAAACTTACCTTGCTGTGGCAGTGCTGTCAAAGAGGTATTTATGTATGAAAAGCATAAAAGTAAGCCCTTGTCTGTATATACAATATGCCTATTTTCTAAAGTCGTGGTAGATAAAGTAATAAATTTACTTATTGTTCTTCTTATTATGATTTGGCCTCATACTGTGAAATTAAACAGTTTTTTTTTTCTGAAGAAAAATAAAAACTAGAATACAATCAAAGCTGAAGTCTAACATAATTTGGTTCACAAAGCTGAATTTCATCAAAAAGAAAAAGAAAAAAATACAGTAGTAAGAGAAAATATGAGTATTTTAACCTACTTCAAGAAAAAGAAGGTGTTAAGTTCGACTGAATGTTTTTAAGTGTGTTACCTCATAGCTTTTCTCTGGGTGAGCCGATTTTGATGAGTCTTTTTTTTATTCGAAAGCTGGTGCTTCAAGTGTGATCTCATGTAGATTTAATCGGGATCTGACTAGTGGTTTTTGAGTTGTCCTTAATAATACGTATTTGATTAACTTTGACTACATTGATGATCTTCTAATTTTGTTTATATTCAAGTCGATTGTAAAAAGATTGTAATTTTGCCATTTTTATCAGTTACTTCACAATATCACTTGTATGTCACTTAAGCTGTATGAAATTTAGTAGATTAGTTGTTAATTTTGAAAACTGCTTAATATGACTGCAATAAATCAAACAGCTAGTTAGATAAACAATTTTAACAAGAAAATACATTACTTTCTACTGTACATAGTACCAGGCATTCATCCCCTTCTAGTCCTAGAAGAAGTGGTATTGACGATATTGGAAGAGAAAGACAACAATCTTACATCCAAAACTTCCGTTTTTTATAAGAAGCCATTATTAATTAAGAGCATTTGAAAGATATAAAATAAATAAACAATAATTCGTAATGGGAAATTATATCATCTAAATTTATTTATTATGCTTATTGGTTTTTTTTTGTTGTAAATTGTTAATTATGATAATTTATGAGAGTAAGTAATTAAAATGAAACAATCAAAACTTTAAACATCTACATAGTATACAAACACAGAGGAGGCGTCAAGGAATATAATTATTTGATCAAAGTAATTAACCTGTAAGTGTCCTTCGATCAAAATTATATGAAGTTGACGCCTCCTCTGTATACCACCCTACGCTGCTGTATATTATTACCCACCCTAAGGGCTTGCTTGCATTTTAATTATTTTTTCCTAATTCTAGCGGAAACAAATTCACAATGACATGAGGTATATAATGTTGCCAGTGGGAGTTCATATAGGTTGGGATACTAGTAAAAATATTATTTTTCCCAAGGGAGGTTAAAACTCGTATGATTCGGTCCGTCAATTCATGACTACATAGTATACAAACACAGAGGAGGCGTCAACTTCATATAATTTTGATCGAAGGACACTTACAGGTAAGTTACTTTGATCAAATAATTATTACTTTCAAAATGTTTATTCTATTTTTCCACTTACACAAGCTACCAAGACGACTCTTCTAAAGTTCAGATATAAGCTTAGAGGTACAGTCTACTTAATAACAAATAAAGAATCATCAAAATCGCGAAGACATCGCATAACATATATACAAAAAACAATAACATTAAGAACCTTTTTGGTTTCAGCTTTTAAAGATTCCTTACATACACGAATAAATACACGCATGATTTCCTTTGGGAGCTAATTTGAGTGGATAATGGATCTTTTGTCTCCATTGGAAAAGTAATTTGTAACGAGCCTGAGGAATCAACCAATTAGAAATCCAAAATTGAGTAGAAATATTGTGTTTCGATTTAATTACAAAGAATCATTAACAAAAATAACACGAGTTAAGAGACTTATTATCATGACTTAAATTCTAATTGTTCTTAAATGGTATTTCTTATTAAATTCTTATTAAAGGCATTTTAGCAATAATCTAAATGTGAAGCATAGCTGCTGATGAAGCATAATTGCCCAAACTTATTACGTTGACGAGACGACTTGGTGAGCGCAGGGCTGATACACTTGCGCTGGTGATAGAGCACCCCGTGACCAGTCTTTGGGAATGGGCTCGGTGTTTAGAATGAATGATATACTGTTATTTGACTTCGCCGAAATAGGTCGCATGAATCTCATATATAATATAGTAAACATTTATTTAATTCCACGTAAAACATTTTTACGCAATGATTATTAATCTTATTTTATGACTTTTTTTACTTTATGCCTTTTATATTTTCGAAGGAGATATCTTAGTAAAATTTTACTTTAGTCGAAAATAATTTGTTGTTGGATACTGTGACCCATAAAACTATATGTATAAAAAACATTAATTACTGAAAGCCGTCAGGTGCAGATCGTAGCTCTATTTAGGCAGAGATCGTTCCATATAATATAATAAATAAAGCTACGATTAGGAAGCACAAAAATGTTGCAATATTTCAGTCGTATTTTGATTCGTTTTCGATGTCTAAGACGAAACAATATGTTGAGATATTTGTTTTCATTTCTAAGAATGAGTTCATAGTATGACCACGTCTCTTCCTATCGCAAACAGCTCAAGTGGCTCCCAATCCGACTTCGCAGGAATACCCGAATCCTATGCCTCCTTTTTAAAATACTCTACGATCCAACATCACCACCATATCTACGTGATCGATTCCGCTTTGCTCGTTCTCCCGATGCAGTTTGCAGATCACATTTAAAAACCCTCCTAAATTTCCCTTCCTTCAGAACTAAGTACTATTCTCGTTCTTTTACAGTACATGCAGTTAGGTTATGGAATTCTCTTCCTACTGCAATTCGTGAGGCTCAAACCGTTTCAGTGTTTAAAAGGCGAGTTAAAGAGCACTATCTTTCTTTGTCGTCCCAATGATCCAATGTATGACTTGTAAATATATGTGTATCTTCTTGTATTTCATTTTATATATGTATATAGCATAGTATTTAGGTATATGCATGTTTGTATGTATGAATGTATGTATATGTTTTTATTATCTTTATTTTATATTAAGTTTATTTTAAAATTTATTACGAGGGTGCACACTAAATCTGCTTCTCTTTGAATCTGTCCAGTATCCCTGCTGGAAGAAATTTCATTATGAAATAAGCAGAGCCTTTGTACAAAATTTCTATTTATTTTTCATTGTAAAATATTTCGTGTGTACATGAATTGTTAAATAAATAAATAAATAAATAAATATATGAGGTCCTTTATATAGTTCGAAGTAATAATTCATAGCTATTTTGTTAAGTTTGAAATAAAAAGAGACAATTGTTACCTTATGAAAGCTATTGAAATAAAGACAAAATTTTCACCTAAAAAGAAATATTATATTAAATTACTTAAGTAAGACGTCTCTTACTTGAAAATTCATTTTTCTTAATAAAGCACCAGTGGAGAAACGTGGCGAACTCTTCTCTAAAACCAAAAATCTATAAAATACATGGTGATTGATGATTATCTCTAAAAATATGAATTTTATCATTCTTAAATGGAGCCGGTACGGCTGCTAAATTTAAATTAATATTGCAGGTTTCTTTAAATTTAATAGCCCTTGTCGTTGGATTCTGGCTTCCAATACTATACTGCTACTGCACTATACTTGAGTATGTACGGCTGTATAATAATGAGCTTAAAAACTAATTTAAACTTTATATATTTTTTTAATTTATTCCAGGCAAAGTTTTGCATCATTTCGTAAAACTTTTGGCGGTACGGTGACTAAAAATTATACGTCAATGGCTAAAAAAAGTCAATATTGTAAAAATACCGTACATTAAAACATCTATTTGACTATTCCATCCACCTACTACAGCCTATAGAAGTTCATTTATAAATGTAGTAAAAGACATTTAAAATAAATTGTTTTATTATATTTAACGTTCCACGATGACTTATAGGCAGCTGACAGGCTCAAATAAAATTGGGGCGCTTTTTAGCCCTCACTAGCGACCGTTTTCATCAATTATAAATTCAAAGGATTAGGCTATATTCAGAATTAACATTGGCTAAAAATTTATCTATCTTGTTATTCAGCTATCTTGTTCTTTTATGTATTTCAAATCAGAAATTTACAAGTCTTAGTGATTTCTTATCCTTTCAGTCCACCTGATGGTAAGTGGCTACTGCATCCCCTGGACACTTGCAACCAATTATAAACAAGGCTACAGTTTCGTTATGATAATTAAGGACATAGAGAGAATACCTCATAGCATGTAAACCGCTGTATACTCTCTGCTCTTCCCTGCTAACAGCAGTGCTGTTTAGCGAAAAAAAAATAGGCAAGAGGTTGGTATACACAGACGCAAAGAGCAAAAAAGAATTCCTATCACCATGTATATAGTTGCAGATTTTAAAGTACATTTCATAGCTTTATAAAAGCCTATTTACCCTTTCCCTTGCGGATCTCATGTTGAGTTATTATGTGAATACGGGTAGGAAAATGATTTACCTCCTTTTCTGTACAGGTTATGAATAACAATGCAAATCATTTGGTTGAATGCGTGGTATGCCGACAACAAAGGTATGCCGACAACAAAGGTATGCCGACAACAAAGGTATGCCGACAACAAAGGTATGCCGACAACAAAGGTATACCGACAACAAAGGTATGCCGACAACAAAGGGATGAAAGCACGCCAAACGTCCGGTTTTCCGATGATGGAAGCAGGAAGGAGGAATTGCGATGCGTAGTTCTGTTTTAGGACTCAAATTGAATGTTTTTCAAATAAACCTCGACAAACCTTAAGATTTTCAAACATAGTATTAAAAATAAACGTTAAATTAAGTTATAAAAGCATTAAACAATATTACTTTACTTTTTCGCCCTAGTTTTTCAATGATAATAATTACTTACATAGTAATTTTAATTACTCTTCTGTAGGAAAACTTTCAATCACAAAAACCTTAGTGGAAACGTTTAATTATGACAAAAAGCCTGCGCTTCGTAAAACTAACATTCAATTTGTTCAGATACTTGCCAACAAAAAATGCCCGACCAATTTGTTTTTAATTAAAAAGCTTAACAAATTTATCCTGCTCAATCCTCAACCTACCTATACTATATTTTGTACCAATACGTCTTTTAAAACTTTATCAGAATTTATAAAAAATTGTTTATAATGTACATTTACAATACATCCAGTATTACACCAAATTAAAATAAATATTACTCGTAATTAACTAACATTTATTTTTGAAAACATTTTTGAGACATAGGTAGCATATTTAAGTTTGACAGACTCCGAGCAAACCAATTTCGATAAAGTCCAATAATTAATTGAACCAATGAATTAATAGTTAATTGCTATTGTGAGTACTAATTACCGCATGCTCGACGATGAAGGAAATCATCGTGAGAAAGCCTGCATATATGTAAAGTTCGTTGACACGCATTAAGTTTGGCCAGCTTCAAAACTCTTCTAAACAGCTTCAAATATTTTTCTTGTTTGGCTCAATTCGTACTCTTAATGCTTGAAAGATTTAGAAGAAACAAAACACAAGGAATTTTAATTATGGAAAGAACAGAATTTTTAGTGTAAATACTAATTTAGATGTTTTCACACATATTGTTTCTGGAATTTAGTTACATTACAAATACAAATATACTTCTAAGCTCTTAACGGAACTGTAAACTTCTCGAAGTGTACCGTGCGTAATACTGTACTGTAGGTACATACGTTATTTGCTTAGATATTTCCCTGATGAATAAGTAACAGTTTAGAAAAATTTCCTAACAATACGAATAAGTTTAATGTCTTTACTCGTAGTATCCGTTAAAGTAATAAGGCCGTTAAATAATAGGTTAATAAATAAGATTATTCTGTTGTAAGTTATTGGCCGCACTAACGTTAAGAAATTTATTTTTTATTTAACGACCATTGGTGGTACATTTTCTTCATAATAAGTAACTCATGATCATTAAATAAAAAGCTCGTAACGTAAGTGATTTTGCTATTTCAAGGACTTTCAAGACATGCTACTTGAGAATTCGAGTTACAATATGTAGCTGAATTTCAGTTGGAGTTAAGAACGGGGCACGTTTTACGACAAAACTAGACCAAATCTTTCTTACAAGATCTAGCTTTTTTTTTCTTTGTTTAATGAATTTCAAATTAGTACAAATTTTAATCAGAATATAACGCAAGTAATATTTCTTAACAATGATTACGTTATGTCTCCTGCTCATTAGTAAAGCAGGTTTTTTGTATAGACCAAGTCACAATAGTTTTCTTAAACTAAGAATAGGAGAATGATTTTGTTCTCTAATCTTAGAAGAATATGAATGCTACTTATGTTGTAACGTCGAGCTTAACGGCATATTAGGTTGTATGATGTATGTTGGCCTCTACTGGCAACATTAATCCATCGAGCAGTGTCAATTGACTTAGAATCTGCCACTTGTGACAAGAGAATGCGCTTGGATCGAAAGAGAATAATATAATCACTACATTTAGGAGTAGGAGCATCCTTAGTAAAAGTGAATGTATGGAAGGGCGCCAAGCTACTCTAACAACATCACAACGTGATATTTAAGTGCTGACAACATAGGCAAATTATAATAGTGCTGTAAATGTCTTTGATATTTTCTTCTGCTACATGTAAAGGAAATCTAATTAACATACACATTATTTTATTTGTCGTTAATGCGAAATTATACAAAAAATTAAATTAATTTAAACAATACAACTATGTATTCTTTATCAACAGGGAGATGGGACCGTATCTCCTAAATACAGGTAACTAATTAACCTAGCTAGGAGACTCAGGTTTCTACCCATTTCAAATAGGTCCTCATAATGTATTGTATATATTTGTAAAAAGTATGTGAACTACGAAAATGTTAATAAAAAATTATTATTATTATATTATTATACACATTGTTATTGAAGCTTTAAGTCTACTGATTGAATAACAATTCGTTGTGTTTAAATATTCGTATTTACAATATTTGCCACAAATATGTTTTAACATGTGTAACTTTTCAGTTGATACATGTGCTTGGGCTTCATTCTCAAATCACTTGTTCCATTGTTTACATCTGAAAGTATAATACGAATAAAATCATATTTTTATTGAACAAGTAGAACGTAAGCAGCCAAAATTGATAATATAGTTTCTAAGTATATCTCGTTTCGGATGGCTATCCACCATCCCATTGAACTATCAGACTAAGGAAATAGAGTGTGTTTGTATTTGTGCACACAATCGTACTATTTAAAACCTGCCCAACGTAGATAGCTCGTCTCCGGTGATACTAGAGTTCATGATCGAAGTTCGGTTTGGAAAACATTAGTATTTACATAAAAGTACTAATAAAGATCCAAAAGTGTATTCGCGTTAAATATCATATTACAATTAAAGTTGAATTCACCACATTCATCTTCGAAGGTAAATATTGCTATGTATAGCCTTTTCTTATTTTTGTTTTCGCTTCTTACACCATCTAATTGGCAAGTTCTGGTTGAAGACATTTATTTCTCTTAAGAACACATTGTTCAATTATAAAGAGACTAAGTGTACATAAGAAATAATATTAACAGTATTTACACGGTAGCATGCATTATATAACTTTCGTTGTTTTTTACATTATCTTAATTTGTTTCACCTAATTTACCTAATTTGAACATAATATTATGTATGTGTTTATAAAATGATAATATTTTAAAAATATGAAATTCTATTATTACAATATACATATGTTAAAAATTTAAGAGATACAGTTATAAAATTTTATCTATAACATATTATGATTTAGCTTATTCTTAAAATGCTTTATATTATTACAATTTTTTACGTAATCCGATAGATTATTATATAAAAGTACACCTTCACACATATTTTTATTGCCATAAGATCTCGTTCGAGGCTACCAAATTTGAGGCTTGTTTTTGTTTCCAAAGTTTAATTGGTATCTCCTTAGTTGATATTAATAATATACTTTGGTGTAAATTTTATTGTTGAATGTATGTTCTTAGTTATTATTTTTTTAATAATGAGGCATGTGTTGTATGTATATAATTGTTTAATATTAATTTTTTTTGTATAGCTCCTTAGTTGATATTAGGTAGCTGTAATGAAAAAGTGTTTTTATTAGTTTATTTTGTACTCGTTGTAATTTACTTAAGTACGTTTGTGCGACTGAACCCCATATTTCTATAACATACTCCAGGTGTGGCTTGTCTAGGGCGTTATAAATAGTTGTTTTGATTTTTCATGGAATACAGTTTGATACCTTTCGTAATGCTTCAGTAAGTGATGTTAATTTTGATATTATTTTATCTAATACATTAATTTATAATTTATTAGTAATATTATTAATCTTATGTAGTGTGTAGGTAGGTATTTTTTAACTTTTTGCACAGAAAATCATAAACGATGTTTTAGTTGCATTAATTGTGAGAAGATTGCATAAAAACCGCTCATTTAATATGTCCGAATCCTTTTGTTTTTGTTATAACTTCATAAATTAAATGTGCAAAGTAAAAAATATAAGTGTCGTTTGCGTAGAGTGATAAATGACCTGATAGGTTATAGTCAACTATGTTATTTATATATGTAAAAAATAACAAAGGTCGTAATATTGAGCTTTGTGGAATACCACAGGTAATTTGTTGAGGGTCACTTTTATAGTTGTTTGTACAATCTGTTGGCGGTTAGTGAGATAATTGGCAAGTTTTATAATGCTTATTTGATTTTTATTCAGTAAATGAACAACGGCTCCTACTGAAAAATTAAAAGCAATCTAAATAGAGAATGAGACAGAATTAGAATGGTTGGAGAAGAGGCTCACGATTTAAGGGTCAATCTACAAAAAAACGAAATTTATGCAATTTAGATCATACAGATCATCTAAACAACACTTTAGTATTCTATACGACAATAACAAAATTGATGAAGTAAATAACTTTAAATTTTTGGGAGTAAATATTGATACACGTCTGAACTGGAAGGAGCATATTGATATCGTTTGTAAAAAGCTTCAGCGTTATGCTTTTGCTTTAAAAAGTGTAAGGCAAAATACATCAAATGAGGCTGCTCTTACCACGTACCACGGCTACGTATCATCGGTGCTTAGCTATGGGATATTGCTTTGGAGTAACTCTGTTGAGGTAGAAAGAGCACTTTTAGTTCAAAAACGATGCATACGTGCCTTAAGCAACATTTGGTATTTAGATAGTTGTAAACCTTACTTTAAAAAATATAATATTCTTTCATTACCTTGTTTATATATCAGAGAAGCCTGTCTTTTCGTATATATAAACGTCACTGTAATAAAGATATGTATAAGAAAAATGTATATAACATGAGCATTTTGTTATATAACACATTACCCATGAATTTAAAAGAAAAAAAGGAGCCTATTTCAAAAACAATTTAACGAAATGGTTATTGGAAAGTTGTTTCTATAGCCTAAAAGAATATTTATAATGGAAAAATTAGTTTAATGAACTTTAAAAAAGAAAATACATTTTTTGTTTTAAATATTTGCACGTCTGCGAGCAGACTAAGCATATGTACATTACAGATATTTAATTGAGACCATGTCAACTGTGTTTCATGAAAATAAAGACTTCGTATTTGTATTTGTATAATAACCAAAATTAGTAGTAAGTGTAACCGTTTGATTCGAAATTTAACCATATTTGTATCGTACGAAAAGTAAAAAGTGGGGATTACCGCCATTAAAATTGCCTACCGTTTCGTACATATCATTTTTACTTTGGAAGTGCCACCAGTTTGCTTGAATTATTTGGTCGGGCTTGCCCTACGTTTTAAAATATTTTTATAACTACAAAACAAAGAAGTATTCATCTCTAAATTTTACTAACTCAAGCTGGTCGAGTCTTGACTAAATTCCACCGGCAATGCTTAAATAGCAATTGGTTTTGTCTGCGCTGGAAAAAATTGTTCTTCTCTACAGTATACTTATTACCGTGTAGTGGTGGTATAATATATCCACTAATAAATTCATATCATCCTGTGAGTGTCGTAAGAGGCGACAGAGGGGAACAAATTAAGAGATGGGCAGCAGTGTCTTTCTGAATACGACTAAAAATAAATATTTTGGTGACTTCGTGAATATTTCAGTTTAAGTAATTTTTTTTTTCATGACAAAAGCGTCCGCTATAACATTTTTCGTTGGCTTTTAGCTGATAGCTTGTTCTCTTCGTTGGCGTAGTTTCTGAATAAATTATTTCTTATTCTATTTCAATTAGATTTCATCTAAAATTTGTAACCATTTATATTTTCTTTCACATTTCATAATTTTAATAATATCAATAGTTCTTTCTAGCTAGAAAGGTTATAATACATAAATTTTTTGCTAGGTTAATAAAAATGTTTTCTTAACAATTAATTGATGGGTACTATAAAGATTATCTTAATTACTGCATTAATTAACTTTTTTTACTTTAACTTATAAAGTTATTTAATATTTAGTATTGTTGCGCGGCTAAGTTGATATCTGGCACTGGCGCAATCTAGTGTCGGGTAACAGAGCGAGGAGAGAGCTTTCCAGAAAATGACATCACTAATCTTTCAACCGACAGCGCCATCTGTTGTCGAAACGAAGAACTAAGCTTTTAAAAGCTGAGACTCAAACTTTCAGCGCTTTGTCAATTGGTGCGCGTATTTACTTGAATGTTCTGGATGTTCCGGTACTAATGTGTATTTATAGGCGCTGCAAGTTGCGATCGGGGAAGTATTGAATTTGGCGAGACAAGCGAAGCTTCGGAGCGAAATAAAGCGAATCAGTGTGATTAATTATTAGTGGTTTAAGTTTTAATTGGTGTAAAGAAAATTAAAGTGTTAATTTAGGTTATTCTATCGGCGGTTTTTATTGTCACGAACCCTAAGCTAGTAACAGTATTAATTTTGCACCATGAGACTAGTTCAACATAGAAGTAAATTTATATTATTTTAAATAAGTTTCTAAGCAACCCATATCTGCTCAGCGTTAGATAAAAATATATTTTTTCAACGAGTATACCTGTATAGAAAAAAGTAAAACATTATCTTAGTATAAATTTGCATCCAAATATTTACAGCCGTTTCGGAGAAATCATTTAAATATTATATTTTTCACTAAGATGTTTTAAAATATTCAAAAAACAGGTTTCATTGTATATCTATAAAAATATTTTCTGTAGAAATACTGTAAACCTGACCGTAATTAACCTAACCTAGATAGATAGATAGAAAATCTTTATTGCACTCAAACAAAACAATTTGGTACAAAGGCGAACTTAATGCCTAACCTAACCTAAATTTTACGACCAAAACTTTTAACTCTCGGTTAAAAAGTGAACAGTGCCATACAGTTGTGCGTAACTCCGTAAATAAAAAAATCACTCAGCAAGGGTGCAAGCAGGTTTCAAGCAGCAAGTTGTGTGGGCTAGATTATTATAAATCAAAAAGTAAAAACAAAATATCTGAACCAATTTTGGAATTAGAACTTGCGCACTGCGACATGGTAGCTGACTAAAACCTAGGTATTAAGTTCTTGATAAGATAAAAACTGTGTCGAATTTACTAATCGTATTACGCGAGCAAGTCTAGTTTGTTACTGTATGGTTAAAAACACGGAAAAGCCGAATTTTCGAGAAATTAAATCTAGCTAGATCAATTTTCGCCCTGTCAACTCCTGCATTGTAAATTTTATCGAAATTCTTAGATCAATTCATTACATACAAACATATAAATATTGCTAATATAATAGTATCAATATATGTGTGTGTATGTATTAAGCAATAACTACATTATTTTATTTTAATATACAATCAAAGAGTGATTAATTCCTGTTATTGCTCCATTAAAATAATTGACGTAACGACGAATGACGAAAAACGTAACTAACTTTCAGAAAATAGTTCAAGGAGGAGTCGAAGCAACTCAGAGGCTTGGCACGCCAGGAACCCATGTTCGATTCCATACGGCACCAATGACATTGTTTATCGTTATTGTATTAACTTATTTACCAACTTTCCTTCTGAAAAGATACATTGTGAAAAACTTGTATATCTGAGGTATTAAAAATGTTTCAAAGAAATGTGAAGTTTGCTCTTCGCACTAGAATAGCGCAAAATAATTTATATTCCACACTCTCAATTTTACACACTTTCTGAAAAAAATATTACAGAGTTGACAATATTTTAAAAAATCACCTCAAACATAGACTACTTATTTCAAGGAATACTTAAATTGGGTAATAATTATCTCTATATCTGTATCTTTCTATTTTCATTTAGCAAGAAGAGATAAGCAACTATAAACATTTCTTTGTTGATGTCAATTTGTTTAAATAAGACCTGTTAAAAAATACAAGCTGTGCTAAAATTCATTCATTTCATTCGCCTTACAGAGGTCAACTGCTTCACATTGGCCTCAACCATTGATTGATGGTTGTAAAACCATTAAGCTAATAATATATGAAATTACTAATATCAAATATTATAAGGATAAAGAAAGATTACTCAGCTATCTATGTTTAACGGTGCATTTCGTTTACAGATACAAATATATTGTTAACTTCCGAACTAAGACCGAAGGCGAAGTGATCGATGATGCTTATCCCCTCGGCAAATGTTTCTAATACTTCCCGATGGAATACGAAGACTGATCATTAATATATCATGACAATATATTTTATCTGTGGCTACATATTTATTTAACATCCTCTTCAATGTTTGTTCTCACATACCAATGACGTAAATTTATCCTATACTATTAAACGAGCAATTCTTGTATATATATATATATATATATATATATATATATATATATATATATATATATATATATATATATATATATATATATATATATATATATATATATAATCGGGATCTCGGAAACGGCTCCAACGATTTTCATAAAATTTAGTGTCCAGGGAGTTTCGGGGATAATAAATCGATCTAGCTAGGATTTAATTTTAGAAAATGTCTTTTTGTCCGTGTTTTTAGGCAATGAAAAACTGCTACAATATCGTTAGAATAAGAAGGTAAATTTTGACGGATTCTTAGTGATTTATAAATAGCTTAATTGGTATAATGGTCGGTCACAGAATCTAAAAACCCCGGTTCGAGCCCAGACCGACTTTTTTAATTTTTTTTTCATGTTCCTTTCTTTTTTGAGAAAATCTATTTTTTCGAGCCCTTTTTTTAGTATTTTTTAAAAACACGAAAATTTTAATTAAAATAATTGCACTCATGATTTTTTATTCAAATAACCAGTTCCGTTTTTTCTGTTATGTCGCTAAGATCAAAAAATATTATTTATATTTCATCAGTATGTAATTTGTATCTAAATATAATTTCCAAAACACACGAATTAAAAAAAATCGAGCGAAAAATACCGAGCAAAGCTCGGTCAACCGGGTACTAATGAATAAAATGCATGTATTATTACTTAAAAACAGTATTTAAGGTTAGAAATAGAACATAAAAACTAAAAAGTAATTTCATCATCATCATCACCATCATTACAGCTCACTGCTGAATATCCCTAGATACCCATAAAGTAAATTTAGTAGAGATCTATTATCTCCATAAAAACGTTAAATAACAAGGATGTTACTCAAAAACATCCGTCTAACATAAATAACTGAAACAATGAGCAATGCATTCAAAATATAATAACACGGTAGTGAATAGTGACAATTCAACAAGCATCGAGAGCAAACTATCGTCCGCTATAGTCGTAGATAGTACTGCAAACACTGCTATATAATTCATTCCCGGGAAGCAATGCGGACAGGCTACTTCTATTTTTCGAATTTCTTCTAATTTTGAGTTATTATATTTTGAGCAGCCTTTGTATTTACAACTAGAGTAGTAGAAAACAATAATTTATTATGATAGGACCTCGAAATATGGTTTGGGTTACGTACAACGTAATATCACGAATATTCGCGTTATCGCGATAAGATCATAAAAAGGCATTAAAATTATCATAATATCACAATTAGAGAAATTAAAATGTTAACATTATGAATTATGTAACTATTAATTTTTTTCAAAGTGCGTACAAATCTTAATAAATTTACATTATTGTGATGAATTATATCATAGTAATATCACCTATGATTCATGTTTTATTCCATTATTTATAGGTATGACACCTATAAATAGAGAACTACAGGATTAACTGGTAAACTACCTATGAATAATATGGTACAAAAGGTTAAATACTACGTAAAAAATTAAAATTCAATTCAAGTTGTGTTTGCAGACTGCAGTGGCGGTGCGTTAATATTTGAGTCGCCGGATGTGTTACCCATTTTAATGTGGCAAAGGGTGACAAAAGTGGCCATTGCAGTCAACACGTTCACAAAATCCATGTGGCTTTAATTTGCAGATTACGTTATTGTGTATGCATAATACGACTGTAGCCTGATTTGCATATCCAACGACCGCGTGGTTTATTTGTTCTGATTATCCAAAGTAACCCTTTTAAATGGACAAAGGAATATCAAATTTTCGAATATCGTCTTAATAATTACGTGAAAAACTTTACGCCCAAAACACTTAGGAGGATTTTTTATTTTTTCATACTTATATATAATATGCGATCACTCCTGGCGAATCCACGAAATTAGGAAAGGTAATCATTAAAATTGATTTACAATTTAAATGACGATATTTTTTACAAATATACAAATACAAATTAAGAAACTGTTCCTTTTTTGAAAACGAGCCGACGAAAAGCTAGACGATAATAATATAATGAGATGCGAGAATAACATCAACGAACTAAGAACTAAATCTGCTTTGAATCTGGAGTGTCTTTTTTCGCCTTATTTTATTATTCGCATCTCTTAAATGTTAAAATCTTGTTTGTGATTTAATTAAATATGGACGTTCTCCACTGACATAATTCAATTTATTTTGCTTTGAAATTAAATTTCACCCTATTTTACAAAATTTTGAATAATAAATAATGTTTTGATTTAATATTTATAAGTATTAGAGAGTTATGTTAAGGAGTTTTTAAAATGAAATCAAAATGTGCACAGTCGTAGATCTTAAATATTATTTCGGAATAAATAGTTTTTTTATAGAAGAGGGGGGGGAGCAACGAGCATGTGGCTTACCTGATGATAAGTGACTAGCGCCGTCCATGAACAACCGCAACACAAGGGAAATTGCAGATGCGTTGTCGGCTTTTAGAAAGGAGTAAGCTCTTTTCTTGGAGGTTTCTAAGTCGTATCGGTCCGGAAAAGTCGCCGATGGTAAACAACTCCACGGAGAAGTTGTCCTAGTAAAACTTACAGTAGTGGACCGCTAAGCATCCAGATGGTGAGGATGGTATCGGGAATTTTGACGCGATGTGCGTTCGTGAAACTTGGCGGCTAGAACTAATCCGAAAAATTCCTCAGAACACTCCCCATGGTAGATACGATAGAAAACGCAATGGGATGCAACATCCTTACGCAGTGCCAGTGAATCGGTCCGATCAGAAAGAACACGGTCGTCGACGATTCGAATTGCTCTGCGCTAGATGCGGTCAAGTGAAAGGAGCTGGCACAGAGATAAGAACAGTATTCCTTGTGAGGACGAACTTGCGCTTTGTAAAGTTGAAAGCGTGTGTCGGCATGAAATACTGTCTCGCACTCTGCGGAGCACGCCAAGTTTTTAGAGGACAATTTAGCATTCTCCTCCAAGTGGCCACGGAACTGCACGTTACTCGATATGTTGACGCCGAGGGTTCCGATACTGGCTGAGGCAACAAGGGTAGTGCCCTGAAACTGAGGAGATACGACAAATAGGTTCTTTTTAGCGGTTAACGAAAACGTTAACGGAAAAAGACTCGACTTCAGACACAGGTTTATCTCCGTACTCGGCGACGATTTACCGAGAATTTCATTGATATGCAGAAGAAACAGCGTTGGTGATAGCACGCAGCCTTGTGGAACACCAGCATAGATAGGCTTGTAATCAGAGCTTGCACATCTAATACGACCTTGATTCTCCGATTAGCAAGAAAACTAGTGATCCAATCGCATAATTGCTCGATACGCCCATAGGAAGAGAGCTTTGAAAAAAGCGCTTTATGCCAGACCCGATCGAAGGCCTTCGATATGTCCAAACTAACGGTCAACGCCTCCCGCTTGGACTCTACTGTCTCCGCCCATCTATGGGTCAGGTAGACCAGAAAATCAAGAGTTGATCGACCACGACGGAAACCGTATTGGCGGTCACTGGTCAGCTGGTGATCCTCAAGTTACCTCATGAGCTGGCATTTTACAATAGACTCCATTACTTTGGAGAACAAAGAAGTTATGGCTATAGGCCTGTACTTGGACGGGTCTGAGTGGTTGCCTTTTTTAGGGATCGGGTAGACCAAAGCTGTCTTCCAAGAATTCGGGACTACGCCTTGGGGGTAGGGGTACCGCAAATACGGGTTAAAACCGGTGCCAATTCCGAAACACACGTCTTCAGCACAATGGCAGGGACTCCATCAGGCCCACTCAACTTACTGACGTCCTTAAAACAATGCTTTGCGAACCGAGCATTAATATGCGGTCCCATAATGAATTGGCCTAACTATGAACCAATGAAGGAAATGAAACGAAACCAATTTTATTTTTCAATATAATCACCATGAATACTAACACACTTCTGACATCTGTGAATCAACATCTCTAAACCTTTATAAAAATAATCACATTTTTTATCCTCAAAATGACTGAAGACGGCCGCCTGCAACTCTTCATCGCTTGAAAATTTTCTTCCTCTTAAGTCCCGCTTTAAATTTGGAAATAAATAATAGTCGGACGGGGCCATGTCTGGACTGTAAGGTGGATGTTGAACTTCTGTGAACCCGCATTGACGAACTGCATTCTTCGAAATACCAGCGGTATGAACAGGGGCGTTGTCATGGAGCAACAAGACACGTTTAGACAGCTTGCCTCTTCGCTTTTCCTTTATCTTGTCTCGTAATTTATATATTAAAGAAGCATAATATTCGCCGTTCACGACTGTATTACGTTCTTTGAAATCCACCATCAAAATGCCTTGGAAATCCCAAAATATTGTGCACATCAGTTTTTTAGTCGATTGTTGCACCTTTGCCTTTCTAGGGGGCTTTTCACCCTTATAACGCCATTCCATTGACTCGCGCTTGCTTTGTGGATCATAATACAAGATCATAGTTTCATCACCAGTCACTAACCAATCGATCACAGTCTTTGGATTTTCGCCACAAAGATCCAAAAACTCCGAAGCGCAGCGCACTCTTTCCTGTCTCTGTACCGCTCAAAGATGTTTCGGTACCCATCTTGCACTCACTTTTTTCATGTAAAGATGTTCATGGATCGCGCGATGAACGGTACTCTTAGAGAGCCCAAGCCTTGCTACAATTTTTCTAATCTTCAAACGGTGGTCACTCAGAACCTTCGGGAGTGAGCACTTCCACAGGTCGACCGTCGTGGTCAAAGTCTTCGACGGTTTCTCTCCCGAGGCGAAACTCTTTCACCCAATTTTCACTGTGCTATAGGAGGGGGCAGACTCCTTATACACGCCATCCAATCGTTCTTTTATTTGGGCAGGGGATAAACCTTCTTTAAACAGAAACTTTATGATACTTCGATTCTCAGTTTTCGACATTTTGAAAAAATACGCGACTCTCGTTATTCAAATGCCTGTTAAACTAAGACTAAGCATTTCATGTCGATGCATGTTTCTTATACTAAGTGCACGATAAACGTACTATTTAATGCAACACAACATGTAGCGACATGTCGCGTTGAACTATATCAGGCCAGTTCATTATGGGACCGCCTGGTAAATCGCACATCCGGCATGGAGGCAGGACGGCAGGCAGGACGGCTGAAGTACGGGTAATACATTCATTAAGTCGAAAAAAATTTTGCAGCCAACGCTAAATTAGTAAAACACAAATAATTCATAGTCTAATTTAATTGTGTTATGATTATCGCTGAAGATTATCACCGTTTTTCTAACTGCATTCGTACCTAATCTTTATACAAGTAAGGATACTTAGTCCATTCAATGGTAACTGAATGTTGCGGTCTACACCTACATTAAAAATCAAAAATGTATTTGTTGTCACCTCTGTGGGCTAAATAAAATTAATTGTTTCCAGCAATAGGATCCCGTTCTTGTCATTTACGATTTTAAACATAGCATGGTTATGCTTATGCTATAATGAGCTGATATTGTAAAAAAGAGGGACACCTAACTGTCGAATCGAACCATTCAAGCTATGACGCGAAGATCTGTCTGCGATATTGTCGTAAAGGCATTTCATCAACTTACCATATGTTTGAACTAACGAGTACCACTGAGTGTGCCCCAATATCAGGCAATAAAATAAATCTTACAATCGATAGTTTAGCCAGGAGAGATATAGTTAAACGTTGTAGTCGATTTGGAAGAGATTTTCATTGCTATACTTCTTGGACTACAAAAATAATTCACTTGGCTTCACCAAAATTCCTTGTTTAAAATACCTAAAAATTAGTTATTTCTAGGTAGACTATTACTATATCCGTTCAGTTCCAATAGCTTGGTTGAATAGTGGCTGTGCGCAACGTGCATTAATATGCATCGAGTGCAAACAATCGTTCGCAGTTCGTGGCTCAACTTGCAAACACAATTGTAGTCTCTGTCGTGTTTGTTTATGTATATATTTTAATAAATGATTGCACTTTTCGTTTTGTATATAACAATTTAGTTAAAAATAAATTATATTTCAAAATTAATAAATATTGTTTTATTAGGTTTCCTCACTTAAAAGTAACTTTTGTGTAGTATACAGAAAAATCCCGCATAATACTTATGAAGCAAAATCATACTGTCATTTAATGAATATTCTATCGAATTTGACATTTGATAGTTAGTTAAGTTTTTTTTTAAATTATGAAAAGACTAACTGTTAATTGAATAACTACGGAAATTATTATGATTGTATTTCATGGGTTTTCATTTTTTTCGCGTGGAAACCTAATCCTTTTTCGGGATAATAATTAGCATAAATTAGTCCTTATAATTTCAGCTAACTTCCAATGGAAAGCCTATCAAAATAGGTCCAGCCATATCGGAAATTAGCAGGCAGACAAAAATAAAAAAATAAAATTTTTTGTTTTACGTACCGTATATACATACTTTCATGTGTATTCAATAAAAAGCTGTAATTTTGACATACACACATTTTAATTTTATATATTTCAGTACAGATTAAAGTAAAAAGATAATTTATGTATTTTTCAGTACGGTACACAGTTAAAAAAAATTTTTATGCGGATGGAAAATCATCTAATGACGCCTTTCGCTCTGGGTGGAGCGTAAGGGAGTGTCAGACTTTTAATGACTAAAAACCATCCGTGTTCCTTCAGTGCCCTTACGTTCCGGAGCCGCGGTATCTCTTTCGAACAGCCCGCAGCCCTGTATATGCACACCGTGAAGACAAGGTTACCGTGTGTGGGCAGTGTAAGAATATTCAATACTCCAGATCATCCTTTCGTTGTTGTAAGAGGTGACAGAGGGATAAAGACCATGAGATAGTCAACAGCGTCTTCCTAATAACAAAAAAGAAACTCCTTTTGGTAACTAGTCCACCAAACGTGACAATTGTGACAAATATCCTCCCCATGATTTAATCTTTAGAGGAGACCTATGTTTATCAATAAACCTATAATAGATTATAATGGTAAGGTTACAGCGACATTATTACAGGACAGGCTATTACAGGACACGTGTCTAGAGTTGTTGTCTTACATAAAACATAAAGATACACTCGCGCCTGTCACCCAGAGGGATAAGCAGAGACTACGAACTTTCATTTGGCGATCCTAATTCACCTGCCTCCGTTCCTTCACGTCCGGTGTATAAACATGCGTATGTTGGTTAAGGGTTTTCTTAATTTGGCCCATAATAAATATATCATAAGGTTGTTATTGTTTCAATGGATAATATTATGTGTTCAGATAAAGTTTCTGGAATTCTCTTTGAGATTTGGAATGTCGAAATAAGAAAAACATTCAGGATTGAACGCTAAAATGTTTGAGCGGTAAAAATATTGATCATAGGTTATATTCAATTATTAATTTTAAAAAGTTTTGAATACAAGGTAGATGTTATTATATTAAGTAAAATTAAATATAGAATAAATAACGATATGTATACCAAATAAGCGAATATCAGATGTCTGAATGTACTAGAGCAAAATGTCAAGTTGGTGAATTGATAATATACGAGTATAGTAAAAATTGTATACAAGGATGTGCTACAAAAATAAAACATTGCTTAATAAAAACCTCAACAAGAGACATACTTATTATAACGTTATATAGACCACCTAATATAAATGACTTAAAGAATGCGATTATTCGTCCAACATTTAAACAAGGTAATCACTTAATATTTCAACTATAGGCCGCTTGCTATATTATCACTAATAATTAAAGTAGTTGGAGAAGTTATTGTTCAGAAAATTTAAATGTTTCTGAAGAAAATATTTAAAGCATAGCATGGGTTTATAAAAACGTACACATCTACCGTACTAACACGATTTGCCGATGATGTTAATGACCTAAGCAGTAGAAATCGATCATTGATTCCAAAAAAGCGTTCGATACGTTAGATCACGATATGCTTCTTCAAGCAATGATAGAATGTGGGTTTCAAAGTTCAATGAACCAATGATTACGCAATTACTTGATGAATTAAAAACTACACACTATTATCAATGTAACACAGTCACTACACGATGCTTTGTAAGAATATCAATATAATGAATAGAAAAGAAATCAAATAAACAAATTATTAGAACTGAAATGGTAGCCTGCTCAGCCACAGGTGCAGCAAATAGCTACAGCGCTGTTTTCCAGCTTGTTATTAATTACAATTGGTACTGATTACCCAGTTAAGAAAATAATAATATGTGGGTAAATTGTAGTACGTCTGTGTTTTGGCGAATACTCACTACCCCATATCTTCCAGTGAGTATCGCAAGAGGCAACAGAGGGAAACTGAGAGAGAAGATGGTAGAAAACAATAAAAAACTGCGGTTGCCGAACCGCTCGCGAAGCGTGGCAACTATGGCAATATACCCCCTTAGAGCAACGACAAAAATAAACGACCCCATGCCCGGCAGCCCTGTCATTCCTGGCTAAGGTAGCTACCATGGTAACGGCGGGGCAGGGGCAGCACAGAATCTCCGGTGGAGGTTCAGCTGTCACCTAAGATGACTCGACCTGCAGCAGCATTTTCCGCCTTAAAAAAAGATAGAGATAGGATATCTAGTTATAAACTCATCAGTTTCCTCAATGCCATGGGAAAAATCTATGAGCGCATCATCCTCAGCCGGCTAAAGGGTATTGAGTTTGGGTTTAGAACTGAACACTTGTGTGTTCAACAGGTGCACTGCCACAAAGAGTACATCTATGATTGTGCCATTAAGTCGTCGCGTATACTGGTGATCCATTCTTCGATGTGACTAAGGCTTTTGACAAGGTCTGGCACAATGGGTTGGCTTACAAACTTTTCCGTATATAGGTGGCTTTAAGACTAATCAAAATAATATAAAATTACTTAGTGAATCGATCCTTCTCCTTTTCTTCTACTTATATTTATTTATTTAGAAACACAAAACAGAATAACATCAAAACATGAAAAAATTAACAATAATAAATGCAAATCTGGTTATTATTCCAAAACATGTGCACACAACGTGATATTTGGTAACAGTAACGAGTATACAGCGCAAATACTTATTATATTACCATCATATCCACAGGTATAGCGGAATATGTTATGGAAAATTTAGAGAAATTAAATCTTTCTCCCTCCACTAGACCTACTTTTATCTCTACTACGCCCATTAGAACAGGAGTTCTCCAGGGCTTAATGCTCTCCCCGACTCACTCTACATCAGCGATATCCCAACTTTAGCTGATACTCATCTTGCAATTTATGCTGATGATACCACTACATCTCCGCCAATACGAATGAATTTGTTAATTGCAATTTTAATTGAAGATTTACCACGTGCTTGGCGTTGAAGGAAAACGTTGTGAGGAAACCCGCATGTCTGATAAAATTAGTTCGAAAATATATGAAGTTCATCAACACGCATTAGGGACGCGTGGCGTACATTCCATTGCCCTAAAAATCTCTCAAAAATAGGAGGACGCATGTACCTTCTCTAAAGATTGAAAAATAAAATTTATATACATTACTATATACATTACAACTAAAAAGGGCTTATATACAGAAGTGCACCTGAATATGGTAATGGAAAAGAGGAAAATATCTTAAATTACTTTAGATTCTTGTTAGCGTTAGGGTTCCCAACAAATATATTACTCGAGTAAGAAAGAAAGAAATTCGAGAAAATGCTTGTGGAGTACTGCAATCAACTTTCGATCTCACACCGATATTTTCCTTTATCTTCTACGCAATTTATAAGATAAGATAAGATTGAAGTATTTTGAGCAAAATGGTTAAGAAATTAATCTTACTTACTTGAATATGAATCACCAGTAGTATGCGAAAAGCTGCAATAATCAACTTAGTAACGTTGATTATTGTAGCTTTTAGCCGAAAATTTTAAGGATTTGAAGTTTCAGTTTAGTATGTATATTTATTCAGTTAAAATAGTTCAATGGAATAATTATTGCAACTTCTCTTTCTCTATCTTTTTATTTTATTATAGTGTCTTTGCAGACCTGTGTACTTAAACTGTCACAATATTTATCTCATATAATCGTCAATATCCGCGTTGACGACGCACAATATCTATAATAATAGCATAGACAAATCTGTTAAAATAACTATTGCGAAGTTAACTACCTGTATACATTAATGTCTATACAAAAATATAAGACTCAAATAAACTAAAACATTAGTTTTATTTTGACTTATCCTTTGAGAGTTAAATGTTATCGGAGCCTTTATTTTGTAGTTCAAACTTTAATATTAAAATTACATACTCGTATAACAGTCCGATTTTACCGTGTATGCCTACATGTATGGGTGCGAACATGCGTGTTTCTATTTATCACATTCGACGCTAAATAATGTAAATAATATAACGTAACTTTTACATAATATTTATACATTTTTGTATATTATTGTCTAAATAATAAGTCTTACTACCTATGGAAACCGAAGTTTAGTACTTAAACCATCATTTCCCAATTAAATGCGGATTAACTAGGACACAAAGGCTTTAGTTCGCATTGTCTCCCAGTTATTATCATTATTATAGATAAACAAAATGATTTCAGGCTCAAGTTTCATTAAATTCATTCAACCGTCATAATGTTTAAGGGGTAGAGGTTAACATATGTATTACAATTTCCCCCTTTATAATTTACAATGACTTAAAATGATACTGAAATTATATTTAAAGAAATTTACAGTACAATAAATTATTCATTTGACGTGTTTAGCGGAATAAAAACAGGCCAAAATGTAAAAATTAGCTTATTTGGGCAGATGAGGGTGAGACGCCCGCCCATTTAGTGTCGCAAAAATATTCGGCACTGGACTTAAAATGATAATGATTAAATGTTAAAAAAATAAAATTATTTGGTGGTGAATTCTCTTATGGAGCCACTACACGGCGAACGATAACGTTGGGTTGAAAATATTTTTAACTTATTTTTAAATATTAAAAAACCAGAAGAAGAAAATAAAATTTTCGTATATTGTACAAAAAGTCAACCATTAGTTTATAAAATAAATCTTTAGCATTGCATATATTGTAATGTAGTTAAATCACCCAATTTATTTCGCCTGCTCGTTTGTATAAGCACTTTAAAAACGTTGTGGTAATCGAAACTCATTCCGAATATTCACGATATTCGAAAAGGTTCAGTGTTATTTAAAGAACTGCATACATGGTATTGCATATTCGTTTCAGATGTTTAAAATTACTTCATATTAATAATTGATGTATGAGACTTATAGTTCAAATTTATTATTATCTCATTTGTCATTTTAGTACTTTTTCAATTCAATATGAATTTTCAATTGGTAAGTACATTTTATGTTAATATTGCGCTTTGAAATTAGAAAGATATTTAAGTATTAGTTTTGTTATTTAAGTCTTAATTTTAGTTGTTGTTGTTCGAATAGATGTTGTAATTATACGCCCCAAAGCATAGGTCTTAAGATGAACGAACATATTATACAAGACAAAGATCACAGCCTGTAATGTCTATTTCGCAAATATTCCGGTAGTTGTTGTGTGGACTCCACTTGAAGCAGTTGTTGAGCCTAGGACAGAAATCGAATGCCTCGTTTCCAGTAAAAAGGGTCTCCAGTCTCTACACTCACCATACGAACTACAGCAGCACTAATCTGCTATTATATGCTAGTATTCTGTGAGAGCGTGGTCCTACTCCGGTTGAGCCGACCCATTTGTGCTATATCCATAATATAGCTGCAGCATGGCTCTACAACTTTGAGCATTATCATCTGTTACTCGACTTCAAAGAGCCAGTTATACCTTCATGAGGCAACGTATACGCTTTTACAACAAAGTTTCATTTGATTAAAAAACCCTGGGAATGAGGTTATCGCTACCATGTCGTTTTTAAATGTTTTCATAACAATTGTATAAATATTACATAGCAATTTATGCTTTTAAAAAATAAAAAGTCCCGCTGGTATGGTAATTTACAGTATTTCGAGCAACGAAAGCTTATTTTAGTTTTGTTTTCATTCTATATGCCAAAACTATATTTATGACTATAGTTATCAAAAATATAATTTTTTCTGCCACCACTATTTAAATTCTTAAATTGTTTAATAATATATTATTTCTCATTAACTTCTGCGACCAAAACGTAGATAGACCAGTTCCAATGCTGGGTCTAGCTGATATAAAAAGCCCTACACTACACAGTTCTTACTCCCACGAGGCGGATATACGTTAGGTACTCATTTCCCTACAAAAATATGTCAAGCGAGCATAATAGCGTAGCTTTGTATTTTATTTTTAAAATTGAATAAAATCTGAATAAGGCAGCAAAACATTAAAATTCCTTGGAAGCATTTTCTGAGGCGTTTTCCTCTTTTTCCGTAACACCTCGTCGCCTTACTAAGTTTTGTACCATGTGTGTGATTGCACAGATTCGTAATTAACAATTCCTGTTCTTTTCTTAGCAGTATATTTTCGTAATTTATTTTAAGTCTAACATATAAAATCATAGAAAATAAATTATTTAATCTAATTAACACACCTGGGCATAAACGTTTGTTAACCGTATAAGAGTAATTAATATTTTTTTTATTTTACTACACCCATGGTCATATATGGGTCTGAGATGTTTGTCTGATGTTAGCCCGGCCGCCTTCAGCTTTTAAATATTAATTTTTGGTCCAATCTACGCAGCTTAAAAAATCGCGAGCTTCCACTATCTTGAAATCTAACAATGGTATGCTTGGATTTAAATCTAAATGATGGTAGTACCCATCCATCTTTTTTTTGAAATTAGGATGTTTTTTTTTAGTTTCAACAGCCAAACGGATCTTCCTTGGTAGCATCTGTTCTTTTGCGAGGATTTTTGGTTTATCAAATCTGATGTACCTAATGGTGGGGACGATCTTGAACATGTTCACAGACTGCAGACTTCTCGGAGCGTCAGTGCTTCATGTCAGCTATGTGTTCTTTCACGCGGGTTTTTATAGATCTTTTTGTTTATCCTATGTAAGAGTGACCACATTTGCAATCTAGCTTGTACACTCATACATCTTGTAGATGACTTGATGAAAGATATAAATTATACATTTTCAGCGGCTTGTAGTATTTTTTAATGGAAGTTCGCTTCAAGATGTAGCCAACCTTGTCTGTGACTCCTTTTACATACGGTAGGCACACACTAGACTGTGGCCCGCTTCACTCGTTCACTGTGACGTTGACACGGAAACCGAAGCTTTTTGTCTTGCAATACTTGCTTGACCAGCTGAAGCTCTGCGGCCAGATTTTTTTAATCACAAATCCCTTGTGCTCTCTGAAACAAAAACCATTACAAAAATACATATACCCACGGTAGCAAACTGTGACGGATAATGGTGCGATTTACCATTTAAATATCGGTCGGTATGGGTCCGTTGTCTCGCAATATAGGAAAAAAGTTAATACTCTGGCCTGCGATGTGGTACAAAATGCCTATAAAGAATTTGTTGCCTCCCATCCAGCTGATTTCTTCACGAAGGGTATCAATAAATTGTCACTTCGTTGGCAAATTCGATTGCATTTGTGTTTACATAGATTACTAGAAATAAAAAAAAATAAAGAGAAAAAATTACTTTAACTTATTTCATAAAAAACGGCAATTTCATAGGTAAGGATCTAAAGTTACTATGTTATGCCTATACTACTGTCACTCTAGACGTATTTTACAAAAAATACATTAAAATATATATTTTGCGTTAGTCAATTATAATCGCATGATTACAACAGGACATATAAACTATACAAGTTGATAACAGTACATCTATCCTCGATTGATGCCTGGCCTCGATATTCTAAAATCTACAATGCTGTGTATCCGTCATTCGATCGCGTAACGTAGTTTTCCCTTGCGTAAATCAAAACACGGATGCTGATTGTTGATTGATGATTGCTAAAACAAATAGGTCAATACAAAGGGTGCAAAACGCATGTGCAAGGTACATCTTTAATATTCCTCGATATCGTCATGTACATCCATACCATAATAAGTCGGACATATTAAGGATGTCATTGAGGAGAGATTTACATCTAGCTACGCTTCTGTTCGGATGCGTAAAATCAAAAAACCCGGAATACCTCTTTCAAAAATTAAAATGGAGAAGAGCAGATGATGGTCGAAGCATCAAAACGGGAACACCAATTCTGGCGATCCCAATCACCGAACAGCCGCGTTTCATGGCAGTTTTAGATACATGGCCACTAAATGTTGGAATAACTTACCATCACCTTTACGGGAAACTGAATCTGTAAACGGTTTTAACACTCAAATAAAAAAACACCTTTTTGCATTTCAAAAATCATGATTTCACGTGTAGTGGCAGGTTATTTCATAAGTACCTATTAACAAATATGTACGGATAATTAATGTGTATATAGTATAATATGTTTTTATGTGCGAGTTTGTATATGCACGTGTATGTATATGTATTTGTTTTACTCTTATGTTTACTCTTAAAAATATATACTTTGAGTGAAAGGTTAATTCAAATTTTTTTTAAATGGAATGTTAGCACTGATAACGACGCGGGCGCAATATCGAATTAATACTTATCAGGGCTCCGCTGAAAATCAACGCTGCTGCAGTACCTGTGGTAGCATAATTATGCTGAGACTTATTTTTAATTATGTTTACCATCTTGTACCTTGTGTGTTTTTATGTTTTTATTTACTTTAAAATGTTTATTTTGTGAATGTATTGATGCTAATAAAACCTATTAATTTAACATGTGTCCATTCCATGAAAAAACTGTTATATATATATATATATATATATATATATATATATATATATATATATATATATATATATATATATACACACCCCAATAAATATATAGACACCCCAATTAATATATCATGTTATAATCGTAAAACATACACTGAATTTTTAGTTAAACGTTTTTATGCACTGATTATTTATCAAATTACTGTGTGGGATAATATTAAGAAAGGTTTGGTGGGTACCGCCACCGAAGTATGTGGTGTAAGTAAGAGAACAAATGAAAGGAAAAGTAATACGTTGTGGTGCGATGATGAGGTACGGGTAAAAGTTGAATCAAAGAAGAAAGCATGGTTAGATTTACTAGCAACCAAAGCTGGTAATTCTTCTGGTATGAATGATGAGATTGAAAGAAAAAAGGCAGAATTTAGACGTCTAAATAAGAGAGTAAAAGAAGTTGTTGAAATGAAAAAGAAAGAAAGAATGGATAAGAATGATAAAAGGATATCTGATAATTTCCAAGTTAACATAAAAATGTTCTGGAAACTCGTAAGAACTGCCAGGGGAAATACAAAACAGCCTATAATAAATGCTATAAGAGACGAGAATGGATGTATTCTGAATGATGAAGTTTCGAATTTAAACAGATGGAAGGAATACTTTGAAAGCGTGTTTATGAATGAAGTGTCATCTGAATTAAATGAACTATAAATTCCGAAAGAAGTGGAAAGTATGGTATGGAGATAAGTGTAGATAAAATAATGAAAGCAATAAAAATCTAAAAAGCAGGTAAGGCAGCTGGATATGATAGAGTATCACTCGAGATGCTAAAGGCTGGAGAGGGCGTGGTGGCAGGCCTGCTGTACACCTTGTTTAATTTATGTCGGGAATTAAAACGGGTACCGGATGACTGGTGTAAAGCAGTTATAGTACCAATATATAAAGAAAAAGGGTCACAGCAGGACTGCAAAAACTACCGCGGTATCAGCTTGCTTAGTATTGTAAGTAAACTGTATGCTAAGGTAATAATTGAAAGGGTTATGAAAGAAACTGATGGAAAAATTTGGGATATGCAAGCGGGTTTTAGAAAGGAAATGGGGTGTACAAATCAAGTCTTTTCCATGCACATGATTGCGGGGAAGTTTTTGGCCAAAAACCAGAAAGTTTTTTTGCGTTCATGGACTTGGAAAAGGCTTATGACAGAGTGGACAGGAATGTGTTATGGCAAATACTAAACTCATATAACTCTCGCTGGTTTGATACAGGCATTAAGGTCTCTTTATAGGGACTCTAGTGCTTGTGTCAGGATCAATGGGGTCTGCTCGGACTGGATTGGCATCCAAAAAGGTGTCAGACAGGGCTGTGTAGCTTTCCCTTGGCTGTTCAACCTAGTTATGGACCGGTGTTTGCAAACTTTGAAAGATGAAGAATGTGGGTTAAGAATGGGCGAGTTAGCCGTCAAATGCCTTTTGTATGAAGATGATCAAGTCATATTTGCGTCATCGGCGGCTGAGTTGCAAATGATGGTTACATTAATGAACTGGGAATTAAAAGAAAGGGGAATGAAAGTGAAAGCAAGTAAGACGAAAGTGATGGTTTTTGAAAGAGAAGAAAGCAAAACAGTATGCGAAATAAGAATAGAAGGAGAGTAAATTGAGCAAGTGGATGAGTTTGTGTATTTGGGATGTGTATTTAGCAGGGATGGTAGATATGATAGGGATATGAAACAACGAGTAAATGCAGGGAATAGAGTGAATGGGGCACTACACTCTATTGTGAAGAACCAGAATGTGTCAAAAAAGGCACGTATGATAATTTATAACGCTGTGTTAGTCCCTTCTTTAATGTATGGTAGTGAAAGCTGGGTGTGGCGGAAGAAGCATGAAAGTAGAATAAATGCTGTAGTAATGCGGTCTTTAAGGAATATGATAGGGTTGAATCTGAATGATAGGGTAAGAAATTGCGTGATAAGAGATAAATGTGGTATGCAAGATGATGTTGTGACCAGGATTAAGAAAGGAATGCTTCGGTGGTTTGGTCATGTAGAAAGAATGAATGAGGAAAGAGTGACAAAGCTAATTTATATGGCAGATGTGAACGGCCGAGTCGGGAAAGGACGCCCTAGAAAAAAGTTTATCGACCAAATTGGCGATATTTTGAAAATGGGCCACGTTAGAAGTACCCTTAACCGACGAGCATGTATGCGTAGATATATGGATGTAAAGGAGGCGAAAGAGGTATGTCAGGATCGTGCCAAATGGAAGTCCGTAGTCTCTGCCTACCCCTCTGGGTGACAGGCGTGAGTGTTTATGTATGTATATGTACTAATTCCGAAAGAATGTTATGGTCACAGTACAAATCCACGAACGCAAAGACTTTAACATGCTGGAAATAAAGTTTTCTTTATTTTTATTGAATGACAGAATTAGTAATAATACAAATAAAACTGCACTCTTAAAAGTATTATTGCCTTAAGTTACGGTCTATTTCAGTTTGTTTTGACTGTACAGATTTAGTGTGACTGTAATTTACGTAGTTTAAATTATTTTTTGGGATAAAAAATTACCTATATTAAAAATGATAGGAATCGATTCAGTAAACGAGTCTGAACAAACTACTTTATCAAAGTGCGTTAATTATGTTACGTGTTGTATATAAATATTAAATATATACATATACATATATATTTATTTATATATATATATATATATATATATATATATATATATATATATATATATATATATATATATATATATATATATATATATCTTTTATGTTTAAGCTAAACCCAAAAGAAACGTTTAATATGCTTTTATTAAAGTTTTCTCTTTGATTTATACATCAAATAGTACATTCGTCTATTTATTATACAACGGCTTTATCGCAGACCTTTCCCATATTTACTTCGATTTATAGAGGAGCGTCTTTCACACATGGCATTTCTTATAAAAAATGGTTGAATAAAATTTATTTTATTTAGATAATTTTCTTACAGGAGGAACGGCTATATTTATATAAGATAACACATTTGGATATTGCATATAACCGTTAATTTATTAAATTTAAAAGAAAGGTTTAATATGTTTAAATTACTGATACAGTTTGCTTTTTGTTAAGAATTAGGGTGACAAAGGGGCATACAGTTCACCTGACCGCCCCTTTTGATGGTTAGTGGATTCTGTGTATTTAAAAGTATCTACATCCATCCTCAATTAAAATTTAAAATGCAGATGCATTTTCACTCTGAAGACTATGATGGAATGCCTCGTCTCCAATTAACTCTCTCCATTCATCATGGGAAATACATCAGCAATAAGCTATTATTTTACTCTGGCTTTTTTGTGCGAACGTGGCCCACACCAGTCGTACGAACTCCAAAATTAATCAATTTATTGTTATAATTTATTTCTAACATAATATAATGACAAATTTATGTTATTTGTTGTCGGTCCCAGTATTTAATACACCAGGGTGTATTATTTCTTCACCAGTCACCATAAAAAATTACCGGTATACTTTATACTCAGTTCCCTACTTCACGACTTGTCTTTTCCTCTTTCTTATAAAATGAAACGCCTAGGATTTTGTTGATTTTTATAAATTATACAAGGAGCAATATCCATACCTTGTTCCACGCGGGATTCGAATACATCATCGTATTCAATTCAAAGCCAAGCTTGCCGTCGATGAGTTATAATGTCTTCCAAACCAAATTGCAGTCATGGCTGCCATTATTAACAGAGACTAGGCATCTGCGCAGGACAGGAACTCAATGTCCGAGTGTCCGAGTATTCTGTTTCCTTTAATTTAACATTCCGATGGAACGGTGAACCAACATGACACGACCAGCGAGAGATCAGGTGCAGGACCAACGGCTTTACGTGTTTTCCGAGGCACAGCAGTAAAACACCGCCAATTCCTGACTCCAGGCTACTACTGATAACTTTCTGACAGTAAAGTTAACCTATTGCGACAAGCAGCTTTAGCAAGAATTGTCTGAAATATTTATTACAATTGGCTCCGAAATTTTTAGCCACGGGATTTTCTTTTTGTTAATTTTCTTACAAAATAGGAGTGACAAACGAGCACACAGTTCACCTGATAGTAAGTGGACACCGTGGCCCATAGAAAATGCAAATGCGTTGTCAGCCCTGAGGACTAAGTTACACCCACTATAAGAAACAAAGCAGCATTACGCTGCTATTTTACTCATATATTTATTTGTTTATCGAAAGATTTATTGTAATAAACATATCGGTTAGTATTTTCGCCAGTCAATCCACAGCATGATGAAGAATTAGTGGCAGGTGACCTAAATAACTAAAAATTATAATAAGTATAAATAGATATAACACATATTAAAATAGCCCTTGTCATCATCATTACACTTCACAAGTTCATGGCTGATTATAGGTCTTCCCAAAAAATGCTAAAAATCACGGTCATGAGCCACCAGCATCCATTGAATTCCTGCAATACTTACCAGGTCGTCACTTTATCTAGCGGAGGGCTACTTCACACTTTACCTACCGGTACGAGGCTGCCACTCGACGACCTTGCTTACCCATCGGTTATCGATTCTTCTAGCTATATGGACGGCCTATTGACACTTCAGCACTTATCCTTCGGGCAATGTCGGTTACTCTAGTTCTACTGATAATAAGGCTTGCAAATTACACAAATACGTATGAATACTAATAAATACATACACATAAATACATATGTGCACAGGTACATAATATATCTGAATAAAGGTAGTAATAGCGAAAGCAGGGCTCCAAAGTCTTTGCCAGAGATCTGTCTGCCAGAAAGAGCCAACTGTCAAAGCTGAAGACTGAGTGTGACAGCATCGTTTCCGGGACACCTGAGATTTTGAGTGAGATTGAGAGGTTCTATGGGCAGCTGTACACATCATCGTTGGAGCCACACGCAAGTGTGAGTAATGATCCAAGAGCAAGTCTTATCCGACACTATTTCGATGATATCCCGGACGTCAGTCTGAGCGAGATTAGAATGGCTCTCCAGCACCTTAAAAATGGCAAGGCCCCGGGCGAGGATGGAATTACAGCGGAAATTCTGAAAGCGGGTGGAACACCGGTACTTAAAGTCCTTCAGAAGCTCTTCAATTCCGTCCTCCATGGTGGCACTACTCCAGAGGCGTGGAGCAGAAGGGCGGTGGTCTTGTTCTTTAAGAAAGGCGACAGCGCTCTCTTGAAGAACTACAGACCGATTTCCCTTCTGAGCCGCGTGTACGTGTTGTTTTCGAGAGTCATTACGAATCGTCTCGCACGCAGACTCGACGACTTCCAGCCTCCCAAACAAGCTGGTTTCCGAAAAGGCTTCAGTACCATAGATCACATACATACCCTGCGGCGGATTGTACTGAAGACTTAAGAGTACAATCTGCCACTTTGCCTGGCGTATGTGGACTATGAGAAAGCCTTTGATTCCGTCGGTTTGGGCAGTGCTACAGTCCCTTCAGTGGTGCCAAGTTGACTGTCGGTATATCGAAGTCCTGAAGTGTTTGTACAGTAGGGCTATGATGGCTATTCGAGTACAGAGCCGGAGTTCGAAACCTATCCAACTGCAGAGAAGTGTAAGACAGGGTAATGTTATATCCCCGAAACTCTTCACCGCTGCGTTGGAAGACGTTTTCAAGCTACTGTACTGGAAAGGATACGGTATTAACATCAACGGCGAGTACATCACTCGCTTTCGATTTGCCGACGATATAGACCTTATGACAGCATCGCTGGAGGACGTTAGCACTATGCTCAATGACCTCAATGGTGTCTCCCAACGGATAGGTCTTAAGTTGAACATGGACAAAACAAAGATCATGTTTAATGTCCATATCACACCTATACCGGTAGTTGTTGGGAGCACTATGCTCGAAGTTGTTGACGAGTACGTTTACCTGGGACAAATAGTCCAACTAGGTAAGTCCAACTTCGACCGAGAGGTCAATCGACCTATTCAACTCGGCTGGGCAGCGTTCGGGAAATTACGTCATATCTTCTCGTCAGGTATACCTCAATCTCTGAAAACTAAAGTGTATAACCAGTGCCTGTTGCCAGTGATGACTTACGGATCTGAGACGTGTTCTTTCACTTTTGTCCGTATGAGGACGCTCAAGTTCGCTCAGCGAGCTATGGAGAGACTTATGCTCGGAGTTTCACTGCGTGATAAACTCAGAAATGAGGATATCCGCAGTAAAACCAGAGTGGCCGGATATAGTTCGAAGAACCGATAACCGATGGGGAAGAAAGGTTCTCGAGTGGCAGCCTCGTACCGGTATGCGTAGTGTAGGGCGAACCCCCACTAGATGGATTGACGACCTGGTAAGACATGCAGGAAGTCGATGGATGCAGGTGGCTCAGGACCGTGCTTTGTGGCATTACTTGGGGGAGCCCTATGTTCAGCAGTGGACTTGTGAAGGGCTGTAATGATGATGATGATGATGATGATATGGGTTGACTGGCAGAAAATACTTACCCTTATGATTAGCACAATAATTTTTTTCGATAAACAAATAAATAGAGTGAAATAGCAGCCTAATGCTGCTTTTTTTGTTAAATGCTTTCTGCGCCATCTCTTTTCTGTGTGGGTATTAATCAGTAGGCTAAGTTTTTTAACATATTTGTAGGTATTAATAACTATTTTTTCATTCACAATAAAACTAGTCACCTTAAATTAAAAATTAAATTAAAATGATATACATACTTTACTTACATGCATCTTTAACCCATTAGTGGCCAAAATCAAATAAACAACGTTTTTAACGAAAAATTTTTATTGTGTTAATCTGGGCAGGACTAGAAAACATAAAATGAAACAAAATTTTTTTTTTATTTTTTTATACTTTTTCAGGGGTGTACTTGTTTGAGTACAGCGGCCACTTATATGCGTAATTTTCCGAAGCATGACTTTTCAATGCACAGTGTTTTCAAACACTTCTTGCATCCCTATTGGACCCTTGCATGGCAAATGAGGCATCGTAATTGCTTTTCAAGCATCCTTGGGTAGTGGCCTGAACCATCTTGAGTCAGTCCTTTGACCAAAGAAGAATATGATCTGGCTCTTTTTAGAGTTTCTTGTCGCAAATAGTATCTGGCAAGACTATGTCGAAGCAAGAGTTGATCCATACATCCACCCTTGCTCATAAACCTGTAAACGCCAAGCGTTTGAAACGGCCATATCCAACAAGTATGTAAATAAAACTTACCACCACTTTTTTCCAGGAATCCCGATCCCGTATAGTTTTCAAATAAAATCGGAATCCTTACATCGGTTTTCTCTATTATTTCTGGGCACCATCTTTATACCGTGCTCATTGGTTCAAAGTAATCATAGTTAGTAGTACAAATACGCCCCATTGATTGAATTTAGTCGTCAGTATGTGGGCTAGGGATCTAATTTTGAACATTTTATTTCGGGAATTTGATGTTTCATCGTTTCTCACAAGATAAAGATACGTTTTTATTTTACGAAATTTATTTCTCGTCATAGCTCTTGAAACTAGAGTAACTCTGACGTCCTCATCCAGTCATCAATATATTACTTCCCGAGGCAATTTGTGATATCCCGACAAAATTAAAATACCAATGAACTTCTTGAGGTCTGGTAAATCAAGTTGAAAAGAGTATCTATTGTTTTGATTAGCATACAAAATACTATTACATAATACAAGCTGTAATACTTATTCATTCAGTATTTTTTCAAAAATCTATACAGGATTTTGGTCTTTCAGCTGTTCCTTTATAGCATTTTGTTTGTCTTGCACCTCAGACGTATGCTGATGGACAAAAGTATAGGATAGTGAACATTTTCTCCAGGTTGAAGTTTACTGCCACTGCTGAATGTTAGGCTTCCGACGAAATCCTTTTACGGCCAATGGTTCTTCTTCTCTAAAATCATAGTAGGATGAAAAAGTACCTTCATTGCGTACCATAACTTCAATATTTTCGAGCACATCTCGTGACAACGTATAACAACCCTATCTCCATCAGACTCTTCCATTTCGCCAGTCACGATACAGGAATCAGGTGGTATTATCGCCAAATCATTTCCACGGTCATCATCATCAGACTCTGCAATTGCTTCCTCAGGTCCTACAAAGCTATTTATACCGAAAAACATCTTGCGACTCATTGTTGGTAAATTGAAACAAACTTGTATTTTTTATCCATTGATGTAACCAGTGTACTCAACTGAGTACATTAGTAAAAATCTTCATCTAAAGTTAGTAATAAACAATAACTATTTCAAATTTGTAACTCACATTATAGACTACACTATATCTAATCACAATTATTACAAAAAACAACATTTACACAAATAATAATAATAAAATGTAATAAAAATACTACTCACTTCCACGCTAGTCCAATAACATGAAATCCGGTTGCTCCAAACGACACATATTTTAGAAACACCCTCAATTTGCACGACTTAAATAAAATATAAGTCTACCCTCTATTTCAATTAATAAAATAAAAACTAATAAACCCTCACAGATTTAGTCAATTAATGTTTAAATAACTGTACTCGTTTGGGTACAGCGACAGAGAATGGGTTAATAATAATATAAGAAAAGTTTTATTATTACAGTTGCTGTTTTTTAAATAAATTTAAGATAACTTTAAAGTACACTCCGAACCAAGAAGTTTTAATTAAAACTACTAAAATATTCATATATATCCTATTCCTATACATACCTTTGGACGTTCCTTTTTCGGAGAAGTAACTTAGTCCTCAGGGCTAACAACGCATCTGCATTTTGATTCTTATGGTATAAATGATATTTGGTGTCTATGGGTCACGGTATCCACTTACCATCAGGTGGACTGAGTGCTCTTTTGTCACTCTTATTTTATGAAAACAAAACAAAAACAAAAGGAAACTCTCGTGGCTAAACATTTAGGTGTAAATTCTAAAAATGTTTCAGACAATTCTTTCTAAAACTTTTTGATGCAATAGGTTAAAGTATGCACTGTAAAGTGATGACTTTTTCTAAGTATTATTATTTTTTTGTTTTTTCAAAAAATTATTATCTTTCTCACTTGTTACCACAGGAAAAACCGTTAACATAATTTCTACAAAAAGGCAGTAGTGACAACTATTGCTATGTCCTTGTGAGATATCTCATCCTAATATTTGAAGATAAAAACGCATCTGTTACCTTCTACGAAATTGTTTGCAGGTGTTCAAGGACTGAAGTAGACAAGTGGATGCATATCGGATAATAGTCAGTGATTATTTATGTACAACCGAAATCTGTTATCTCTTTGCAAAAATATTCATAACTCAAACACAAAATGTTTCAGATTTTTACGATTTTTATACATACGACACAAATGCCAAAATTAACATAATTATTGCACTTATAGCATGTGCCTTGCAAAGAATATGTACTACTTTATTGATTGATTTATAGAGCAATTAAAATGAAATGCTCAACATTCACGTGTCTCTGACATAAATATTTTATTGTTGCAAATGACACGCACTTACTCGTGTCGCACTTGGTATAGCAATAGAGTAGTTTAAGTTTGTTGTCAAAATTAAAATAATTTCTATTTTATTATTAATGTGAAAATAATATTTTAACAATGCTTTGTTTCTTAATCATCATTAGCACGTAAAAGTCTAATAATGAATATAGGCCTCTCTTTGTAGGGAGAATTCGCCATAAATTGTAGTTGCGGACATATCGCAACTTTGACACACTGGTCGGAATATTTCAAGTCTTACGTAAATTAAATGGATTTTTTTAAAGAAGAGGAGGCGAACGAGCATACGGCTCACCTAATTGTAACTGACTACCGCCGCCCATAAACAACCGCAACACCAGAGGAATTGCAGATGCGTTCCCGGCCTTTCAGAAGGTAGTAAGCCTTTATCTTGAAGATCACATTTCAACATTTCAACGCAGAAGTTGTATAAGGAAGAAAAATCCTAGTAAAACGCACAGTGGTAGATCACCAAGGATCCAGGTGGTGAGGATGGTATCGGGAATTTTGCCGCGATGTATGTTTGTGAAATTTGGCGAATAATTCCTCACAACACTTCCCATGGTAGATACGATAGAAAAGGGATGCAACATCCCTATGAAGCACCAGTAAATCGAGCCGATCAGAAAGAACTTGGTCGTCAACGATTTGAATCTTTCGATTTAAGTGGAAGAAACTGGCACTGGGATGCGCTGGCACAGAGATGAGAACAGTATTCCATGTGAGATCGAACTTGCTCTTTGTAAAGTTGCAAGCGATGTGCCGGCATAAAATATTGTCTCATTCTGCTGAGCACGCCAAGCTTTTAAGAGGCAAATTTAGCCCTCCACTCCAAGTGAGCACGAAACTGCACACTATTCAATATGTCAACGCTGAGGATTCCGATGCTAGCTGACGCAGCAAGGGGAGTAATAATAATAATAATAATATTCCACAACTATCACACACAAGTGCCTTAAAACTGAGGAGATACGACAAAGGGGTCTCCTTTAAGCGGTTAACGCGCGTATTTGTGTCTTCTGGGGATTTAATTAGGGGATTGAACTAGATTTAGTCGCCTTCAATCCAAAACTTTGTTGAGCAAAGACTCGACTTTAGATACAAGTTTACCCCGGTACTCGGAGACGTCCCAAGAAATATTGACACGGCTGGTGTATAAGGCATCACCGGTGCTGTCGTCTACATAGTAATGAGTGTTACTAGTTTGCAACATATCGGTGATATGCAGAAGAAACAGCATTGGTGATAGCACACAGCCTTGTGGAACACCAGCATTAATAGGCTTGTAATCGGAGCATGCATTGTCTACTACGACTTTGATATTCCGATTAGCAAGAAAACTAATGATCTAATCGCACAATTTCTTGGGAAACCCATAGGAATGGAGCTTCGAAAGAAGCACTTTAAATGAGAAGGCCTTCGCTATGTACAAACTAATGGGCAATGCCTCCCCTTGGGCTCTACTGCCTTCGCCTATCTATCAGTAAGATAAAACAGAAGATCACTAGCTTATTGATCACTACAAAGACCGTACTGGCAGTTAATAATCAGCTGGTGATCCTCAAAGTACCTTATGAGCTGGCAGTTTAAAATAGACTACATTATTTTGGAGAACAAGGAGGTGATGGCGATAGGCCTGTGATTGGACGGGTCTGAGCGGTCGGCTTTTTATGGATCGGGTCGACCAATGCTGTCTTCCGAGAATTCGGGACTACGCCTTGGGAGTAGGAGTACAGGAAAAGATGCGTTAGAACCGATGCCAACTCCGAATCACACGTCTTCAACACAATCGGAGGGATTTTATCACTCACTCGACTTTCTGACGTCAAGGAATAAGAGTGCTTTGCAAACCTGGCGCTGTGTAAACCGCACATCCCGCATGGAGCACTCACACGCGCGATGGTCGGCGGCATTTTTCCCCCTTCATCGTGAGTCGAGTTGGATGCAAAGAGAGAGCCTAACAGATCGGGTTTTTCCTTTGCGGCATGGGCCAGTGAGTCGTCCTCTCTGTGCAGAGATGGAAGAGATCACTGACAGAAGTTCCCTTCGACAGCCTTAGCGAGAGACCAGAATGCACGGGTTCCCGAAGGAAGGTGAACTAGCTTCTCGCCAATTTTGCCGATGTGCTCAGACCTTGCCTTGGCAATGACTCTTTTGAAGGACCTATACTTCTTTTTAGGAGCGCAAGTCTTTATATACCAAGACATTGATGCACAGGCCCGGTAGCACTCCTGCTTATAGCGTGATGCTATTTTACAGGAGCGACCAAACAATGGCTGGGATCTGCTTTCGATGGGCACCATAGAGGACGGAATAAAAAGTTCCATACCCTGAAGTACCACATCAGCGACAGAGTTAGCTACAACAGTAGGATTGTCTGGCGAGAAACAAACCCCCCAAAAGTAGGATGCAAAAAAGGCCACATCCCATCCTAGTCAACTGACCTATAGTGCAAAACACGGCGGCAAGCTGCAGAATGCAACCGCGACTTTGTTGTGACTGGCAACACACTCCAGACAAGACGATGGTGCGACGAGCCTAAAGAGGCATCGATGGAAACCTGATATCCGTCCGGATGAGAGTTCAGCAGAAGGTCCAACAGGGAAGGTATATGATCTTCCACATCTAGGATCCGCGAAGGCGCAGTATCCAGTTGTGTCAGACCATATGCCAAAGCAAAGCTATAAACAGAGCCAATCGGCGTGGTAGGCGTTAAAATCGCCAAGGATCACGATCTCTGGATGGGATCTGCTGTAGCACGGATTCTGTAGCTATTTGGATGTGGTCAAGGAGTCGGTCTGTTTCAGTATTACCGCTATGGGACATGTAGAGGCCGCCGTAGATGCGTGGATGGTCGTCGATGTCTACGCACAGCCATAGGATGGACAGGTCCGAAGAAAACATCTCGGTCCCATCGGTTGTCGATCCTTCTAGGTTTAATACTTTTTCATACTGCTCACTAGCTCTGAATTTTGTTGTCAAAATACTCAAAATATATAAAACTTAAGAGCAAGATTTTTTAAAAGCAAACTTTTGGCTAGTTGAACATTGAGATTCCTGTGTCGTTCGGATTATTTAAAAATCATACAAAGAGAAAACTTAATTTGAAGAACCTTTTACCTGTAATTAAAAACTAAACTAAACCCTTTTGTTTGGTTATTGGATGTATATTTAATAATATTTAAACTTTTATATAAAAACAGTTTAATAAAGAAGTCAAAAAATATAAGATTAAAAGATGTTAAAAATGTTAAATGTTAATGGTATCTTAATGAGCTCGCGTCTGTCACGGTTACGGTGATTACGTGAACTAACTCAATTTTTATAATTGTCTTAACTAAGCAGCGATTGCTTCACGTAAAATGGTGTACGGTCCTACCGTAAATTTCTGCTGTCGATCAGCAGATATTTACGGTAGGACCGTACACCTTTATAGAGGTATTTTGTGGGTTTTCGACAAATAGCTCGTACGATACGAATGCTAAGCTGTCGTGGGAGATAATATTTTTGTGAACTAAGCGATGAAAGTAAAAGTGATAGAACATTATTACATACATTCAAAATAGTTAAAATATTGTTCTGAAGTAAATAATAAAGAGTAACATATAAAACACACAGTTCATCTAGTCATGTTATCGATGAAGAATAAAAGTGCAGACACGTTGTCACTCTTCACTGCACCCGTAATCACACGATGGACTAAATAAGTAACTGGGTGCTGTAAGACTCTCAAAATGACTGAAATTTTAAAAAGTTTAGCAATAATCGAAAATTGCATCACATATTTAAATATTATTCTCTACCACTAGTATTAACCTGAACAAAATTTACCTAAATCTGAAATTTTGCTTATATTATTTTTATACGAGTCACTGTGTTAAAATATATAGCATTAAGAGTAAAATAATTTTTTAGGATGATCCTTATTCCAACGTTGAAAATAAACGTCAATGTAATTTGATCTGCAATCCCTCAGTACAATCCCAAGTCGTTTGTCATTTCATGAATGTTTTATTAGCGCGTAGATTAATAGCATTGCGGCTATACTAGAATTATAAATGAATTTATTTGATAGTATTCGCAATACAATCACTGATTCAATTGCAATAAAGTGCGTGCTATTACATATTAATTTATAAATTTAACTTATTATTTAGTTAACGACAAACACAATACTAAATTCAGATATTCGTGTGACAGTAATGCATTTTAACTTTATTCGGATGTGCAGTAAAATTAACGTATTATTTTTATACTAAAATTTGATTGATGACGTTAAATTTAAGCTCTTAATATTATGTTACACGTTTAATAATATTTATGTCTAAAAAAGGCGAAATACATACAACTTATTACAGTGGAGTTTCATTGGTGATCCAGGGTTGAAATTGTAGTTAAAATTACTAACTAATGATACACATTTCGATTTGAATGATACAATACCACCCTTACCGTTACAGTCTATTAAAATTCACCCCCATATATTGCCGCATAAGGAGGATATGTGACACCTATGACTGTGTGTCACAGGACACGTATGACCTCTGACAAGCGGGTTGCCAACCGCAGTTTTTATTTTAAGTCGTTACTGGGAAGAGCTGCCCGTCTCCTGATTTGTTAACCGCTGTCACCTCTTATGACCCTTATGGGAAGGTATGACTATATTCTTATACCGAAGTAGTTACGATGTACCAGTTCTGGCTCACTTGTAGAGAGGTTGTACTAGTTCTGGCGCACTGAGTCAGAAGTTGTACAAGTACGACGTTCGTCGATTCACGATCCTAAAAAAAAAAAAAAAGGTTTTGGCATGCTCTGATCACGAATCTGCGGTCCATTTTTGCGTAGGATGCATGGTTCCGGAGATGTGCAGATCAATTAACTCTTATCTAATTGATATCCGCTGCGAGCCTCAACCGTCATTAGCGCTCCATTGTCCTTATCTACTTATCTATTGTTCATTCAATACCGTCATTAGCTATTCTTCCTCAGCGTGTGGGTCGGCTTATGCTATTATATTATACTCCTTGGTTCCTATCTACAACGGTAATCTGAATCATCAATAAAATACATTACCTAATTTTGTTAAAATTTTTATTTATAAAATACAAAATCTTATTACTTATTATCTATAAAATAGGAGTGAAACATCTCATCCACTAACATATCGTTGTACAATGTGTTCTCTGTAAATATACTCGTAAAACTATACATTGAACATCCCTGAAACTTATATAGCAAATACATTAAGCAATATTCGCCACAAACTGAAGTCCTATCAACATTCCAGTTCCATCTTTTACAATTTCGTACAGGTGCCCGTCCATATGAATCAAAATATTCACCGACGTCATTCGTATCGATATATAAAGCTACCCAATGTGACCCTGGTTTATCATCTGTACCCAAATTGCATATTACCTAGTCAGGTAATATGCAATTTGTAATTCTATCCCATGTTTAATATAAAATAATTGAAACAAGTTTATTCATTATGTAACCATTTATATACCAAAATGAACTTAACAAAACATAGATTCTTATGACAATATAGTTTGTTCAAAATGACCTCCGTAATTTTGAATACAGGCCCTCAATCTGCGCGGCCAGTCGTCTATCTCACCACGAACGAGGTCCATGTCATATCGGCGGCTGCCTTAATTAAAGATGTCTTGAGTGACTCGAAATTGGGATGAGGCTTTGAGCACGCCTTTTCCTCCAAGTGTTACCATATCTTGTAATCTAACGGATTCAAATCTGGACTGGTCTTTGTGTCGGATGAAGTCGATTTCACGCGCCGCCAGCCAGTCTTTTTTTTGTTTTTAAAGAACGTTACCTCCACACTAGGTTTTTCTCCTGTATCGTGGGGGCAGTTTACAAACACAAATTTCACAAAGACAAACATCCAAACTCGGAACAATTACTTGTAGGTCGTACAAATAGTTGTTCCGTGCGGGATTCGAACCCGCGACCCCCAAGCGCAGAGCTGTCAAAAGTCTTGTGTGCTCTTCGCTCTATGAGCTGACGCCGAATCTTGTTGGAATACCCAGTGCCTGTTATTGAACATGGTACGAGAAACAGGTTACACAAGGTTCGTCAGGACTGTATTTTGATACACAACTGCATTCGTTTTTAACCTTTCTCACAAAAATGTACCTCTGTTAAGCCCCAATAAGAAACTCCCAACCACACCATGAGCGAGGATGGAAAATGACCCCGTTGGACACGCGGAATACGGTTGCTCGCTTCTTCACTACTGTGTGCGTACACCTTATCATTTTGTTTGTTGTAGCTCTCTTCTACGGTAAAATTTTTTTCATCCGAAAAAAGAATTTCCCGATATTTTTTCATGCGTACCGCTTCAACAAAGCGCGGCATCTCTTCAGTCTCAGATCCATTAGACGAGCATTCAAACGATGTCCTGTTTTTCTTCGATATGCCCGAAGCCCTAAGTCTTCATTTAACGCCGTGGTTCTGCTTAACCCCATCTGAAGGGCCAACAGTTTCTGCTTACGTTTGGGATTTCTTTGAATTCGCACCTTTACAGCTTTTATCACTGCTGGAGTCCTAACAAATCGAGGGCGACCACTTCTTGACCTGTCATCTACACTAGAGTCTTCATTGTATCGTTTGATGGTACGATAAACGAATCTTTTAGTTATATTCAAATTTTTCAGTATGTCAAAAACTTGAATTGGCGCGGAACCGCAACGATGCAACGCAATAACTGCAACACGGTCTTCTTTAAACGTCCACTCCATATTAAAAAATTAGTAAAATTCTAAAAAGTATACAGTTTTATTTTCATGAACAATTCGAAATTCGAATTCAATAAACTTTTTTGTGGTCAGTATTCTAAAAGAAAAGTTTTTACTGTGTGACAATACTTATGACCTGACTAGATATATACGCTGGTACGTGCGTGTACATGGGCTGTCTATTAGCAGCATAAACATTATTTTCTAGACTGGGGTGAATCTTTTTCAGATGTTGTTGTACTTCTATTGTATCCATGATATTACTGCTATTAGTAGATTATTACAGTACAATCTACTCAATGACTAACATAGGAATGATCAATTACAGTGATTTCTAAATATTAAATTGCATTATTTTGTATTATTTTTGTACGTATTTGAGTCATCGATACACTGAACAAGACGACACGATATTAAACAACAGAATGTTAGATAAGCTTGTTGACGCATAAAGTTATTATCGATTCCACTGTAGAAATTCTTTAGATTAGAATTATTACTTACTGGTACTATATAAGACCAAGCAACTGCAGTCATGGAGTTAGTGTATGGTCGTATAACCGCAGTGGATCTATCAATACTATATTTGTGTTACTTCAAGGCATCAAAGGCCATAGATGTAAGTGTTTATTCTATTACCAAACTTACTTTTCTTTCTGTTATTTTCCTACGTGTGTATGATTTAGTGTTAACAAATTATATTTAAATATTTTGTGTGTGTATATGATTAAGCCGTGGTAGCTCAGATGGTTAGCGCAAGCTGTAAATTTTACAGTACGTAACGCGGGTTCGATCCCCGCCGACACCAATTAAATTGTTAATTGCAATTTTAAGTGTTTATTCTATTGACACACTTACTTTTCTTTCTGTTATTTTCTTACGTGTATATGATTTAGTGTTAACAAATTATATTTAAATATTGTGTGTGTATATGATTAAGCCGTGGTAGCTCAGATGGTTAGCGCAAGCTGTAAATTTCACAGTACGCGACCCAGGTTCGAACCCCGCCGACACCACTTAAATTGTTAATTGCAATTTTAAGTGTTTATTCTATTGACACACTTACTTTTCTTTCTGTTATTTTCTTACGTGTGTATGATTTAGTGTTAACAAATTATATTTAAATATTGTGTGTGTATATGATTAAGCCGTGGTAGCTCAGATGGTTAGCGCAAGCTGTAAATTTCACAGTACGCGACCCAGGTTCGAACCCCGCCGACACCACTTAAATTGTTAATTGCAATTTTAAGTGCTGATTTACCACGTGCTCGGCGGTGAAGGAAAACATCGTGAGGAAACCTGCACGTCTGAGAAAATTTCGAAGGCATGTGAAGTTCGCCAACACGCATTGAGACCGCGCCGCGGACATTTCCTAGCCTTAAATACAAAGACAATAGCAGAAAGTAAAAAGTTAAAAAATACTTTTTTAACAATGACAGTCATTAGTTGATCATTAGTGAATGTGATTCTGTTTTCTTAAATTACAGGAAGAAAAGAGCAGAAGGAAGAAATGGGATGATGGGAAGTAATGAAGAATGAATTGTTATGTGAAGTTTGTTGGAACAAACACATTTTAGTCACGTGTAAATACTTTTAACATTTTGGTTCAAAATGACACAAAATCTAAAAAATATTAGATACATCATCGACATGGACGGATTTTACATTACATATCCTCATAAACATTTTCAATGTAGAGAAATGGCTATTCTAGACGTAAAACTATCTAATAAAAATGATTCGTTTATCGATCATTATTTGTTTCGGCCAAGTTGTCCTTTCAATTATTTGTCGCAAAAAGACAAAAAAACTGTTCGATATTGTGAAATACACGTGCACGGCATTCCATATTTTGATGTGACCGAAGAATTAAAATGTGCCTACAAACAAGAGAACATCATTCCCATATTAAATTGGTATATTAGAAATTTGTGCAAAGACGAAGTGATCGCATACAAAGGTGGTTCAACAGAAAAACAATTTTTAAAAATGTTGACGACGAATGATAGAATTTTTAATATTGAAGAATACAAATGTCCAAAATACAATGATTTGGTAAATGTCATAAATTTAAACAAACGTTATGTGTGTAATAATCATATATTTGCAAAAAATAATCACAAAATTTTACATTGTTCTTGTGACGAAGTGTGGGTTTTTTACAAGTGATTATTGCTTGAAAATAAAATTTTAAATTAATCATAAATTTTGTTTGATTTCCCAAAAACATTAGTTATAGTATACTATATAATACAAAGGTGGTTCAACAGAAAAACAATTTTTAAAAATGTTGACGACGAATGATAGAATTTTTAATATTGAAGAATACAAATGTCCAAAATACAATGATTTGGTAAATGTCATAAATTTAAACAAACGTTATGTGTGTAATAATCATATATTTGCAAAAAATAAACACAAAATTTTACATTGTTCTTGTGACGAAGTGTGGGTTTTTTACTAGTGGTTATTGCTTGAAAATAAAATTTTAAATTAATCATAAATTTTGTTTGATTTCCCAAAAACATTAGTTATAGTATACTATATAATACAAAATTGGTTCAACAGAAAAACAATTTTTAAAAATGTTGACGACGAATGATAGAATTTTTAATATTGAAGAATACAAATGTCCAAAATACAATGATTTGGTAAATGTCATAAATTTAAACAAACGTTATGTGTGTAATAATCATATATTTGCAAAAAATAATCACAAAATTTTACATTGTTCTTGTGACGAAGTGTGGGTTTTTTACAAGTGATTATTGCTTGAAAATAAAATTTTAAATTAATCATAAATTTTGTTTGATTTCCCAAAAACATTAGTTATAGTATACTATATAATACAAAGGTGGTTCAACAGAAAAACAATTTTTAAAAATGTTGACGACGAATGATAGAATTTTTAATATTGAAGAATACAAATGTCCAAAATACAATGATTTGGTAAATGTCATAAATTTAAACAAACGTTATGTGTGTAATAATCATATATTTGCAAAAAATAATCACAAAATTTTACATTGTTCTTGTGACGAAGTGTGGGTTTTTTACAAGTGGTTATTGCTTGAAAATAAAATTTTAAATTAATCATAAATTTTGTTTGATTTCCCGAAAATATTAGTTATAGTATACTATATAATACAAAATTGGTTCAACAGAAAAACAATTTTTAAAAATGTTGACGACGAATGATAGAATTTTTAATATTGAAGAATACAAATGTCCAAAATACAATGATTTGGTAAATGTCATAAATTTAAAAAAAAGTTATGTGTGTAATAATCATATATTTGCAAAAATAATCACAAAATTTTACATTGTTCTTGTGACGAAGTGTGGGTTTTTTACTAGTGGTTATTGCTTGAAAATAAAATTTTAAATTAATCATAAATTTTGTTTGATTTCCCAAAAACATTAGTTATAGTATACTATATAATACAAAATTGGTTCAACAGAAAAACAATTTTTAAAAATGTTGACGACGAATGATAGAATTTTTAATATTGAAAAATACAAATGTCCAAAATACAATGATTTGGTAAATGTCATAAATTTAAAAAAGTTATGTGTGTAATAATCATATATTTGCAAAAATAATCACAAAATTTTACATTGTTCTTGTGACGAAGTGTGGGTTTTTTACTAGTGGTTATTGCTTGAAAATAAAATTTTAAATTAATCATAAATTTTGTTTGATTTTTCAAAAACATAATACAATGATTTGGTAAATGTCATAAATTTAAACAAACGTTATGTGTGTAATAATCATATATTTGCAAAAAATAATCACAAAATTTTACATTGTTCTTGTGACGAAGTGTGGGTTTTTTACAAGTGGTTATTGCTTGAAAATAAAATTTTAAATTAATCATAAATTTTGTTTGATTTCCCAAAAACATTAGTTATAGTATACTATATAATACAAAATTGGTTCAACAGAAAAACAATTTTTAAAAATGTTGACGACGAATGATAGAATTTTTAATATTGAAGAATACAAATGTCCAAAATACAATGATTTGGTAAATGTCATAAATTTAAACAAACGTTATGTGTGTAATAATCATATATTTGCAAAAAATAATCACAAAATTTTACATTGTTCTTGTGACGAAGTGTGGGTTTTTTACAAGTGATTATTGCTTGAAAATAAAATTTTAAATTAATCATAAATTTTGTTTGATTTCCCAAAAACATTAGTTATAGTATACATTATAATACAAAGGTGGTTCAACAGAAAAACAATTTTTAAAAATGTTGACGACGAATGATAGAATTTTTAATATTGAAGAATACAAATGTCCAAAATACAATGATTTGGTAAATGTCATAAATTTAAACAAACGTTATGTGTGTAATAATCATATATTTGCAAAAAATAATCACAAAATTTTACATTGTTCTTGTGACGAAGTGTGGGTTTTTTACAAGTGGTTATTGCTTGAAAATAAAATTTTAAATTAATCATAAATTTTGTTTGATTTCCCGAAAATATTAGTTATAGTATACTATATAATACAAAATTGGTTCAACAGAAAAACAATTTTTAAAAATGTTGACGACGAATGATAGAATTTTTAATATTGAAGAATACAAATGTCCAAAATACAATGATTTGGTAAATGTCATAAATTTAAAAAAAAGTTATGTGTGTAATAATCATATATTTGCAAAAATAATCACAAAATTTTACATTGTTCTTGTGACGAAGTGTGGGTTTTTTACTAGTGGTTATTGCTTGAAAATAAAATTTTAAATTAATCATAAATTTTGTTTGATTTCCCAAAAACATTAGTTATAGTATACTATATAATACAAAATTGGTTCAACAGAAAAACAATTTTTAAAAATGTTGACGACGAATGATAGAATTTTTAATATTGAAAAATACAAATGTCCAAAATACAATGATTTGGTAAATGTCATAAATTTAAAAAAGTTATGTGTGTAATAATCATATATTTGCAAAAATAATCACAAAATTTTACATTGTTCTTGTGACGAAGTGTGGGTTTTTTACTAGTGGTTATTGCTTGAAAATAAAATTTTAAATTAATCATAAATTTTGTTTGATTTTTCAAAAACATAATACAATGATTTGGTAAATGTCATAAATTTAAACAAACGTTATGTGTGTAATAATCATATATTTGCAAAAAATAATCACAAAATTTTACATTGTTCTTGTGACGAAGTGTGGGTTTTTTACAAGTGGTTATTGCTTGAAAATAAAATTTTAAATTAATCATAAATTTTGTTTGATTTCCCAAAAACATTAGTTATAGTATACTATATAATACAAAATTGGTTCAACAGAAAAACAATTTTTAAAAATGTTGACGACGAATGATAGAATTTTTAATATTGAAGAATACAAATGTCCAAAATACAATGATTTGGTAAATGTCATAAATTTAAACAAACGTTATGTGTGTAATAATCATATATTTGCAAAAAATAATCACAAAATTTTACATTGTTCTTGTGACGAAGTGTGGGTTTTTTACAAGTGATTATTGCTTGAAAATAAAATTTTAAATTAATCATAAATTTTGTTTGATTTCCCAAAAACATTAGTTATAGTATACTATATAATACAAAATTGGTTCAACAGAAAAACAATTTTTAAAAATGTTGACGACGAATGATAGAATTTTTAATATTGAAAAATACAAATGTCCAAAATACAATGATTTGGTAAATGTCATAAATTTAAAAAAGTTATGTGTGTAATAATCATATATTTGCAAAAATAATCACAAAATATTACATTGTTCTTGTGACGAAGTGTGGGTTTTTTACTAGTGGTTATTGCTTGAAAATAAAATTTTAAATTAATCATAAATTTTGTTTGATTTTTCAAAAACATTAGTTATAGTATACTATATAATACAACGTTTATAGTAAACTATATAATACAACGTTTGTTTAAATTTATGACATTTACCAAATCATTGTATTTTGGACATTTGTATTCTTCAATATTAAAAATTCTATCATTCGTCGTCAACATTTTTAAAAATTGTTTTTCTGTTGAACCACCTTTGTATTATATAGTATACTATAACTAATGTTTTTGGGAAATCAAACAAAATTTATGATTAATTTAAAATTTTATTTTCAAGTAATAACCACTTGTAAAAAACCCACACTTCGTCACAAGAACAATGTAAAATTTTGTGATTATTTTTTGCAAATGTATGATTATTACACACGTAACGTTTGTTTAAATTTATGACATTTACCAAATCATTGTATTTTGGACATTTGTATTCTTCAATATTAAAAATTCTATCATTCGTCGTCAACATTTTTAAAAATTGTTTTTCTGTTGAACCACCTTTGTATTATATAGTATACTATAACTAATGTTTTTGGGAAATCAAACAAAATTTATGATTAATTTAAAATTTTATTTTCAAGCAATAACCACTTGTAAAAAACCCACACTTCGTCACAAGAACAATGTAAAATTTTGTGATTATTTTTTGCAAATATATGATTATTACACACATAACGTTTGTTTAAATTTATGACATTTACCAAATCATTGTATTATGTTTTTGAAAAATCAAACAAAATTTATGATTAATTTAAAATTTTATTTTCAAGCAATAACCACTAGTAAAAAACCCACACTTCGTCACAAGAACAATGTAAAATTTTGTGATTATTTTTGCAAATTTATGATTATTACACACATAACTTTTTTAAATTTATGACATTTACCAAATCATTGTATTTTGGACATTTGTATTTTTCAATATTAAAAATTCTATCATTCGTCGTCAACATTTTTAAAAATTGTTTTTCTGTTGAACCAATTTTGTATTATATAGTATACTATAACTAATGTTTTTGGGAAATCAAACAAAATTTATGATTAATTTAAAATTTTATTTTCAAGCAATAACCACTAGTAAAAAACCCACACTTCGTCACAAGAACAATGTAAAATTTTGTGATTATTTTTGCAAATATATGATTATTACACACATAACTTTTTTTTAAATTTATGACATTTACCAAATCATTGTATTTTGGACATTTGTATTCTTCAATATTAAAAATTCTATCATTCGTCGTCAACATTTTTAAAAATTGTTTTTCTGTTGAACCAATTTTGTATTATATAGTATACTATAACTAATATTTTTGGGAAATCAAACAAAATTTATGATTAATTTAAAATTTTATTTTCAAGCAATAACCACTTGTAAAAAACCCACACTTCGTCACAAGAACAATGTAAAATTTTGTGATTATTTTTGCAAATATATGATTATTACACACATAACTTTTTTTTAAATTTATGACATTTACCAAATCATTGTATTTTGGACATTTGTATTCTTCAATATTAAAAATTCTATCATTCGTCGTCAACATTTTTAAAAATTGTTTTTCTGTTGAACCAATTTTGTATTATATAGTATACTATAACTAATATTTTTGGGAAATCAAACAAAATTTATGATTAATTTAAAATTTTATTTTCAAGCAATAACCACTTGTAAAAAACCCACACTTCGTCACAAGAACAATGTAAAATTTTGTGATTATTTTTTGCAAATATATGATTATTACACACATAACGTTTGTTTAAATTTATGACATTTACCAAATCATTGTATTTTGGACATTTGTATTCTTCAATATTAAAAATTCTATCATTCGTCGTCAACATTTTTAAAAATTGTTTTTCTGTTGAACCACCTTTGTATGCGATCACTTCGTCTTTGCACAAATTTCTAATATACCAATTTAATATGGGAATGATGTTCTCTTGTTTGTAGGCACATTTTAATTCTTCGGTCACATCAAAATATGGAATGCCGTGCACGTGTATTTCACAATATCGAACAGTTTTTTTGTCTTTTTGCGACAAATAATTGAAAGGACAACTTGGCCGAAACAAATAATGATCGATAAACGAATCATTTTTATTAGATAGTTTTACGTCTAGAATAGCCATTTCTCTACATTGAAAATGTTTATGAGGATATGTAATGTAAAATCCGTCCATGTCGATGATGTATCTAATATTTTTTAGATTTTGTGTCATTTTGAACCAAAATGTTAAAAGTATTTACACGTGACTAAAATGTGTTTGTTCCAACAAACTTCACATAACAATTCATTCTTCATTACTTCCCATCATCCCATTTCTTCCTTCTGCTCTTTTCTTCCTGTAATTTAAGAAAACAGAATCACATTCACTAATGATCAACTAATGACTGTCATTGTTAAAAAAGTATTTTTTAACTTTTTACTTTCTGCTATTGTCTTTGTATTTAAGGCTAGGAAATGTCCGCGGCGCGGTCTCAATGCGTGTTGGCGAACTTCACATGCCTTCGAAATTTTCTCAGACGTGCAGGTTTCCTCACGATGTTTTCCTTCACCGCCGAGCACGTGGTAAATCAGCACTTAAAATTGCAATTAACAATTTAAGTGGTGTCGGCGGGGTTCGAACCTGGGTCGCGTACTGTGAAATTTACAGCTTGCGCTAACCATCTGAGCTACCACGGCTTAATCATATACACACACAATATTTAAATATAATTTGTTAACACTAAATCATACACACGTAAGAAAATAACAGAAAGAAAAGTAAGTGTGTCAATAGAATAAACACTTAAAATTGCAATTAACAATTTAAGTGGTGTCGGCGGGGTTCGAACCTGGGTCGCGTACTGTGAAATTTACAGCTTGCGCTAACCATCTGAGCTACCACGGCTTAATCATATACACACACAATATTTAAATATAATTTGTTAACACTAAATCATATACACGTAAGAAAATAACAGAAAGAAAAGTAAGTGTGTCAATAGAATAAACACTTAAAATTGCAATTAACAATTTAATTGGTGTCGGCGGGGATCGAACCCGCGTTACGTACTGTAAAATTTACAGCTTGCGCTAACCATCTGAGCTACCACGGCTTAATCATATACACACACAAAATATTTAAATATAATTTGTTAACACTAAATCATACACACGTAGGAAAATAACAGAAAGAAAAGTAAGTTTGGTAATAGAATAAACACTTACATCTATGGCCTTTGATGCCTTGAAGTAACACAAATATAGTATTGATAGATCCACTGCGGTTATACGACCATACACTAACTCCATGACTGCAGTTGCTTGGTCTTATATAGTACCAGTAAGTAATAATTCTAATCTAAAGAATTTCTACAGTGGAATCGATAATAACTTTATGCGTCAACAAGCTTATCTAACATTCTGTTGTTTAATATCGTGTCGTCTTGTTCAGTGTATCGATGACTCAAATACGTACAAAAATAATACAAAATAATGCAATTTAATATTTAGAAATCACTGTAATTGATCATTCCTATGTTAGTCATTGAGTAGATTGTACTGTAATAATCTACTAATAGCAGTAATATCATGGATACAATAGAAGTACAACAACATCTGAAAAAGATTCACCCCAGTCTAGAAAATAATGTTTATGCTGCTAATAGACAGCCCATGTACACGCACGTACCAGCGTATATATCTAGTCAGGTCATAAGTATTGTCACACAGTAAAAACTTTTCTTTTAGAATACTGACCACAAAAAAGTTTATTGAATTCGAATTTCGAATTGTTCATGAAAATAAAACTGTATACTTTTTAGAATTTTACTAATTTTTTAATATGGAGTGGACGTTTAAAGAAGACCGTGTTGCAGTTATTGCGTTGCATCGTTGCGGTTCCGCGCCAATTCAAGTTTTTGACATACTGAAAAATTTGAATATAACTAAAAGATTCGTTTATCGTACCATCAAACGATACAATGAAGACTCTAGTGTAGATGACAGGTCAAGAAGTGGTCGGATAAGAAGGGGTATATTCCAGGTTGAATGTCCGAGACTAATCTGGTTCTGCCTCTATTTTTACCCTCTCAGTACCTTACTGGAGGGCTCCGCGAGGGAATCTCAAATTATTCACTTTCAGCCACTCCCACCTTATGGAATTGCCAACATTTTTTAGCAATTCTATTAGAATGGATCTGGGGACGAATAAGCGTTCGGTCCTCCATGTTGAAAGGGGAAGGTTTGCTAACTCTGAGGGCGTAGACTTATCTATGTCTATTAATTTAAAGACCATTTTTACATATATATTTCGCTATACAATACACAAACATGTTAAGATTAATATGGAAAAATAAAGAGAAAATTTTCTAATTACCTCAAATCTGTGTGTGTGTGTGTGTGTGTGTGTGTGTGTGTGTGTGTGTGTGTGTGTGTGTGTGTGTGTGTATTTGTGCGTGCGTGCGTGCGTGCATGCGCGCGTGCGTGCGAGTGTGTGCGCGCGTGTGTGTGTGTGTGTGTGTGTGTGTGTGTGTGTGTGTGTGTTAGAATTTAAATACTAATTAACTTCTCTGTTTCCGGGCAATTTAGGTTTAGTATAAATAATTGCTGGTGACATAATATTGACGACAAGCTAGAGCAGTTCTATGAGAATTCGTTTTACAAGTTATATTTTTTAACATTTTAAATTAGGTAAAAATCTGTAGTTTTTTGCTTACGCAGTATAACAGACATGACAAAAATCTGTCGTCAGTAAGTACAGAACATTCCTTAAAAATAAGTTCCGTGCTATATCTTTGTGATTTACTCATTAACATGTTATTAATAATTATGTATTTAATAATTAAGATGTAAGTTTTTTTTCCTATTCACCTAAAATATAATATTCAGTGTTTGGTGAAAAGTGAACTTCACAACCGGCGGACTATATGATGATCATGTTCATGATACCGGATAGTGGGTGGATACTGCGGGCCAATGGAGATGCGTTGCAATGTTACCCAGACCAAGAAAGAATGAATTTTTACCAATAAAAAGGGTTCCCGGTTTTAAACACTCAGCATACGAAACTTTTTAAACTTTGTTTCAACTCACCTACTGGTTGTTCCTGATGTTCTATCAAAAGAACGTGAAATAATACTTTATATTTTGGAATAAAATCATATTTACGGATTTTATCGCGTTTAATAACTTATTTTAACCTATTTTTATTTCCCGACGTTTCGGGCGTGTTTGAGTAATACTGCATATTCTGCAGGTATGTCGTTATCTTCTAGCTTCCTAGTTACAATTGAGATGCAGTCTTTATTAAGTAGGCATGTGAATAGTGGCTGAACATCAAAACTGAACATATTTTTATTGTCCGTGAGATGTAGGTCTTTTATCTCACTAACAAAATCTGAATCCTTTGTGTGTGCTCTCGTATGTCCTCTCAGTGGTGACAGTATTTTTGCCAAGTATTGTGCCAGCTTGTAAGTATGTGAATCGATCTGGCTCACTATGTGAGGTAGAGGAGCGTTTGGTTTGTGTATCTACGGTAACATATACGAGTATAATCACGGTTTTTTGGTACATGATGGTATTAGTGCATTCACGTCGAGATTTAATTTTTCGGAATATTTCTTTATTAAATCGCTGGTTGTTTTAAGCATTTTACCTGTTTTGACCTTTTTATATGTACTTTCGTACGATAAGAGTTGTTTTAATTTAAAATTATATCGTGACGCGTCCATTATTACCGTAGGATTTTCTGTAACCGCGCGGAGAATCGTGAGCTCGGGTCTGTTCCGTAAGTTATTCAACGCTGTAAATTCGTCTTTAGGAAGGTTTTATTTAAGCACTGAACTACGACTTAACAAGGACAAAATATCTTGACGTATGGCATCCAAATCTTCCTTACCGTTATTATTCTTAAACAGTCAAGACAAGACAAGTTATTAAAGGCGATAAAATCCGTAAATATAGTTTTATCCTATGTGTATTATTCGCGCAAATTTAAGAAATCATTAATACTTTATATTGTATTCAGGCAGCATATGACCATGCAGCACAAAGCAAAATATGATTAGTGTTTTAATTATCAAATATTGTTAAACCCAAAAGATCCAAACCAGTGAACGTTTTTCGTTAATCGCCAAGTTGTAGATTCATTTGTGCGCCTGTTATATTTTTAAAATTGGTGAAGTTCATCTAGCCAGTATTCAAAAATTTTAAATAATAAGGTTTTGACAGAATTTATGACCCGGCTAAGTATAAATAAATAAATAAATATCGGAAAACCATTCACAATTTTGTGAACACAACCCTGTGGTTTTGTATTCACAACATTGTAACTGAAAGTTAACGCCTTTGTTTGTATATGCTGGTTGTCTATCAACAGTGAGTTTAACAATATTTTGCTATAAAATTTTCTTATTTACCTAGGTAATTAAAGATTAAGTGCACTGATATTATACTTCAATATTTGGTTATATAGTTCATGGCACCGTTTTATTTATTCATTTATTTTATTTTTATCAAGCCTATAATGTGGTCCACACACGCGCGAAAGCCTTTTATTAGTTTTCCGCCCTCCTATATGCTTGAACATTTATAATTATATAGTTTAACCGAATCTTGAGAAATTGATAAGCCCATAATAGAGTAAAATAGGGGGCAAAATCCTCTCAGCTGCGCTATCCACAATTTTTTCATTTCTCAGACATGCAGGTTTTGTATAAGATTTTCTTTCACCGCCTGTCTAGATACGTGACGGCAAGGATAGAACACGTTTCGCTGGTCTTTTATATCATTTTAAGGCAATCACTTAGCCCCTGAGCTACCACGGCTCCTAATATTACTGTAATTAAACTTTTACCATAAAATTTCTTACAAAAATCATTTACATAAGCCTACCGTTTCTTTATCAAAAAATATAACAAAATAAAAGTTGATACGCGATGTGTGATGTGATATGTAGGTCTTCACTAACTTAAACATTTTTTTTAAGTCTGTCCTTCTAATTATGTATTTTTTTTGGTTTCAACCTTTCGCTGTTTCGTTTTAACCTGAAACTAATAACAAGCGAATTTGTAAAAATAATTGACTATATTTTTTTTTCGTTTATTGATAATTTAATTAATTATACTTTCTACGAAAAAGTACGCATGGAATTTATACTGATTGGCGCGCCAGTGACGTGAGTTTCTTCAATAAAGATTTAGTGGACTGAAGTGGTACACACAACAAGCAGAGCCAGGAAAGTAAACGAGAGTGGAATGCTCGCACTAACCTTGTGATGGACTGCCTCGCCTTCCTCCCATATTATAAGCTAAAGAGGCAGGTCCACCACGTGGATCGGAGAGGTTAAAGATATGTACCAAGTATTTTATTATATTTTTAAATTAAATTATATTTATGTCCGGTAATTATATTTATAAATTAAATTGTTAACTGGTGTGACCAATTGTAATGCTTTCAAATGAAAGGTTGTTGAGTCTGTACTTGTTTTTTGTTTTAACTCACTTTGCTGCACAGTTTACAAAATTTATCAGTATCCGTGCCCGTAATTTGTAATTGCTTTAATTCTGATTGGAGAGACACCAGTCCGTTAAATATTGAAACATAAATTATAGTAATTACCTGTGTATATCGAGCTATAAATAAATGAAAAAGAAGTGGTTTAAGTAGCAATATTACTTATCATAAATCATATTAATTGCGAATCTTATACGTCATTTTGTATTTATGATTTATCTGATAAAAGTAATTGCCGTCCATAGGTAGAGATATGCTATAACCATCGTCGTTTTTGAGCCTGTCCTTTAGCCGCCATAATTCGTTTTGATTTATTATTTCACTTTTATTTAATTTTTTTATTGCACACCATACAAAAATGTATTTAAAAAAGAAGTATGCAATGGGTAGTTATATTTCTGACCGCGATTTCTTGCATATAACCAATAAATATTAAATTACCATATTTTGGTTTATTTTGAAATAGACTCTCTCTCTCTCAGAAACTTTTTAAATATTACTAAAAATACCAAAACTCCGTTGTTGATACTTTATTTTTTTATTTAACATTTGCTGGTCAAATGCTAAAAAACTAGGCACACATAATGTATACTTAAGTACATAACTAGCATTATGCCTAACTTGTACGGCAAATAGGCTTTTATATAGGTCTATATTCTAGCTAGACCTTTTTGCCAGTTTTACTATTTTTGGCCACATCACCGATTACCACGAGGTGGGTATTACTAACCAAGTACTCGCTTAGATAAGGTAAATAATGCAGAGAACACATAATAAAGTTGTTTTCTTAAATATAGTTAAAAGAAATATGTTTTTCAACCACTAATCATTAACACTTTTGAGGGCACAATTTTACTTTTATTCACAAGTTTATAGAGCTTTAAATAACGCTTTGTTATTGTTTGAATGCGTTTTTAATTTTAATAATGAAATAAAATTTGTTAAATGTTGCTAAAACCTTAATAATAAAAAATAAAAGTGCAATACTATAAAGACTAATTTGGAAATCATTTAAGTATCTATATTCTTATTTGTTTGTGACTAATAGCTTCTATATTGATCTATATATATATATATATATATATATATATATATATATATATATATATATGTATAGGATATTGCAATGTAGCGACAGAGTAATTATTTCTCAATCCATGGTTTGTCAAATTTGCATGACTTTAATTACAAATTTCAGTCCGTTGCATTTGATTAATGTTTAGTTAGTGTTTGAGTTTAACACAACACGTTAGCTGTTATAATACTAAGTATAGAAACATTGACCTCAGTTAAATAATTATTTCACAACGCTGGGCTCACATTGTTGCACATTCCAGTGTAAAATAGCAGCTTAATGCTGATGTATATAGCAGCTTAATGTGTTTTGTATTGTGAGTGTAGAGAACCAGAGACTCTGTTTACTGGAAACGCCTTATTCCTTGGGCCTTATTCGATTGCGCTATATAACCTCTTTGCTATTTCAGGAAAATGTAACCCGACTGTAAAAATTATAGAGTAAATGAGGGCGTTGTTAATGACTTTCTGGCAAACCTGAGCAGTGACAAGCCACACATTGCGGAGTTAGCCAGAAAAAATGGTATTGACAGATTTCCTAAGTAGTAAATATGTAGTTCCGCGTTTCGCCGCCAGGAGAGTGGATTTCTCTTAATTTTCGGCAATCTACGTATTTATAATCTATGAGATAAAAATATCATTTCGTACTGTTTAATAAAAATAACACTTCAAAATATTTAACGGCAAATGATTTATTTATTAAGATAATTTTCAACCACAGATACTAGATTTTATAGCAAATAATTGTTACGATCTTTATTTTTAGACAAATGAAACCTAAATTTTTATGTAATAAATAAAAAGAATACACATATTGATGTTGTTTAGGAATGAAACACTATAATTTACATTTTCCTAAGAAATTATCGTCCCCGCTATAAAATCTGTCAAATATTTTACCTCATTGTAAAGTGGCGCTGCCCTGGTGGCAGAAAATAGATTCCCTCATTAATGCATATTATTTGATTAAGATCATAGCAGAAAAATGTTTTTATCATTCACTTTTTTACATTCCAACGGGGCCCCAAATTCCTGTGTACACAAGTGCCCCGATAAGGCCTAATACGGCGTTGCTCAGGGGTGACAACGCATCTGCATTTTGATTCTTAATTGAGGATAATGTAGATGTCTATGAATCGCAGCATCCACTTATCATCAGGTGGACTGTGTCCTCCTTTGTCACTCTATAGTGTAAAAAATATTATATTACTCGTTTATCATTTTATTGCAATGTACATGGTTATTTAATTTTGATAACAAAATAAAAAAATGCATAGAATACACATACACACATCATCATTTTAAATAAAAACGTGAACCACAGTAAATTTACGAAAGTACTTAATGTTTAGTGTTAATTAGTAGTTTAAACCTTAATATAAAATTTATACGTAGTTAGATATAAAAATTATATTAATAATAAATACAATTAAGTAATTAAAGCATAGAATTTCTTAAAAATATTAAAAGTTACATTCACGCAGAATAAAAATGATGACGTTCAATGAATAACTCAAAAACCCTTTATATATTACAATTATATTCTGCACTGCTATTGTTTAGGATTGGTGGGAATCGTGGTTGGCTTTGTATAGAGGTTTGATGTTTGGTTTTGTTGTATTGTGTAAATCTATCAGTATTGTATATAAGCCTTTGTATAATATATTTCTTAAGGTTATAAAGTGCGTTTATATAATGATTATACGCGGAATTGAGACGTGTTCCTTTATTGCTGGCCGTATAAAGAAGCCTAAGGTCATTTAGCAATGTATGAAGAGGTTTACGCTCAGAATCTTTAGTAAGGATATCCTCACTAAAACCAGAGTAGCTAACAAAGCTGACAAAGTTCTAATGCTCTGCGCCACATAGTTTGAAAGACTGACAACTGATTGGAGAGGAAGGTTTGCAAGGTCGGAGAGAAATGGAATATCGATGAAGTCGATGCATGTAAGTGGCTCAGGACAGGCTGTTGTTACATTATTCGGGGAGACTATGTTTAGCAGGGTATTTGTGAGGTCTGTGATAGTGATGATCATGATGAGGTTATAAAATGTTATGAAAATGTAACAGATATAATTCTGTCTAGGAGTCCGGCTGGGCACCGCATATGTTCCACCTTTTTACATATTTTTCCCAACAAATAGCGATGCTTGTACTATTGTGTTCTGGTCTCAAGCGTATAGTGAGCCAGTATAGTTACACCTGATTCCATCAAAACTTAAACAAAAGAAGCCATGTATAAGTTGTGACCCCTGAGGGTTAAATTAGTAACCTCGTCATCATTATCATTATTGCCATGCGGACTCTAGACGTGGCCGACGTTCCACAGGGGCCGCGGCTACGTCGCGGTTGTCCAGTTCTTAGTTAAGTAAAGGGGTTAAGTAGTTTGACTGCATCTGAGCTGGCACATGGTCCTGCACAGATGGCTAGTCTCCGTAAAGACTGTCCACCGTGACTGAAATTAGGTCTGGAGGACATTATTAATTATGTAGAGCAGATGAATACCCAAGCCCTCGTGTCGTAATCGAACGAGTAATAGAAATATTTTAGATTCCGATAAGAGCTTGGAATGATTTAGAATTACATTATTACCGGATATCTTTGAAGAAAATAGAGAGGGAGCTCTAGTATATATATATATATATATATATATATATATATATATATATATATATATATATATATATATATATATAATCGATATTTGAAACAGAATAAACCGAACTGCGTAGTGAAGTTTTGTGTCCGCAAAAGACGGAAGAAGAAAGAAAGAAGGAAGAAGCGTTAGCTCGTCTACGTCTTGGCGAAACCTGTCTTCGTAGCGTGGAAGATCTACGAGATCGGCGATGACAAATTAGGCGTGCAATTTCTTTTAACGAACGCCCTTTCTCTCAACCAGCATCCTTTTATCCTCCAGGATCAAAAGCCATAAGGTTCCCTATTTAAATTATCTCTATCCATAACAAGTATTGCTATCATTTTGTCGCAACTGTCACGATTTTGTAACAATTAAATGGTGAGCTCCGCTGTGTGTATATAATAGTTAAAGTATAATATATCGACCTATATCGAGACCATCAAAAGTTTCACTGCTGCGTAATGGTAGAAATGGGTAAGAGAGCCTTTGCACTTGCATACAATAAAAATATCCAATAAGTAATATGTATAAATGCTTATTTTTATTTCAGGCTTGGTTTTGTTTGTCAAACCTAGGATTCAAAATTTTAATAGTACACCAACTTTGTATTTTAATAAGAGCACCTGCACTCTCTAAATTTGAATAACTATGCAAATGATTACTCAAAAAGAGATATTTTGTGAAAATGTGATTTTGAGCTTTTTTGAAATATTTTCTTGAAAAATTTTCAAATAAATGTGAAAAAATAATGCTATCAAGTCAAAAAAACTTTTTTAAATTTATAAGTAAAATATTCGCAATACGAGAATCGTAAGTGCAGAATGATTTAGCAGTTATAGCTAGTTTCTCGACGTAGGAATTTGGAATTGCGTGGGAATACAAGGCATCGATGGGTGCAAGTAGCCGGAATGCTTGAAGCAACTACGATACAACAGGAATTTGCGGTACGAGCATCGTATTGTTTCAGTGCGAAATAAAATAATATACAAGGAAGTTATTTAATATAGAATTTAAATATTTTTTATGATATTAAAAAACATATCTGATTAAGAAAGGAATGCTTCGGTGGTTTGGTCACGTAGAAAGAATGAATGAGGAAAGAGTGACAAAGCAAATTTATATGGCAGATGTGAATGGCCGAGTCGGAAAGGGACGCCCTAGAAAAAAGTTTATCGACCAAATTGGCGATATTTTGAAAATGGGCCACGTTAGAAGTACCCTTAACCGACGAGCATGTATGCGTAGATATATGGATGTAAAGGAGGCGAAAGAGGTATGTCAGGATCGTGCCAAATGGAAGTCCGTAGTCTCTGCCTACCCCTCTGGGTGACAGGCGTGAGTGTTTATGTATTTATGTATGTATATCTGATTAATTCACCTTTTATTATTTTATTTACTATATTTTACTACCTTGACAAAATTTATTTGAACTTTTTTTAACTAAAAGAACACATTGTAGTTTTAAATTTAATAACATTAAAATTTAAATGGTAGAGCCACGCTGCAGCGATGTTATGGTCGTAGCACGAATGGGTTGTTTCGACCATACTCTCACAGAACACTAACGTAAAATACTAGCTTAAAATTTCGTATAGTGAGTGTGGAGAACAGGAGACCCTTCTTACTAGAAACGAACCATTCTATATTGGTCCCCTGGGGTGACAACGTATCTGCATTTTCATTCTTAATCGAGGATAAATGTAGACATCTGTGGGCCACAGCATTCACTTACCGTAAAGTAGATTGTGTGCCCCTTTGTCAGTCACCATTACCCTATAAAAAATTGTCTTGTTATTATTTACCATTTTTAGGGTTCCATAGTCAACTAGGAACCCTTATAGTTTCGCCATGTCTGTCTGTCCGTCTGTCCGTCGTCGCTTAATCTCTGTGACCGTTAGCTCTAGAAAGCTGAAATTTGGTACCAATATGTGGATTAATCACGCCGACAAAGTTATAAAATAAAAATTGGAAAAAAATGTTTTATTAGGGTAGCCCTCCTATATGTAAAGTGGGAAGTGATTTTTTTTAATTTCAACCCTAACGTGTGATATATTGTTGGAAAGGTATTTAAAAATGAATAGGGGTTTACTAAGATCATTTTTCGATAATGTCAATAATTTCGTAAATAATCGCTCCAAAAGTAAAAAACAATGTGTCCCCCCCCCTCTAACTTTTGAACCATAAGTTTGTAAAATATGAAAAAAAATCTGAAAAGTAGAACTTTATAAGGACTTTCTAGGAAAATCATTTTGAACTTGGATGGAAATAACAGTACCCACTACCGGGAGCAGTTGCAGGAGCGCGGAGCGCTGCTGGAACGCGAACATAATGGATACCCACCTTTAAACTCATAAGTGGGAACACTTATTATGACGGACGGGAAACTACGGAACCCTACACTGAGCATGGCCCGACACGTTCTTGGCCGCTTTTTTATATTTACATTCATTATTCCACAGTAATTAAAACAGTTACGAAAAATTTATTTTATATTTTGTCACGATTTCAGGTATAGTCTTTTAATTAAATTCTGGCAAACAAAATCACTACCTTTAAAAATATTTTATTTACCAAAGCAAGATTTATTAAAGGTAGTAATTTTGCTTGCCAAGCGTAAACCTAATTAGAAAATTGTTTAACGGATTTAATACTCTCGAAGATATAAATTACAGTTTACGCCCCACTTAGCTTGCTGCCTGTTTTACTAGCTTTATCTAATAAATCCAACTATAGGACTTGTATTTTATTATACGAATTATTAAAAAAATCTCTTAATAAACATGTTTTCATTGTAATTTGTAACAAAATGCTTTTAAATAATACTCGTAAAATGCGTGTGTATTTTGTGCTTGCTGATCTGTCAATCGACAGAATTTCTTTCATACCAAATATTCACTCACTGCACCTTCAGTTTACTTATCCATTTGGCTGTTTAAGCTATACATTTATGTATGATGTATATATAAGCCCCGTACATTTAAATTTTAAGTGGTCACTCTCACAATTATTTACATCTTTTAAATTAAATACTTTACTTAAACAGTTGACGAAAGTAATAGCTAATAGCGGATAAAGTAAGCGTAAAATAATAGATTTCAGTTGAAATTGTACGTATTTTTGTGATTTGTAACTAAAATAAACCAAACTGTGATAAATTAAAAAGTAAAATAAATACTTTTTTATATGACGTGTATATTATCTCAATTACAAACGTACTAAATGAACCACCAATGCATGTGTTTAAACAATAAATTGTTAAGTAGATAAATTTTAAAGTGCTATGCGAACTGCTAGCATATCCATTAATCATTCCAATCAAGCTACTGTTAGGAGCTTTATACTTACTAGACTGGATAAGAAGTACATCATAATATAATATAGAAAATAGATTAAAAACTCATCTTTCAATATCGAAGTCCATACACTTAACTACTAGGCAAACGAAGCATTAAAAAATAAATAATATTCTTAATTATTACGCGTGAATTATATTCCTTAGTGTAATGTATAATTATTTAAAACAAGTAATTACAACGTGGTTACATTCAGAATAATTTTATATTAGGTACTATACATTGAAAAGATAGTTGAAAATAACTGTTCTCAGATAATTCTTTATCTTGTTCGATAAAACTTACCATTGCTCAACTTCCTGGCTTGTAATTGCTGCAGTGCTGATTGGACAGAAAGCCAATCTGGTTTAAACTTTCACATTAATCTCGGTAATCTTATAGAGTGAAATTGCACGGTTCATAAATTTTAAGGTAATGTACCATGTTTATGAGCGTATTAAGTACTTATTTTGATTATTGGATAATATGATAAAACTGGACGTGCGAGTGAAAATCGTAACGGGAAGGTTCTGAAATAATTGTTTCTGTAATGCATAAATAAGGGAAAAGCTCTAATGAAAATTTAACCATGATATGTTCTATTTTGGAGAGTATCTCCTTCCCTCCCTTAATTTCTTGTATTCAATATCACAACTAATCCCAACAATACTAGAGAAGACACGCCACTGTTGATAAAATGGCACGTGTTTTGCCTCTAAACAAGGCATCATCAGGAGAAATTCATATAGTCTTCTTTTCCTGATGATGCCTCATTTAGAGATAACACTTAAATCTAATAATCATATAATGAATAACCAAGTGACGATTGAAGAATAAAAATAACCTTGCAGTGCAAAAAATGTTCTCCTATACATCGGTCTAAATCACGGCGAACTTTGGGAGTTTATAAAATATTAATTAGATTTTTTATCACTATTTGTGTTTTCGGGCCTTGCCAAATTTTATGATTCTTAGTGTAAGTGCTAATTTTGTACTCACTTGGAATTTACGAGTATTAATATATGTAACATAAATAGCTATATCTTCTGATTGAAGGTGATATTTTTTACACGACAAGGCACTATTTGGTTTTATTATTTAATATTTAGGTGGCTCAGGACCGTGCTTTGTGGCATTACTTGGGCGAGGCCTATGTTCAGCAGTGGACTTGTGAAGAGGTGTAATGATATTTTTATTATATTATATTAGATTAATATTAATTTTAACTTGATAACTCTACCCGTTCTCAAAAAAAGGGACCTTGACACATGTAAGGATGAAGTGAGAACAACGTGATCTTTTTTTTTCCTTTTAAGTTAAGAAACTCTAATAAGTTTTTTAAATATTTATGTATTTAAAATTAGCTATATTACTTTCTTTCTTAAAAATACACTTACTTAAAATACGCGCACTTATTTATTATCCTCAAAAAGTGTGTAATATAAATTATTTTTGAGTCATTATTAAAACTTCGTTACTTAAAAGTTAAATAAGCTGTCAAATATATAATAATAATATCCCTTATTATTTTATCAAACTTCATTAGACTTTCCACGACGATTATTTCCATTTCTCGAATGATCGACTACCCATATTAAATTATGTACAAAATATTTTTCCTATCTATGTTAATACGTGAAGGAGATACTTTTTTCCCCTTTTGAAGCTTATTGCGCGCACGGAGGAGTATGAGATTCTATATAACTAAAACTTAAATAGAGGTAGAGCACATACACTTAAAATTAATATATAACATTAATAATTGTTTACGTTCATACTGCCAAATTCAAACTGACTATTCATGACAAATTTTCAATTCTTTATTTCATCGTCAATCAAACAACAATAACTTCTTGAGTTCTAAAAATGTGTTTTATATTATTTAAAAAGATTACTGTAGGCGAGTTCGTAGTTCTAGACTGCCACCAATTGTGTATAATGAGAATATACTTTAAGTTTACACGCAGCTAACAGCTACTTTTAATTATTCTCTTCAATTATATTTTAATTAGATTTGTAAAATTGTGGATACATTATGAACATAACAGCTAAGTACAGTGTAAACTCTATATAGCAATCTTCTATTTAACGATAAACTCCTTAAAACATAGAAATCACTAAGGCTTGTCTGCTTTACATTGTTACACTTACATATATGTACCTGAACTGAACAATCTTTATAGCGTAGCAACTACTCTCAATAGCGAAACAATAATAATTATTTAGACCCAAATAAATGTTAATTTTACTGACTATTTCGTACGTAGAATGGAATTCTGAAGAACTGTGTTCATTTGATTGTCGTAATTATCTAGCACGTGTTAACTTACTTTACTTCCTACTATCGTCCTATTGATATAGGTTGTGTACCTTATTCTTAAGCCTCGGTCACACGCGGCGAGTAGGAACTCGCAGTAAGTATTCGATGTGTGTAACCGCTGTGTAGGCTTTCAAATTTGCTTTCAAATTTTTTAACTTTAAACATGGCCAGTAATAAGAAATAGTTGTGTAGGTAATATGAAAAAGTGTTATTAATTCGCGCGATAGAAAAGGAAGAAAGTAAAGTTATGTTGTAAAACGTTTTGGATTCAGTCCATCTACTCTGTCTGCCATTTGGAAGAAGTAAAAAGTAAAGTAAAATTACAGCCTATATACGTCCCACTACTGGGCACAGGCCTCCCCTCTTTTCTGAGAGGGTTTTAGGGCTAGGAAATGTCCGCCGCGCTGCCCCAATACGTGTTGGCGAACTTCACATGTCTTCGAAATATTTTTTCCTTATTCCTTAGACATGCAGGTTTCCTCGCGATGTTTTCCTTCACCGCCGAGCACGTGGTAAATCGGCACTTAAAATTGCAATTAACAATTTCAGTGGTTCCGGCGGGGATTGAACCCGGGTTACTCGCATTTGGAAGAACAAAATTATATTGTTTTCTTTTACCCTCCATATAACTAAAAGTATTTATAAAGCAATAAAATTCACGGGCCTTCTACTTCGCGGTAGAGTATACCAGTATATCTTTATATCTTTCCTTTCTCACATATACCTGCAGTTATATCATAATTTTTGTATAATTTATTGTAAGTTAAAACATTAAAATACTCAAAAAAAATCGCATGTAATTATAGAAACTTAATTCGAAAAATGCTGTATTTTTGTTTTTAATATCAACAGAAACTATTGCATAAGTGTTCACAGTTCACATTTACGGCGCTACGGCTACGGTCGCGTAGCGTTGCATATATGACTGAGCGCACGCTTCCGGCTTCGAGGCTGTTGATAAACAATCATTATGACAAGTATGATGTAGGATTGTACGATGACATTGAAATTAGAATGTAAAAGTGTTTAGTATTATGCCGTAAGGAAGTGCCTACTGATATGTATTCGAAGCAATAAATTTCAGAAATTGTTATTCAATTTAACAACTCTATTTTACATAGGCACCAGTGACGACATTACAAAATTAATATGGTCCTTCAATAAATACGCTTTTTTAATTGTATATTTATAATTTTTTATAATAAAGAATAAGGCGTAATAAAGAAAAGTATACGTGAACAAAGGCAATATGGTAATTGGCCAATAGATACCTACTTTTCAAAATACAGATGCATTAACTACTCATACCGACGTCCCGCATATCCCTCAGGACTAAGATGAAATGCCTCGTTGTCAGTAAAAACAGCCTTCGGTGTTCCTCACTCACCATACGAAAGACAGTATCTTCAAGCTGCTTTTTTGCGCTGGTATTCTATGTAAGCGTGATCCTTGCGACCCATTCGTGCTACTGTCGTAATACGTAACTTGCTCTAGTGTAAATATAATGTTTTCGCCAAGTGTAAATGTCAAAAGAATAAAATAGAATAATTATTTATTCAATATCATCGGCATCAGTCTTTAGCATTCCAGTGAAAGACATAGGCTTTTCTAAAATTGCACCATTAATCCCGGTCTTCAGCTGCACGCATCCAGTCATTACCAATCACTTTGCGCAGACCATTACATCATCTAATTATGGGGTATCTCACACTACGTTTACTAAGGCGTGGTCACCTCTCCGTAATACGTCTACTCCACTGGATCTCACTTTCGCGGCAGATGTGGCTAGCACATTGCCACTTCAGTTAACAAACACATAAGGCAATGTCAGTAATCTTGATACTGTGACGGGAATCTCTATTATCAATTTTATCCGCTGGAAAAACTCCGAGCACAGCTCTTTCCATCGCTTTCTGAGTGACTTTGAGCTTGTGGAGTAGTCGTATCGTCAATGGTCACGTTTCGGTTGAGTACAGGGAGAACACCCTGACTGAAGACTTATATCTTCAAACTTTGTGGTATACGTGACGAGAAATACTGACAGAGATTCCTATATCTATGCTTATGGTTCCTATTTAGTACAATATTTTTTATCTGATGGGTTGTGTCGGTTGCTAATAGCGTACTAATCGGTAGTTAGTTCTTCAATAGAGCGTTGTTGACTTTCCCTGAAAAAAAAATTACTAAACTTTTGCACCACAATTCTAGAGCAGTACCACCAGTAGTAGGAAAGAGCTTCTGAAGGACGTTATTTTTCCACCCACTTTCAGAAGCTTCGCCGTAATTACATCCTCACCCGGAGCCTTGTCGTTTTTAGGTGTTATAGAGTCATTCTATTCTGCTTAGACTGATGTCAAGCATATAGTCTTAATAGTGTCGAATGAGACTAACCCTTGTATAAGTAAACTGAAGTAGCAATGGGCTGGCCATATATCTTAAAGAACTGGCAAACGATGGAGAAGAAAGGTTCCTGAGTAGCAGCCTCGTACTGGTAAGCGAAGTGTATTTACCCCCCCCCCCCCCGCCACCAGATGGAGTGAAGACCTGATAAGGGATACAGGAAGTCGTTGGACGCAGGTGCCTCAGGAATGTGCTTTGTGGCATTCCTTGTTGATGGTCAATGGTCAGCACTGGATTTACTAATACATGCATAGTTTCTTTTGACGTAAACATAAGGATCGTCCCCCACCCAAAATAAAGTGGCATTTGTTGCATAAGGAGGAGTATGCAAGTGAATTTAGAGAGCTAGTTGTAAACAAAATAATAGAGATGGGTGATATGGAAGGAATGAGTGTGAATGAGTGCTGGAAGGAAATGGCTGATTGTATCCGAAGTGTGGCAAGGAAGGTGTTAGGAGAAACAAAAGGGAAGCGTATGATAGATAAGGATGGGTGGTGGTGGAGTGAAAGTATTAGAGAAGTTTTGAGAGAAAAGAAAAATGCCTTTAAAGAATGGCAGAGCGTAGAAGACCAGAATGAATCCATAAAAGAAAGTAAGAGAGGGGCGTATAAAGAATGTAAGAAGAGAGCGAAGAAGGAAGTTGCTATTTGTAGGGCAGAGGCGCAAGATAAATTATATCGGTCCCTTGAAAGCCCCGAAGGTCAAAAACGACTTTTTCAAATTGCAAGAGCGAGAGAAAGGAATGGAAGAGATGTTTCACATGTAAAATGTATAAAAGATGATTCTGGAAGGATTTTGACTGAAGATGAAAGTATAAAGAAGCGATGGAAGGAGTATTTTGAGAAATTGATGAATGAGGAGAATGAATGGAATGGTATGCTTGAAAACCCACCAGTGAATATGGGCTTAGTGAGAGAAATTAGTGTGGAAGAAGTAAAAATGGCTGTTAGGAATATGAAGAATGGGAAGGCAGTCGGCCCAGATGGAATACCAGTAGAAGTGTGGAAGTTGCTGAGTGCGGATGGATCGAAGTGGTTGAGTTTATTTTTCGGTAAATTGTTGCAGGAAGAACAAATACCTGAGGAATGGTGCAGTAGTATACTGGTCCCCATTTTTAAAAACAAAGGAGACGTTCAAAACTGCAGCAGTTACCGGGGAATAAAACTCATGTCACATACGATGAAAGTCTGGGAAAGAATAATAGAGAGAAGAATGAGAGAAGAGTGTGAGATAACACAAAACCAGTTCGGATTCATGCCCGGTCGAGGTACGACAGATGCCATTTTCGCATTACGCCAATTGTGCGAAAAGTACAAGCGCGTCCTTATAAATCTGCACATGGTTTTTGTCGACCTTGAAAAGGCGTACGATCGGGTTCCCCGTGAGGTTTTGTGGTGGGCGTTAAAGATGAAAGGTATGCCTGGGAAGTATGTGAGGTTAGTCCGTGCTATGTACAGAGCATCCCGTACACGTGTACGATCTGCCGCGGGAACTACGGGCAGTATCGATGTGGCGGTAGGGCTGCACCAAGGGTCGGCATTGAGCCCTTACCTCTTCCTACTGATTATGGACGCTTTGACGTCGGACCTGCAGGATGAGGCACCCTGGTGCATGCTCTTTGCCGATGACATCGTGCTTGTCGGGGAAGAAGGCATCGAGGTGCAGAGCAGACTGACGGGGTGGCAACAGAGGCTGGAAAGTGTTGGCTTGAAGATCAGCAGATCCAAAACCGTATATCTGTGCTGTGATTTCGGCGGTCTTTCCAGTCCTGTACCCATGTCGTTGGATGGCGCTATACTGCCTACCTGCTCAGATTTCAAGTACCTCGGTTCCCTCATTCAAGGCGACGGCGGAATAGATAGAGCTGTGCAGCATAGGATTAACGCAGGGTGGATGAAATGGCGACAGGTCACAGCCACAACGTGCGATCCCCGAATGCCAATAAGGCTGAAGGGGAAAATTTACAAATCGATCATCCGACCTGTCGTCATGTATGGAAGTGAATGCTGGGCCGTCAAGAAGAAGGATGAAAATAGACTGCATGCGAATGAAATGAGAATGTTACGATGGATTTATGGTGTGACAAGGATGGATAACATAAGGAATGAGTATATAAGAGGAAGCCTGAAAGTAGCGCCATTGGTAGAAAAGGTGAGAGGAAGCAGATTGGCATGGTTTGGGCATGTGATGCGGAGGAATGAAAGTCATGTCACAAAACGAGTGTTGAATATGAATGTGGAGGGACACACGGGCAGAGGAAGGCCGAATAAAAGATGGATCGATTGTGTGAAGAGTGATATGAGAATGAAAGGAGTAAGTATGGAAATGACGGCTGATAGAGAGGAATGGAACAAGAAGATTTACTGCGCCGACCCCAGATAATGGGAAATGGTTTAGAGAATGATGATGATGATGCATAGTTTCTTTTGACGGCAGATTACACATCTATCATTCGAAAAATAACGTGATCATCGCACGTCAATGTTACCAGTGTTGATCTAACGGAAAACTAATATTTTTGACTATTTTCATAAGTGACTCTGCAACCCTGTGGAACACAATACTATCATGAAACAGTGACAAATTGTCAATTTTTTTAAAAGTATTTCTTAGTTAATTAAAGTAGTATCATCCTATTCAGCTCTATAAATTGCGTAGCGTTGACGTTGCGAGATTAAAAAAGTTCTGGTTCTAATAAAGACAGTATAAATATATTTTCGATTATATCGTTGTATCTTGTCCGAATTCGGAGTCGGGTCAAAATCTACTATCAAGTTTTTCCGTCGAGAAATTCTCAGTCCCGAAGTAGGGAACTTGGCGGCGTTTCACTCCAGTGCCTCGCAAAGCACGTAAAGGTTGGTCTTACGCCTTATCTCTAGCCGGTAGTTTCGGTTTGCCGTTTCATCGATATATAAGGGTGCTATTATCATATCCTGCACAGATGCATAGTCGCCGTTAAGATTGGCTGCTGTGGTCTATTCAAAAATATATTTGAACAATGAAAATTTGTTAATAAACATATTTAATGCTTACTGTATAATGTTTTAGTTTTTACTGTATTTTACACAATTGAATTTAAAATGCCTAAACCTAAATAAATTTTTTAGATTTCTGCACATGAGGATTCAACAGTACAACTTAATGTAGTTGCAGACATCAAAGTTTGAAATCTAGACAGTATTCTGTGGAAAGTTATATTTAACTTCTCTATTTGCAGAATCCACCTGAACCGTGATTAAGTTCCTAAGTTGACTTAGTAACTATTCGAATATAGCAGTCTAAAGAAAATGATGGTGTGGATTCAATGCATTGAGTTCTTCTTTGTTTCGATTTATCTTTAATACCAGTTACTTAATCCGTGCATACAATGGAAAATCTACCTAAATTTTAACTATTGAGTAAAAATATCACTCACGCGTCTATTACTTAGTGCGGTCTTTTATGATTTCCACTACGAATAATATTTTCATTAGAGTAAATTTTCTAAATAATTTATCTAATAGAAAGCAATGCTTCCAATTTTTTTTACATTGTAAATATAATTTCCAATATTGAAGTCAGGCGATAAATATTTTCATTGTATTATATTATACTTGAAAATTAAACTGAAACTTGTAAATAGTTCGTTGAAAGCTTGTACAATGCTAATAATTAACAAAAGTTCCATATAAATTTAAGGCTTTCCTTAGATAATTTTACTTCAAAGTGATTCAGACAAAGCATTAGTATTTCCTTTCTATACTCGACCGGAAATTCCGTATCCAGACAATGCCTTTATATGCTTTCTGCATTAATATTCACTAGCTCCAATACGAACATGAATCAAGCTAGTTGTAACACCATTTTGATGTAAATTTTGCTATTTCTCACACTGAATATTTCTAGGTTTTTATAAAAGAGTTTTGCATTGTCTAAGTATGTTCTTCGTAAGTAAGTAAGAGCATCGTATTCAGATGATCTATTTAGCGAAAAAAAAATGTTTTTCTCATCTAAAGTTACGTAGTGCACATTTATATTTACCACCGTGCTTTGAATCAATAATATTAGCTTTAAAAACGTTTGACTCTAATGTGTACTTGTATTTAAAATAATTCCATGCCCATAGATTATTAAGAACTTTCACATTAAAAATACTTAAAACAATTCTTCGTCATCTTGAGTTTTTTACATTTTATTAAAGATTTACCGCAATGTACTTTTTGTAACAAAATGCTAACGTATACCCGCCTCATAAAGGCAAGAATTGCTATCTATAAAATAATAAAAAAGGAAATAAAAAAATATTAAATATCTATGTAACTCATCCTCTCCGCACACCCGCCAGTACTTTTGTTTTGACGTATACTTTATAATAGATTTTTTAATTTATTTTTCACTCACTTCTACGTCTGTATAGTTTGAAATTTACAACCGTATTAAAAACTGATGACATTATATTGATTTTAGATCTTAAATTCTCGCCAGGATAATCACAGTCATGGATCAATGCGTGTTTCTAGTTTCCCTAACTCTAATTTTATTAAAATATATTTTCGATAAGAATAGATTTGGGTACCGTTTGAGCTTTTTGTTTGAGATAATATTCATATCAGAATCCAAACATACTTATTCAATATTTAATATTCATATATATTACTTATATAAATCTTCAGCTTTTATAATTTCTCGAAATCATAATGTTCATTAAATACTACAAGCATTTTTTTTATAAAAGTTTTTAAGTCTTGCTGTAAATTAGCGTCTGCCATTCATAACTTTCAAAACGTTTAAAAATACAGCGCCTTTCATTAGAAGAAGATAAAAAAATATGCAAACTCTTAGCCTTACAAAAAACCCAAATTGTCGCTTGAAACCATTCATCTTGGTCTAATTAACATAGATGTTCCATTTACAGTTATTTCGCGTTTCAATGGTCTTGTTGAAATATTTTGCTGTTTTATTATTTACTAATGATTTTGGTATTTTCCTTAAAATGAAGAAGTTTAATAAACACTTATAAACATAACTTAAGGATTTTAGAAATTTTTAAATATGTTTTCATGTTAAGTCATTTCTCTGCTTAGACTAGTTCTTCCTAGTTATTTATCATATTATTTTATTATTCTTATATTTTAACTTTTCTGCCTTTTTCCATAGTTTTTCCACAGTCGCTCTATGACATACAAATTTCTCACGCATGACAATATATCTTAAAATACTATCTATCTTCCCTGCAATGAGAAGCCGGTGACAACAGTAGATTTTTACGGGCTAAAAAATAATAGAGAGATGTTTTACACATTGAATCCCCCAGGTTTTAGAAATTATTTTAATATAGATTTAATATTAATAATACTGTCACACAAATAGAATGATAGTCGTATATGAAATGTTTATAACAAAACTGCAACAAAAGATGTTTACTTTACAGGTTGAAGATTATATAATAGAATACCACTTTGTTAGTTTGCAAGTTAAGAGCAACAGTTTTTTTTCCACCTTATTCGACTAGTGCTTATTATCGAAAGAACTGTTGCTATTTACCGTACTGATCTTATTTATGGTGCTTGCTTTTGTTTATTTCATCCGATTCAACGGCGATTGCATATATCTACAAAGTAATTTTAGGATAAGAAACTTAACAGTGTCAAAATGAATTATTATTTATTTAAAGTAACTTAACTGAACTATATTTTCCAGTAAAAATGAAAAATATATTAGTAAAAAATAATTTCTTTAGAAAATCCTTTTTACTGGTAAACAATGCGAAATTTTAAACTTGTGCAGAGGAATTTTTCAACGACCAATTCCCATCTAAGTTGTAATTAAACGTTAATAGAAAAGCTGCTTAAGGTTACACTTGTGGATTTAGTTTCTTTTTTATTTAATTTTAAACATATATTTTCTTACAAAAAAAAGAAAACTATTTATCTTATTTTGAGTAGATACTAAAATCAGTTAATTATCAGATATTAACTTAAGTTGTATTATTGTATTTAGATTTTATTATTAAATCTGCACAAAATGTGTATATAATCGTTGTGAAAATTAAATAACGCGTAACTTTGTTATCAATTTCGACATTGAACCGCAAAATGAATTCAAGAACCTAAGATGTTCTGCACATGATCGTAGTATGTATATTAAAGATTCAATTTATCTTGACATTCTTGCTTTTATTTTATTGCTCGTTAACCTAACTATATATAATGTGATATCTACGAACTTACTTTATAAAAATGTATAGGTAACAGTAGCTTCACGAATAATCTTAAAACCTGAAATTATGAGCCCTGCGTTAAATTTCAAAGTACGCGAGCAACCTGGGTTCTATCTTACGAGTACCAATGAAATTTTTTACTGAAATTTTAAGTACTGATTGACAATGAGCTCAGCGGTATGTGACTTTAAATAAGTAATACACTTAATACTTGTTGTTTATTTGCTCATGCGTTCAATGGTGTAAGTTTTGATAGAGTACTTTAGTTGGGTTTAGTATAGTAAACACATATATATATATATATATATATATATATATATATATATATATATATATATACACTAGTCATCCACAACAGCGCCACCTACCGGGTCCAAATGATAAATAAATCTTAACCATCTAGGGACCTAGGTATTCAAATACAAATGAGTTTTAACGAGTCTAATGCACATCAATTGATTTATAGAATATAGATATGTAATAAATAATAATGATAAAAGTAAGATGTTATACTAATAAGCAATAAGCTGCTCATAATATGTCGTTTATGTATGAATAAAGATTTTAATATGCATACATAAACGACAGTTTTCATCTTGAAATTATGATTTTCCTTTGACCACTCAAAAGACTAAAAAACTTAAAGAAATAACATTTCCACATAATAGCGCCTGAACTCGGAACTTTACTCGTAAATCTTTTACACATAGTCTTAAAAATGATTTAAGAAGCTATAAGTAATGACAATTTTTTTATAGCTTTGGATTTTGGGTTTAATTTTTGTTATTAATTAAACGATCCCCTACCATTCTCTTTTTTATACAATATGGTGACAAACGAGCACACAATCCACCTGATGGTAAGTGGTTGCTGTGGCCCATAGACTTCTACATCCATCCTCGATTATGAATCAAAATGCGGATGCGTTGTCGCCCGTGAGGACTAAGATGGAATGCCTCATTTCCAGTAAAAAGGGTCTCGTGTTCTCTACACTCACCATCCGAAACACAGCAGCACGCTAGTATTCTGTGAGAGCGTGGTCCTTCCTCGATCGAGTCGATCCATTCGTGCTACATTTATACTTCTAATAAAACTGCAGCATAATATTTTCTACTTATTGAAATCATTAGAATAATTTATAAAAGGTATTATGTCACAATTATATAAAACCTTGACCCTGTGCCAATTTAAATTCAATTTCGTTTGATTATAATATCAAATAATACATAAATAAAAATATCGCCAGATAATGAGGTGGTCACCACCATACAATTTTTATATGAATTTTAATATAACCATATTAAAATTCATTTAAAAATTGTATAAACAAAATTGTTGTAAAGTGAAATACGTTTAAAAAAGTTTCGCTGGGTTTCTTGCTGTGTTTTTCCCAGGTCAGAGATATTTTCTACGAACCAGTAAATAAAAAAATACTTTCAATTAGTATTATGTAATAATCTATATTGAATAAAAATCATCCATTTCATTTAATTTCAGTAGATTTCAGACACTTCATACTAATTACGTAAGCACTCAATGAACCCTCCAAGCATAAAATAATTATTTCTAAGTAATCTGGGCCGTTTAGGATTCTATTACACAGTTACTAAACGTTTATCTCGTTTTTTAAATTCTTACTTTACGGGCTATGTAAATACAAATATCTACAAGCATTGAGCACCGCTGTGGAGCTGTGATAGCAGCTCGGATGAAATATGACAGCGTTAGATTTCCATTGCAATGACAATTTACCTGTATGGACAGAGCTCGTTTAAAAGTGAAATTAATTTTAAATTATTTATTACTTTTCTAGGAATATATAGATATGAATATTTTTCATATTATGCTTCCATATTATATATATGAAGTGCATAATCAAAAGTTTCTATATAAATTAATCAAAAATTAATAATAATAAATCTGAAGTTCTAATATAAAGTAAATTCTTAAATCTATTATAACAATAAAATTATTTAAATTAAACGTTACAGAATTTTACAAAAGACACAAATACATCATATTATGTTATATTTCCAAATATTCTGTATATTCTGTATGACGAGTAAATGCAGGGAATAGAGTGAATGGGGCACTACACTCTATTGTGAAGAACCAGAATGTGTCAAAAAGGCACGTATGGTAATTCATAATGCTGTGTTAGTCCCTACTTTAATGTATGGTAGTGAAAGTTGGGTGTGGCAGAAGAAGCACGAAAGTAGAATAAATGCTGTAGAAATGCGGTCTTTAAGGAGTATGCTAGGGTTGAATCTGAATGACAGGGTGAGAAATTGCGTGATAAGAGATAAATGTAGTATGCAAGATGATGTTTTTACCAGGATTTAGAAAGGAATGCTTCGGTGGTTTGGTCATGTAGAAAGAATGAATGAGAAAAGAGTGACAAAGCAAATTTATATGGCAGATGTGAACGGCAGAGTCGGGAAGGGACGCCCTAGAAAAAAATTTATCGACCAAATTGGCGATATTTTGAAAATGGACCACGTTAGAAGTACCCTTAACCGACGAGCATGTAAGCTTGTATGTAGATATATGGATGTAAAGGAGACGAAAGAGGTATGTCAGGATCGTGTCAAATGGAAGTCCGTAGTCTCTGCCTACCCCTCTGGGTGACAGGCGTGAGTGTTTATGTATGTATGTATGTATGTATTCTGTATATTCGCAATTTTACACACGACTCTGCTTGTTAGCTTGTTATCAAAAGGAAACGAATTTTATGTTAAAATAATTTTAGCCTAATGTTGTATAAAGCTGTAAGGCTATATACACTCGAATTGCTCAAAATAATTTATTAAATTTTAATCAAAGAAGCAATTATTTGACTAATTTATGATAGATCTTCGTATTTCGTAATGCGTAGAGCAAAGGATTGGAGTAATATTTGCAATCTCGACGTCTTCTAGGCCACTTTATCACCACTTACCACCAGTGTAGATTGTTTATAGATTGGACTGGTAAATTTTGAGTACAAAAATATTAATAGAAAAAGTTCGTTACATTTTATAGTTCTATCTTGTATAGTTAACACAGCACACGCCATGAAATAAAATTTTAGCACCACAGATTTTAAAAAACTGCAGTTTCGATGAGTTCAAGCATTCAGGACGATTTTACTTTTTTATTTGTTTCATATAAGTAAACTAAGCAATTACAGAACCTTATGGTCCCAATCAGAATGTTGTCTAAATTGTTATACTCAAAATTTCATTCCCAATTTTTAAACTCGTAGAGGCTACCAAGATGACATTCCAAAATTTTAGGCATGACCCTTGAGGTATAGACTATTTAATAAAAAAAGGAATCATCAAATTCGGTTTGGCTGGGGGAAAATATTGCGTAACATACATACAAAAATTCACATTAAGAACCTTTTTTGGCTATAAAAATCCTTACGTACAGGAATAGTTACCCAAATCTGTTTTTATTTATAAATTTTACCCGCAGGCGGAACCTTTCAAACGTTGATTAATATTAATGATTTCCCTTGGGAGCTAATTTGAGTGGATAATGGATCTTTTCTATCCATTGAAAAAGTAATTTGTAACGACCCTGAGGAATTAACCAATTAAAAACCTAAATTGAGTAAAAATATGTTTCGATTTAATTATAAACATTCATAAACAAAACCACTTGAGCTAAGAGACTGAAAATTTAATGATATACATTATAATCGTTCTTAAATGGTATTTCCTTTTAAACGTTTTCATAAAGCATTTTAATAATAACTCAAATGTAATGTTTAGCTGCTGATGAAGCATAATTGCCCAAACTCTTTACGCTGGCTAAACGGGTTTGTGAACCCAGGGCTGATAAACTCACGCTGGTGATAGTCTTTAGGAATAGGGCTGAGTGTTTAGAATGAATAATATACCGCCATTTGTCTTCGCTGTGGCAGGTCGCCTGAATCTCATTGTTCGTTCGTAAAAATTTATTTCATTCAACTTTAACCCTTTTTCATTAAATTAAATAATAACGTGATTACTAGCCATACTTCACGAAGTTTTTCTACTTTACATCTATAATATTTTCGAAGGATATGCCTTAATAATCTCTCTAAAAATAAAATTTACATCAATCGAAACAATTTTTTATAGAATAAGGGCGATAAATGATGAATCTATGGCACAACATAAGTTGGGTCATGGATTCGTCGTCGAAAATTACTTTGAATTTAAGATTATATACTCGACTTCGATAAAGGCAGATGTTGTGTTACCCTTGAGGATTGAGATGTAATGCCTTGCTTCTAGTGAAAAGTCTCCGGTTCTCTACATTTCCCATATGAAACACAGCAGTATTAATTTGCTATTCCACGTTGATATTCTGTGAGAAAGTGGTACTTCCCCGGTTTAACCGACCCATGCGTATTACAACCATAAAAACCTAGAGCATGGCTGTACCACATAAATTCTTAAAAAGATAAAATCTTAAAAGGTAATTTTTTTGTGAATTCGCAATATACACAATATTTTGATATAATCAGCTTGAAGTGACGCCTGAGCTGAGCTCATTGATATAACGAGGTTTCTTCAGTAGATTAAAAAAATCTCTGGCTTTACGCATCTAATTACTGATGCAAATCGTCACTTTATTCAGGCAGAGTGCGTCCAATATAGTATATTAAATAAAATAGGAAACATGAAAAATATTCCAAATAAACATAAACATAACATAAACACTCACGCCTGTCACCCAGAGGGGTAGGCAGAGACTGGCCCATTTTCAAAATATCACCAATTTGGTCGATAAACTTTTTACTAGGGCGTCCCTTCCCGACTTGGCCGTTCTCATCTGCCATATAAATTTGCTTTGTCACTCTTTCCTCATTCATTCTTTCTACATGACCAAATCACCGAAGCATTCCTTTCTTAATCCTGATCAAAACATCATCTTGCATACCACATTTATCTCTTATCACGCAATTTCTCACCCTGTCATTTAGATTCAACCCTAGCATATTCCTTAAAGACCGCATTTCTACAGCATTTATTCTACTTTCGTGCTTCTTCTACCACACCCAGCTTTCATTACTATATATTAAAGTAGGTAATAACACAGCATTATGAATTACCATACGTGCCTTTTTTAACACACTCTCGTTCTTCATAATAGAGTGTAGTGCCCCATTCACTCTATTCCCTGCATTTACTCGTCGTTCTATATCCCTATCATACCTACCATCCCTGCTAAATACACATCCCAAATACACAAACTTATCCGCTTGCTCAATTAACTCTCCTTCTATTCTTATTTCACATACCGTTTTGCTTTCTTCTCTTTCAAAAACCATCACTTTCGTCTTACTTGCGTTCACTTTCATTCTCCTTTCTTTTAATTTCCAGTTCATTAATGTAACAATCATTTGCAACTCAGCCGCCGATGACGCAAATATGACTTGATCATCGGTATACAAAAGGCATTTGACGGTTAACTCGCCCATTCTTAACCCACATTATTCATCTTTCAAAGTTTGCAAACACCTATCCATAAATAGGTTGAACAGCCAATGGGAAGCTAAACAGCCCTATCTGACACCTTTTTGGATGCCAAACCAGTCCTAGTGGACACCATTGATCCTGACACAAGCACTAGAGTCCCTATAAAGAGACCTTAATGCCTGTATCAAACCAGCGCTCAACCCATATGAGTTCAGTGTTTGCCATAACACATTCCTGCCCACTCTGTCATAAGCCTTTTCCAAGTCCGTGAACGCATAAAAAACTTTCTGGTTTTTGGCCAAAAACTTCTCCGCAATCATGCGCATGGAAAAGACTTGATCTGTAGACCCCATTCCCTTTCTAAAACCCGCTTGCACGTCCGTCAAATTCGTCAAATTTTTCCATCAGTTTCGTTCATAACTCTTTCAATTAACACCTTAGCATACAGTTTACCCACAATACTAAGCAAGCTGATACCACGGTAGTTTTTCGTTTTTCCTTTATATATTGGTACTATAACTGCTTTACACCAGTCATCCGGTACCCGTTTTAATTCCCAACATAAATTAAACAAGGTGTACAGCAGGCCTGCCACCACTCCCTCTCCAGCCCTTAGCATCTCGAGTGATACTCTATCATATCCAGCTGCCTTACCTGCTTTCATGCTTTTCATTGCATTCATTATTTCATCTACATTTATCTCCATACCCTTTTCCACTTCTTTCGGAATTTCTAGTTCATTTAATTCAGACGACTCTTCACTCATAAACACGCTTTCAAAGTATTCCTTCCATCTGTTTAAATTCGAAAATTCATCATTCAGAATACATTCATTCTCGTCTCTTATAGCATTTATTATAGGCTGTTTCGTATTTCCCCTGGTAGTTCTTACGAGTTTCCGGAACATTTTTATGTTAGCCTGGAAATTATCAGATATCCTTCTATCATTCTTATCCGTTCTTTCTTTCTTTTTCCTTTCAACAACTTCTTTTACTCTCTTATTTAGACGTCTAAATTCTGCCTTTTTTCTTTCAATCTCATCTTTCATACCAGAAGAATTACCAGCTTTGGTTGCTAGTAAATCTAACCATGATTTCTTCTTTGAATCAACTTCCACCCGTACCTCCTCATCCCACCACAACGTATTACATTTCCTTTCATTTGTTCTCTTACTTACACAACATACTTCGGTGGCGGCATCCACCAAACCTTTCTTAATATTATCCCACACAGTATTCAAGTCTAAATCATTCATATACAACTCATTCCAACATCTAATATTTTCTCTCAGTCTACATTTATACTTCTTTTTCACATCTTTATCTTGTAACTTCTCTATTCTTATACGCTGTAACGCAGTGGTAGACACAGATGTCCGATGCCGCCAACGCTTGAAAAGACCACTAATTCGACATAAGACCAAGTAATAATTCGTCCCTACGTTGGACCCCCGGTAAACCCTTGTATATACGACTGCGCTCCTCATTCTTTCATCCACAATTACGAAATCTATCATGCTTCTATCATCACCTCTTTCCCATGTATACATGTGAATCTTCTTATGACAAAAAAAAGTATTCGTCACGAAAAGATTCTTTTCCACACATGCGGTGAGGAGGTCTTCACCATTCTCATTTATACTTTCATCACCAAACGTTCCCAATATCCTTTCATAACCAGACCTCTTCACCCCAACCTTTCCATTAAAGTCTCCTAACATAATAATATTTTCATTTTCCTTACAGTTTTTCAACACCATCCTTACCATGTCCCAAAACTGCTCTCGGATGTAAGTGCGCTTAGAGATGTCTGGGGCGTACACCCCTAGCAGGAACAGCTTCTTTAAGCCCACTTTCATTCGTATCCATAGCAGCCTCGGGCTTACACATTCATACTCTTTCACACATTGACCCATTCTTTCTGAAAGGATGAAACCGACTCCCTGGCATGCCCGTTCGGTCTCGTCTACACCAGACCAATACGCAGTATACGTGCCATGTGCAGTGGCATCCTCTCCCTTTCGTTTCGTCTCATTCACAGATAACACATCTATTCCTCTGTCATTCATCATTTCGCATACTTCATCCATCTTATCATTCATTCCTCCACATACATTCAGCGTAGCCAGACGGGCTTCCGCAATCCACTTTTCGCCCCTCCGGGAGACAGAACGTGACGGGTGGCGAACCTCATCGCCGTTTTTTCTCCCGGAGATTCTTCGCACCCCTGCCCCAGTAAAGAGGCGCCGGGAACTCGGGGCCATTTCTTTTATTTCCAGAGTCATGGTGCGAACAAGGTGTGGTGGTAGATTTTACGCCGCTACCATACGGCGAGGAGCCGAGTCTATTTTTTCGGCGTTGTCGCTCGTTTAGCACCACCCGGGGGACACGTGTAGGGTGGGCCTAAGGTTAGGTGGTCGAAACCTATGGACGCGAGTGACTTATCCCCCAACTCTTCATTCGTATATTTGATTCGTTTTCGATATCTAACACGAAACACTATGTTCCGATATTTATTATCCGTAAGAGTGAGATCCTTAATAGTGTGTAGTAATAATTCGTAGCTGTTTCGCTAAGAATGAAATAATAAGAAAAAAAATGTTATCTTTTATATAGAATAGTGTAACAAACGAGCGATATAGTCCACCTGATGGTAAGTGGATGATGTTGCTTATAAACATCTACATTTATCCTCAATTAAGAATCAAAACAATCAAAACGCACTGCGACGACATGTTATTGTTGTTGTAGTAAGAAATATTATAAAAAAAATTTAAGTAAAATGTCTTATTCTTATTGAGCTCAAATATTTTTTAAATAAGGCTCCAATAAGGAAACGTAACGGAGTATACTCTGCCCGAAAATCCTCTCATTTATTTAAAACTATGACTTAAAATATTTATTCATTCTATTTTAAAAGTGAAACGTACTCTCCAGGACGGCGTAGACCAGGATTATAGATAACGAGTGTGTGTGCATGTGTGTGTTTTTATCCAATAAAGATAGATTATAATTAATACTTATTGAAAGGCACTGTTTTTAATTTACCACTGGTTCGGAAAAAAACCTCTGTCCTGGGAAGAACCAGCAAGATATCAAACGGGAATATTTTGTTTTAAAATAACAGCTTATAATCATGATGTGTGTTACAATGAATAACACGAAAAAAATTAGAAATAGCTTGGTATCGACGGTTATAAGATAATTTAATAAAGTGATAAGATAAAAATGTCTACGGGCCACAGCATTCTCTTAACATTTATGGTGTGTTGTTTATCACCCTTATACTAAAAACAACACCTTCAAACAGTGAGCACTGGGGATATATTTAATTTGATATAGCGGTTAGATAAAATATAAAAATCAACCTTTATCATTGAGTGTAGAAATCCAATTCTAAGTCATTGAGGCTGAAAATAGACCAATTGGTCAAACATATAATACATATAAATAAATTTGAAATCTTTGTCTGTATTATCGAGATAACTGCGTTTCTGTCTTTCTGTTTACCCGGGTTAACCTCCAGAATGGATGGACCGATTGTGGTGAAATTTCACGAACTGACAAAGAGCAACAGCGGAAATGCTAGGCTATCGAGGCTATATTTCAACCGAAAAAAATAAAGATTATTTTTATAAAACGAAAAATTTATAATCATCTCATTCATAATCTAATTAAATCATTGTTATATACCAACCAGCTCGAGCCAGGGCGTTTTCTAGTTTTAATTTAGTATTGCAGTTTAGTATTAAATTAATAGACTACGTCATTGAATTCTAGCTTCTAATACTTTAGCTATACTACTACAGCGCGATACTTGAGTATGTACATATTTAATAATTATGACTTCAAACGACTTAACTAAATCGAATAAACTAGTTCAAGCTTCATATTTCTTAAAATTCACTCCAGTGTAAGTTTCTCATCAATTTGTAAAATATTTGGCGACACGGTGAAAATTATACGTCAATAGCTAAACAAGTCAATGTTGTAAACATGTCTTACATTTAAACACCTCTTTGACTATCACTTTATACAAAACTAGCTGACTTCGTCTTTAATAGTGCGTAGTTTACTACGATTGGATTTCATGGATATTAATTTTTTTGCGAAGAACCCAAATTCATATTCTAAAATAAATTTGTCTTAAATTACTTCCTATAATATCAGCTATCTGCCAGTGTAATTCTCTTCAAAACTGGATCAGCCATTTTTGATATTATACGGAACAAACAGACTGACAAAATTTTAAAATTTGTGTTTTTGTTATACTTTCATATTATGCGTTTAGTAAAAAACTTGTTAGTTTAAAAATGTTAAAGTGTTAAAGAAATTATGAAATTAAAAATATGAAAATATAAGAAATACATTTACAATAAATGGTTTTATTTAACGTTTCACGATGATTGATAGGCAGCTGACAGGCTCAAATATAATTGTGCTTTTTAGCCCTCGCTAGCATAGATCGTTTAAATTGAAAGGATTATATTCGGAACTACTTGTTCCCGGGACCTTGCCCGCATGTAATTTATTGTGATTAATTTCATAAGTTTTAATTTGTATGCGCGGATCCTTATTTTTTCTAAATTAAAAGTAGCCTAAGTTACTGCTTATAACATCAGCTATCTGACAGTGAAAGTGTCGTCAAAATTGGTCCAGATATTTTGGAGATTAGCCGGAACAAGAAGATAGACAGACGGACGGATAAAAATTTAGAAAAAAATTGTATTTTTGGTATAAATACCATACTTACTTTGATATGCATTTGCGGATGTTAACGTACATTTCATAGCTTCACAAATGGCTATTTACACTTGCCTCGTGGACCACACGTTGTTATCATAATTATGGGAATACGGGTGAGAAAATTATTTACCTCCTTTAACGTACGCATTATGAACAACAATGTAAAACATTGGGTTGAATGCGCGGAATGCCGGCAACAAAGAAACACGCTAGACGGAGTTATCCGATGATGGAATTAGGTAGGAGGAATTACTGTGCGTAATTCTGTTTTAATACACAAATAGAATGTTTTTTTTTTCAATTAAAGCCTGATAGGCCTAAAATGTGTTATATAGTGATGAATAGTATTTAAAAATAAACTTCTAATCAACCTGATGAATGAGCCGTGGTAGCTCAGATGGTTAACGCTCGCTGTAAATATAACAGAACGCGAGTAACCCGGGTTCGATCCCCGCCGGCACCAATGAAATTGTTAATTGCAATTTTAAGTGCTGATTTACCACGTGCTCGGCGGTGAAGGAAAATACCGTGAGTAAACCTGCATGTCTGAGGAATAAGAAAAAAAATTATTTCGAAGACATGTGAAGTTCGCCAACACGCATTAGGGCAGCGCGGCGGACACTTCCTTGCCCTAAAACCCTCTCAGAAATGAGGGGAGGCCTGTGCCTAGCAGTGGGACGTATATAGGCTGTAACTTTACTTTTTACTTTTTCTAATCAACTTATATAAAAATTAAACAATATTACTATACTTTTTTGCCTAATTTCCAATAATAAAATTTAAATCTACATAACAATTTCAAATAATATTCCATGGGAAAACATGCAATCAAGAAAACTTTAGTGGAAAAGTTTAAGTATGACTGAAAATCTGCGCTTGGTAAAACTAAATATTTTATTCATTCATATATTCGCCTACCGCCTCTGCAAGAACAATTTAATTTAATTAAAATAAGAAGAGAATAATTACTTTATCCTGTTCAATTTACAATCTCCCTATTTATATTTTGTATTAATACTTATTTTAAAACTTTGGCAGATTTTATAAAAAAATTAATATTTACAATGCATCCAGAGTATAACATGAAATTAAATTAAATATAACTCATACTTAACAAAAAATTATTTCTGAAAACATTTTTGAGACCTAGTAGTTTACTTAAATTTGATAAACTGCGAGCAAACCAATTTTGATCATGTCCAAGGACAAAGGAATACATTGTGAGGAAACCTGCATGTCAGAGAAATAAGAAATATTTCGAAGACATGTGAAGTTCGTCAACACGCAATGGGGCAGCGCGGCGGACACTTTTATTGCCCTAAAACCCTTTCAGAAATCAGAGGAGGCCGGTGCCCAGCCGTGGGACGTATATAGGCCGTAACTTTGACGTTAAACTTTAAACAATGAACTAATTGTTAATAGCTATTCACAGTACTGATTTACCGCGTGCTCGTGGATGAAGGAAATCATCGTTGTATTTAAATTTCATTGAAACACATTAAGTTAGGAGGCCAGCTTCAAAACTCTTTCATATTTTTTTTCTTTTACACAATTCATACTCTTAATGGTATAAAAATTTATCAGAAACAAAACGCAGGGAACTTTAATGATGGAAAGCAACATATTTTATTAATTTATAAATTCTCACACATATTGTTCATGGAATTTAGTTTCATTACAAACACAAATGAACTTCTAAGCTCCTTCGAGGAATTAATAGTTCCATTAACTCCTCGAAGGAGCCTAGAAGTGTTCCGTTCAAATAACTTCATGTTTTACATGCGTAATACTGTACTGTACATACGTTATTTGCTTAGACATTTTCTGAAGAGTAAGTAGTAGCTTAGGAAAATTTTCTACCCATAAAAATAAGTATCTTTTTAGAGTTGCTGTTAGGTAATAAGGCCTTTAAATAATAGTTTAATAAATAATACTATTCTGCCGCATCGTTTTGGCTGCACCAGCGGCGGGATATTCTTTTTATTTAACGATCATTGGTAGTACACATTCTTCATAACAAGTATCTCATGATTATTATATTTAACTATTAAGACATCTTACTAGCAAATTCGAGTTACAATGTACGGCTCGTTTTCAACCGGAGTTAAAACGGGACTCGTTTCACGACGTCTAGACCAAAAGTTGCTACAAGACCTACCTTTTCAGTTTAGTAGTAGATTCAGTGAATTTCAAACTAGCACAATTTGGGTGTGAGTGAACACTATAATGCAATAACTATAACAATGACTAAATTGTGTCTCCAGCTCCTAAGTGAAACTGATTTTTTTTAATTGGCAAAGTCACAATATTTTTTAAACTAAGAGAATTTCAGTGATGCTCTTCTCGAAGCTTAAGAGAATAGGAACTCTACCCAAGTTGTAATGTTGTGCTTAATGGCATATTAAGTTGTATGGTGTTTGTCGGCCTTTACTGGCAACATTAATCCATCGAGAACTGTCATGATTTAGAAAGCTATCACTTGTGACAGGAGAATGCGCTTGGATTCTTTGGCCGGGCCTGCTTTGGCCGAATATTTCAAAGTGTTCAAACCCAAGAATTCATCTTGAAGTTATATGAGCACGTGCTGAACTAATCTTCACCTAATTCCAGCTTAGTTCTAATGCTTAATAGCAATTAATTTTATCTGCAGTGGAAATTATTGTTCTGCCACACTATGTTGTAAGAATATCCACTACCCCTTATCATCCCGTTGGTGTGGTAAGAGGCTACAAAAGGAAACAAATCAGGAGATGGGAAGCAGCATCTTCCTAATAACGATTAAAAATAAAAATAAAAACTATATTTTGGTGTTTTCATGAATATTTCAGCTTTAGTAAATTTGTGTCATGACAAAAGCTTCTGCTATAAACTTCATGGTTGACTTTTAACTGATGGCTTTATCTCTTCCTCTAAGTTTCTGAATAAAATATTTTCTAATTCTATTCCGATAAGATTTCATCTAAATTTTGTTAGCGTTCACATTTAGTTTCGCGTATCATAATTTTAATAGCTATAATAGATGTTTATAGCTGGACATATAATTATATATAATTTTTTGCTAGATTAATAAAAATGTATCCTTAACAATTACTTAATAGGTCCTGTTTGTATTACCTTAATTATAGGATGATTTAACATTTTTGCCTTGCACCGGGAACGTATGAAGTTTTTTAATATTTTATAATAATTTTTTACCTACCATTAGACTTTGCATCCTACTATTTGAAATTCACAAAGGAGTTAGCTCTGCAAAGAGCAACATTCTGCTAAAGGAAGTAGTTCTACGGAATAAGGTCGATGGCAATTTGAAATAATACCAGTTTTTACGGAATTTATCGCGTATATTTAACTTTTTAAATCGATGGCAATTTAACAATTTTCAAAACAAGGTTAGAAGTTTATTATTCTGAAATAATAATTAGTATTTGAGGGATCCTTGTCCAATATGGTGGCAGAACATATTATTGACTTGTAAATACTTCTACTAAAACTACTATACAATAATTTTGTGAGGACAGCCTTAATCATAAAGACACTAATATGGCTCGCTCGATGCGAAGCTAAAGATTTTTTTAAATTTTAATTACACATTATTATTGTAAAAAATGTACTTTCATAAAAAAGCATCATATACAAAAAAGGGTTATTAATAAAGTTGCATTTATTGTCACGAGTGTATTTTCCTCCGAGAAATGCAATAAATTGCTTAAGAAATGAAAACAAACTTTAATAATGTTGGTTTTACGGTTTTATAATATTGTTTTAAAACCTTCAAATGTTTATGTATATTAATAATTTTCTTCGGAACTAATTTAAGTATACAATCAATAATAACATTGTAATTTATGTATACAATTGTTCCCTTGAATTTTATCAAAATTTATTTCATAGTGGCTTTAATCAACTACATTACGAGTAAATTTAAAATTATATATTGGTCTGAAATAATATGACTCAGATGTCGGGAAGTGGAGATAGTAAAAAAACAACAAGGAAAAATTGATTTTTACAGATTTTATCGCGTTTAATTTTACTTGATTTTATTTGTAATGCCCGACGTTTCGGGTGCTTTGCAGGACTCATGGTCACGGGAAAACTGGGGTGATTGACGTCCCGATGTCAACGTTAATTTGTAATACCTTCAGATTTAATTACAAATTTTGGTCCGGGCTACGCAGAATGAGCTTACTGTATCTTGAAGAGTTACAGTGGTATGCTTGGCTTTTAATATTGTGTTTATTATCTAATTTTATTAAATACGCGATCCCAAGCGGGTGGTAATACCCTAAGCCTCATTTTCTATAGAAATTAGTTTTTTTTTAAATTCAATAGCCTCACTATTTATCCTTGGTAGCAATCGATGTTTCTTCGCAAGTATTTGTTGGCCATTTATATGATAACAAATTTGTAAAAATAGTTTTTTTCAATGTGTAGTGTTTGCGTAAATTCAAGAAACCATTATTATAAAAAAATCACTTCTTTCATATGAGTGTAATGAAGCCAATACCAAGAAAAATTATAACATCAGGCAGATGTTTCAAAAAATATCCCAAATTTAACACAGGCCGGATACAGCGTCTCATTTGCGACATATCTCGATCTGCGTTGCACTTCAAACATAATGATTACAGGCACAGCAATAAAAATATGAAAAATATACAAAAGCTATATTAAAATGTTTTTTCGGCGGTAGGTGAAGAAAAAGTTAACACATACGTAAAATTTTAATTTGTATTTTAAATTAACTTATACAATATTCTACATAACTTGTTACATATTTGAGTGCTAATTAACACCATTTTCTTGGTAATCGCATTTGTACAACTGTGTATATGTGAATTCATTCCATCTAAATACACCACCTGCCAGCAATATGCTGGACTCACACACACTTGGATTTCGTATATATCTTTGCACAACACAATGTCTCAACTTGATGAGATTAGAACTGCACAGAACAGTTTGGAGGAATGCTTTTCAAAAAGGATGGCCGAACTGGAAGCACAGTTACACACGGGGGGATCCGCCAAGGACACGGTTGCAAAGGTGGCTGAGGAGTTTCGAACCTTCCGTGAACTCATGTTCTCCATGCTCGGTATGCTCCGTAAACAAATTAATGAGTGCTCCCATATGGTTGACGCTATTGAGACCAGGCATCGACGAAAGGCTCTCCTTTTCTTGGGTGTTGCTGAAGAGGAGAAGGAGGACTGCAAGGCTACAGTGCTAAGTATAATCCACAAAATGGAGTTGAAGGACATCACAGCATCTTGCATTAGTGTCTGCCACAGGATTGGAGTAGCCACCAAAAATCGTCTCAGGCCAATCCTAGTTCGATTTCTTAGCGTTGACTTCAGGTCATCAGTATGGAGGGCGAAGTCTAGACTGAAAGGTTGTCCAGTTTCAGTAAAGGAGTTCTTGACAAAGTCTCGGCAAACTGTTTTTGGCAAAACCCGTCAGCATTTCGGCATGCGTGCATGCTGGACCCAAGATGGAGTAATTGTGGTGAAAGTTGCAGATGGATCCCGGCATAAAGTCACTACCTTAGATGAGCTGACTACTCTTACGCAAAAACACCCTAAGGCGACTGCTGAATCCTCATCTGGAGGCGAGCGCATTGCAGGAAGCAATTCTAAACCACGTAAATAACTACGCAGTATTGCGTTTTATTGTCTTAATTCTCCTTTTTCCTTTTACTACAACTTAAAATTTATTCAATATTGCAGAATTACTTAGTATAATTTATTATTACTTTTTATCCACAGTAATAAACCTTGTTTTACTTTTATGTAACCTTAAGCTTCTTTCTTTCTCATTTATTTACATTTTTTTTTAATTAGTTAATTTCTAATTTTAATAATGTTTCTCGTTTTACATCATTTATTAAAACTTGTATATTTATTACATTTTAGGTTAAGTTCTACTTTGTTTTGGTATTAAGTTGTTTTGCTTTTGGTTATATTTTGTCCATAGATTAATAGATTCGTAACAAGTGCATAGTGCAATTTAACTTTCGGTCGCTGGGAAGTTTTTTTTTTTTTTATTAATACATGATCATGGATACAAAGTCCTTTGGACAGAGTATATGTCGTCTATGAGACACTTCTCTATGATCCTTTTTATTTGTTCTAGGTTCTGCTATTCATTATTAGTAATCTTAACGTAGTTTAGTTGTAGTTGTCTTGCAAATCATTTTTATTTTTATTGTTTTGTGTATTATATTTGTCTTTTAATTTTTGAGTGTGTTAGCTGGCGGGTGGTGCAGGGATGGCAGTTTAGCAATCGAAATTATTACTATTTTTTTACGTTATATAATTTTAATTATACTAATTTATTTATTCTTATAGTTATAGGTCTATATTATTTATTTATTTTTATATATTCTATTACATATAGATGAGTTCCGATGATGATTCTTTTCTTTCTGCCAACGAGTTTTCTTCATCAAATGACAGTTATTGCTCTATTACTGAAACGTTAGGGGATTTGTGCGACATAAATTCGATGAATCCCGCTCTTTGTTTAATGTTTGCCACATTAATGCACAGAGCGTACCTAGTCATTACAGTGATCTGATTGAGGCTTTCTCTGACGCAGATGTTCATGCCGTCTTGATTTCGGAGACTTGGCTTAAGCCCCATCTTCCTTCTACTTCTTACCCTCTCTCTGGCTTCAGTTTGATACGCAACGATCGGATTGATAGAAGAGGGGGTGGGGTCGCTATATATCTTCGTTCTGACTTTTCTTATAAAATTCTTGCTTCTTCTTCCCCCTATTATACTGCATCTGCAGAATTTCTTTTCCTTGAAGTTTGCGTAAAAGGAGCCAAATTAGTACTTGGCGTTGTCTACTGTCCTCCTTCTGTCGATTACTTCTCCAGTCTTGAAACAATTCTGGAATCCTTGGGGTCGGAATACTCACATCACGTCATCATGGGCGATTTTAATACAGATCTCCTCACTCCGCACTTAACCCGTTCCTCCAAGCTCCTTCAAATTGTCGAGTCGGTTGGCCTCCACATTTTACCTTTACAAGCCACTCACCACAATATTGATGTGGAGGATACCTGGCTTGACTTAATCCTTACCTCTGCTCCTTCTCTTGTCTTCTGCCACGGTCAACACTTTGCACCTGCTTTCTCCTATCATGACCTCATTTTCCTTTCTTACGTCCTCAAACCTCCTAAACCTCCAGCTAAAACTCTACACATGCGTTGTTTTGGTCGTTTGGATATTGAAAAGCTCTGTATGGATGCATCCAAATTAAACTGGAACAGCGTGGTTTCTGCACCCACTGTGGATGAAAAAGTTGGGGCTTTGAATGAAGCTATCCTTAAATTATATGACGTACATGCTCCCATCAAAAAAGTGAAGCTCAAGCGTCCACCTGCGCCTTGGATGACGATTGGGGTTCGGATTGCGATGAGACGTAGGGATCGCGCTTTCGGCAAATTTAGAAGAGATCGATGTGATCAAAACTGGACGCTTTATAAAGTTGAAAGGAATCGGTGCAATCAGATGATACGCAACGCCAAACGCCGATTTATTCTTAGTAACATCTCATCTTCTTCCCCTGCTAATATCTGGAAGTTCCTTGGAACCATAGGTATCGGTAAACGACACCGTTGTGAGTTTCAAAGGACGATTGGTCTGGATGATATCAATTTTCATTTTGTCTCCAACAGTCCTCTTGATCACCAGACCAAGCGTCTTACTGTTGAACACTTAATGGGTTTACCTCGTCCTGATATTAATCTGTTTCAATTTTCTCCAGTAGCTGTAGATGAGATCAAGAAGATAATCCTTTCCATTAAATCTAATGCTGTAGGTTACGACAACATCAGCCGACGGATGATTATCTATATACTAGACCATATCCTTCCAGTCATCTCGCACATCATTAACTTCTCCTTGGATTCTGGTAATTTTCCCTCACTGTGGCGTAAGGCTTACGTTATTCCCTTACAAAAGATCCCAAATCCCACTTTACCCAATCATTTCCGACCTATATCCATCCTTCCCTACTTATCCAAGGTCCTTGAGGCCTGTGTCCACAAGCAACTTTCGCAGTTTATCTCTCGTAATAACTTATTAAGTCCCTTGCAGTCTGGCTTTAGGCCCGGTCATAGTACCGTTTCCGCACTCCTGAAAGTAACTGGTGATATTAGGGCAGGCATTGAGGACACTAAAGTCACTGTGTTGGTTTTGGTTGACTTCTCGAACGCCTTTAATACCATTAGTTATGACATTCTAATTTCCATCCTCTCCCTTTCTATGATCTCACCCGAAGCACTGGATTGGTTTTCATCATATCTTCGAGGGCGCCAGCAGTCGGTTCGCATCGATGAGCTATCATCTAGCTGGCTTGACATACATGCTGGTGTCCCTCAAGGCGGCATATTATCTCCTTTATTGTTTTCTATATTTATTAATCTCATTACTCAAAACCTTCAGTCTGCGTATCATCTGTATGCTGATGACTTGCAATTGTACACACAAGCGAGTATTGACGATATTTCTACAGCGGTGGACACACTTAACAGGGACCTTGAGTACATTAAGAACTGGTCTGACAGGTTTGGCCTAATGGTCAACCCTTCGAAGTGTCAGGCCATAATAATTGGTAGCCGTCCGATGATCCAGAGATTGAAAACAGTAGCTGTACCTCCTATCTTTTTTAATAGTACTGAGATTCAATTGTGTTCCACTGTGAAGGATCTAGGTTTATTAATTGATTCAACTCTGAGTTGGAAATCCCAAACAACGACCGTTAGCCAGAAAGTCACTGGTACCCTGCGTTCTCTCTATCGCCTAAAAAATTTTCTACCATCTGAAATTAAGACAATGCTTGTGCAGAGTTTAATTTTTCCCCTAATCGACTATGGTGATGTGTGTTATTTCGACCTGAATGCAGACCTTCTCAACAAATATGACCGTCTTCTGAATAACTGCATTCGATTCATTTTCAATCTTCGAAAGTATGACCATGTATCCACGTATCGATCACAATTAAAATGGTTACCTATTCGTCAACGCCGTAGTTTGCGTGCACTCACCATCCTTTATTCTATCCTGATGTCTCCAACTTCCCCTACCTACTTATCTCCTCACTTTCAGTTGCTTAGTGCTAGTCATGAGAGAAACCTCCGCTCTACGAACAACCTTCTTCTCCTATGTCCATCCCACAGCTCTGGACTTGTTCATTCTTCTTTCCACATTCAATCTATTCTCCTTTGGAACGCACTCCCTCTCGAAATCAGGATGGCTAGCAATCGGTACGCGTTCAAGATGAAGGTTCGGGAACACTTACTTAATAAATTGGCTGAATCATCATCCTCATCATTGGCAGAACCAGCGTCCTCATACGGCCAGCAGTAAGGACCACGTCTCTGATCCATAAGACATCACTGGCAACACGCACTAGTTGTACATGTGTATATGTATGTATATGTGTATATATGTATGTATGTGTGTGTATGTATGTATATGTATATATATATGCATATATGTATGTTTATATGTATATATATATATATATTCTTATTGTTCTTATTGTAATTATGTATATTATATATTTTATATACATATATGTGTATGAATATTAATATAATTTTATCTATTTTTTGCGATGTACCATTTATATCTTATGTATTTTATTTCCATGTATTACATTTTTTTTGTTATTTTATTTTAGTATTCGCATATTAACTTTTTATTACACCTACTTCATTCTATCTCTGCATCATCCCAAGGTAGACTGGGAGAGAATGCCTTAGGCATTAAGTCCGCCTATGTACCACTTGTGTATATGAAGTTTTAAATATATAAATAAATAAATAAAATGTCTATAAAAATTATAGCTCAAACACAAAGGTAATAATATGAAAATTATCATAAATAAATGCATCTTGCAGTCCTTGACACGTCCACTGCTGAACATAGGCCTCCCTCCAGGAATGCCACAAAGCACGGTCCTGAGCCACCTGCATCCATTGACTTCCCGCATGTCTTACCAGGTCGTCACTCCATCTAGTGGGGGGTTGCCCTACACTACCTCTACCGGTACGAGGCTGCCACTCGAGAATCTTTTTTCCCCAACGGTTGTCGGTTCTTCGAACTATATGGCCGGCCCATTGCCACTTCAACTTACTAATCCGTTGGGCTATGTCGGTCACTCTGGTGCTACTGTGGATATCTATATTTCTAAGTTTATCCCACAGAGAAACCACGAGCATAGCACCCGCCATAGCTTGCTGAGCGACCTTGAGCATCCTCATACGGCTAGCAGTGAAGGACCACGTCTCAGATCCGTAAGTCGTAACTGGCAACACGAACTGGTTGTATAAACTAGTTTTCAGGTTTTGAGGTATACATGACGAAAAGATGTGTCGTAATTTCCCGAACGCTGCCCAGCCAAGCTGAACATACATACATAGATATTGATATTATAATTATACTGTTTTAAGAGCAATATTTATATATTTGTTTGTAATCGCGTTCTCGAAAACTGTTCTAACGATTTCAATGAAATTTACATGGCAGGGGTGGACGGAGAGAAAAATCGATCTAGATCATTTCTGGGAAAATTGCGTTTTCCGAGTTTTCACGCATTCAGTAACAACTTGACTTGCCCGCCAAATATGATTGGTTATTTCGTTACAGTTTTTACCTTAAGGGGATATATTAAGTCAGCTCAAATTCTAATTTCGTCCCCACTTGCCCGTGCGTCGTATGCTATGTACCGACATGTTTGTATTCACTAATACTGTAAGTAGAAAGGTCGTTAGATACATATTTCATTAGGTTTATCATATTTATGCCTGTTTCTTAACGCCAAGCCAGTCGCTTCTTATTTTTATTACGGTTATTTCCCATTTTAATTTTACTTCGTCCTGTTGCGTAATGTATATTCTGATCGTAAGACACAACCTCCCCCTTTAAAGGCCGAAGCGAAGTGACCGGGCGGCAGGAATCACGCTTCAAGTGGCCGATAGTTTAGGTAATTTCTTTTTACATTGAAAATAATGGTATTTTCAAAAAGTAAATAACATAAGCACTGCTTTATAGTTAGTTCAGTTATTATACAAAGTTTCATGATCTTATTTAAAGTATTTTATGAGTAACAGTAGTTTATTGTTTATTTTGGAGGTTACTTTGGATTTTTTTTTCTATCAAGAAAATTTTACGAAATCGTATTTTCGTCTAACATAATCCTTAGCATTAATCCTCAACTTTACCATATATTTATTTCAAAATTAATGCTGCAATATTTTCGGCATAACGAAGGATCTTGCTAAGCCATTTGAGATTATATTTCCCTTTAAGAGCCTAATAACTGAAACATTTACGCGTACCTGTATGCGTAGGGCATTAGTTAGCAACAAGGCTTGAGTGCGCGAGTTCTGATTTCACATTGTGGTCAGATATTTTGTTTTTGATTTTTGTTCTGTAATACGCTATATATTCAAGGTAACAAAAATAAATTACAATAGACTGATAAAATGGTTTGTTTGCATAGTTACGCACAATTTTTACATTGAAACCATCATAAAATTGTGCACATACCACGGATTAGTAAGCTGAAGTGGCAATGAGCTGGCCATATAGCTCGAAGAATCGACAACTGTTGGGGAAAATAGGTTCTTGAGTGGCAGTCTCGTACCGGTAGGCGTAGTGTGGGGGGGCCGCCCACTAGATCGAGTGACGTCCTGATAAGACATGTAGGAAGTGGATGGATGCAGATGGCTCAGGACCGTGCTTTGCGACATTCCTTGGGGGAGGCCTATGTTCAGCAGTGGACTTGTAAAGGGCTGTAATGATGAATGATGATGATGATTATGATGTATGTATGTGTAAAACAATAATTGACATAAAACCTGTATTTATTTTAAAACATGATCAACCAGTGATTGACCCCAGTCTTTGTCCTATTAAAAGAACTGACTTAAATATAACTAACTTTCAGAGAATAGTTCGAGCACGAGTCGTAGCAAGTCAGAGGCTAGGCATTCGGCATGAAATTTGTAGTACACGTGCAACCCGTGTGCGATTCCCTACGGCTCCAATGAAATTGTTTATTGTACTTATATGAACTTATTTACAAAGTTCCCTTCAGAAAAAAACCATCGTGAGAAAACTTGTATATCTGAGGAATTAAATATGTTTCAAGGAAATGTAAAGTTTGCTCTTCGCAATAGAACAGCGTGAAATTCATATTCCAAACTCGCAGTGAAGAGAGGGAGACATGTGCTAGCTGCAATACTACTATCTTAACAGTTTTCCCGTCAGCGATATAAATACAATAGTCAATCAATTAAAATGTTCATATATGATTAATGGGACAGAGAAAGGGTTAAAGAAAATATCACAGAGTGAAAAATATTTTTAATAAATATTTCAAGCATAGACTACCTATACCTATTTTAAGTAATATTTGGCCTTACTTGTAGTCGTTGATTATCGCTTACTTAAATTAAGTAATAACTGTTTTTATATATATCTCGTTCAATTGTCGTTTAGTAAAAAGAGAGAAGAACTTTTAGCATTTCTTGATTGATGCCAATTTGTTTAAGAAAGGTCGATTATTATTAAAAATGGCTGTGATAAAATTCATTTATTTCTTTTTTCGTGTAAAATCTCTACTGCTAAAGATAGGACTCAGCATAGTTTGATTGATGAGTGACGTAATTATTGAGCCAATAACATAAGAAATTATCAATATCGTATATTTAAAGTACAAAGACATCAATGTTTAACGGTGCATTTTGGTCACGGGTAAAAATATATTGTTAACTTCAGAACTATGACCGAAGGCGAAGTGATAGTGATCGATGATGCTTGTCCCCTCGGCAAATGTTTCCAACACTTCTCTAGGTCCTATCATTAATCTATCACGACAATATATTTTATCTGTGGCTTCATATTTATAACACCTTTTTCAATATGTGTTCTCTCATATTACTTAAAACGAATATTTAAGGTAGGAAATAATAACGTATAAAAATTGTAAAGTCATTTCATCATCATCATTGTCATTACAGCCCACCGCTGAGCATAGCCATCTTGCCCCTTAAATATCCATTCAATAATTTAGCAGAAATCTATTTTTTCCGTATAAAATCTAGATAATAACACTATAAATACTCTAAAACTTCCGTCAAATGTAAATAACCAAACGTTAAACAATGAACAATGTATTCACAATATAATAACACAACAATGAATTGTGACAATTCGACAGTGTAATAATATGCATCGAGAGCAAACTATCGTCCGCTATAGTTGTAGATAGTACTGCAAACACTGCTATATAATTCAATATCGGGATGCAATGTGGATACGTTACTTCTAGGTTAACAGTATTTCAAATATCTTTCATTTTGATTTATTATATTTGACTAACCTTTGTATTTACAACTAAAATATAATAGGACGTAGAAGTGTGGTTAGGGTTACGTGCATCGCAACAACACGAATATTCGTAATCGCGATAAGATCCATTTAGGCATTAAAACTAGCTCACAATTAGAGAAATTAAAATGTCAACTTTTTGAATTATGTAACTGTTTCAATTTTTTTCAAAATGCATGCAAATCTTAGTAAATTTACAGTATAGTAATGAATTATATCACAGTAATTGCACTTATTATTCATTTTTAGCCCATTGATAATAGTTATAACACTTATAAATAATGAATTGCGTGATTCATAGGTAAAACACCCATTAAAATAATATGGTAAAAAACGTAAAATCGACGTAAAAATATAGAATACATTTCAGATAGTGTTTGCCAACAGCAGTGGCGGTACGTTAATATTTGAGTTGCCGAATATGTTACTCATTTTAATGTGGCAAAGGGTGACAATAGTGCCCATTCGGTCAACACATTCACAAATGTAGCTTTTATTTGCAGATCACGTTATTTTGTATGCACAATACGACTGTAGCATTGGTTTGCAATTTCAACAACGGCATGGTTCATTGGTTCTAATTATTCAAAGTAACCCTTTTAAAAGACAAAGGAATATTACAAGTTTGAATTTTATCTAAATAGTTGCATTAAAAACTTGTTAACATTAAAAGTTTTGACGTATGAAATTAAGAAAAATAATTATTAAACTAAATTTTTAACAGAAGAAGAAGATATCGCGTTATGTTAAAGTAAGTACTGATAAGTAAATACTGATGTCGAATTGTCAAAGTGTTCCTTATTTGAAATCTAGCCGACGAAAATGTAAACGATAATATTATAATGAAATGCTAGAATAACATCTACGAACTAAGTAACTAAATCTGCTTTTAATCTGGAGTGTCTTTTTTCTTCATCTTAAATGTTAAAATCTTGTTTGTGATTTATTAAATATTAACGTTCTCCACAGACGTAATTTAACGTATGTTGCTTAGAAATGTAATTAAAATCTGTTCTACAAAATTTTGATATTAATATTTCTTATTTAAATATGAATTATAAAAATGTTATGTTCCGGCGTTTTCAAAATAAATCTAAATGTGTACTGTCGTTGACATTAAATTTTGTTTCGGAACACTGACTTCTATATATACAAGTGTGTTTCGGAATGAACATTACAGATAATAAGCAAATGAAGTCAAAAAATTTGCAGCCAGCTCATACATTTTTAAAACACATATTATTTGTAGTTTTGATCATTTATAATGTGATTATCGTTGTTTTTCTGATACTACGTTCGTGGCTAACTTTTATACAAGTAAGTACACCTAGTCTATTTATTGAAAATGAACAATTTGTTGTCATCTCCGTGGGCTAAGATGGAATGCCTCAATTTTAGCGAATAGGCAATCTGCTATTGAGCATTTATAATTTGAAACATAGTAGCAGTGTGCTCATGAGCTGATATTCCAATATAGAGGGACATTCGCGTGTCGAATCGAACCATTCAAGTAAAATGATCTCTTAGCCATCAATCGTAGCGTCTGGTTTCTTATGATTTGACCTAACGTGTGCCTCTGAATAGGCATCAATACTGGGCATTACAATAATTCCAACGTAATAATTAAGTTAAACGTTATAGTCGGTTTGGAAGAAATTGCAAAATAACTCACTTGGTTTCACCAAAATTCTTATTTTAAAATACCTACAAGTGATTTATTTATAGAAACACTATTACTATACCCGTTGAGTGCCAATAGCTTGGTTGAATAGTGGCTGTGGGCAAGTGCATTAATATGCATCGAGCGCAAACAATCGTTCGCAGTTCGTGGCTCAACTTGCAAACATAATTGTTGTCTCTCTTGTGCTCCCCAATGTATATATTTTAATAAAAAATGCACTCTTCATTCAGTGCAAAATAGTTTAGTGAAAGATCATAAAAGAAATCATATTTCTTTTCATTAAACACAACGATTTTATCAATATAAAATTTTACTAAATATTGTTATTTTTTTATATAGGATAGGATGACAAACGAGCACACAGTCCACCTGATGGAGAGTGGTTGCTGTGGCACATTGACATCTACATTTATCCTCGATTAAGAATCAAAATGCAGATGCGTTGTCATCCTAGAGGACTTAGATGTAATGCCTCGAACAGTGAAAAGGGTCTCCGGTTCCCTACACTCGCCATACGAAACACAGTAGCATTAAACTACTACTTGACGCTGGTATTCTGAGAGAGCGTGGTCCTTCCTCGGTCGAGCCGACCCATTCGTGCTACAACTACACTACTAATATAACTGCAGCATGGCTCTACCACGTTAATCTAAACAGGAAGCATTTCTGATCTATATGAAGTCTCATCATCAGCTCTCCCTCGGTAATTAATTCATAATGTATTTTTAGAGTCTACATGTCACTGTTCCGAAGTCCTATTACTTTTTCAGATTCGAATAAGTATGTATTTATACTCTGTCTCACTTCGAAAAAGTTTTTTTTTTTAAATTAATGGCATGTGGTGGTATTATTTTCACGTTATAGTTGATTTTTTCCAAACAATGCATGATGTTTCTTTCTTATTTCCCCAGTATATATTTTTTCCATACTTTTAAGAGATCTCTTGATAGCTTGTATAAATATTTTTAGCCTGCCCGTTAGTTGCAGGATACGAACACAGGCAGTATACAGTATACAGGCAGTAGGCAAAAAAAGTTCAATGTGTGATTGCCGATTGCTTTAAAAAAAATCAAATTCCGATTATTTGAATAATATTCCTTTGTCATACACTGTCATTGATACAAAAAAGCTCTGTTGATTCGATCGTTACCAAACCAATTTGAAGTTTACTAGGTTTATTAGGTTACCTAATAATAGAGTAAAATGTGTGTATACTTTACAGATAAAGCCTGTATTGTGTGAATGATGTTCTCTTTGAAATGCGGTATGTATTTTAAAAATATTTAAGTAGAATCAGAAAAAGCTAGTTGAAGATACAACAGTTTAAAAATTCTGTTTTTCTAACTTGTACATATCATGTCTCTTGGTATAGTACTACGAGAAACTGCAACTTAATTAAAACAATATTCATTTGGCAAAAGCAAGGGATACGGGCAATCTCTTACTTTTTCAAGTTTTGCTAGTCGCTACGTGCCATTGATTTTTAAGAACATCATGCATGTATAAAAAATATAAATTTATTCAATAAAAAATGGTACAGAATGTATAACCAGGAGATTTAAAAAGACTTTTCTGGGTGATATATATCTGTAGTGTATCTTTTTACAATAAAATCTCTAAATATACGATTACATTACAATAAAATGACAACATTTAAAGGTACTTTTAAAGAAATTTATTAAAAAACCGTAGTATGCCTTATAAACTAGATCAGTAAATTGAGGTCATGTGTAGAAATAAATAAATCACATCTGCATATTGTTTCTTAATCTTCACTTCTCCACTCCACTTACCATCAGGTGGACTGTGCTCGTTATTAATCCTTAATATTTAAAAACTATTAATAGGTTGTACTGATTTTATTATAAATCGTAAATGAATTGTAACATTGCATTAAAAAAATAAAAGATCCCAGTGTTTCTTGCGGGTTTCTATCTTTGTTTTTGCAAATCGGTAGGTATATATTTTAGCGTGATGTTCGTAAGAGAAACAAACATTTTATTTGCCGACATTTCGGACACTTTCCAGCACGCATGGTCATGTGGGGGGGGGGGGACTGAGGTATTTGACGTTCCGGTGTCATAGTTAACGAAGGCTACTTTCAACTTTTAACGAGCTTACAGTATCTTGAAGACTTGCAGTAGTATGCTTGGGATTCGATTTAACCCAGCCAACTTCTTTACTTAAATTAAGAAATTTTTTTCAATTTAAATAGCCCGCGAATCATTCTTGTTAGGAATCGGTTTTATTTTGGGAGGATTTGTGGTCTATCAAATCTGATATAATGGTTGGAGAAGATCCTGAACATACTGACACTGAGATATTTATGGAGAACTTCGAGGAAAAAGCCCTTATTACTGCACTTGTGAATCCTAGATCCTACAAGTGGTACGACGACACTTTCACGATTTTACCATCAGATAAAGTTACTGCGTTCTTAGATCACCTTAACTCCATAAATTCAAACTTGAAAATTCAATTCACTGTGGAGTTAGAAGGAAATAATTATTTAGATTTCTAAGATGTTTTAGTTATTTGAAATCCTAACAACACCATCAGTCATACTACGTGTAGAAAAAAGATCCATACTAAGTGATATTTAAACAGTGGGTCTTATACCGTCCTTCGTAGTTAATTACTGTATGAAAATCTTTGTTTCACAAGGGATTTGTGACAGTAAACACATGGCCACCGAGCTCTAGCACGTCTAGCAAGTTTTGCATGACAACAATCTTTGGGTCGCACTCCTCCGTTATAGTGACCGAATGGAGTCGGCTACATTCGAGCGTGTGCCTACTATACTACCATATATCAGAGGAGTAAAAGACAAGGTTGGCTACATCTTGAAGCGAGCTTCCTTAAGAGCAGCCGCCGAATAAGGTTAGTCAGTTCTTACTATCCGTCAAGTGTGGGTGGTGAATATGATCTCTTTTAGATAGGACAAACAAAAAGATCCATAAAATCGGTGTGTAAGAACATATAGCTGATGAGAAGAATAGAAACTTCGGGAAGACTGTAGTATGTTAACATTTTCAATATCGTCCCAACGATTATATCAGATTTGATAGACCACCAATCCTTGCATAAGAAAAGAGATTCCTACCTTGGATAATTTACGAGGCTATCATCTGATTGTGATCCCAAAATTTATTAAATTAAATTTAAGCCCAGACATACTAATGCAAGACATCAACATACTGTTAGCACGTTCTGCATCAATCGGACCGAAAATTAATAATTAAAAGTTTAAAGTATCCAGCGTTAACTATGATATCGGGCCGTTATACACCTCAGTTCTCTCCATGACAATAGGTGCTGGAAAGTGCCCAAACGGTGGGAATTAAAAAAGTCAAAATAAAATCCGTAAATTTTTATATCATGTATAGTATTCGCGTACATATAAGAAATCAATCAAATGATTTAAGTCTCCAACTGTAGGAAATTACCTTTAGAAAAGAAAAAAAAATATTTAGATGAGATGAAAATGAGATAAAGAAAATATTTAAATTTTGTCTATACGAAACCAATGAAAACATCGATTGAAATTTCTTATTTAATTTTTAGCCTAATTATAAAACGTACAGCAATTTTATCTTTTATCTCAACTAAGGGGATAAATTATTTTTTATAGTTAAAATGTTATTGATTTTTCGTTTTAAAAATAGGTAATTAAATTCCGAACATATTATAAGCCTTATTTGCTAGATACAATTTGAAAAATTCACTACAGAAATTCACTGAAATTATTTCATAACGCTTAAATGAAAATTAAACACTCATTACCATGAATTATTCATATAATTGCATTCGTAATTGAAACTGTTCATGTGTGTTTCGTGCCTGAAATCACGCAAGAGTGCATGCCATGCTTTAATTATCTGTAATATTAATAAAATTATAACAAATGGTTGTAGTTGCTTTTTTATAAGAAATCACTATGTGTATATATATTAAAATAGTTGATTCTCATTTTGAACGGACCTCAAGTTAGTAAGCCGTATCAATGAGCTAATTTAGCAATGAGCTAGTTATGCGTTAACCGGAATTATGACAGAAACTTTCTACAGGGCGGTCTCGCATTGGCAAATGGAGTGTAGGACGAGCCCCACTATGTGTAACGGACATGGTGAAGCGTACATGAAGTCTATTGGTACCGGTTCGTACTCATGTCTGTGCCTTTTTTGAAATTACTTGTGGGAGGCCTATGTTTAACGGTGGACTGCTGTAGTTATGATGACTATTAATTTTATTTAAGCAAATAATCTATCTGTCATATTATATTCATTATTCATATTCTACATTATCTTCACTTACGTACTCACCGTGATATGATATGCGAGAAAACTAAGGTTTGGGAATTCCCGACAATTTCAAAGTCCCGGGTCACGAGATAGCCAACAATCAAAGTCCCGGGAATTCCCGGAACTTCAAGACTTAGAAAAAATTTTTTAAAGGCGGTAAGCCCTTTTTGAAGAATTTTAATTAAGTCATTTTCTAATGAAACATATTAAAAAGGCTTTTTTGTAAAAATTAACATTTATTAAATAGAAAATTAAATCTTAATAAGTTTAAAGTTAATTTCACTCTTAATAATTGCTTTGTTTATTTCTTTTAATCACACACAAATTCTATCTCCACATACGTTAAGTTGTTCTAATTTATTAAGTGCCCGGCGCTTAGCAAAACCATTGTGTGGAAACCTAGGTATAACCGAGTGGAGCGAGGGGCAGCGTAGAAAACTCTCCCTTGTCCTAAAACCGCCACTTTCAAACAGCTAAATCTTACAGTTATAAAACGATCTTAGCTAAAAATCATACTAATTTTAATAACGTTAAACAACAACAACTACAAATGCATTTGTTGTGTTGTGTACTCATTAGTTACGTAGTAGTTACTTATTAACCCAACAGATGGTGCCAGGCTCCTTCAATTATTTGAAAATAAAAATGATTACATAACAATTTCGACAATCTTGTCTCGTCTCAAGTCTCGACCTGAAAGTCCCGGGACTCGAGACAAGTAAAATTACGAAAAGTCCCGGGACTTCGAGACACGAGACGTCCCGGGACCCAAACCCTAGAGCAAACAGAATCTATCACTATAGTGTACCAGTGTAGAAAAATAATCATTCATCATTCACATATTTATTTATTATATCAATTGGCTTTCTTACATGATCATCATCATAACAGCCTATCAAACGTCCATTGATGTATAGACCCCACCCATAGAATGCCCTAATGGGGTAGGGGGATGCACGCTTGCGGGTAGTTTGGCAACGATTTCTTTTATACACAATGATGAAATGAAGTAACAAGTTACTTAAAAATCGTATTACTTATATTTATATTCTACATCTCATATAACAGTGTTAACAAAAAGATATATTATTATTTTGCTATATACTATTGTGAAGGCAAGCGAATAATCTATTTCAAATTTCAAACCGATTTCTAAGTCATAATAGGGAAAATTTTTAATAAATCTCCCAGCTTATTGATTCTTAGATATGCTTGGTATTTCAATTAAATAATCGTCAAGAATAATGTTTTCAGTATTTTAAATACGAGTACACACAAATTTTCAAAAATAACCTTATTACTATTACTTCTAATAAAAAAAGTTTAGAAAATCCAAAAGTGACTCCTAATGCATAATTTTCAATCAACAATTTAAAAAAAATTATTTTTTATTTTACTATGTTATTATTATTGAGATTATTTTTTTTAATTATTGTTTGCTAGGACTTCTAAGTATAACAAGCGTAATCAACTTCATGTCTTAGTGCATTACAGCTACGTGGAGTATTGTCCACTGGCGTCTTAATACTATGATACGTTGGTGTTGTTTTTAGTTAAAAACAATATTTTGTTGCCAAAGGTAATAGGGATCGTGTGGGTGTGTTGTGAGGGGTCCGTGTAATAGTTGCATTGATGCTTACTGCTACTTGAGGTATTGCGTTTCGTAATGGATCTGCGGGTGTGCTTCTTTGCACGCATCTTATGGTTCTGGTCGAAGAAGTTATGTGGGTGGTGATGTCTGCTGGGATTATATGGGGGACTTTAGGACGTTGTAAGCCCGACGATAGTCGTATTGATGTTTGTTGCGTTCTGCAGCATTGCGTCTCTGCGGTGGTTGTTTGGTGGGACGCTATTCTCAATGGCGCTCCCTGCGTCTTGGTTTGACTCACTCCTAAATAGCTTTGCCCCTGTCGGGTCCATTATTTTCCGGTCTGCAGATTGTCTGATCTCCATGAAGTTTTATATAACAACATAATAATTTGTCTCTGTAACTTTCTCACCTTTGAATGATTGAAGGCAACTTGTTAGTAGGTGAGACAAATATTTATTTAATTTTTTATTTATTTATTACACAATTATAACATCATTACAGTTATTAAACCAATGCGATGCTATAACTAACCTAACTACTGACTAATAAATAATGGTATCTAGTATGAAATCTATCAAATTGATGGTAAAATAAAATATTAAATAAAAACATTTACAATTTTCGACGCATTTGTAAGCTGCAATCATGAATTTCGTCTCACTACATGCAAATATGTCAATATCCTGTGAGATGATATTAACATAGTGTATAGCTCGTGACCATGGTGCATTCTGAAGCAACTTCGTCCTAGCAGCGGGCACGAGGAGTAATGGGGGACGACGCGAGAACACACGTAATTATTAGGCACCCGCAGCTTTAACGCAGCGAGCACATCTGGGTGATATATTCATCCACGTAATACACATATTTCCACACATATTTAATAAGCGTGATGTCTTTTTTCACACTTAAGCGGCTGTAATCAACCATCCCCAGTACAAACAGACTCGGATATATCAGTGGAAAACAAGGATAGATTCCGTACTGCTTAAAGTATAAAAATCGCGTGAATTTATTTAAAATTTTTTCGACCATGACAGTATACTTGCTTTCATGTGGATTCCAAATACTTGCGTTCGTTTCAAGTTGACTTCTTACTAGAGAATTATATAAAATTCTAATAGTTAATAAATTCTGAAAATCCCTGCACTGTCTTAATATAAAGCCGAGACTCCTGAAAGCTTTTTTTACAAATATTTAAAATGTGCTTACGAAAATTAAGTGCCGGGACCATTTCAACGCCTAAGTCTCTAATATATGTAACGCGCGGGACTACGAGGCCGTTCATTTCATAAGCATACTTCTGAGGGTCTTTTGCACGACCATAACTCATGATACAACATTTATTAACATTGAAATTCAATTTGTTTTCCATTCCCCACCGCGCCAATCTGTCAATGTCCCTTTGCAGAATTTGGCAGTCGGAAGCATTGTTTACTTTCAAAAAAATTTTAAGATCATCGGCAAATAGCAAACACTGCGCCTCTTTAACGACCGTAGGAATATCATTAACCATTAACATAAATAATAACGGGCCAAGATTACTCCCTTGACTCACACCAGAATAAGTACAATACGGCTGCGATACAAAACCTGCGAAATCTACGTATTGTTGACGTCCGCTTAGATAATTCGCAAAGAAATCTAGTAAACTAGGTGTAAAACCTAACTAACATAATCGATAATGCAAATATTTTTACCCTTATCTACCTACATTTACCCTTTCTGATGGCAAAATATTTCTATTATCTTATAACTGCCTTTCGAATATATCTGCCGTTGTATTGGTTGGTGGAGCATATATGTCAACCTCATCCGGGTGGCAGCTGGAGGGAGGATCTGAGGAAACTCTCAAAACTGTGGCTGAAAGCCGCACAACGTGGTACCTAATTCATTTGAGTTAGTTTTTACGCGGTAGACTCATGACACGCTCTGCAGCTAGTAGCCGTGCTGATCATGCAATCGGCGGTGATATCATACACTTACATCATGTCTGCAGGAACGGTGGTCTGGCAGGTGGTAGCACACATGGAGGGTGTACACGGAGGTCAGCGTGCCTATTTGCCTAAAACGTGTGATGCACATTCACTGTGGCTGGATTTTATCGTATTCTGTATGGCGTTTACATGCATTGAAATGTGCGACTTCAGTTGATGTTTGTGCTTACGCACTTCCAAGAGGCCAAACCTTCTTTTACTAGTTCGCCAGTTATTTTGCTGTGGACTACGGCCGAATTCCCAACTTAACGTCCCGTATGGGAGGAGCGCGTTAGTTTTTTAGTGTTCACCGCACACTGCGTGTGTACCCCACATTTTTTTAAAAATGTGGAAGAGCGAAACCCTTGTATCGAGTATTTTATGTATATATATATATATATATATATATATATATATATATATATAAATATTGTGAGCCTTTCCCAAGGGGGAAGGGATAACTAATAATAAATTAATAAAGTTAACCTGATACAAGCGGTATAGGAACATTTTAATGTTCTCAAACTTTTTTGAGCCCTGTCTTCGTGAACAGGGTTCACTTAACTTATAAGGCACTTCAAAAGATACCTAAAAGAACTAAGTTTTAAATAAACAGAATGTAAATAAGAGTCCCAACTAGGGCGATCACGCTATAAATATTACAAACGGCCTACTAGTAAACCTTTAGAAGAATTATTTGGAAATATCAAAACATATATTAATTAAAGAGAAAGGTATGTCATTAAATGGAAGTCTGTAGTCTCTGCCTACCCCTCTGGGTGACAGGCGTGAGTGTTTATGTTTATGTTTATATTAATTATCCAATCACATACATAGATATAATTCTATATATAAAGGGGAAATAATATTTAATAATAATAAGTAAAGTGGGGGAGCGTTACACCACGATGACGAAAAAGATTCAAATACGATGAAAACGTAACGCTAATCAATAAACAAATGATTTATTTTGGAATAGAATTCCATGTTTTTAAAATAAAATTAATTTGAATGGAAATAAAAGGCCAGTACTGCAGAACGGCAATTTCATAGGTAAAGACCTATTATTTATAGGAAAAATGTTCTTCCATAAAATCTGTTTCTCTTTTCTCTAAATTGAGAGTATGAATATATAAGACCTAAACTAAATACCGCAAATCGAGCTTTCGTTTCGGTATTGAAACGGGAAGACGAGGGTTTCGGTTGGCAAGTAAAATCTTAACCTATCGCCAGTTGATTTATGTGACATCGCTTTAAACTGTTTAACGTATATTTTATAACCAGCGGAAAACAGAATAAAATCAGTGTACGGTACAACTGTAGTAAAGTAAAGTTACAGCGTATACCTCCCACTGTTGGGCATAAACCTCCTCTCAATTCTGAGGAGAGAAGAGGAGATGCCCATCGCTCTGTCCTTATACATGTTGACAGACTTCATGTGTCTTCGAACTATTCTCAGACATGTAGAATTCATAAAAATGAAAATCGGGTTCCATTATGTTAATATCAGCTCTGCTTGTTTTTATTTTATTTCTTATATATAAAAGAATATGTTCCTGTATAAAATAAAGCAGCAGCAGTGACAACTACCGACTACAATCAACGATCTCTAACATTTTAAGGATACTTATGGAGGAATCGATGTCCCTCAATCTGCAGAAGCTGGCTAAAATCTATTGCTATTTCTACCTAAGCTCGTTTTGGTAACTAATTTAAAAGAATTTAATGCTTTATTAATTAAAATTTAATTCTTGATAAGATTTTATTCCATCTCATTTCAGAAAATTCACAACTTATGTTAACTGAATGATAAAATTTTAGACAATCACTGACAAGCACGTCATCTAGAATGTGTTTTAAAATAGCTTTTGTTTAAAATAATGATTGTATGATATATTTAAAAATGGCGAATAAAGTCATAATTAGCAATGATGATTTATAACCTAGATCTGATGATAGATAAATGAAGTAAAACAATCAGACTGGCAAAAAGTTCCCAAATTGTAAGAGTTCGAGACGGTACGCATTGAGATCAACAATCCACCTGCAATGCATGTTTGGTGGCCTTCACAAATTTTCGAAAAAAACTTTTTAATTTCTCTGATGTTTCAAATTTGCATTTAAAATTGTAATTTACAATTTCTTGGCGCCAGCGGTAGTGCTGCCAACTCTTAAAAATATTTAATACTAAATCCATGTTTGTAAAATGGTTTAAATATGCTAAAATTTGCGAAATATACTAAAGAATAAGGCTAACACGGTTTTCCGTGTTTTATTTTACAAAATTGTATAGTATTAATAGAATATAATTTCCTTCAACGATTTGCTGAAATACTTAACAGTCACGCTCAATACCTAACAGCTTGCTCACCGAAACATCTGTAGATTCGTCAATTAACACAATGTATTCGTGATAGCCGATGTCGTCTACTAATTCTCGATAAAATTTGATGCCAATATATTCTTGATTATATTCGTGCATTTTGTTCTATGTAATTCAAGGTCAACACTGTGGCTATCGCTGAATGATTTCTTACATACTTGTGACAAATGGTCAGTGGTCGGAATAGAAGCATAATATTCACAAATGAACATAGCTAGTGTGCTTTCAGCCTTTTGAGTGTTAAGATTCATTTTGACTTTCGGGAATTCAATTTCCTTTTTGACTTCGTAATGATTCCATAGCTTTAAGGTGTTTAGAAGATGAATGATGCTGTTTCAAGCAGTAAAATGTAGCCATGACATGACATTTACAATAGTTAGAGTAAGTAATAGTGTATGCCAGTGGACTCGTACAGGATTATAGCGAAGAAGAATCAAAAACTTATATTATCTTCAATATCAAAATCTAATTTTCATTTCAATCATTTATTGTCCAGAATATAAAAATAAGTAATAAAAAGTGTTCAACATAATTTCCTTGCCAAATTTGAATTTCGTGCAACGGCTTGTCAAATTACCAATAACGTTTTTACGATCGGAATCACAGTGAATAATGATCTAATTTCAAATGTAATAAATCTTTACGAACGAAACTTTAGCCCTTTATGCTCTTTATGAATATAATAATCTGATTTATTATTACAGCAATTAATACCAAAGGATAGGACCACTAATAAAACCTGACACTGTTCTACGATTATTCTTAATTGTTATATGAAAATCTTAAGGTCGGGCCAAGAGTGACCAAGGTACGGTTACTGAGTCCCTCTACCACGACCAGGCGGAAACATGTGCGGGGAGTGGGGAGAGGTTAAGAAGAAAGGCCTACTCACTTGGACATAGGAGCCCGAATTTACGTGTGACTGATGTGTTGTAACGGTGATTTTGAGAAAGTTGCAACACGTGTAGGCTTAAAAATAATATTTTGATATTTTGAATTAGTCTAGAATACAGTATCAATAAATGACTCAAAAATTAGGCTCTCTTAACCACAAAGACTTCGTCGAAGATACGCCGACAACATCGTTGAAGGATAATATATATATAATAGCCATAAAATTATTTTACGATGTTTTTAAAGAACTTGCCTTGATGTGCTATAAAACGTTTTGAAAAATATTTTTCCAAGCAGTATTTCATAAAATGAAGATACTTTAGCATCTTTCCGCACTCAACATTCAATAAAATATCGTCGCATGACGCTAATGCTTGTTCGTTTTAAAATATGACGCCTTTAGCCATTTAATATACGTTAGACTTTCTTTACAATGGAGATAATTGTTTAATAGCTGCAAATGTTCACATATATGTCGCAGACTAGCTTAATCTTATAAAATTGCTAAACATAACTTGTGATTTTAGCAACTCTATTAGAGTGGAGCTGAGGACGGATAAGTGTGCGATCCTTCATGTTGAGAGGGGTAGGATTTTTAAATCTGAGCGTATAGACTTATCTACGCCCATCAACATAACGATCTGTTCCGAGACTGAAACATACCAATACCTGAGTTTGTCACAAAATATATGTAATGAAAAGGTGGACATTAAATAATCAGTTTGCGATCTGTTTTATGCACGCTTGACCAAAGTACTTAATAGCCTTTTATCGGTCTTGTATAAGATGTACGCATATAACTGTTCAGTCATGCCTGTCTTTATGTATACCTATGGCATGCTCCGGTGGATAAAACTGAACTCAAAGCCCTGGATAGAAAAGTCCCCACTAGCATGACGTCCCATAGGATGCACCATCCAAGATCGTAGATCATGGTGGAGGTGGCTTTGTAAGCATGCTCGCTTGACATCAGTAACCCACGGTTACCCACAATTTATAAACTCTTTGCATCAATCATCTTGAGTAGAACAACACCAGAAAGCAACCAATAGAACAGGCAGGCTTCTGACTACTCTACTCCACCATCGACCACATAAAAACCATAGAACAAATAAATGAAAAATTCAAAGAGCTCAACAAACCACTTTACATAGCATTTGTGTACTATTCCAAATATTTAAACAGCATAACCCAATCTATATGGAATTATACATGGAATGCAAATATATAAACATTATAAAGAACATTTACTTCACGAGTGTAAGGAGATTAAAATTAAAAAAAAATCGAGGAAAGTTCCCGACTGGTAAATGTGTGAGACAAGGAGATTCCCTCTATCCCAAATTGTTCATAGCTGTTTTTAAGGACATCTTCAAATGCGTTAATTGAAAGAATATAGCCATATAGTAATGAAATGTAAGACTGACACATCTAAGGTTTGCGGATGATATAGCTCTCTTTAGAGAAATAGTCAAAGACTAGGAAATAATGCTACAGAGTTTAGTCTCAGAAAGTAAAAAGTTGACACATGAATTCTTCAAACACAAAAATCATGCACAAACAGCCACAAAAAATCAATCAAAATAGAAGGAAAGACTATACAATATGTTGAATACTACTTTGTGTATTTAGCTATACCGCTGTGTAGCATTTAATACAAATAGCAACAAAAATATGTTGACAGAAGGAGAAATATAACATAAAGGAAATTTTGAGCAAAAAAAGAAATCTTAAAAGAAAACTACAACCTGAAAATAAAAAAGCTTATAATGGATTCTTGAATTCTCCTAAGCTTAACTTATGCAAGTCAAACATGGGAACACACTGAAAAAATAAGAAAAAAATCTTGTCCAGTCAGCGTGCAATGGAAAGAAGTATAATCTAAGAAAAATACAAAAAATAAGAATAAAGAATAAACGCATAAAAACAAAGATAACAGATATCTTTCAGTATCATATACCTATAAGATATATATATATATATATATATATATATATATATATATATATATATATATATATTTATATATATATATATATATATATATATATATATATATATATATATATCATGTCATATAGATCATTTCTGCTTTGAGCTCGGTAGACTCCAGATGTTTAGGTCGAGGTCACTTCCGTCAATCCAGTCTACCAGTTCATGTGCGCGATTTATTTAAATAAAGGGATACCTTATACCCGGCTACTGCTTTGTTCTGTATGTTTGGTGACCGTATTGCTGGTCACATTGTGGTGCGCGAAGTGCATTGTCCCGGGAGACAACAGTCTTACGAGTGAAGCGTGTTGGACGCTTGTAGTGGTGTCAAGAGTGTTTGGGCGTAACTCTTTCTTGGCTTCCTGGTTTTCGGCAAACTGTAAGTAGAGTGTAACATACCTACTGCCTCAGGGAAAGTCATCTGTCTTCATTTAATTTCTGTGTTGCTTCTTGCATTAGGCAACAAGCTAGGTACATACCCTAGTGTGCCAACGTGCTAGGTTTATAGGTGTTTAATTAGGCAATCACTCACAGCTCGGTATACACCCGTACTATTTCTGTTAGCGTGGAAATAATGGCGTCATTTTCAAACGACGATCTCGCAGATTTCCTACACAAAGCCTTCCCTGACATATGGACAGCGTACCATGCAATGCAAGGACACGCCGATTCGTGACGAGGTCAACCCCCTCTCCCCTTCCTCCGCCTGGTCCCACCGGCCTCTGAAAACGAAGTTTCACCCGCGCCCTTCGCAATGTCAATCCATGGCCCCTCTCCGGCCTACTTGGATGCCGACTCAGGCTCCAACTTAGACTTCGAAATAGAAATCGACGTGCGCGCCCCGTCCAAGTCCGAAGAAGAAGAGTTCATTCTCGTCCAGGGCAAAAAGCGCAAGCGCACTTCTCCGAAAATGGCAGCCGAAACTAACAACAAGGATTTTATATGACAATAAGGTGGTGTTACTCCCCCGCCTTCCGTGCGGACACCCAACGCGTGGGTAAAACACTTGTCGCCTCACGGTCAATGCCGCCTCTTCAGGCCCCAAAACCCAAGACTGTCCTGCAAGGCTCTTCTTCATTAGCCGCTGACTTCTATCTAGTTTGTGACTTTATCAACAACATAAAAATTGCCTAATTATCCTCCTTGGCCCGCAAACTCCGCGGAGCTAATACCTCACAACACAAGCTCAACACCACGATTGAGCACATAGGTCTAATTGACGCAATCTGGTCTTTCCAGTATTCCAGCCTAAATACGCTACTTAAAACCCATAATGGCAGTACAACCGTTAGGTAGATTTAAACCACACTCTCTGTCATTTTTTTACAAAAACGGGCTCAGAGAACAAAAAGACGAGATTGCACTTTTTCTGCGAAACCACGATGTAGACATTATGCTAGACCAAGAGACTTTCTTGCAACCTAGCTATCACGATCCCAAGATCGCAAATTACACTTTCGTTAAAAATTTCCGGGACACCTGAGATTTCGAGTGAGATTGAGAGGTTCTATGGGCAGCTGTACACATCATCGTTGGAGCCCCACGCAAGTGTGAGTAACAATCCAACAGCAAGTCTTATCCGACACTATTCCGATGATATCCCGGACGTCAGTCTAAGCGAGATTAGAATGGCTCTCCAGCACCTTAAAAACGGCAGGGCCCCAGGCGAGGATGGAATTACAGCGGAGCTTCTGAAAGCGGGTGGAACACCGGTACTTTAAGTCCTCCAGAAGCTTTTCAATTCCGTCCTCCATGGTGGCACTACTCCAGAGGCGTGGAGCAGAAGTGCGGTGGTCTTGTGCTTTAAGAAAGGCGACGAGGCTCTCTTGAAGAACTACAGACCGATTTCCCTTCTGAGCCGCGTCTACGTGCTGTTTTCGAGAGTCATTACGAATCGTCTCGCACGCAGACTCGACGACTTCCAGCCTCCCGAACAAGCCGGTTTCCGAAAAGGCTTCAGTATAATAGACCACATATATACCCTGCGGCAGATTTTACAGAAGACTGAAGAGTACAATCTGCCACTTTGCCTGGCGTATGTGGACTATGAGAAAGCCTTTGATTCCGTCGAAATTTGGGCGGTGCTACAGTCCCTTCAGCGGTGCCAGGTTGACTGTCGGTATATCGAAGTGCTGAAGTATTTGTACAATAGGGCTTCGATGGCTATCCGAGTACAGAACTAGAGCTCGAAACCTATCCAACTGCAGAGAGGTGTAAGACAGGGTGACGTTATATCCCCGAAATTCTTCACCGCTGCATTGGAAGACGTTTTCAAGCTACTGGACTGGAAAGGATACGGTATGGCAGAATCGCTGGAGGACTTAAGCACTATGCTCAATGACTTCAATAGTTCCTCCCAACGGATAGGTCCTAAGATGAACATGGACAAAACAAAGATCATGTTTAATGTCCATGTCACACCTATGCCGGTAGTTGTTGAGAGCACTTTTTTTTATAGGATAGGGTGACAAACGAGCACACAGTCCACCTGATGGTAAGTGGTTGCTGTGGCCCATAGACATCTTCATCTATCCTCGATTACGAATTAAAATGCAGATGCGTTGTCACCCGTGAGGACTACGATAGAATGCCTCGTTACCAGTAAAAAGGGTATCCGGTTCTCTACACGCACCATACGAAATACAGCAGCATTAAGCTACTATTTCACGCTGGTATTCTGTGAGAGCGTGGTCCTTCCCCGGTCGAGCCGACCCATTCGTGCTACAACTATACTACTAATATAACTGCAGCATGGCTCTACCACGTATATAGCACTATGCTCGAAGTTGTTGACGAGTACGTTCACCTGGGACAAATAGTCCGACTAGGTAAGTCCAACTTCGACCGAGAGGTCAATCGACGGATTCAACTCGGCTGGGCAGCGTTCGGGAAATTACGACATATCTTCTCGTATCTTCTATATCTTTTCGTTCAGGTATACATCAATCTCTGAAAACTAGATTGTACAACCAGTGCGTGTTGCCAGTGATGACTTACGGATCTGAGACGTGGTCCTTCACTGCTGGCCGTATGAGGACGCTCAAGGTCACTCAGCGAGCTATGGAGAGGACTATGCTGGGAGTTTCTCTGCGTGATAGACTCAGAAATGAGGATATCCGCAGTAAAACCAGAGTGACCGACATAGCCCAACGGATTAGTAAGCTGAAGTGGCAATGGGCCGGCCATATAGCTCGAAGAACCGATAACCGTGGGGGAAGAAAGGTTCTCGAGTGGCAGCCTCGTACCGGTAGACGTAGTGTAGGGCGACCCCCCGCTAGGTGGAGTGACAACCTGATAAGGTATGCAGGAAGTCGATGGATGCAGTTGGCTCAGGGCCGTGCTTTGTGGAATTACTTGGGGGAGGCCTATGTTCAGCAGTGGACTTGTGAAGGGCTGTAATGATGATGATGATGATAGAAATTATAGGTTGACCAGCCCTTTGGGTGGCAACTTGATCTACCACAAGATGTCCTTGCACTGCGTACCTATTGTCGCTCCCCCGTTAGCTAACATAGTAGTCTCTATATGTAGAATAACTATGTTCGGCCATCCGCCACTAACCATCGTTTCGGCATACCAACCGCCAATGAAACGTATTAAAGAATCAGTTATTTTGGAATTGAACTGAACGAAACCTAGGCCCCAGTGTCATAATAGCTGGGGACCTCATCAGTAAGCACTCCTCCTGGAATTCACTTACACACAACCCTAATAGTAATGCATTTTTCGGGTATATGGACCGCCTAAACTTCTCACTCTCTCACTACCAGATATCGACTGGACATCTCTGACCACATAGCGTTACTCAAAGATGTCCGTTTGTTGATAGCATCCATAGAGACAAATCTAGAGCTCAACTCGGACGATAGACCAGTCCTTTTACAGATGGACCAGCCTACAGGTTAGGTCCTTCTGACCAAAACCATCGTGGACTGCCGTAAACTCGAGGTCAATTTCGAGTTTAAGACCTCCCAGCACTTAGACACGATCCCCGACAGTATAAACTCGCCAGAGGAAGCCAATAAGGCGATTAACGCTTTATTGGCCTACTTCGACACAACGGTCCAAGAATCCTCTCGAAAGGTTTGCGTATCGAGCAATCGACACCTGAAGTTTCCGAGTGACATTCGACAACTGATCAGAGTAAAAAACGCGGCCCTTGGACAATATGATCACTGCCGCACAATAGAATATAAATTTGGACTGCCCAATCTCCAAAACGAGGTGAAAGAGCGTATTACAAAATTAAGACAGCATAAGTGAGATAATCTGCTGGAGGATATCGAGCCATCCCACACTGCCTTCTGGCAGTTGACCAGACTCTGAAAGCAGAGCATGGGTGAGCCATGCCAACTCTTATTAGACCAAGAAGCCCAATCTCACCTTTGATGACTCTGAACATGGTACTGAAATCTCTCTCAGCACCACTTGTCTGCTTACTGGTAGGTATTTTAAACGCCCTTCTTTCCAGCTGCTCCTTCTCGGACGCATGGAAAGAAGCGGACGTCACAGGAATCCTGAAACCAGGGAAAACGCGCAACCTAGCCTCTAGCTACAGACCCATTAGTGTCCTCAGCAGACTGGGAAAAGCTTACGAACGTTTAATATTGTAGCAGCCAGGCTAATAGGCAATAAATAATATATACCCTGCTGCTACCATAACACAGAAGGCGAAGAAAACATTTATTTCCTAACTATCTCCGGCTACTGAGATACTGAGGGCTGCATATTGATGCGAGATAATTTGACGTATGTATTTCACGTTCTAATAAAGAAACAAGAAACAGCCGCAAATATCATTCAGCGCCACATCGTCTTCACACGCCGCTATCGTTATGTATCCGTCGACTTCCGTTCCGTTTCCGAAATCCGTTCGATTTTGAAGACGTTTCTTCAACGCCGCAGCTCACTTCTTCTTGCTGTTCCGGAGCTGTGTGCCGCCGTCGCGCGCGCCTGCCTGCACAAATTTTACAGCCCAGTCTAGCGACGTAGATACGAGAAGATAACACGAGTCTCACGCCGGCAAAAGGAACGTACATAATAGTTGTATTTTAAATAATCTTTATTGGTCATAATGTATGTACTGTAATTGGCTAGGCAAATAAAAATTGTTACTTTTGGTTAACGACGTAGCCGGACATATAAATATAGGCTGGGTCGACGTAAAATTCATTCCATATTCCATTTTCAATACTCGATACACCAGTCGTTTGCACATAAATAGTAGTTTTATTTCTCCGCCACTAGACCACTCGGAGTCTTTTAATAGTGTACCGCTTATCCCCACTATTACAATATCAAATCACCTCCATAAACACGTCCTTACCAACAAGCTTCTTCCTGACTAACAGTTCGGTTTCAGACCCGAACACTCGTGCACTAATGAAATCCACCACCTTACGAAATATATCCTAAAAGTCTTCTCCCACTCAAGTAGTAACGGTGAAATCCGTATCACCGTTACCCTCCTCTTCGATGCCGCTAAAGCGTTTGACAAGGTCTGGCACGACGGCTTGCTCTATAAGCTGTACAAATTCAATGCGCCCTATAGGCTCTTTCACTTCATCAGAACCATCCACCAACCACCATTTTAGATTTCGGATAGAGGGAACTCGCTCCTCCAAGCACCCCTCAGGACTGAAGCCCAGCAGGGCTCCATTCTCTCCCCGCGCTTCTTCACACTCTACACGAGTGACATTCCAAAAGACCTAATAGTCAACACCGCTCTCTTTGCTGACGATACGGTACTTTACGTTGCACATTTCAGCAAGCCATTTCTCACAAACATGCTCCAAAAAGCCGCCAATCGCTTAGACGAATAGTTTAGCTTACGGAGAATCGAAGTGAACCCTGAAAAAAGTATAGTAATAAAGTATATTACTATACTTTTTTCAGGAGAACAAACAAAGGAGACCCTCTCTTAATTGTCAGAACCTAAATCCGAAAAATTCACTAGGCACGATAACCCTATTCGGCCGCCAGATCCCGTGGCAATCAACCGCCAAATATCCAGGGTTCACATTCGATTCCCTAACCTTCGCGGAACACATTCGCGCCATCCGCAATCGTGCCAAATTCGTCATTAATCGACTCCACCCGCTAGTTAACAGTAAGAGCAAACTATCCCTAAGACACAAGGGTAGATGTAGATGTCTATGGGCCACAGCAACCACTTACCGTACGAGCACATAGTCCACCTGATGGTAAGTGGTTGCTGTGGCTCATAGACATCTACACCTATCCTCGATTACGAATCAAAATGCAGATGTGTTGTCACCCGTGAGAACTAAGATGGAATGCCTCGTTACGAGTAAAAAGGGTCTCCGGTTCTATACACTCACCATACGAAACACGGCAGCATTAAGCTACTATTTGACGCTGGTATTTTGTGAGAGCGTGGTCCTTCCCCGGTCGAACCGACCCATACGTACTGCAACTATACTATTAATATACCTGCAGCATGGTTCTACTACGTTGAAAAAAACCTATGTGATAAATTTATATTTAAACAAATGTGTAGGAATTGAAAGCTAAAAGAACTGACGATAACCTCGTGAACGTTGAAATCGATAACCACACAAAATAACTGGAACTGGCTCACGAGGTGGTCTGCTGACCGAAATTATTCCTGTAGTCGTCCTTGCGGACGGGGCAATCCTAGTCAGCCTCTCGGGTAATCTGAGGCGACTGTGACTCCGTGACGGACTGCTCTGGATTCAAATGCACAAGACGGTGCTCTCCGGTACCACCCGCATCGTCCACTGGTTTCTTTGACATCCCTTTGTAATAATACAAATATAAACAGGTTGTTAAAAACTATTGTCATCTGGATGCTTAAAACCTACTTGACTGCTTGCTAGACGAGATCGTAGGACTAAGCATAAGTTCTTAGTGTAAAGCATTCGGCGGGACATGGAGAGTAGCAACACACACGGCATGTGTTTTAAACGTGCGCTAATCAAGATCATAGTAATTATACAAAAATATTTTTGAATGGTGGTGATTAAGACACAACATGAAAGGAATGTGCACCTGTCAATTTTTTGAACCCCCGCTCCGCCAAATAAGCCCATATCCTTTTTGTGAACATATTCCTCATTGAGATGTCTTTCCAAGGCAAAAGATTTTAAAAGTAAATATCTTTTTTCTTTAACAAGAAAGCGAAAATTTTATAATGTTTAAATTGCTTAAGTTAATTTGAATCGTATTCCCTTTTTCCTTGCGATTTTTTCTCTGTGTAAAGTAATGTATTTTTTTAGAAATAACAATATTCGTTAGGATGTGAAATCTTCAAAGCTGAGAATGATGTCAGTGCTTAAATTATCACTTTAGATCCACAACTTCAAGTCTTAAATCTCCGTGTCTACTAAAATTTAGATACTTTATTATAGCTATCATTTCCTACAAAAGACATCAACTGTTATAGCATAGTAAAAACAGAATAGTAGGATTAATACCGCGCTGCACGAGACTTAAATTCCTACAGTTTTTACAGGGTTGTTAGTGTCTTTTTCTTTAACAGGTAAGTCTCATTTAGTTTTATAAGTAGTTATAATATTTGCAAACGTAATACATACGGATACGTACCTATGTATCATATTTGCAAAGATTGAAATAGTTAGATGCGCCTTCACCTTGAAAAACTGTTGCATTATTTTTGAATGTGTGCGTTTGCAAGACACTGACGCGCGCACACTAATGTATTAGTATCAGCTCTTATTATCTTACGGAAATTGTGTATACTACTTTTTCTGTCTACCACGGCATTTTCGTCTGTTTATGTCTATTTACAGCTGATCCCTTTGTAAACCGCTTCCTTGGTACATCCGAGTATCTAACAAAATTGGTTATTTGAAGAGTACTGAGACAATAGTGCCATCTCTTATTATCTTACAGAAATTGTGTATACTACCTCCTCTGTCGCACAGTTTCCGTTTTCATGTAACTATTTCGTGCTATTTTCTGACATCGGAATAAAATAAATTCAATATTTAATAACATATAGATATTTACGAGTGAAATGTTACACCTTGGGCTTTATTTGTGTTTCTAGAATTATAATTGCACTTTCGAAAGGCACACGATGGCGTTCTGAGAAGGTTTTTTTAGTGAAATCAGCGCGTTAGTTCCAATGTGCAACATCTGGCTGTCACCGCGCACTAATGAGCACTGACTGCTAATGAGTATGTAGTAGTAAATATAGTAAAATTAACTATTAATAAAAAGCTTATTTACTTAAACAAACGCTCATATATATACATACATATATATATATATATATATATATATATATATATATATATATATATATATATATATATATATATATATATATATATGTATTACAAAAAGAGAAAATAAAAGGAATAAAATAGTGCTAGCAAAATTTTACTAAGAGTCAACGAAGGTAGCGTAGCGCGGCGGTAGGCGTTACCGACTCGTCGTGATCTTTCATGGCTCATGCCTACGGGTACGTACTGTCACTTACCAGGCACGCACACATATAAGCGCCATTCGCTACATTTCTCAGAAGATATGTAGCCTACTATTCACTTTTTACCATGGCTATAGCAAGTCAACTTAAAATAACTTTGATAGACAAAGGTGAATCAATAAAAACCAGACAAAAGCGGGTACAGATTGCACTCTGAGGATTTCCTGGAATCATCCATGCCTGTATTTGATACCCTAACACGAGTGCTGTAAATCTACCATGATAATATTTATTTATATACCAACCAGATTTTTTAAAATAATTGTGATTAGTTGTCTATATAATATTGTTACCTCGGTTCTTCCTCCTGTTAAAGTATTTCAGTCTGCCACTTCTTACGACACCTACGGGATATGGGGACTACACCATATTATGTAATGACGCTGTAATGATCTCCACTAGAATATTCTTACAACGCTACTGCACAATTTATAAAATTAAGGAATGAAAAGAATGTGAAACCTTTATTTCAAACAAAGTTTAAGCAAACTTAATTTTACAACTATCAGTCTATAAATTAATATTATATGATTTATCATTGAAAAACTTTTTAAACTGTTTCGCCATATTTACGGCTTACTACAGTTTTTATATGCTAATTTCTATAACCTTGAAAAATAGTCCTTTTATGTTGTGAATAAGACTTCCATCAAATCCAGTATTTAATCATCTTTTTACCACAGCTGAAAAAATTTCATAAGCATTTATAAATGAAAAAAAATAGAAATAAATTATTTTATTTATATAATATTGTTGCAGTTGCGCTCGTGGAGATTACCTGAAAGTGTACTGGGAAGTACAAGGACCTGGTCCGCCTGGCGCCATTAATGAAAGGTCAGCTTGGGTCAGGGAGCTTTGTGGAGGCCGTGCTGATACACCGTCAGCACTCTACTCTCCGGGACAGTCTATGGTCTTGGAATTCCACACTGGACCAAAACAAAACAACGCTACGGGCTTCGTTGGCACCTTCAGTTTTATTGACAAACGTAAGTACTAGTTTTTCTTTATAGATTTTTGAAAATATGATTTGAACACAATAAACGTCGTTTTCACCATTTATTTTTCTCTAAGAATATAAAGGTTGTGGTACCTTTGACTACCTTTGACTTTAATATATTATACCAGTTTTTTTATCGAATTAAAATATTTTAATAGAAATTTTCATGACAAGTTTCAAGAAGACATCAAGATGACAATAGATAATACGTATCAGATTTCATCATAAATTGAAATAAAAGCATTCTCAATTACGCAATATTAACTTCATTCATTTTAGATATTTTATATTATTCAAAATCGAGAAATTATAAGGTTTTTAAACATTTTACAAATACCCGCATTAACGTAACACGCAAAATAAAATATTAGTGTGATCTAAACGTGCTTTGTAGCCTACTAATCTAACTCGGTCAAGTTCTCGAAATTGTAATTTATAGGTACACTTGCTTGTCTGGTGTACCTTAAAACGTTCAGAATAAAGTGTTCTTGTAGACAGTGCATGCTGGTAATGACATTTACGAAACCCAGACGTAGCCTAATACCGTCAATGCTAACCTTACGAGAAATTTTGAAGTCACAGCTGACTAAGCAAAGCACGAGGAAGGAGGCAATGCCAAAAATTCTTATAAAACTATATATATTTAACGTAACGAATATATTTATAAACACTTAACACTCTAGTAACCTTTTCACTGCTGGGCCTCCTGTTATTGACAGAGTAATGAACCGAGAAGAGTGCGTTATACTGCTTCAGTGCGTGTTAACAGGGACAATGTGTCCTCGAAATGTATTTTATTCCTCGGATATCCTTCCTAGTTAGTTTACTTAATTAAATGAGCATCTAGTAATTATTAGATAAAGATATATGTATACATTTGTAGATAGATGTACTTTATATATGTAAACATTAAATCCAATGGTAGTGAGAAATCGTTTTAAGAATATCAAAAGCATGTATTTGTACCAAACGTATAATCCCATAAAATAGGACCACAGACTTACTTTAAACGTGGTTTATTTAGTTTAACTCAAACTGCCTTCACGATACAGGAGAAAATCCTAGTGTGGGGTAATGTTTTTAAAAATCAAAATTATAAAAAAAATGTAAGAAATCAAACAAACAGTAGTATACAAGTGTTCTTTGCTATTTAAGGACTTCAATGCATTTACTAACTTTAATTTTGTACAAGATTTTCTGTTTTAATATTAATATAACATTTATTACTTGGCGATATATTGACTAAGGATAATCAAAGAGTATTTATTTTGTCAATTTTTAAATTTTTCAAATAAAAATGCTCGAGGTTCTCTTATAAAATATAACCTTGACCCCTCTAAGAATTACTCTTTTCTGTTTGGGTAATGTCATCACTATCAGTTTATCCATTTCAAAGAATAGCCTGCACAGACAAACAACAGAGAGAGTAAGAGAGACAAAATTAAAAAAGGTTACGTACGTACTAATAAATAACACCCTAAGCATAATAAAATCAAATTCTTTCAATATCACGAGCATCAGTTCAATTTTATATACATATGTGAATAAAAATTATTTTCATGTAAAATTCTTGTCTAATAAATACTATCTACCAATATAGTGAGAAATACACAAGTATATTTACATCTTTGTACGAAACTTCCCACAAAATGAGAATTACAGACACTCACAGAACAAAGTTTAACCTTTACTTTCATCATCATTATAACATTTTACGTGATAGTGCCACGCTGCAGCTTTATTAGTTGTAGCACAGCGTAAAATAGCAGCTTAATGCTGGTGTGTTTCGTATGGTGAGTGTAGAGAACCGAAGACGCTTTTTACTGGAAACGAGGCATTCCATCTTTTTCCTTACGGGTGACAACGCACCTGCATTTTGATTCTTAATCGAGGATAAATGTAGATATCTATGGGCTTTGTCACCCTTATTCTACAAAATAGGAAGGTACAGCCTTTCAATTTACACTGCTGGACATATTAGTCCTCCCTTAAGATTGCCTCATAAAGGACAAATTTGCTACAGTTGCAAAGCTTTGTCAAAAGCTTGGCAGCTATGACAAATATGAAGCGGTCTAAGAGTGAGGCCCATGTGCATCAGTGAAATTTAATAAGTTATAAAAGTGCTAAGCTTGGCACGGGGGTTGTCAACCGTTATTATCAAGTTGTTGTTAATAAGGAGGAAACTCCTACCCATCTCCTGGTTTCCCTATACCACCTCTTACGAAGCCACGACAATAGGGGGTAGTGGATATTTTTATACCGCCACTACACCGTGAACTCTTATTATCTTTACTCCATCTGAACTCTTATTATATTACCTTACTATCCTTACTTTAATAGTATTTAAAGGCAATATGAATGGCCTACTTTAATAGCATTATTTATAGGAAATTGTAGATGCGTTGCCGGCCTATTAAAAAGGAGCAGGCCCTTTTCTTTCATTTAAAGATCTATTTTCAATTTTATTAGCATCTTCAGTCTCTAGGCATGAGTCCGATGTACATTATCTAAAAAAAGATGGAAAATATGGTATACATACACATATAGTTTTGCCAACTTTAGACTCAAATTGAAAATTTTCAAAAACTTTTAGATCAGATCTAGGTTTCTTTCAGCAATTTTTATTTGTATTATAATAAGGCCTGTGCAAATCCACTTGACAAACTAAGTTAATAGGCTTCGAAACTCGTTAATCTTGTTTATAGTTTTAAAGCTTCTGTAAAGGCTCTTGAATGAACACATAAATTGCTATTATCTTGCTTTGTTTCAGTTGGTTGGGTTCCATCGCGTGTTAAAGCTTGAGTCTATTTTGTTTCATATTTGATTTAATTTTAAGGTATATTCTATATCGTTTTATACTAGGGTCGATGCAGATGCAAAGGTAAAACCTTTTGCTAGCATTATAAACGGAGCGGAGTAAAAGTATAAAGTCATAACTATCTTTATTTCAACAAAAGAATCAAATGCAGATGTAAATTAGCGTATTGATTGGATAGTAAAAGAAACAAAAATTCAAATTCAGATTTTTATTATTTATAAACCTTGTCTGCGTTGAGCTACAAATATAGCCGAAAAAATTATGTAAATTGGCCTACGGGTTAAGGAGAAGATAGATTTCAAAGAATCGCTTTCTTGTACCATGGGAGTTCCGCTCCATTTAATAAATTGCACAGTATTTACTATAATACATAATCATAGATATGTTTGATGGCTTCGAAGGGCAGCAATAAGTTGCAACGCTGAAGGCTGTGGGTTCTAATCACGCACGGAACTAGTATTTGTTCCTTGTGTGTTCATTTTTGTTAAATGTAGATATGTCAACTATCTCCATGGTAATGTTTTTAATAAAATAAATTAATTAATTATATACCTAGAACTTTTGCAGAGGGCCGGAATTAAAATAAATCATCTAGCCAAAAAATACTATGGGAGTTTGAGGTACCAAGAAATAGATTTTTTTGCCATTTTAGTCAATCGAGCAATAATTATTGAAAGCCATTTTTTTTAAATATACCACAAGTTCAGAAAATACCTCTGTCCCGTGAAGAACTATTAAAAGAACCGATATATACTGCGATTGCCAATCTGCCAGCCATATGATTATGATTATAAATTCTTCTTTATATTAAGCAGGCACATGTTCCACACACTCACACACCGACGCACACACATCGCACGAATAAATATATATAGACTTATTATATCTATGAGCATATAATAGATAATATATTTTATATAAATTTATTATATATATATATATTCCGATCCGATAATTCAAGCAGAACCGTTGTGAACTCAATTGGGCAAAATTCAAAGCTGCAAGAAATCGATGTAATCAGATGGTACGAGCGGCTAAACGCCGCTATATTCACCATAATATCATGAACTCTTCTATGGCTGATACATGGAAATTTCTCCGGACGATCGGGATCGGTAAACCTACGTGTAACGTTGACCCTGCAATCATTTCTATAAGTGACCTAAACTTACATTTTTCTCTAACTACCCAAATGGAGGCTTCTGTTAAATCAAGTACTATTTCTTATTTGAATTCCATGCCACAATCTCGTAACTGCACATTTAATTTTTCTCCCGTTGCTGATGAGGATATAAAAAAGATCATCTATTGTATTAAGTCTATGGCAGTTGGCTTCGATGATGTGAATAGACTCATGATCACCTTAATTCTAGACAATGTAACTCATGTTATTACTCACATCATTAATCATTCATTATTGACTGGGGATTTTCCCACACTTTGGAAAAAAGCATTTGTTATTCCGCTGCCCAAAATAAATAACCCCAGTTCTTTCTCTCACTTTCGCCCAATATCTATTCTCCCTTTTTTATCTAAAGTTCTTGAAGCTATTGTCCACAAACAAATTTCTTGTTACATTTTCAAAAATAATTTTCTTAGCACATTTCAATCTGGTTTTAGGCCTGGGCACAGTACAACCACAGCTCTTTTGAAAGTTACAGAAGATTTTCGTACTGGAATGGAGAACTCAAAATTGACTGTGTTAGTCCTAATAGATTTCTCTAACGCTTTTAACGCTGTTGATCATGATATTCTCCTAGCTGTACTTTGTCACCTGGGATTCTCTTCGTCAGCACGGGACTTGTTCTCGTCGTATCTTCGGGGTCGTCAGCAGGCTATTCGAGTGGGTCAGATCGTCTCTGATTGGTGTTCGTTGTCTGCTGGCGTTCCTCAAGGCGGAATTCTCTCTCCTCTCCTGTTCTCAGTCTTTATAAATCTCATTACATCCCACATTCGCTGTTCGTACCATCTGTATGCTGATGACTTACAAATTTATGCTCAAACTGAGGCGGCAGGTATCGATGATGTGATTAAGAAGCTTAACTGCGACCTTAACAGTATTTATTATTGGTCAGACAGATTTGGTATTAGGGTTAATCCAACTAAGTGTCAGGCTATTGTGGTTGGTAGTTCTCGTAGATTGCCTAAAATTGATATGAAGGTGCTACCTCCTATAATTTTTAATAATGTTGCTATTCCTTACTCAATAACTGTTAAAGATCTTGGCTTAGTTATTGACAACACCCTCACTTGGCGACCGCATATATATGAAGTGAGCAAAAAGGTCACTCACACTCTGCGTTATCTGTATCGACTCAAGAATTTTTTACCGATAGGGACTAAGGTGATGCTAATACAGACTCTAGTGTTGCCTATTTTAGATTATGCAGATGTTTGCTATGCTGATGCCTCTCAAGAACTTCTAAACAAACTGGATCGACTCCTTAATAACTGTATACGCTTCATTTTCGGTTTACGTAAATACGACCACATCTCCTCTTATCGTTCTCAGCTTAAATGGCTACCCCTCCGCTATCGCAGATATTTCAGAATACTGTGCACATTATTTTCAGTTTTACACGATCCGTTTGTCCCTGAATATCTGAAATGTAAATTTCAGTATCAGGGTGATTCTCATAATCGTTGTCTCCGTTCTACGGTAAAGTCTAATCTCCATGTCCCCCTCTGTCACACTAGCTTCTTGTATAAATCTTTTACGTCTCACGCGGTAAGATTGTGGAACGAGCTACCGAGCAGTGTACGTGCAGCCACGAGCAAAGCATCGTTCAAACGCTTGCTATGGAATCATTTTCTGGCGTTGCAGGAGTAGTTTGTCGATTAACATTTTTTTTTCTCATATTCTTAAATTCTAACTGTTCCCTTATCCTGTTTTTATTTCAAATATTTCATAGGTGTTTGAATCGGAAACAGCTATATTTAATTATGTTTGTATATGTATATGTGTATGTATGTATGTGTATATGTATGTATATGTATGTGTGCATATGTTTATATATGTATGTGTATGTATGTGTGTGTATGTGTATGTATGTGTGTATGTATATATATATATGTATATGTATGTATATATATGTATATATGTATATGTATGTATATATATATATGTGTATGTATATATATATGTATATGTATGTATATGTATGTATATATAATGATACGTATGTTTATAATATGTGTTGCAATATTTAATGTGTATGTCTACTTAAATGTTTTAACTCAGTAGCACTTTGCACCCACAATATCTTCTCTGCTTAGCCTGGAGGTAGACTGGCAGAGAATGCCTTGTTGCATTAAGTCCGCCTTTTTGTACTCGGTGTGCAAATAAAGCATAAATAAATAAATAAATAAATATATATATATATATATATATATATATATATATATATATATATATATATATATATATATATATATATATATATATATATATATATGTATACTATAGACAAATTACTGAGACGAAAGGTGAAGTTGCTTTGAGAAGGCATTAACTAGCATTAATTTATCTAATCGAGTTATATAATCATTTGAATTGACTAAGCGTGTAATTGGAAAATTTAGGGGATGATCAGGCTTAATTGATCTGACAACGAACTGATGAATGAGATGACTAAATAAATGTTCCAACGTATGGATTCATTAAAATCAGTACAAAAGTTACAAAACAGTCTTTAAGGGCATCACTCATAGCCATAAGCTCACACTGTCTTAGTAAAGTACGAATTGATGTAAATAAAATGTATTTAAAAATATGAATACCTTACCTACGAACATGTGTATTAAGGAACAGAATAAGCTTCGTTTGGTAAAATCAATATTATATTAAGCACACAAATGTTTGTAAACCCTTTACTCTATCTCATCATCATAACAGCGCATCACAAGTCTACAGCTGAACAAAGGCAGAGACATTCCTTTGTAGAGACCAGGAAATGCCACAAATCACGGGCCTGAGCCACATGCATTCATAGACTTCCTGCATTTCTCACTAGTTCCGCATTCCATTTTTTTACCAGTTTCTCTCCCTTATAGTAATCGGTAAATCGCATAGTGAGCTATGGAGAGGACAATGCTCGGGGTTTCTTTAAGTAACAAACTTAGAAATGAGGATATCCACAGTAGAACCAGAGTAACCGACACAGCCTAACGGATTTAAAGAATTAAGCAAAAGTTGCAATGGGCCAGCCATATAGCTCGAACAACCGATAACTGATGGGGAAGCAAGGTTGTCGAGTGGCAGCCTCTTACTGGTAGCTGAAGTGTGGGGCGGCCCCCCTCTAGATAGAGTGACGATCTGGTAAGACATGTAGGAAGTCAATGGATGCAGGCGGCTCAGGACCCTACATTGTGGTATTCTTTGGAGGTGGCCTATATTTAGCTGTGGACTGTTGAGGGCTGTAATGATGATAATGATATAGTAATTTGCGGCATAAGTCATTGTTATTTTTTATAATTAATAGTTACTACCTACTAAAAGACTAAAATTCCTTATAATAGTAGTATCATAATATTATTACAGACATATTATAATACGAAAGTGTAAGAAAACTTCAACAATACACATTGATCATGAGCTGTAATAATTCTATTGACCATACTAGGTTATAGTCATAAAATTATTATATTACCATCATTTTCTAATATGTCTGCAAAATTTCTGATTTTACAAACATCTGGAAGTGGTTGAAAACTAAATGACAAAATTCCATTACATTCAAACATGCATATAATTAATGATACAGGACAAGCTAATATATAAGATACAAAAACAGTAAGAATGGACTCTAGGAACCTCAAAACGTGGACGGTAAAACGACAGTACATGTAAAAATTTTAACTGCCGAATATTGGGCCATTACAACAACTTCAAAATGTGAAGCCAAAATAATGATTTATTATTGTTCGTTATTGCCTGATTTTCATAAGATAATTTAGATAATATTTCCTATAATACAAAAAAACTCCCATCGCTGTTCTCATATGGACTTGGGCATTTTCTATTGTGCAAAGGATTTCAATTAACCGTCACACTTGGCCAGGCCACATTGGCGATCGCAGCACCAGACGCTACGGACCATAGACGCTGCTTTATAAGATGTGTAATAATAGGCGTAAATAAGAACCCACCGTCTATTAGAAAGCCATAATATCACTCTGACGTACCACACAATTATCTCTTACGGCATCTTCAGGACGAAGACGATGGATTTATTTACATCCACACCACATTACCAAAGGTTAGCTAGCAGAGAACGCGATAGTAAGAAGTTCACCCCTGTACACAAATATTTCTTGTACAATAACGAATTTTCTTTTCATCTATCTGTCTAAAATATAAGAATAATAGTTTATGATGAGTAATTATAAAATAAAACAAAGAGCCAAGGCCAAAGATATAATTATTCACAACTCATTGTGCTGAAATGATTTTTTATTAATTTTATTATGCAAGTGAAAAAACAGAAACTTGTTGAATAAATTTATTTATACGTTTAATTAATTTTCTGGTAATTTACAGCACCCGTGGTCACGGGGGGACTGAGATGTTTGACGTCCCAATGTCATAGTTAGCCCGGCTGCCTTCAGTTTTTGAATATTAATTTTTGGTCACAGATGTTGATGGTTCACAGATGGCAGAACTCAGCCATCTTCTCTGCTGTTATTAGGATGTTTTTTTTAATTTCAATAGCCTCGCGTCCTATCCCTGGTAGGAATCGGTGTTCTTCTGTGAGGATTTACGATCTATCAAATCTGTTGTTTTGGTGGGGACAACCTTGAACATATTCACAGACTGCAGACTCCGTATAAAAAGTTATATACAATGTGTAGTGTTCACGTAAATATAAGAGATCAGAACTTGGTTGATTACATATTATATACTAGCTTGCCAGGCAGACGTTGTTCTGTCATTTTCGACGACCCTTTGTTTATCAAAAAAAATTGTAGATCGCTCATGGGCAAAACAACTATCCTATCTCTCAAGTTGAACCAAACTGCATACGGTGTGCAAATTTGATTAAAATTGGTTGAGTAGTTTAGGAGTCCATCGAGGACAAACAACGTGACACGTAATTTATATATATATATATATATATATATATTAAGATTCTATCTTTAAAATCCAAATGATTTTAAGAAGGAGATATATCGACTTTCATTAATTTGGAAATAAATACTTTAGGTGCAGGTGGCTCAAGTTGTGAAATTCCTTAGAGGAGCCGGCCAACCGAATGACTATGGGCAATCCTTACTACAACGGGAGACGCATGTACAGCCACTGACTTTTATAGGCTGAAAAAGAATGTGTAGGATTGGTGTCGCAGTTACACAGTGCAGTTTGCAAGTCTACTGCTGAACATAAGCCTTCCTCAAGGAATGCCACAAAACTCGATCCTGAACCACCATCGACTTCCTAAATGTATTACAGTCGTTACTCCGTCTAATGGGGGATTGTGTTTGCACTTCGTTTAACGGTAAGAGGCCGCCATGCAAGAATCTTTCTTCCCCATCGATTGTGTATAAGGTTAAAAGTATTCATCGTACAGCTCTTGGTTCCATTCATTTTTGACGATTTTTTCAAACTTAAGATGCAGAAACATTAACTTCGTTCTTAAAAATAGCTATTTAACTAACTGTTGCCACTATGGGAGGATGTGCGACGACTGAAGGCCATGCCACACCAAAAGTCTAATTTAAAAAAAAAGTTTTTATATGAAACTTTGAAAAGTTACAATTAAAAATACGAACGTATCGATTTTGATTTTCCCTCCACATGTTTTACATATCTTACTTTTTTACTATTTAGTCCATCAAGGTCGAAACACTTGATAAACGTTACATGGCATTTATGGAGAAATGCTCTTCTGAATCAACCGCTGGTATAAAAAACTTCAGCACGGGTAACGTAATGAAGAAAGAAGTAGTCACCATTTGTCGATTGTTATGCCGCGCCCCAAATTCAGTTCATTTTGACAGAAGAAGTATACTTGTTGCAAACGGATATTTAATTGATATAATTTCCCTGTTCAATAGACGAATTACAAATGAAAAAATCAGCATATTGCAGTTTTAATGGGAAGTGTTCACGCGACATTTTTAAGGATGGTAATTTATTTATTTAACAATTTATGTACACACGAAGTAATTTTACAACGGGAAATAAAAAAGCACTGCTTATTTCACATTGAAATTTCTTTCAGCAGGCCTAATACTGGACAGATTCAAAGAGAAGCAGATTTAGTGTGCACTCTCATAATAAATTTTATAATACGAGTATTAATATACTTAATATAAAATAAAGGTAATAAAAACATATACATATATTCATACGGACAGATATCCATATTTATCAATACAATTAAGAAATAATAATCGCCAGACGACGGTTTGGCGGTTTTAAAATGAGCCTACATCTACCAAAGTAAAGCGGTCAAAAATACAGTGAAGGTTTTGAATACATACACATAATCTTACATTACATACATTTTACGTGGTAGAGCCATGCTGCAGTTATATTAGTACTATAGTTGTAGCACGAATGGGTCGGCTCGACCGGGGAAGGACCACGCTCTCACAGAATACCAGCGTGAAATAGTAGCTTAATGCTGCTGTATTTCGTATGGTGAGCGTAGAGATCCGGAGACCCTTTTTACTGGAAATGAGGCATTCCATCTCAGTCCTCACGGGTGACAACGCATCTGCATTTTGATTTGTAATGGAAGATAGATGTAGATGTCTATGGGCCGCAGCAACCACTTACCATCAGGTGGACTGTGTGCTCGTTTGTCACCCTATTCTATAAAAAAAAAATCTCTCGAGCATGTTATCCAGAGGGGTAAGTAGAGACCACTGACTTTCAATTGGCACGTTCCTGACACAACTCTCTCACTTCTTACATATTCGTATACGCACGCATACGTCTTTAATACATCACTGATTTGATCCATAAGCTTCCGTTTAGGGCGTCACTTGCTGACTTCGCCACTCAATTCTGTACCATAAAATTGCTTTGTCACTCTTCCCTCGTTCATGATGTCTACTTTTCTAAACCACCGAAGCTATCTTTCTTACTCCAACATCTTCTTACAAACTATACTTTTCTCTCATCACACAATTTCTTACAGTCAGTCCTAACATAATCCTCAATAACCGCATCTCTATAGAATTTATTTTGTTTTGATGTGTCTCGTACTGCTACATCAAAATTTAACTGTCATACATAGGACACAGCATTGTTAATTTCCATATCTGCCTTTGTGGTTACATTCCGACGTCTCATGATAAAGTGAAGTTACTCTGTGTCCACTATTCACTCGGCGCTTTATCCTATACCTTTAAACGAGCTTTTCTTGTACATATATATATATATATATATATATATATATATATATATATATATATATATATATATATATATATATATATATATATATATATATATATATATATATATATATATATATATATAGGAGAATCTCGGAAACGGCGCCAACAATTTTCATAAAATTTTTTGTGCAGGGAGTTTCGGGGGCAATAAATCGATCTAGCTAGGATTTATTTTTAGAAAATGTCTTTTTGTCCGTGTTTTTAGGCAATGAAAAACTGCTACAATATCGTTAGAATAAGAAGGTAAATTTTGACAGTTTATTAATGATAACAAATAGCTTAATTGGTATATTGGTCGGTCACAAAATCGTGATACCATAGTTCGAGCCCAGACCGACCGACAGACTTTTTTTATTTTTTTTCAAGTTCCTTTCTTTTTTGAGAAAATCTATTTTTTCTAGCCCTTTTTTTATTATTTTTTAAAAACACGAAAATTTTAATTAAACTAATTGCACTCATGATTTTTTATTCAAATAACCAGTTCAGTTTTTTCTATTATGTTCATTTGATCAAAAAATATTATTCGTATTTCATCAGTATGTAATTTGTATCTAAATATAATTTCCAAAACACACGAATTAAAAAAAACCGAGCGAAAAATACCGAGCAAAGCTCGGTTAACCGGGTACTATCCTTGCACACACAAATTTATCATTCATCCACAAATTCTAAATCCATCCTAATTTCACAAATTCATCAATAAGCTCAATGTACTCACCAAACGTAGGAAAATTTTATAGAAGGATAGTCTAGTGTCAACGCCTTTACGAAATCGAAGTAGCATCAATGCCAAATGGTGTACTTGCAAATCTTTGCCAGAACTCAATCGGCAAAATCTCCCACTCTCCTGAGCACACTTAATTGCAGTTTTACATAATTGTGTTTAGTATGATGATGACGCTCAAGCTATGTGATAAGACGCGAGTGGAATTATTTAGATACACCTTAAAATACTTTTTTTAAATAAAAATATTTATATTACCGATACCACTCCAAGATTGAAATGCTTGCGAGTCGAATAGTAGCTTCCAAACACTATAAGTATTACGCTCTAAATGAAAATTACAATTCATCTAACAATATTCCATTGTCATTAAATTACCTATGATCAGCAAAGTTATTAAAAATGCTTACTTTTAAGTATAAAAACTGTATAAAAGAAGGTATAAAATGTAAAGAAAATATTTTATTAACATTTTAATTACTAAGCCCGTTTGAGTTTACTTAACAAGATCAAGGTGAAAACAAAAACAGCGTTTACGAGAGATTGTTACTCGTACAGAGTAACAATTAAAAACTTCTTTCGGTATTTTTCACTTATTTACTAGGAAAGAAACATAAAAGTCGATTCACAATCGGCGAAGATGTCGTTATACAAAAAATAGAGTTGAATTGAGAACCTCCTCCATTTTTGAAGTCGTTATTGAAAACTTGTAATTGTATAAAATAAATATTAAAATGATATACATTTACGAAGGTCTGTATACTTTAAGCACTCCTATACTACATTTCCATTTCAATATATTATATTTAGAATTCACTCAAATTTAGCGTATAATCATTCTCATTCAACATTTCCAACAATAATTGCGTCTATTCAAAACTTCCGTACGCTTTCGGAATAATATTATACAAATAAAAAAGTTAATTTTATATAAATTAATAATAATATATAAATAAAAGAGCCATGGTAGCTCAGATGGTTAGCTCTCGCTGTAAATTTCACAGTACACTAGCAAACCGAGTTCGATCCCTATGAAGGAAAACATCTTGAGGAAACCTGCATGTATAAAAAATAAGACAAAAAATATTTAAGAAAAAAATTCAAAAATTATTTAACATGTGAAGTTTGCCAACACACATTGCGGCAGCGCGGTGGACAATTCCTTGCCCTAAAACCCTCTCAGAAATGAGGGGAGGCCTGTACCTAGCAGTAGCAGGTATATAGACTGTAACTAAATAAAAAAGTTGCTCATTAATAAAAATATTTAATTTTATTTATATAACAACAACTTATATCTTGTATGTGAATTCTCTGCAACAGTTTACCCTCTATTGCTTTGCATATGACTCCTTCTATTTCTGATGAGGATCTAGGATTGAATCACAGCACCATTCTAACAAGAGTTGGTGTACTCCACGTGCACTCAAACTTTTTGTAGAACTGTTAGCTTCGGTGACAAAAACTTATTTCATTTAAGTGCAATCAACCCTGTGTTTGGTTGTTAGGAAAATACCATGAGTATCTTATGCATGACTGAAAAATTAAATTACCCTACAAAGTTGATAAAATACCAGCTGTTTTGTAAAAAGGATAGTAGGATTTAATTAATTAATATTTTATTTACCATTCACTAGTACTGAAGGCAAGTACACCTGCCACTTTTTCTTGTATATGAACTTTGAGAAATCTTAATCTCCGTCAAAATTAAGGCGGTGCTATAGTCATCAGTGGTGACAGGTCGACTGTCGGTATATTGAAATTAGAAGGGTTATAGTATTATAATGGTTATTTGAGTACAGAACTAGATTCTGAAACTCAACTCTGATTAGATATGAAATCCAACTGCGGAGAGGTGTAAGATAAGGTGACGCTATATACCCGAAATACTCCACCGCTGCATTGAAAAACGTTTTCAAGCTACTGGACTAGAAAGGATACGGTATCTACATTAATGGCAAGTACATAAGTCAACTCATCTTTGATTCGCCGACGTCAGCGTGCCAGTAGTATTTAAGTTCAACTTCGACCCAGAGTTCAATCGGCTGATCCAACTCGGCTGGCCAGCTGTCGAAAGACTGGTACACATCTCCTCTTCACCTATAATCAAAGCTTGAAAACAACTTTGTAAGATAAGCGCATGTTTCCAGGGATGATACGAATATAAAAAACTCAAGGTCGCTTAGCGAACCATGAAGAGGGCTATGCTCGGAATTTCTCTACGTGATAGATTTCGTAATGAGAATATCTGCAGTAGAACTAGAGTAACCAACATAGTGCACTGAATCAGCAAGCTGTAGTGTCAAAGGGCTACCCGCATAGCTATAAGAACCGACAGCCGATGGCGAAGAAAGGTCCTTGAGTGTCAGACCCGTACCTTTAAGCGATGATTAAGGTGCCCCCTCCCCCCACAAGATGGAGTGATGTAAAGATATGTCCGTGCTTTGAATGAAAATAAATTTACGGCTTTATGTCGTGTTTAATTTTAACTTTTAAATTCCCGACATTTCCGGCTTGGCCGTGCTTAATATCATTCCTTAGCGGAATCCGATGTCCTGCAGTGAGCCTGTGATGGGCTTTACTGATAGTGAGGATGACTTTTTTTTATAGGATTCGGTGACAAACGAACACACAGTCCACCTGATGGTAAGTGGTTGCTGTTTCCCATAGACATCTACATCTATCCTCGATTACGAATCAAGATGCAGATGCGTTGTCACCCGTGAGGACTAAGATGGAATGCCTCGTTTCCAGTAAAAAGGATCTCCGTTTCTCTACACTCACTATACGAAATACAGCAGCATTAAGCTACTATTTCACGCTGGTATTCTGTGAGAGCGTGGTCCTTCCCCGGTCGAGCCGACCCATTCGTGCTACAACTATACTACTAATATAACTGCAGCATGGCTCTACCACGTATAAAAATGATAATCTCATATTTAACAAAATAGAGTATTTTTTACCAAATATTAGAGAAGAGATATCATATGTATACAAAAATAGTTCATTAACAACTTTTATTGAAATCAGAGTAATTGTCCTTTACTAGTAATAAAAAGCCTTTGAGCAATGTGTTTATTTTTAAACTTCCAAAGTATTAATATATACTGTTATTAAATATGAATTTCCAGTATAGAATTTACGTTTAATCTAAAAGAACCAAATGTATCTTTTTCAAATACCTATTCATCGCTTCATCACATTCGCTGTTCTACATATACATATAAATAAAATTGAAGTGTCAGTCTGTCGTCTCTGTCGTCTGGGTCTGTTTACTGAGCTAAGAGGGTTAATATCATGCTATTAAGATATGTATAACCATTCTAAATTTTTTGTCTGTCTGTTTGTCTGCCCTGGCTTCGGAATAGCTGAACTGATTGTAATGAAACTTGTTTACGTGGTAAGGGCGCGCTGCAGCTATATTACTGGTATAGTTGTAGTACGAATGGTTCAGCACGACCGGGTAAGGACCACACTCTCACAGAATACCAACATCAAATAGCAGCTTAATGCCGCTGTGTTTCGTTTGGTGAGTGTAGAAAACCGGAGACCCCTTTTACTAGAAACGAGGCATTCCATCTTAGTCCTCACGGGTGACAACGCATCTGAATTTTGATTCGTTATCGAGGGTAGATGTAGATATCCATGGGCCACAGCAACACTTACCATCAGGTGTGCTCGTTTGCCACCCTTACACTATAAAAAAACTTCACGATCACGACAGCATTGCCAGGAGTTATCTAGTTACCTATGTTTTATCCAAAAAGTTAGGAGTTATTTTTGAGTTAAAAATAAAATTAAATGCTCTTTGATGATTGTCTTAAAACTAAATAACACCCCGGTAATGAATCCTACCCAGGCGAATCCGGGACGTGTTACTAGTTTATCATAACATATCTAATCTTGAAACATTTAAAAAAATAGATACTTTATTATTATAGTAAATTTATAAGCTTTTGTTTATGTTACAACAACCGTCCATAGAAGTTTTATAAACTGAATGGAAAAAAAACGAGATATTATTATTTATTATTAAATAATTTTTGTTTCTTGTAAAAGATTAAAGGCTTTCTGTCTTACATCCGTACATATAAATAAAATTGCAATTTCTGTCTGTAATATCAAAATGACTGGCGTATATCGAGTTGTGGGTTGTTATTTGCATGCGATTAAGAAATTAATAACCATTTTTGAGGTTATTGTCTGTCTGTTCGCCGGTCTTCACGATTAGATAGAGCGCAATGCTGGGACCTGTTCGTTTATTTTTTTTTAAATTTCTTTAAAAAAATAAACGAACGGGTCATAAAATAAATGATATTTGATTATCTTTGATCTAAACAACGGCTTATTAATATATCCGACCTAGACAAAGTTAAAACATAAATTTACAGCCTAAGCTACCATAGATACAAATAATAAATACCTTACTAACCTCCACGCAAACAGAGTTTATTAAAAAATACACAATATATTGTACCTTGACTTCTTAACTGTCGGAAGGAAATTGTTTCCTTTAGTAATATTTTCCTAGCTCGGAAGTCGATTCATTAATATCGGTATTCGATAGAGTAAGACGATAACATGGCCAAGATAACAGCTTAAGTCGATGGGAGACCCATTAAGATCGGCTAAATTGACCAGCGTAATAGGTTAATTGTGGGATTACCAGTTGTGTCTTATCTGATTTTAATGACTATAACGTATGGGTTAATAAGAGTGAAACTACTTGCTTAGTGTAAGGCAATTGAGCGTTTAACGTAAATAGGTAAATACTGATAGTTTTGAGTTGACTGTGTTGTAGGTCTAGTGATCGTAAACTCGATATCTGATCATAACGTTCCCGGTTCGACTCCCAGGTGGGGCAATTGATAATCCTTTATTAAATAATAGAAATACAAGTCGAAAATATTATAATAATAAAGATAAATAACAATTATAATATAATATGAAAATCGGTCGGTAAAAAAAATTCTTTAAGTATTGAGCGTGTTCTTGTATTGGAGGATGTTCGTGTAGGGATTCCTCATATAGACGAGTTGTGTGAGACGCATACCCATGGGTGTACACACACACGTATATATAAATATATATATATATATATATATATATATATATATATATATATATATATATATATATATATATATATATATATATATATATATATATATATATATATATATGGAGTGGTAGGGTGACTGACTACTAATAGTACTGTTGCATAATGTATAGTCCTATATTAGGGCCTATGATGGTAAGGTCTATTATTAAAAAAATTGTTAGGATTGTGATTTATACTATTCTATTACTCATCAGGCGCGGGTTTGAAACTTGCACAGATCAAGAATATGTATGACTTACAAGTAATTAATCCGGGTCTGGATGTTTGTCCTTGTGAAATTTATGTGGGTATATAAACTACCTAAATGGTACAGGAGTAAATCGTAGTATTGGGGCAATTGTTTTTTCAAATAATTGGAATAGGTTTTACTTACTTAATTGCAATAATGTCCTCTCAACCGACTCTTTTCTACTACTACTTCTTGTATGAATGTTAAAAAAATAAGGCTATTATGGCGGATTTTTGTATTATATTGAAAGGTTATTATATTATATAGAATTCTTCCCTATTGCTTGCCGGTTTTTCAAGCTATAAGGTCGACCCATTGCCACTTCAGCATACTATTCAGTTGGGCTATTGCTAATGTAGAAACATTCTTTGATATCTCAGATTAAATTATTTTATGATGTTAATACTAGTTTTATGTCTTTTATTAGGTATTTGAAAAGGATGAAGAGAGAACAAAATGTGAAATATGGGTAAATCAGGAATGTCTAGAACAGGTAAATGAAATTGTATACTTGGGGAGTGCTTTCAGCCGGGATGGAAGATGTGATTTAGATGTAGATAGGCGTGTCGCTGCCGGAAACAAAGTCAATGGTGCCCTGAATGCATTAGTGAAAAGGCAAGGCGTGGTGAAGAGTGCACGCCTTGCAATACATAACGCAGTGTTGGTACCGACTTTGTTATATGGCAGCGAAACCTGGGTATGCCAGAAGAAGCATAAAAGCAAGTTGAATGCAGTGGAGATGCGATCTCTTCGTAAAATGTGTGGCGTTACCATAGCCGACCGAAAGCGACACGAAGAGATTCGCAATATAGCAGGATTGAAGGATGACCTTATCACAAAAATTGATAGGGGCGTACTCCAATGGTTTGGGCACGTTGAACGAATGAGTGAAGACCGAATGGTGAAGAAAATATATAGAGCGAAAGTAAATATTAAAAGGTGTCGAGGTAGACCGAGACTAACTTTCGAAGACCATGTGAGCAAATTGCTCGAAGAGGGGATGGTCAAGAGTACTCGGATACCTAGACGTGCATGTATGAAGAAGTTAATGAACCTGAAAGAAGCGAAAGAGGTATGTAAGTATCGTGACACTTGGCGATCTGTTCTCTCTGGCTACCCCGTTAGGGATTGTGCGTGAAGATAAGTAAGTAGTAAGTAAGTATGTCTTTTATTACAAATCCGTCATGTACACGCGCATAATTTATTTACGTATTATTTAATAAATATTATTTAGCTGCAATTATCTATCAAAATGTAACATTAAAATTTATTTCACGAATGGTTTGTCAGATATAAATCATTTGTAGATATAACTTACCATATCAAACGCATTAAAGTTATTTATCCATAATCTATACATAAAAAATAAGCATGGATGTTTTAATTTTTATAAGACGATAAATTCTTATAGATATACGAGGATTACGACACTCTCGACAAATTAACTTCGAAACTATCATTTTTGTTCTTTCACATATACACTTCAGTCAGGTCAAATCTATAATGTGTACTCTTCGAACAAAGACATATTGTATTGCGGAAAGTCCTCAACAAACATTTGTCCGAATTAACTGGAAGATTTTATTGACTGGGCAATGCTAAAGATGTTACAAATACATGTCTGTATATATGTGTGCCCATACATAGTGCAGCAATGTGTGCGTGCGTTCTCACCGACAGGTTCACCGACGACGACGGGGTACAAACCGGTTTGCGCCGGCTCAGTCAGAGTATCCATGAAAGGGCTGTTAGTCGTGCACATATAAATAAATGGAAGAACAATATGACGTGATTTTAGAAATCAATTATTTTTTTACTATTAGAGTTAAGTTTAGAGAGTATTTATTTTAAAATTGAACATTATAGATATATGTAAGTAATTAATTAGTGTTATGTATGAATTAATGCCTAACAGTTGTACAGTATGCATAAAAATTCGAGTGAAAATAATACAATTACAATACAGTAGTGAAGGTCGTGTTTGTGGTAGTGGTTTCGGTGTTGGTGGTAGTGTTGCTGGTGTTGGTGGTGGTGCTTGTAGTATCGTTGGTTGTGATTGGTAGTGGATCACCGCCAACACCACGGCCACTAATACCACCCCCATGAACAGCATCACTACCACAGTCGTTACTATCACCACTAACACCATCAACACCACAACCACTAACACTATCACAGCCATTATCACCACCACCTGATTTTTTGTACTCATGAATACGTTGTCTTACGAAAATGATATGGATAGAAATATATTATATGAAGCTTCTGTGAGAATACCTATTCCCTTAAAATTCTCTCGAAGGTATTCGCGTGGTTTTTAATTAAAATTTGCTTGTATTTTCACAATATTCACCGATTTACCCTATAGCAAGATTCCTTAAGACATAATACTATGAAGATTAGCAAAATGTATGATATTTGCAGTTTTAATTTTAGTTGTAATGTTGTTATATTCATTTAAGTTACAATGAAATCTTGTTGTTTTAATACTATGTAATATTGTTATTTTTTCCTCACATTTTTAACATTCACCAGGTGACAACCCTATCAAAACAGGTATACATTTTCGACGTTGTTATAAAGCTTCCCCTCTGGCAAAGAATATATACACTACGCGAAAAGAAACGACACTTAAGCATGTGTGCACGTAAAATCGCTTGCGGCTATGTGTGGGTGTCTGGATGTGTGCGGGGGCCGCGAGAGGCGCGCGGTGCGTGGAACGGGCCGTCGCAGACTGCCTGAGCCGAGGGCTAGCAGTTCGCGTCTCGGTTCACCGCACGCAAGCACAGACTGACTGCGATTTATGCAAAAATAATCATGCCCGGCGGAATTTATTGTTGTGTTTATGGTTGTGGTAATAACCAAAAACAGAATAAAGATAAAAGCTTCTTCTTATTGCCTAGTGAACCAGAAAAGTAAGTGCCTATTTAATATTAATATTCTATTACCTAGATACCGTCTGTATTATACGTATATATATAAATCACTGTCGTGTAGCAAAAACTAGCGTGTTTTTTAATAGGATATGGTGATGAAGTAGCACACGTCGACATACACCGGTGCATTTTTTTACTCATCATATTTTATATTTGTTGGTAGATTAGCAATATGGCTGTCATTGTTTCGGCGGGAGGACCTACTGGAGCCATCCAAAAGTGGAAAATTAAATCAGCGTGTTTGTTGTGATCATTTCGGTAAACAAAATTTTAAATTAACTAAAAAGTTAAAACGAAATGTTATTCCACATTTAAAGTTACCAGTCTCCATCCAAAAAGAACCAGAACCTGACCCATCAACATCAAAACATGATTCGCTATTAGATTCACCAGACTATTCAACTCAAACGAAGAAAGACGTTTCAACACAAACAGTAATGTGCGAAATGAGGAACTCATCAAATCAAACTAAATTTAGTGAACTTCGGTTCAATTCAACAACCCAAACACCGCTTTATTTAACTACCAATACGCCGAGAAAAAGAAAACTAAAAATGGAATTAAAAAATTCAAATAAGAAATTAAAAATATTAGAAGAGAACGACGCTACTATAACTGCTGATGCACCTGTCGCAAAGGAAATATTTTTAAAATTGTGTGACCAATTTCTGGATGAAAAAATGTCAAATATTGTGAAATGCCATATTTCATTGATTAACGAATTCAAAGGTAATAGGTACACAATGGAATTTAAATTATTTGCACTGCATATATACTTTGTTTTGTTTCTTAATTTACCCTCAACGAGAACACTTCAGAGGATGCAGATCCCAATTTCTACAGGTATTAATAACCATTTCTTAAAAGCTTTAAAACAAAAAACGTCACAAATGAACGACAAAGAAAAATATGTACCATATGTGTGGATGCTATGTCGTTAAAAACCAATCTTTGTTATGAACCCAGTAAAGATAAAATACACGGCTTACATGAAATAGATAATGTGGTGACATCTATCCCCGCTACAAACGCTGTTGTGGTTATGGCTCATGGCATTTTTGTAAAATGGAAACAGCCAATAGGTTATGCTTTGACAGCGGAATGTAAAAACTATCCAGAATTACTTTCGTGGTTGGATTAAGTCATTAGCACTTTATTAGAAATTGGATTAGATGTACGAGCTATAGTATCAGATTTAGGTTCAGATTTTTTGAGTGCATCGAAAGCAAGAAATATCTCTATAGAAAAAACCTGGTTTGAAATTGATGGTAAAAAAATATACTTCATTTTTGACGCTCCACATTTATTTAAATGTGTCAGAAACAATTTAATGAACTACGATTTTCACCTTTGGCGATAAAATTGCCAAGTGGCAGCACATCGAACAAGCTTACGAGAAGGATAGTGTTGCGGATTTAAAATTAATGCCCAAATTGACAGAAAAGCATATCAAACCGAACAATTTTGATAAAATGCGGGTCAAATTTGCTACCGAGACATTAAGCAGAACCGTTGCTTTAGCAATGATAGTTTACGTGGAAGCCAAATTAATCGACGAAGAAGCCAAAGGTACAATCGAATTGATCCTTTTCTTCAACAATTTGTTTGATACTTTAAATTCAGCTTCAGTGCTTAACAGTTATATTTACAAAAGGGCATATCAAGGAAAAGATAAAAAACTATTTTTACTTGAAGCTTTGCAGTTAATTAAATCTCTTGACTTGAAACATCCGAACAAAACCGCAAAAAATATAATTTTTTATATGGTTTAATTATTACAATAAAATCAATGATGAGTTTATTTGAAGATTTAAAGCGGGACGGTCATAACTTTCTTTTAACAAGGAATTTGAATCAAGACTGCCTTGAAAATTTTTTTGGTCAAATACGTAACGTACAAGGTGGTAACTGTACTGAACCAACGGCTATACAGTTCAATAGAGCGTTTAGGAAATTATTTTTACTGAATATATTGGAACCCACAAAGGGCTGTAATTGTGAAGATGACTTGAATGCTATCCTATTCAAAGTCAGTGATTATGTCAGTATGTCCAACGAGGTGACAATGGAGAAGGAAAGTGAAGTATCCATCCAACCTATACTAAATGTAGGAACTACTGACTATAGATTTGAATTGACACAAAAAAATGCTCTAGTATATATAACGGGCTATTTATTACGCAAGTGCATAGCAAAACATGGGTGTCACAAAATGGTTGAGTATTTCAATAAGCAACAAGAACCATGTAATCTCTCTAGAGACACTTTATTCACATATTATAAAGAATATAATAAAAACAACGCTTTAACAGGCCAACAGTAGGTCTGATAACACGCCCAGAGTCGTTCATAAGCTTCGTGGATGTGTTTGAAAGGAGATTTAAGGATTATTTCATTAGAAATAAAAATGATTTATCTCAAAACATAGGGAACAACTTGTTGGTCGCCATGTCCCAGGACAACTTTGATATGCCATGCCTATGCTTGCCTTTGGATTATCTAAAGAAGTTATACATACGGCTACGAATTTTTGCAATAGTTAAAAATAATAATAAAAATTATAAAAGTAACCGTAAAAGCCAAAAATATATAAGAATAAGTAATATTTAAAGGGTACTAAATAGGTAATACTTACTATTGCGTACCGAAATAATAAGTGTTAGTTAAATATTTATGTTAACCATTAACTGTCTTGCATATTTTGTTTAGTTGGAAGTTTTAATATTTCCTATCTATAAAGATATTTAATAATTTTTAAAATATTTATAAAATATATTGTATTTATAATATATTTATAATAATTACAATATATTTGTAAAATATTTATTACGTAACCTAATTTATTGTTTACAAGGGGTTTCTGATTGATTCCGGAAATTAATTCTATATTTTTATTGAAATGCCGATATTTGAAGTAGCCGAAATTTTCTAGGCGGAAATATTGGTGTAAACAGTTTATATTACTGTTATATATATATATATATATTTGTTAAGATATTTGATAAAAGTTGATTTAAAATTGAACGTATCTTTCATTACTTTAATACATAAGTTTACATTAAATAACATATACCTAATATGTGTCTTCTTTGGCACAATTATATAATTTTCCATTTCGGTTCAGTATCAACCCTAGCGTTACACGCTCTGACTCAAGGTCACTGGCGCTTGAACTCTCACGTACACGGAGTGTCACCGCTGTGCCTCTGGTCCTTACTTCTTATTCTGTGACGCTACTCTCCTGATTTGTTTCCTTCTGTCGCTTCTTACGGCTGTTAATGAATATCCTTAAATTATTAAGTCAGATTCGTGGAGGTAATGGTATTTATTAATATCTGGGGCTTAATTACGGAAAAAATACATAATTTAAAAGTTGAAAATATTTCATATTCATAGATTTATACTAAATATTTATAAATTAAATTAAAATAAATTTTATCCTAAAGATGACTAATTCAAAAAGCGTATTTAAACCGAACTGTTACGCATTTTTCATCATTCCAATGCAGGACCGCGAAGCTCGTTTTGAAATTTTCATACAAAGAGTTTGCCGTGATTGTTCGATTATCATATAGATAGATAGTTTCCGTCGAGAACTAGGCAACCCTTTCATTCGAACTGTAGTTTGAATACTTTTCCAATAGTATTAGAGTACTAGCTACTATTCGACACTATGACACATACTATATGTTTTTTTTTTAATATTAAAAATTTAAAAATTTAAGTTCGCAGCAACTTTGCATTTGAAATAAACTAGATGATTCTACCACCGCCTATAAGAGGCCATGAGGTATTTCTGATCAATTTATATCAGCAACTATATTATTAAAATCGCCACTTACATCCAAGGGATGAAATGAGGTGGTGGATTCTTGTACGCTTAATTTATCCAAACTACATCGTAGTCATTTTTTGGTTACGTATTTCCTTAATTAAAAATAACCTAAATTACAGGTATTATAATAATGTCTCAAAGACAGAATTTCAATCACGACGGCAAGTCTCAACGAAGACTAGCTTACTTTTTATCATCTTTCTTAATTATGAACCGACTTCGATGATTCTCTTTTTTAAAATAGAACTTGAAGGGTGGTATATCAAAATTTGATGAAAAAATCCACTCTTTATAGTGGAAAAATACGGGACGAAATTTTCAATACAACTTTAAATGATATCAAGGTTGTGTTCACTCTAAAGTTCAGTAAAAATGGTAAAAAAATAATTTTAATCAAAATAAAAGCCAACATTAAATAATAAAACAATTTGACATTTTGAAGGCTAATTTTTTATGCACTATGTCTTATCATTGACAACAAAATAGAAAATAATATTACGAGCTTGGAGTTCGTGACAATAAAAACTGCCGTTTAATTACCGAAATTGACACTTCAATTACTGAACACCAATTACAACTTACATCACACCATTAATTAATCACTTTAGTTCGCAGTTATAACCCTAACCGGTCTTATATAGGCCCTCTTCTATTTAAACACCTAGAATGATCATGTACCTACCGGTCTCGATTGACTAGGTGTAGAAAGTTCTAGTACAGAATTCTCTAGAAGGATTAGTTCTGCTACTCGATACTAGATGGCGCTTGTACCAGGCATTAATTATGACGCACAACACTAATTTATCTTTGTTAGCTTTTCAAAATCGGCGTTTACTTTATATTATAAGTTCATTTAATTCTTGATATTTCGGGTGCCTTACAGCACTAGATAGGTCGTCAAACATCTCAGTCTCTAGTGAGCATAAGTCAAACATCTGTCCCCCATTGTCTAAGTCGTGAATTGTAAATGAGTTAAAATTAAACACGATAAAATACGTTCAATTATTTGTTTTAATCAAATTGAGATTTAAATTTCTATTTTGTATATACCAGAATGTGCTATAAGTACATAATGTTGACGCATTGCGAACATTGTCTATTCATGAAATCTTCAGTCAACTCAGACGATACATTCAGTCGTATCCGTATACACTTATGTCTTCGTAATATGTCTCTGTCCGGAGATTAAACTTTGGACTCCGTTGGCAGTGATCGAGAATAATATATCGCAGAACTCGTTTTAAATTCATTAATTTTAGTAAAGATTTTTAATCTTTATTTTATTAAATAATCCTTTCTTCAAAAATTTTCCCGCAGAGATTAAAAATACCTAACTATTCAAATGTTTTTTTAAAATTTTAAATACATATTTCTTTATGTGATGCAGTCATGCTACAGCTGTATTATGAATGCAGCATACGAACAGATGTGACAGAGAAGCTGAATAATGGTACTGATTTTTGCGTGACCGGAAAGACCGCAAGACCCACTTCTTTTTTTTTCACATGGGGAGATATCTACGCACATCCACCTCGCGGGAGCAAGGACGGGTTATGTCGGACTCGCACCGGCTAAAACCCCACGATTTTCCACCTTTGCCGCATATTATCAGGGCCATAAGAAATCTTTCGCACAAATCCGCGGCCCCAACAGTGCCAGCAGCTACCAGAACTGGCATCCCCTCCACATGGAAGGACTTTTTCTCCCCACTCTCATTCTCAGGCAAGGTACACCAGGAACACAAGGTGCACCTTCCTTCACGGTCTCCAGATATACCTCCGTAACGGATCTATGACTCCACCGCCAAACAAGATTCGGCTGCGGAAAGTAGTAAAAGTGGCGCCTCGCAATACCTACAGCTTTCTCTCCACACAGCCGCACCACCACCAAAACAACAGTGCGGCGCACGTCAGATTTGTGAAGGATAGGGCGAGTGGTGTATCGCCATACCAGCTCCCCTCTTCTTCCGTGATTCCACCTACGGCTACATCGGTAAGGAGAGAAGACACCCCTCTCGCCGTAGCCCACCAATACACATCCGAACTTTAGCCACCTTGGTCTGGCCTTACACCTCGGGCCAGCCAAGTAGGTTCCTCTTACTTCACCGCTGGTGACCAAGCCACGGCTACTAAGCCCTACCCCCGCCTTGACAAGGCGAGAACCCTTACGGGAGGGAAGACCGTAAAACCCTAGACCCTAAGACCCTCACTTACGTAACTTGGAATTACTTCTTAGTCATCATTAGTGACAATGCATCTGCATTTTGATTTTTAATCGAGTAGGAACAGCATTCATTTATTACATATGTGTGCTCAACTTCCATCCTTATTTGTGTAAACAAATATAGTATATTAAAGCGTTTGTTTCGTTGCCTGCTGTTTAATCGATATTTGGGGTGCAAGGAGAAGTATAACATAATTTTGCCTATTAGTCAGTAATAGTAAGCTATTACTAGAACACATCCAGTATATAGGGAATAGCTTTGGCATCAACTGACGGCGGTAAACACACCCAGATTTAAAAATAAAAAGAAAGTTATCGCCTTTATACGTCACACTGCTGAGCACACGCACCCTGTCATTTTGGATGAGGATTATGGACTAATAAGCCTTCCACACTGCTCCCATACTTGTTAGTAAATAGTCTTAAAATATTTCATTCCTAAGACGTGCGTCCGGAGACCTGCATCTCTGAATGATATTTTACTTCACCTTCGGGCACGTGGTAAAATCTATACTCAAATCTTAGAACCTGGTGAAATCGCCCAGTATTAGGCACTATGACGTTGAATTTCTAGACATTTTATAATAGAATAGAATAGAGTAGAATATTTTTATTAAATAAAAATTACGAGAATATTTGTTGAAATTAATTTTTACTTAAACTACCGGTTTGGAAAATAATGTCCTGGAAAGACCATCAGGAATCGCAAGGGGGTTGATTTTTCTTACAAATTATAAACTTACCATGTTATATTACAACTTAATATAAAACAGAAACAGCATGGTAATGATTACCTCATCTTAAGGTTTATTATCAATCTTGTATTATTTAGTAGGATAATAACCTTCTTAACAACTTGTACTTAATAAAAATTTTAAACTTTTTGATAGATAAGCGTATATACAGGGTTATTTTGTAATAAGGGGCTAATTAGCAGATAATATTCAGAATAAGTTATTACTTATTCGGAGAATGGTGAAGAAAAATTAATTTGAAAAGAAATCCCAAATGTATCCTTCCTATCTTTTAAATTCAGAATGCATGATAGTGCATCATTTTAACTGATTGTCATTCGTTATTAGATATTTATTACTCCTACTTTATTACTACGAACGCACATATTCATAAGGGTCGCTCGGTCAGCAAAGACCTGAATTGAATAGCACATAAATTTGGAATAATTTCAAATAAAATTAGAAGCCTTATTTACTCGTATTTTCAAAAACTGCTGTAACGGTATTTCATTATTTACATGTTTTAAAGATAAAATATAAAATTTGACTACTCTTTGAAAAATAACCCCTGTAGGTATACACTGCCCATTCAAAGAATTCCTGATTAATTAAAGTCGAGCAACTGGTATTACTAGCTTGTGTTTATTACTATTTCTAATAAAACTATTTTTGGTTTTTTGTGCGACTGAGAGGTCAAAGTAAATACATGTATATATACTGGATAACCTTTTTTACCGTTTGGAAAAAATAGGGTGTGGCACTAATATTTTACAAAAAATAAAAACAAAAATTTTTGAACTAAGTAAATAAATTAATTCAAATGTATCGATATTTAAATCATATCCACCCTACTTCGCGTACGACAATAAAACAATAAATTCAGTAGGCACTTCGACTAGTCACTTCGCAGGGTCACAGGCTCAAGGACAAAGGGCAAAGTAATTGTTCAAAATGTTTTTCAAACATTTAATTCAATATTTTTGGTATTTATTTTTGTAAAATATCAGTGCCATAGGCTTTTACTCCGTTTATATTTTACACTGTATACATGTCTATTATCTAACAGTGTATTCATTTATAAATTGCTCTTATTGGTCTCTTCTTGTTTAAAAATATATATCGAACTTCTAGTAACGATATGACGCTTTTAATATAGTTATTTTGTATATAGCTATCGTAGACGCGGCTCAATAGGGAAATAGGTCTGTAGTTATTCAAAAGAGTCGCTTTCACGTAGAGAGAGTTGCGTTGTTGCCTTTCTTGAAGAACAAGACCACCGCACTTCTGCTATATGCCATGTCTACGTACTGTTTTCGAAAGTCATTACGAATCGTCTCGTCCGCAGACTCGTCTACTTTCAACCTCCCTAACAAGCTAGTTTCCGAAAAGGCTTTAGCACTATATGCCACATACATACCCTTCGGAAAATTTCACAGAAGACTGAGGAGTACACTCTGCCACTGTGTCGTGCGTATGTGGACTATGAGAAAGCCTTTAATTCCGTTGAAATTTGGGCGGTGCTGTAGTCCCTTCAGCGGTGCCAAATTCACTGTGGCTGCTAAAGTGTTTATACCGTAGTGCTGGTCTGGTTTTGTACATGGATATCTATCGTAGCTATCCGTGTTCAAAACCAGAGTACGAAACCTATACAACTGCATAACGGTGTAAGACAGGGCGAAATTAAATCCCCAACACTCTTCACCGCTGCTTTGGAAAACGTTTCCAAGCTATTGGACTGGAAAGGATACGGTATTAACATCAATGGCGAGAACATGACTCACCTTCGACTTGCCGATGATATATTCCATGGCTGGAGGAGCTAATCACTAAGCTCAATGACCTCACTATTGTTTCCCAACGGATAGATCTTAAGATAAAAATGGACAAAATAAAAGTCATATGTAACGTCCGTGTCACTGGTTGTCTATGTCGGTAGTTGTTGGAAGCACTAAGCTCAAAATTGTTGATGAGTATGTTTACTTGTCACAAATAGCCCGACTAGGTAAGTCCAATTTCGACCGAGAGGTCTTTGCATGGATTCAACTCAGTTGAGCAGTGTTCGAAAAATAAAGACACATCTTCTCCTCAGGTATACCTCAAAAATTAAAAATGAGATGCAACCAGTGCGTGTTGCCATTGACGACTTATGCTTGCTGTATGAGGAAGCTCAAAGTAGATCAGCGAGATATACAGAGGGGTATGCTCGGGGTTTCTCTGCGTTATAAACTTGGAAATGAGGATAATATTTGCTGTAGACCCAGAGTGACCGACATAACCCAACGGATTAGTAAGCTGAAGTGGCAATGGGCTGGCCATATAGTGTGAAAAATCGACAATCGATAGGGCAAAAAGTTTTCAAGTAGCAGCCTCGTACCGGTAGGTGAAGTTTAGAGCAACCGTTCACCAGATGGAGTGACGACCTGGTAAGACATGCAGGAAGTTGATGGATGCAGGTGGCTTGGGATCGTGCTTTGTGGCATTCTTTGGGGGAGGCCAAGTTCAACAGTGTACTTGAGAAGTGCTGTAATTATGACGATTATATCGTTAAACAACTATTTTAATCTCACAAGATCGATATGTTAATAATATATAATACACAATTTTACGATATTATAACGTTAAAAATACCGCGTTAAATATATTTAAAGTGAAACACAATGGTTTATTTTTAATGGTAACACAAAGAACGTACAGACGTTGAAATAAACGGTAATTTAATACGAGAAGCATGCCTACGGCGCAAAGCTGTGCAGTTGAAAACATTTCAACAGGATCTAGGGGCTTTGCGGACTGATTTACTGTGGCCGCATGCATATTGAACGAGAGTGCGCCTTAGCTTTCGCTATAGGTGAAAGATTTAAAAATTTGCACTACATTTTTTGTTCTTACTATAGAAATTAACGAGATTAAAAAATTATACTTTTATACTATTCATTTTATATAGTTCAGGGACCGAACGTTTGCTATCAACGCGAGCAACATGGGTTCGGGTGAATTAAACTGTTAAAAATGCTGATTTACCATGGGCTCGTCGGTAAAAGAAAATATCGTGAGAGAGAAAAATATTTCGTTGACTTTTGAAGTCCACCAAGATATAATTGGGTAGTTTGGCGGACATTTCTTTGCTCAGAACTTCTCAGAAATTAGAGGTATATTTCGAAGGAATATGCGGTAATTTTTATTTCGCAAACAGTCAAATTTACTGTCTTAAAGAATAAGTGCAATTAAATATACTAATTGAGGATAAATGTAGGTAGACGTCAATGGGCCACAGCATGCACTTACCTTCAGGTGGACTGTTTGCTCGTTTGTTACCCTATTCTATTAAAAAAATGCATTCTCCTTACGTAGTATACATATATAATACCCACTTTTCTATCTTTTGCATTTAATGAAAGAAGAAAGGAACGCCACACTAAGCTGAGGTTTAATAAGCTACGATATACGAATACGTATAAAGTAAATTAAGGCACTTTAAACTGTTACTCTTTTATGTATTATATTTGCATTAACTGTGTTATTTTAGTTATAATAAATTTAAAAAGATAAAAGTATATTTTTCTTTTATTTAGTTGATAAATGCATGGCGTATCGGTCTGTCTACTGCCTCTACGACTCCACCAGTAAACTCTGAAATTTATTTAATAGTAAATTGGGCGTACTTAATCTTACAATCGCGTTATCTGCAGTTTCCTATGCGTTTAGCAAAAGAAATGTTCAAAAAATTTGAGAACAGATTAAAGAAAATTGTTTTCTATGGTTGCAAGATTGGTGCTTTATTTAAAGAATTAGCAAGTTTTGCAAATTACTGCTGATTGTAGTTGTTGTCCTTGAAAGTAACTTGTAGTTCGAGTGTTAAATAGCATACTTAAATTAATTCTGTTAAATGCTATTATTCCTTTTTATCTTTAAGTCTATTAATTTCTAGAAAATTGGGCCACGCTTTATAAGCGGATTAGTAGTCACTGTATCAGACGTTTGCACCTTTCACTCTCTTTACCTTCGCCTTTGTACAAATTATTTGTAATATCAACACGCCTGAATTCCACAACAAACCTGAGTCATAAGATCTTCATGACTACAAACTCTTGTGACAACTATGTTACAAAATAGGATTAAACACGACAAATATTACTTTTTATGTTATTTAGTCGTATAATACAGCGAAAATAGGATTGAAATGAAAACCAAAATACAATAAAGATCGTATTTTGCTATTCATTAGGCATTTACATCAAACATATCTAACTGCATTAAAATCAATTTTCTTGTACTTATATCTTCAAGATATGCCACAAAATTACAATACCACCATATGGAAACATTATATAATATAGAAATTCATTTAAAATTATTTATTGCAATGGCCAAAATATATATTTTTCAGTATTCTTTTTTATTGATAAAAACAGCCGGTATTATAACTGATGTTAGTTCTTATAATAAAGGTGTAGTATCATATTAGACTTTATAAAATAAAAAACTCCTTCATTAAGAAAAAAAGTTTAAATCCGTTCATTTCCATTATTTTACTTTTAGATAAATTTCCCTAAAAGTTGAATCGTAACAACGTATTTCTTTATCATATAATAGAATATTCTCTTCAGTCGCTGACTGACCCTGTAGGTAGTTTTAATATGCATGGAGGCAGCTTCCGATAAGCCAACCTTACAAAGCCCGAACTGATCCTATTTGAGCGTCTCTGACCGTCTTGCCTGAAGCTTTCTAGCGACTTACATTACACTACATTTCTTTTGATAATGTTTTCTAGGCGCTGAAAACCTTTTAAAATTATGTTATTTAATAAAAGGCTCGCTTTTTGAATAAAAAAATATTTTTGAATATAAAATAGGACAATATTTTTGATTCTATTGCTATCTACACAGCTTATGGATTAAAGTTTCAGTTTATTATTGCTCTAGCTAACGTACCTTACATACTAACGTACTAAATCGTGAACCAATTTTAATTTACTTTTATTAAAGCTTAACCCAAACTTAGATAGCATATTCTCACGTATCGTGGAGGCATTTTACGTACATAATTTTCACAGGAAAAAGTCTTTAGACCCAATATAATTATTTGTAAGCCATAAAATTATTTATTAGGTACGGGATTTGAACTCATGTCGCCGTAGTGCCGCAGCAAATAGCTTGTCCACTGCGGCACCGAGCTGTTCAACTTTGACATTGACATGTTGTGTGTGTAACATTGCGTGACCATTAGTCTCTGACGCACCTTTGTATATTTATTTTACGAGCACTTTACGTGCAAACCTTATAATAAAATTACAAATTTACTCATGTTTCACACAAAACAGAGTTACTCATCAATATGGATTTTTTAAATATAGTATGAAGAAATGAGGAGATGCGTTGTCACCCGGAGGACTAAAATAAAATGCCTTGTTAACAAAAAAGACGGTCCCCGGTTCTGTCACACACTTTTACGCAGATATTCTGTGAGATCGTAATCCTTCCCTAATCGAACCAACTCATTCTATTGCAACCATAATATGGTTGCATCTTATGTTTACCATGTTTATTAAATCTTCCTGAAGCGTTTTTTGCGGTAGAGATACGCTGCGGTACGCATCACGATCCCACAGATGTCAAAAAGCAGAAAAATGTTGCAGCAGGGAACGAGGTATTCCATCTTAAAAGATCCAGATGTGTACGCAACATAGCATTCACCTTGTTATCTTATCATCGCAAACAAGATGGAAGGGACGAATTATTGAGTTATTACTTTGCGCTGTACAGTGGTACTTCTTTTTGCATATCTGGTAAATTTCACTACATTTGGTCGGATAGAATGTTTCCATCCAATTATTTAACAATATCTATATGTCATTTTCATCTACCAATTAACTATTATAATAACTATATGATTTAAAAGCTTAGCCATATTTTGTCAGGTTGACAACAATAATTAATAATGCGAAGTACATCTGAAAGTTCCCTGAATGCGGGACAGTTATATCCTACCACCTGGTCTAGCTAGCGATAGAAAGAAAGTTGTAAAGGGTAAGTCACGTTTGTCAGTCAATAAGCACAATAATTCCGGACAACATTGAACGAGTGCAACGGGTGCTTGCAGATGATAAGCGGCTAGCTTTAAGAATGATAGCAGATAAATTGATTGACGGAGAACTGCGGTTTTCGGAAAACATCATCACAAGGGATAAGATTGGGTGCTATTAGGGTTTGGGTCCCGGGACGTCTCGTGTCTCGAAGTCCCGTGACTTTTCGTAATTTTAGTTGTCTCGAGTCCCGGAACTTTCGGCTCGAGATTCGAGACGAAACAAGATTGTCGAAAATGTTATGTTATCATTTTTATTTTCAAATAATTGAAGGAACCTAGCGCCATCTGTTAGTTAAATTTCAAAAGGAGCTTCAGTTGTTTGAAGCAACCGAAAAACGTACAGAATGTTTGGACTTTGGAACTACTGTATAAAGCCTTAAACACAATTAAACCGACATCTGTTCAAAAAGAGGGTGTCTGTTCTCCTTGTCCGGTGGCATTATTACAAAAATCAGAAACAGATTGTCGAACAAAGCTGTTGACGCTCTGATTAAAAGCTTATTTTATTAAACAAGCAAAGAAGTCTAATTAATGTGTTAGTTGATTATTTGAAAGTCTGATTTATAAGTCGGCTTTATTATTTTTATTTAGATTATTTAATAAATCTGAATTAACAATGTAGTTATTGTGACCAATGATTAGATTCTAGAATTACTAGATAATACTTAAGTTATTGAGATTTAGTATGATTTTTTACTAGGTTCGTTTTATAACTATAAGATTTAACCGCCGCAAAGAATAATAATATTAAGATAAATTATATTATTCCTAATAACATTAATAAATGTTGATTTTTACAAAAATTGCCTTTTTAATACGTTTCACCTGAAATTTACTCAATTAAAATTCTTCAAAAAAAGCTCACTTCTCTTAAAAAAATTTTTCTTAAAAGTCGAAGTCCCGTCGAAGTCTTAGAAGTCGAAGGGGCCGACACACAAGAGATATCTCCTGTGTGAGATATCCCCTTAATAGAGGCATAATAGATGTATTCAAGAAGTTTATATATACTGGTGCTCAGGATCGTATTGTATGGCATGCCTTAGGAAAAGCCTATATTCATCAGTAGACATGAGGTACAAACTGTTAACGCGAAAGTTTACGTGGAAATTTAAAATGACTCCTGCAACTCATCGTGCTGAATTGGCCAGAAATGTATGAGATACGAGAAAGGAATTTTCTCAACGTCAACGCCAGACTACACACTGCGATTCTTGTGATCAGCATTCTTGCCTAAGGCAAGGTGACTTTTTTTCAACACTCTACTATACTCCAAATATGACGTCGGCAGTCTTTTTGTTTCTTTGCCTTAGGTTAGCCCTTATAGTCTTGTATACATAAAAGTAAATAAAACAAAATTTTAAACTTTTGGATTAAGAACAATTTAAAGCGCTTTTGATTTTTCTACTTTTACATAAAAGTGTTTGAAAACACCAGCGATCTGAATATACGCAAACCGAAATTTCATATAGGTACATTTAAAGATTGTTAGGTGTAAAATTTTAAAAAAATATCATAAATATAAACTTTATATAACCAATCATTTTAAAGTCGCGAACATCGACTCATTTATTAATCTCCTATTTTAATATTTGCATTTTAATCAGATTTTCTATTTTTTTAACTTTTTTCGTTTTTAGCTATTTAAAATTTTCGAAGATTACACTTTTACACTCTGAAACATACATAATTGACACTACTATTGAAATATAAATGATTTTCTCTTATACAAACTGTAAGAAAATTTAAAACTGTACGGTTATTTTAGTGAAAAGTTTCTCAAACGTAAACGCACAAAGAAGCAGTTTATATGTTAAGTAAGAAAGCATTCAAATCATTACCGACGATCATAGTGAATTTTTATTGTTTATTTATAAGCTATTATATCTCATAGAGAATAGCAACGTTCTCCGAGTATTTATCGTGGTAGAGCTATGCTGCAGGTATATAAATTGTATAGATGTAGCACGAATGTGTCGGCTCGACCGGGGAAGGACCACGCTCTCACAGAATACCAGCGTAACATAGCAGATTAATGCTGCTGTGTTTGGTATGGTGAGAGTAGATAACTGAAGTTTCTTTTTGCTGTAAAAAGAGGCATTCCATCTCTGTCCTCATGGCTGATAACGCATTTTCATTTTGATTCGCAAACGAGAATAGACGTCACATCAGGTGTACTGTGTACTTGTTTGTCACGCTTATTCGATAAAAAATATTTATATTGGTGGGAATTTGATCATTATTATCTTAGGCAAGGAAAACAAAAATTCAATTAATGAAAGCAAATTTTAAGTATGACACGATATTTCACGCAAAAAAAGTTTCAATGCTTTTCGCAAGATATTGCTCTGGATGAACTTTAAATCATAAACATCACCATAAAAACTTTGATTTACTGTGTCTCTTAGTTAAGTTGTCTTCTTAATTCTGTATTCAACCCTTATCTATCAATCTTAATTATTTATTTGTCGATGATGTTGTGTACAAAAAAATATTGTAAGTTACTTCTGCGCCACGAGTTCTCGGCTCTAAATACAAAAATGGTTTGTTTTTGGGACTGGTGGTACTGCGGTTGTCTCTGTGGTTATGTGAGATAATCGTAATATCAGCTACTCTTGATAGAGTGGACCTGTAATAATTCACTTAATTACAAATAGACATGTAATAATTCACTGTATGCAGGTGGCGCATTAGTGTACGGGAGAGGCCTTTGTTCAGCAGTAGACTTAGAAGCGGCTGTAACATTGATAATAGTGATAATTTGGATCAGATTTCTTCAGATTTTTCTTCAGATAATTTGGATAAGGCTTTTAGCAATGCCTTTTGCTTTTGCATGTTCACTCGTAGTACAATAATAGGAGAACATCAGATTACAACATCGTGATAGTATTTAAGAATTTAAATAATCTGAAATAATCAAACATTATAAAATAAAAAAATAAAACATTTTTATTAATTTATATTTGACATAATAAATAATACAATGTTCTTATTACTGAACTTTTCTTAGCCGGAAGTAATTTTATTGTATTTAATTCTTCGGAGCCTCGGTTTTAGCTTGCAATTCCTGGATCTGAAAAAAATGTAATGCTTAACATTTTATAAAATTTATTTTTTACATCATTATTCAAAATTGTCTAACACGTAACATTTTATTTTTTATTAAATATGTTTATTGCCTGCCTTATGCGCAAAACGCGTAGGTATGTTCTACTAGCGCCTAAAAATCATGAATTCAACTGTTTGTCGCAAGAAGTCGTATTTAAAAATCATATTGAACATATAAATAATATAAAAATCACATTTTCAGAAAGGTAAATGATTGTTAAACTGATAATTTTTTTAATCGATTAATTGCTATTTTTATATTAAAAAAGTGGTTTTAGTAACTTATGATGTATGGTGTAAATTTATTTAGTCCGCATGGAGTAGTAAATACGATATCTTTTGAAAATATCAATTGTTCAACTTAATATATGTTGTATTAGTTGTATTAAATATCTGTGTGTATATAAATGTATCTAAAATTCCTACATACTATTCGAAATACAAATCGTACTTAGGAGTAGAAAAGAAATAAATTTAATAATTGAGCAAAATTAAGACAAAGATATTTATGAATTGTTCAAAACATTATTCCCTTGAACGATACTTCAACAGATTTCAATGATAGTGTAAAATAATATTTTTATATATACATCTATTAAGGGGCCGACACACAAAAGATATCTCCTGTGTGTCGGCCCTTAATAGATGCATAATAGATGTATTCAAGAAGTTTATATATACTGGTGCTCAGGATCGTATTGTATGGCATGCCTTAGGAAAAGCCTATATTCATCAGTAGACTTGTAAACGGTTGTAATAATCATGATGATAATTTTTTTTGTCTAAAATACCTTAAAAATAAAGTTTTGACTAAAGTTTTAATATTTAATCTAATATCAACTTTAATTTTATATCATATACAGAAGTATTATGATCATATAACTATACTAATGATATACCGGTATTTGAAGGTAAAAATTACTATCACATGAGTAAGATGAAAAAAATTTCGTAAAATATATCTCATTTATTCAACACCAGAAAACTTAATGTAATTATGCGTTAAAATACTCTTACCGCCTTATGAAGATTGTCAACAGCTTCGTTAAAACTTTTCTTCACTTGCTCAGGGTTCAATGTTTCCTTGACTTTCTCATTAATGGTATTAGCCATGTCTTGAAAATCTTTCTGAATTTTCTCCCACGAGATCTCACTTGCCACAGGTTCAGTATCCCGTTTCACAAAAGCGTGCACCTATATGACATGATAAATTTAGTATAGCTACTTCATGTTAAATTAATGATTTTATGCGGCATACATCTGTTATTTAACTAGGTTTGCCGTGAAAATATAAACATAATATTAAAAATTTTGTATGTATGTATTTAGTGATATTGGCTTAAGAGGATCCATCACATCTTTCCTTCCCGTAGATGACGTAAGAGGCGATTGTGGAAAATTCCATAAGAATCTATGGCTTTTGTTAGAGACAGATGTGGTTGAAACAACTCCTTTCCGCCAGACGTAAAATGCTCAGACCGAGGATTGGAATCGAAGGTGTGAGAAATGAAAGCCTCCCTACAAGGGAAGAGGTCCACGTACAACAATGGAATTATACGGTCTAAATAAGAAGATATGTAGGAAAATGTAAACTGACAGCCTACGTAAGAGTACGTCCCACACACTTATGAGATTTTGTAACAGGGACGTGTCCGCCACGCTGCTTAATGTGTACTTCGCAATGCCAACATCATCTTCAATATTGACTGATTGAGCCTCCCGCATCTACTGACACCCTGCACGTCTTTCCAGTTATAGGGCTGCGTTCGGAGTTTTTCTATATGATAGACTTCGTAATAAGAATATTTGAAATAGAACCAGAGTAAATAACTGTCATCAGATCAGTAAGCTGATATGGTAATGGGCTAGTCATATAGCTATAAGAGTCGATAACTGGTAAAGAAGAAATGTTTTCTGCTACTTCGTAAGCAAAGCGACCTCCCACCAGATAGTGTGCCGACTTCACATGTTCTTAACATATGTCTGAATTTACAGACCTGCAAGGGTCCTTATGATGATTTCCTTCACAATCGAATAATAGTAAATCGCCACTTAAAATTGCAATTGAAAATTAAATTGCCGGCAAGAATTCAACTTAACTGAATTTCTAATTACAAAGGAATAAAATACATTACTAAAAGTATTTCATAAAAAAATCTTGCTGTTTCATTTTTAACAAATGTGTTATCTTAAATTGAACTAGGGACCTTCAAGAAAAGAGCTTACTCCTTTATAAAGGGCCGGCAACGCACCTGCAATTCCCCTGGTGTTGCGGTTGATCATGGGCGGCGGTAGTCACTTAACATCAGGTGAGCCGTATGCTCGTTTGCCCCCTTTTCTATAAAAAAATCTTAAACTGAAGCAAAATTAAATTACATTTATCTACAACGGTATAAAACTTCACTATAGTAAACTTTTTAAATTCATGAACTTAAGTAATTGAAATAATAAATTCAACTATTATTATAATTGCAAACATTTATTTTTACTTACGCTGACAAGGCAAATAGCCAAAAGAACAATAAGGAATTTGTTCATTTTGAAAATTAAATGTAAAAATATAGCACGACCTTGCAGCTTGACCACGTAGGAGGACACTAACAGTTTTTCGTTAACGCTTGTCTTTATCTAGTTATGTTCATGTTACTATTGACCTCCTTCTTATCGTTGACATTGGTTATCACTTCCAGGAAAGCTAATTAATAAATGAGTTTACAACGATGATCAGACGTTACAACGAACGTCAAAGAAATTATCGTATTTGAATGTCAATTCCAGTTTATTACTGGAAATGAACAATTACTACCAGCGTACAGTACGTTACTGTCATACGAAGACGTATATTTTTGTATGTGATAAAGCCGTATTGAAGCTATATCGTGGTTGTAGTACAAACAGGTCTGCTCGACTGAGGACGGGACTCACCTCACACAATACCTTCGTGAAATAGTAGCTTAATGCCGCTATGTTTCGAATGGTGAATGTAGAGAACCTTTTATCTATAAACGAGGCATTCCATCTTGGTCCTCAGACGTGACAACGCTTCTGCATTTTGATTCTTAATCAAGGTCTATGGATTACAGCATCCACTTACCATGGGGTGCAATGTAAATTCATTTGTCACCAATATTCCATAAAAATGAACGTCTTGTTGAAAAAGATGGATCAGCAGTGCAGCGGCTAATAATGTAACTGCGACGTTATAGGCCGCGATTTGATTCTAACAAAATATTTATATAGCTTAAAAAAGAATTCAATCAATCTACGTGCGGTTTACGTACATGTGACGACGCCAAGATAGTAGAAATATCAGAGTGCTCGTAGATAATATTCGTTATTTTATTAATTCTTTTGTAAATTTTTAATATTTTTTGTGAAGAAAAGTGTCAAATCAATATGTGCAATATGAACGATACGAAATAAAATTAAAAAAAATTAAGTATCTAATGATAAATGGTAGTAGGTACTTTCTCTAAAAGAAATGACGCTATTGAAATTCGAATATCAATTTTCGTTAACCACTTCTACTAAGCTGAACATGCTAGCACTAAATTACAAAAAATAGTTCAATAGCATTTTTATAGAACGAGGGTGACAAACGAGCACACAGTCCACCTGACGGTAAGTGGATGTTGTGGCTCATAGACATCTACATTTATCTTCGATTAAGAATCAAAACGTAGACGCGTGGTCACCCCCGAGGACTACCATGGAATGCCTCGTTTCTGTATCCCACTACTATCTCTAATCTCTACACTCACCATACGAAACACAGCAGTGTTAAGCTGCTATTTCACGCTTTTATTCTGTGAGAGCGTGGTCCTTCCGCGGTCGAGCCAACCCATTCGTGCTACAACACAATACAGCTGCAGCGCGGCTCTACCACGTATTATATATATATATATATATATATATATATATATATATATATATATATATATATATGTCGAAAATTGTAACACAATAAGCCAAAATTGTGTGTGAAATAACAGGATAGCGTTAATTATTAAAAATGGTAAAAATGTGAGAGCTGATGTTCAACTTGCTCTCTTGCTTGCGCAATTTATTGTTTTCAATAATAGGACAGCGTAACGCTCTATACATTCAGCATAGAGTAATTACGGTTTGGCCATACTGCAGTGTGTCCCTGTCACAATTACACACCGGCGCAATGTGAAGGACACAACTACATGATTGTTGGAGCGGGAAACCTAGTGGTCGTTTTTATGGTGAGGCAGCACCACTGTCCCCATTTGACAAGGGTTCAGTCGAGCTACCGCATATTGTTTCCATTGTAATGAAAGAGATCTAAGACCACACACTTTTAATTTAGCACTACAACTATATTCTACACTTCCTAATATGAGACTCACAAATAATACTTGCAAAGTTTTACCAGGAAAATATAACTACACTGACGAGCGCAGGAACTGAAGTGATTCTGTTGCCGCGTTCATTCAATAAGGAAAACGTAATAACGACTTAGGTGTGCTCTGATTGGTCGACGATTTGATTGGTCAATACTTGACTAAACAATAACTTTTTATTAAATTCATTAGGTTACTTCAATTATCAGGAGCAATTTCAATTATCAGGATTATTAATCAAATCGACAATTATTTATTCTCCGATTTAAAACCATATTTGAGTTAAAAGTTGATAATGGAATAAATAGTTGTTTTACCAGGAATTAGTGGTCAATAAAGAGATTTGTAAACCAAAAGAGTTTTAAAGAACTAGCTAGTTACATGTTATGTTTCTGATAAACCGCTCTTATTAAATTGTAGTATTAATAATTATACACCGTTGATTATTATAATCAATCAAAAGACGATGCAAAGCCTATGCTTTGTCAACCGATGATGTACTTGCTCCGACATATATATATATATATATATATATATATATATATATATATATATATATATTATATATATAAACCATCAGGTTTCTTTTCAGTTTCATGTTAATGCTATTTATCATACGCTGCTGCAGTGATTGACGTACGTATGAATATTATAATTTGCCCACGGTAATTCATTTTCTTGATAAAAACTACTTTTACGGATTGTGTTGCATTTAATATATTTGATTTTTAGTTCCCGACGTATAAATCAATGGCTATTTAAAATAATCAAGAAAATTTTATTGTTGTTTATGGTCCGATTTACACAGAAAGAACTTACTTTGTCTTGTAGTCTTGCAGTGGTATGCTTGAGTTTAATTTTAATTTTATTAATTACAGTTAGTTAAGTACACTATTGAAATTAGGATGATTTTTTCAAAATTTCTATAGCCTCACGTTTCATTCTTGGTAGGAATCGATGTTCTTTTGCGAGGATTTATGGTTTATTAAATCTAACGTAATGGTGGGGGCCGTCTAGGATATGATTACAAACTGCAGACATCTCGAAACGTTGATGCTTCGCGTCAGCTTTATGTTCTTTTACACGGGTTCTAACTAATATTTTTTGCTTAATACTTTGCCCTATATGTATGTATATATATATATATATATATACATATATATATATATATATATATATATATATATATATATATATATATATATATATATATATATATATATATATATATATATATATATATTATATAATATTACTCCTTCCTAAAGGGCCGGCAACGCACCTGCAATTCCCCTGGTGTTGCGGATGTTCATGGGCGGCGGTAGTCACTTAACATCAGGTGCACCGTATGCTCGTTTGCCTCCTCCTCTGTTAAAAAAACTATATTCACAATCAAGCTTGTACACTCCTGCGTCTTGTAGAGGAATATGACACTTAACAGATGCTAAGAACTGACTAATCTTCTTCGACGGCTTGTAAAATGTTATTACAGAAGCTCGCTTTAAGATGTAGCCAATCTTGTCTGTGACACCTCTTACATATGGTTGTACAGTAGGCATACGTTCGACTGTGGCCGGCTTCACTCGGTCACTGTGACGTAGGCGCGGTACACGAAGCCTATTGTCGTGCAGAAACTGCTTGATGTGCTGAAGCTCGGCGGTCAGGTGTTTGCTGTCACAGATCCCTCGTGCTCTCTGTAGCAAAGATTTGCTAACTAACTGTGAAAGATTATGGTGAGATTCACCGTTTAAATATCAGTTTGTATGGGTCTTATTTCCATACACAGTGTGACCTATGGAGTTGTTTGGATTTCGGATGTGATAATCTTGTAATTAATAAAATTAAAATTGAACTAATTTAAATAAAGCACACTATTGCAAGACTTCAAGACGCAGTAAGTTCATCATTTCATCATCATTACTCTCTCTTCACAAGTCCACTGCTGAACATAGGCCTCCCCCAAGTAATGCCACAAAGCACGGTCTTGAGCCACCTGCATCCATCGACTTCCTGCATATCTTACCAGGTAATCACTCCATATAGTGGGACATCGCCCTACACTACGCCTACCGGTTCGGGGCCAATCGAGAACCTTTCTTCTCCATCGGTTATCGGTTCTTCGAACTATATGGCGTGCCCATTGACACTTTAGCTTACTAATCCGTTGCGCTACGTCGGTCACTCTGGTTTTACTGCGGATATCCTCATTTCTGAGTCTATCACGCAGAGATACTCCGAGCATAGCCCTCTCCATAGCTCGCTGAGCGACCACCAGCTGTGAAGGACCACGTCTCAGATCCGTAAGTCATCACTGGCAACACGCACTGGTTGTACAATCTAGTTTTCAGAGATTGAAGTATACCTGAGGAGAAGATGTGTCGTAATTTCCCGAACGCTGCCCAGCCGAGTTGAATCCGTCGATTAACCTCTCGGTCGAAGTTGGACTTACCTAGTCGGACTATTTGTCCCAGGTAAACGTACTCGTCAACAACTTCGAGCATAGTGCTCCCAACAACTATCAGCATAGGTGTGACATGGACATTAAACATGATCTTTGTTTTGTCCATGTTCATCTTAAGACCTATCCGTTGGGAGACACCATTGAGGTCGTTGAGCATATAGCATAGAGCATAGAGCTTAGGTCCTCCAGCGATTCTGCCATAAGGACTATATCGTCGGCAAATCGAAGGTGAGTTATGTACTCGCCATTGATGTTAATACCGTATCCTTTCCAGTCCAGTAGCTTGAAAACGTCTTCCAATGCAGCGGTAAAGAGTTTCGGGGAAATAACGTCACCCTGTCTTACGCCTCTCTGCAGTTGAATAGGTTTCGAGCTCTGGTTCTGTACTCGGAGAGCCATCGTAGCCCTACTGTACAGCACTTCGATATACCGACAGTCAACTTGGCACCGCTGAAGGGACTGTAGCACCGCCCAAATTTCGACGTAATCAAAGGCTTTCTCATAGTCCACATACGCCAGGCAAAGTGGCAGATTATACTCTTGTGTCTTCTGTACAATCTGCCATAGGGTATGTATGTGGTCTATGGTACTAAAGCCTTTCGGAAACCGGCTTGTTCGGGAGGCTGGAAGTCGTCGAGTCTGCGTGCGAGACGTTTCGTAATGACTCTCGAAAATAGCACGTAGACGCGGCTCAGAAGGGAAATATGTCTGTAGTTCTTCAAGAGAGCGTTGTCGCCTTTCTTAAAGAACAAGACCACCGCAGATCTGAATTAAAGAACTTCTGAAGGACTTCAAGTACCGGTGTTCCACCCGCTATCAGAAGCTCCGCTGTAATTCTATCCTTGCGTGGGGTCCTGCCGTTTTTAAGTTGCTGGAGAGCCATTCTAATCTCGCTCAGACTGACGTCCGGGATGTCATCGGAATAGTGTCGGATAAAACTTGCTCTTGGATCGTTACTCACACTTGCGTGTGGCTCCAACGATGATGTTTACAGTTGCCCATAGAACCTCTCAATCTCACTCAAAATCTCAGGTGTCCCAGAAACGATGCTGCCACACTCAGTCTTCAGCTTTGACAGTTGGTTCTTTCTAGTAGACAGATCACATTAGGCAAAGACTTTGGGGCCCTGGTTCCGCTCGATCGCTTCTTTAATACGAGCCGTATTAAATTTGCGTAAGTCTCGCCGCATGCGTTTGGAGATCTGTCTGTTCAGTTGTCTGTATTCTGTCAAATCTGTCGACAATTGCAGCCTCATCTCCCGTCTAACAGCCATGAGATTAAGAGTGTGATCGGAGAGTTTTTTTAAGTTAAGTCTCCCAATAACACCGTATAGTGAGTTTTGGAGGAATGTATGGCCCTAGAAATATGCTTATACATGTCCTCAACTTTCTCATAGGGATGTGCCGAGATTGGTGCGTAAACCTGTATGACCTTCAGCGAATATCGTTTGGTGATTTTGAGTATAAGGTACGCAACCCTCGTCGATACACTCCCAATTTTTAAAACGTTGTTAACGAGAAACTTGTGGACGGTAAATCCAACACCACCTTGGGACAGATGGTCGCCCTCCCGGTGATAGAACAAGTTGCTGGATTCGAGCATCACCGTGTCCTCCCCTCTCTTCGGACCTAGGATAATTCTATAATATTCCAGCGTAAATTGTCTGTCTATTCTTCCAGCTCCAGGATCTTTTCGTCAGTCCTCAGGGTGCGTTAGTTAAATGTTGCCAGGTCGAGTCATCGTAGGTGGCAACTGAACCTCCACCGGAGATTCTTAGCACCCCCTGCCCCGCCGTTACCATAGTCGCCACCGTAGCCAAGAATAGCGGGGCCGCCGGGGACTGGGGCCGTCTATTTGTGTAATTCTTTATGGGGGGTATATTGCCATAGTTGCCACGCTTGCGAGCGGGTTGGCAACCGCAGTTTTTTGTTTTACAGTTGCTGTTCAGCCTGTGAAGGCTAGCTATTCACAAGGCTTGGTGCTATTGCCTATCCTGCTCCTTCTGTAAATCAACAATATGCTAATAACATTCAATGTTATGCAGATGACAGTCATTGTTTTGCATATAACAGTACTGGTGATGCATTATTTATTGGTCGAGCTATTATTTCTCAGGAACACGTAGTCGACTGCCGGAATAAACTTATGTCTGAAGTCAAGACTTTGTTAAAAATAGTCTCGGATTGGGGGCGACTAAATATAGTCCATTTCAACCCACAAAGATACTAATTTGCGCATTTACTGCGAAAAAACCCTTTGTCGTATCTCTTCAATTTCTGGGCACTTCTCTTGCTGCTTCGTTGACATTAATTCGAGAGACGTAAAGTTCCGCAGTTACTTGGAAGGGAAGGCTAAACTGGCGTCATAAAAGCATAGTGTTTAGTACATCGAGATTATATTTCATGCCGGTCCACTGCTTGAAACTTTGTAAAGCGCAGGTTCGGCCTCGTATGAAATACTGTTCTCATTTCTAGGCTGGGGCACACCAGCATTAGTTTCGAGCCTTCCACTTGACCGTTTTCAATGAATATCGTAGCGGCGACCCGAATCGTTGACGAATAAATTACTTACAATTTGCATCGACGCTTGTTACAGACTTCACATGTTCTTTAAATTGTTTCTTTATTTTTTTTAACATGCAACTCTGATTCGATACTTAAAATCCTAATTGACAATTTCATTTTTGCCCGCGTATTATAACATTTCAAGGCAATCGCTTTTCCTTTCAACTACCATGGTTCTATCACTCATGCATATATATCAATAAGGAATAATTGCCACGCTTGATATGCGGTCTAGTCATTTGAAATACTAGGTCTACGGACGCATACCAGACATTTCACACTTGATGTTTGTTTTGGGACGCTTTTTTATTTAGAAATGATAGAGTACGAAATTATTAAGCTACATCTTTGGGAAGCCTTAAGATTTTTGCGCCGTTTCCTTTATTCGTTTTCTTATAATAAAGTATTTCTCGCCTAAATTGGATGATACGGTATAAATCATGATTTATTATGCTGAAAAATGAGCAGCGTGAATACTGCGTATGGTTTATATGTTATTAATCAAATAATTATTATATTATTATAAGTCTTAAATATTTCACTGAATTGCAAAAGCCTCTCTACTCTTTTTACACCTTTCTCTCAGCAGAGCTACCGTAGACCAGGCCTTCATAAAGGATTCTAGTTCATCTCACCGTCTGGGAGTCTGATCGTCTGGGGTCGGGGATAAATCCTCACTGTATAAATTTTGGTAAAATTTCGTGCAAGTGTTTAATGTTTTGCCCCTGTGAGTGTTTTTCACGCTTGTTTTGCTTGTTTAAGGGATCTTCCTTTAAACAAACAATTGTAGATTGACCATTGCTAGGTATTCCCTGCTTAGCCGTTTTAAGCGAAGTATTTTGTTCTAAAGCCAAGTTCTAAAGAACAGAATTGGCTTGGCTGGAACTTCCTGCTTTAGGATGAGATAAGTGTTATAATTAATTAAATAAAAAGAGAAAATTAAAATTTAAAAAAATCCACGACGGATACAAAAGTTGAAATTAAAAAAGGATTAAATAAAGATTTTGAAAAACTCCCGACGAAAAGGTAGTAGCTAACGAAAGATAAAAGTAAAAAACGTTTAAAAAAGGGTTGAGTTTTCGCGTGGTCTGTGATAATAAATAGCTTGTTATAACTTTTTTTTGTCCTTTGCGAGTACCTTTGTGTTCATATTTGTTTGTCGTAGCGATAGACACAGCAATAACGGCATATATATTCACCTTCTTATTAGGTTATGTAATTAGAAACCCAAGTAAATCCGTAAGGGCTAACATTGTGATGTTCCCAATTTCAATATATAAAAGATAAGATATACAACAAATTATATAAATTAAAGATTACATTTATTTACGTACCCAAGGCAATTTTAATTAATTACAAACTTATTAAAATGTTAATTTTAGTTAATTTCAGGGCAGATAATGCACTGAAATTAAATAAAATTAACATTGGCATGGGACAGGGCAGCCCCGACGGGATGACTGAGATAGACGAAGCAAAAAAGTCTTAAAACTAATCTAAAAATGGGTGGAAAGGCATAACTCCAATGAGTGTATTATTTTAAGTTAGTAAGAGTGCTGACAAAATAGAATAGATAGGCAAAACAAAATAGATAGGGCAATGATTCTACTCATATTAGGTTGGGCCGTTCCAGTGATTATATTAGTGAGGTTATCTTGGATTAGATCTTGGACCCAAAACATTCGCAAAAGGGCCAGATTATGTGACTCTGCATGTAAATGATTTATTTCACGGCCGTCCGTACAGGGGGTGGTGGACCCCTGGGTCTGACGGCTAACTCGTATCGTTCGATGTTCCCGGCAGTGAAAACCGCCCAGGGACGCGGGTGTACAGTGTGCACGTGGTGTGAAGGTTTGAGTGGCGCGCCTGTCTGCGGACTCGCTGCATCCCGTCCGATATACTAATTGTGTTTATTGCACTAGGTGAGTGTAGTGACATTTAGATGGCGTAGTAATAACTGATCCAAATAAACGAAAACGCTTCGACAGTCCACATATGTAATAGAATAGAGTTGAAATGGAAGCCTAAGAAATGCCACAAAGTTGTCTTTGATCTAAATCTGTTACTATGGCATTAAGATAGTGATTACTCTAAGAATTTGAATATGCCATATAATATCGTTAACTGCATTTAAGCATCCACCAGCAGTACCAATACCTAATAATTTACAACATTGTCTGTGTTGTCAACTTGTCTGAATTCCTAACTTATTTACTTAACCTACTATTTTGCCACTGTGCTCGTCTGCACCTAGCCACTTTAGTTCGAATTCACAGGTTAAATAAACCGAATACATGTTTACGTGAAAGGTGTAGAATAGAAGCGGACGAGAGGTTGTCGCACAACTTTAGGGAAAACTCCAAACTCTTCTGGAAAGAGGTTGGAAGGTCCCGGAGTGGTGCGACAGCTTTAAGAATGAACAAAGTGCTTTCGAGAACCAATGACGTCCTCTCAGAAAAATCGGACGTCATGCAGCGATGGAGTGAATTTTATAGAGAATTGTATGCGTGTCATGATCTTAGTGAAGGATCCGGGGGTGACGCCGTGACTGGCACGCCAGACACGGACCTCGATGACACTGAGGTCATCAGCATGAAAGAGATTGAACGTGCGATTCGAAGTTTGAAATGTGGTAAGGCTGCGGGACTAGACAGAGTTACTGCTGAAATGGTCAAGTACGGTGGGCCTCGCGTCTGGGACAGCTTTCATCTGCTGTGCAATTTGTGCTGGCGGACGGGAGATGTCCCGGATGATTGGCGATCCGCGGTCATTGTGCCTTTATATAAAGGTAAAGGTTCACATCTTGACTGCGGGTGCTATCGGGCGATCAGCTTGACCAGTTTAGCAAGTAAAGTTTATTCGAAGGTTTTGACACGCAGGATGCAAGAGAAATCGGTAAGATTTTTATGGGAGGCACAATGCGGATTTAGACCTGGAAGAGGATGCACGGATCAAATGTTTTCTCTCCGCATGATCACGGAGAAGCTTCTGAGTGTTAACCAGAGGATTTTCTGTGCTTTTGTGGATCTGGAGAGAGCATTTGATAAGGTTATAAGGAAGAAAATGTGGGAACTGTTGCCGGGATATGGTGTGGATGGTCGATTGTTAAGGGCTGTGCAGTCACTTTACTACGACTGTAAAGCCTGTGTGCGGGTAGGGCATGACCTGTCACCCATGTTTAGCGTCCAAGCGGGCGTAAAACAGGGTTGTGTCATGTCTTCCTGGCTGTTCATACTGTATCTCGACAGCTGTTTACAGAAGCTGAAAGATAGCTGTTTGGGTGTGAAATTGGGTGACATAAAAGTTAATTGTCTGCTGTATGCTGATGATGCAGTTCTTATTGCACCATCAGAAGCAGAACTGCAGGCATTAGTCACGTGTATGAAAGAGGAATGTGAAATTAAAGGTCTCCGTTTGAATGCTAATAAAACTAAGGTTCTGGTATTTGAAAAGGACGAAGAGAGAACGAAATGTGAAATATGGGTAAATCAGGAATGTCTAGAACAGGTAAATGAAATTGTATACTTGGGGAGTGCTTTCAGCCGGGATGGAAGATGTGATTTAGATGTGGATAGGCGTGTCGCTGCCGGAAACAAAGTCAATGGTGCCCTGAATGCATTAGTATATGCATTAGTATGGCAGCGAAACCTGGGTATGCCAGAAGAAGCATAAAAGCAAGTTGAATGCAATGGAGATGCGATCTCTTCGTAAAATGTGTGGCGTTACCATAGCCGACCGAAAGCGAAACGAAGAGATTCGCAATATGGCAGGATTGAAAGATGACCTTATCACAAAAATTGATAGGGGCGTACTCCAATGGTTTGGGCACGTTGAACGAATGAGTGAAGACCGAATGTTGAAGAAAATATATAGAGCGAAAGTAAATATTAAAAGGTGTCGAGGTAGACCGAGACTAACTTTCGAAGACCATGTGAGCAAATTGCTCGAAGAGGGGAGAGTCAAGAGTACTCGGATACCTAGACGTGCATGTATGAAGAAGTTAATGAACCTGAAAGAGGCGAAAGAGGTATGTAGGGATCGTGACACTTGGCGATCTGTTC